>BPUM01000879.1:0-600000 GCA_020521455.1 Prunus kanzakura | reverse complement strand
CCATTTTGAGAAGTGGGGCCTGTTTCTGCAACTTGCTCTTCTTCAGGCACTTTCTTGACACAGTCCAACTCCATGGAAACCGATAAGACAGCAGCATCAAATGATAGCACATGGGAGTCATCACGTGGCCCTGAGTTTACCTCTTTGTCATCATATATGGGACTGCCATATATCTTAGAAGTAGGTTTTGGGGAAAGTTGCTTATGGTTCTTCCTGCCAAGAAGCCAAAATGGAGGCAAAGGAGAGGCAATCTTCTGTTTGTTAATCTGGCCTGCATGGTCAGAACTCAATGGGCTCTGACCCAAATCGATCCAAATTGAATTGTCTGATGACTCATCTTCACTGAAGACGGGACTCTTCATCATGTCCCCTACTGAGATACTCTCTGCTTCTTCAAATATGGTGCTAGTTCCATCCCTGTCAGAGCTGTTATCTTGATCCATCTCAGTCTCAAACACATCCCTCACCTGAGCTGGCGTGTATGCACCAGAGAAAGCAGGCATCCGTGATCCCTGGCGAGAGTCAGAGGCTTTCTCACCATTTTCAGCTAGCTCGTCGTCTTCAAATCCAGTCAATTTGTCCAGACCATCTACAGAATCACTAAGATATAATGGGTATTCAGGGGTAATCTTCACCATTCCAGACCCAGTTGACCCAGACTGATTTTGAAGGCATCCGATTACTGATTTCTTAATCAGAAGGCAGCCAAATCCAGTTGGATCAAACCCAAAGACCCTGTAAAATGATGTGATGATAAAATCAGGCCTGAACAAGGATAGCCCGAGTGAATCCATGTCCTTAGGACCCAATGACCCAGCATCAAGTAAGACATGCCAATTGTTCTGCTGTGCCAGTGCCATCCATTGGTACGAATATTTGGCCCCAGTAACTCTAGACTGCACCGGAAACACAAACAGACCAGTTGCAGAATCCTTCTTCCTCTTCTTTTTGTTCGAAATTTGCTTTCTCAAATCAGTGGAACAGAGTTTCAAGGTTGGCCACTTAAACCAGGCACTGTAAACCTTCGCCCCTTTCTCTCTGGCACTCTGAGCCATCCAATTCACGGACTGGCTCTCATAATCAAACATGGTCAATAATTTTTTGTTTGTTTGAAAAGGGTATGATTCAGCCAACAGTTTAAATGCAGACCCTCTACTCACAGTAAATACAAGACCATACTCATTCTCAGGAATGTTCAAATAATCCATAATCCTTGTCTTTATATCATGTTCCACAGTACCTTTCTCAGCACCACCATAAAGAGCATGATTATTCAAATTTGCAGTTATCTCGGACAAGCTAAATGTAGAAGACTCCCAATAGTGCAGTGTTTGAAGGTACGAAAAAAGACCAAATCCACAGTAGTCAAGGCATACCTTTGGAGATAAATGTGAGTACTCATCCAACCTCAGCTGATCAATCTTCTCCGAAGACTGGTACTTTGGGTACATAGTGAGGAACTTAGTTAAAGCTTCATGGAGGTCAGGTATGGCGTCCTCTGACTCGAAAATGCGCTCAGCCGCCAGAGCAGTGGCTCGGAGGAATTCGCGCTGGGCATGGAGCCTAGCGAGGGATCTGGAGCGGCCAAGGCCCTCCTCCTGGTTGGCAAGGGACTCAGACTCCATGTCTTGGGATTTAATAAGTGATCCATCTTCTGATGCTTCCTCAAGAGCTTCCCTGAGCTTGTTTTCTTGAAGTTTTCGGAGAATTGACGTGGTTTTCTTGATGTCAAGATTTGAATCTGACCCATCTTTCTTTCTGCTGCTCTTCTTGTCTATAAGCAGAGCAGCACACTGATATATGGGCTTCCATAGTGAAAAATGCATGAAAGCTTGTGTAACTGAATTCAATCTGATTCAAAAACCCAGAAGGGAAATTAGCTCAGAGCAACAAAACACAAGGGTTTTGGCTTTAGCCCATCAAACAGGTATACAGAAAAGCAGCTTCAAACCTTAGGTCCTCCTAGGCAAGAAAGAGATGATCTTGGCCAGATCAATGTAACCCAACTCTAGATTTCAATTGGATGTCAAGAAGGAAGCAACTATTGATTTTAAACAGAAAAATTGTGAGAGAAAGGAAGCAGCTTTACTTGCAGACAAGAACCACTATCAAAGAAGCCGGTGACTCAGTGAAGCATACGAACAATTTTCAACCCAAATTTTCATTCAAAAGAAACCCCATTTCCCAAAAACGTCAACAAAGAGAATTATTCTGGAAAAAGGGAAAATAAAAGACCCAGGAAAGAGAGAAAATCAAATCAAATGGGTCAAACCTAAAACCCAGATCTCAAAAATGCCAAAGGAACCCACTTTACAAAAGAAAGGAAATCCAAATTGAACAAATTTAAGAATTTCCTTCAAGAATCAAAAGTCTTTCACTGCAGCACTATTAATGGCAAATCAAACCCACCACACCAAATGCTCATTTACTCAAATTCTAGTAACTCCAGAACATAGTGGTATTGATTTTCTCAGCCCCACTCACTCACTCTCTCTCTCTATCTCTCTCTCTCTCTTACTTTGACTCAATCTACAGTTGCTTTCTCTCTCTACAATCTTCCACGCCAATCGCTCCTAAACAAACAGAGAGAAAGAACATTGACTTTCACAAACCAAACGTAAAATGATGTTATTTATTCATTTATTTATTTAAGTTTTTTTCCCAAATTTTTAATCAATCCGTAATAATCAGGTTAGTTGGTTTTTCGCTGTGTGGGTGGTGGGACCCGCGGAAGCCACTATCCTTCCTTTCCATGGTCGCGCCTTAAAAGTCAAATAATCAGGTGGCTTTGTACAAAAGCTGATTTCTGTCCAACCAGGCAGGCAGCTGCATCATTCTTGTTTCAATCTCAAATTAAACTTTACTTTCAACAAAGTTCTTAGTATTGAAATATATCTCCATAATTCCATTTCTGTGATTATTACAATTTCATAGGGAGATTTTGATCATCCCTTCCCTTGCAAACATTATTATTCTCAAAAGACTTTAAAATGTGATTGGAAAAAAAAAAATTACTTCAAAGGTGTGTTTTTCAGCTTGAAAAGAATGTGGGAAGGTTGTTTTCCTACCAAGGAATTGTAATTTTTTTTAGATAACCTCAACAGTACGATGAAAACTTTATTAATAAAAAATGCATCTACAATAAATAACATCAGGTGGTTCTTCAAATCACCTGACTCCTAGTACAAGCATCCATAATAAGTAATATCAGGTGGTTCTTCAATACCTAACTCCGAGTACAAGTATCCACAATAAGTAACATCAGGAGGTTCTTCAAACCACTCAACCCTACCAATGAATTGTTTAGTGTTTAGGATTGGAGTTTGACTTCTTGGTTCTTAACACTTACTAATTTCCAAAGAAGAAAAAAAAAAGAAAAAAAAATTATAAGTCTATGAAGCATTCCCCAAACATGTCAATTAAAATTTTGTATGGTATTTTTGTTTACTATAAGATTCTGCCCCTACTTTGATGGGTATGTCTATGGTGTGAGAAATGCTTTCTCTTTTTTTTAAAAAAACAAGCTAGTATTTATATAAGTTTCCTTTTCTTTTTTTCCCAAACAAATAAAGAATAGCAATGCAAAATCTTATAAAATAAAATGCAAATCAACTTCTGTGCAAATTGTCCACTTGCTCTCTTTTTTTTTTTATAGCAAAGTTAATAAGCATATTCTCTCATGAAAAAAAGAAGTTAAATAATTAAGCATATTTGTCCACTACCACAAAATGACATCTTAGTCAACTCTTATATCAATCAATCAGAAAGAGTTTTAATTTGTCTTTGGTTTCCTTTGTTTAATGCTTCTCGGATGCTAACCCCACACGATAATAAACGAATAAAAACTTTAACGACACTATTTTTGTTCAAATTAAAAATAAATAATAAAAAAAGTAAACCCATAATTTGTTGTTTTGTAATTTGGTTATTAGTCCATGTATTTTTATTTTTTTTATTTCAACATATATGTTATCCTTGTAAGTTGTATCCATCATGAATACGCAAAAGACCTTTTTTTTTTTTGAAAAAAAAAATAAAATTATTGTCCTCTTCTCTATTGGTGCAGCCTTAGACTGGGGGCATTCTAGAAATGAAACAGCTAATTCTTGATAAACAGAATATCTTAAGCTCCTTTTTGGTGTATATTATTGTAGCTATGGCAGGCAGGCCTATCGTCTAGAGATTTGGTAGAAAGTGGGAAGGCTCAAACTTAATTATGTAGGCCCCTTGTTTCTTTATGAATAAATTTATACAATAAAATTTGGCAACACAAAAAATATGCACAATAAAACAATGTTGAAGAGAAGAATATTTGTTCAAGATTTTTTTTTTTTTAAAGTACAGTTCCATTAAGAAATAAAGTTGAAACACAAGAAGATTACATGAAGAACACAACTACAAGAGGTTCTTGCATACAAGAATTGAGAAAAATAAAGCATTGCAAGACTCGAGTAAACTAATCAGGAATTCAGCTTATTCAGAGTCGTCGAAGATGGAGAGGATTCATAAGACTCGAATCAAGTCAATATTGAACACACCATGGTGTAGAAGCAAGAATAATGGATGTTTTGAAAGACTTATTAAGGGCTAAATTTATGATGGGTTTGAAGAAGGATACTGATGAGGAGGAACTTCCTTCTAGATATGAATGCACGACACAACATTTCCCTAATAATTTCGTACTAATTGCAATTTAATGCGACAAGGTTTATTGCTTTGTTGTAGTTAATAAAAAAATACATATCACGTTAGTTATTACGAAAAAAGTTTGTCACGGTTTGGTAAAGAAAGCAAAAACATTCTACTTTATTGTGAACTCAATGGGATATTGACAGGTGGAATTCATTTTTGTATGGCCTTAATGGAATCTTATCAGAATTATGGATGTTCACTTTCCATATAGAAAAAGTTTTTTTAATAATCATTGTTGATTCTTCGTTTGTTGTATTTGATATTATTGGTGTTCTTATTAGGATTATCGGTGTTGAGAAAAATGAGAAAAAAATAGAATAAAATGATAATCCTATTTAAAGTTTTAAGTTGGCAAAGGTAACTTTTTTTATATTTTCTGAAGAGGGAGAATTCGAACTTGAACTTAAATAGAATTGATATTCTAAACTAAGAGCTAGTTGATATTCTTTTAGTGGTGTCGTGAAACCACGCCGTCGCCATCACATAATGTGTGTTGTAGGAAGAAGGGGCATGCGCCCCTACTCTCGATGAGTGAATGAGTGAGTGAGTGCACAACAACATCCAAATTTTTTGTTTCTTTGACCAGAAATAGCATCCAAGTATAATAACAAGGCTCTCGAAGTATACAGACATACAAATGAGACAAGTCACAAGTATACAGCTCCTTTGGATTCCCCTCTCCTCAATAGGAGAGACTTAGTGCACAAAACCCCAGAACCTGCCTCACAAGAGCCAATTTGCAGTACTATAGTTTACTTTTCAACTTTGGACTGAATTATATATTGACTACTAACTAAAAGTTAAAGCAAAAAACAAAAAGTCAAAAAGAAAAAAAATATATATTTCATTCTTTTTTTAATCAAATAGTAATTTTCATGGCCAACCTTTGCCGTTTATAATTGTTTGGCCTTGTTATTGAGAATCTTACTTGCAAGTGAAAGAAGCTCAAGAATTCAACTACGAGTTCAAACATTTTATTTTTAAATGTGAGATAATTGAGTTCTTATCAAGAAAATAAAGTCAAACATTCAAAGCCATGCCTATGTATAATTTGGAAATATTATAGTCATATATATACTTAACTAATTACATTTGTTTCGTTATCGTGATTGCAACATATAATAATTTTTTTGTTATCGTAATACAAATAAAAAATCTCTCCTCTGACTTAATATTAGAAAATTCTTAGAAGGACACGTTTTTTTGGTTTTTTTTCTTGGTTGAAATTCTAAAATGACACGTTACTTATACTTGAAACAAAGGCAAATTCTTTGACATTGTTGGGATGGGATGGTTTTGATCCCTTTTATATGACAAATGCAGCTTTTAAGTTGTATATATATCAATTATATCATATGGAAGCCAGCCTAAGAATATGAACATATCCATAATGAATCATGCATGGTTGACCAACGTTAAGCTTTTGAATAATCACAAATTCCTTGTCAAATCACGAGGGAGGACTTTTAAATTAGCATGCTTCCTTCCTACCCCAAAAAAAAATCCAGAAAAAAGAAAAGGGTTAAAGGGGCTTTGCATTATGGCCACGACCTTTAGCTCATGGTATCCATGCCCAACTAGGTAAATGTAAAATGATGAGACTCGAAGCACAAGAACACCAACTTTGCCAAAAGTGGGATAAGTTAAGGGATCTTTTTGTTGCAAGCAATGAGTAAAAGATGATCTCTTTTTTTGTTATCAAATGCTTTTGTTCTCTTCTTTTTCAACCTCTCCTCTCCTTTTTTCTTTTTTTCAGATATTGGATTCTCTTTCATGTTTTGCTTCAATGTACTTAGTTGTTGTGCTTATTTTCGTTTCCCTTTTTTCTCAACAACTATCATTTATAGAAAAGACTTCACTAACTAAGTTGGAAATTGGTTTAGTACCATACTTATTTGAAATTTTTAGAATTCATTTTGGGTTTGTGATGATTAGGGTTAGGGAAATGGGCAATTAGGAAATTGATAATCATTGTTGTAGAATAAATCACGTTCACATGGTTAGAGAGGTTTTGCCTAGTATCCAATGAAATTGATAAGCAATTGCGTTTTCCTTTTTACTTTATAGCACAAAAGTGATTTCTAGCCCAGCTTAAGCTCAGGTCAACGGGCAACTTAGGAACTGTTGGGGCCCAACTCCCCCATGAGGGGCAAAAGCTAGTGGAAAATGATCCACTTTCCTTTGGGATGGCCATGAGAGGCCCCTTATATATTCTGGACTGTGAAAGGCATGGGCCACTTTTAATAGTACAAAGATGAGATCCATATAAGCAGCTAGATCCTGAGATCCATAAAAGTTTATTTGGAAGGCTAAACTGTAGTTTGTTATCATAAATCTCAGTTTACCAAAAGCAATTTGACAGATAGGGGAAGCAAATTAATAATTCCAATTAAATTAACACTAATCTCAAATGTTCCTACAATATACTGAGTCATTACAAAATAGGACTTAGACAGAATTCTGAAGGTAGAAACCACAATTACATACATAAAACTCGGTTTCTTGCAACACAGGCAATTCTGCTACATTAGCCAAAATACTGGACTCTATCCTTGCCGAAACGAAGCATGCAGATTCGAAAGAACCTCATCCTCATATTGCTTGACCTCAATCCCCCAGCAATACCCTCTCAGCTATCTAGACTGGAGTTGATTGCGACAGAGTGTTTGCGCCATCAGGGCTATTGGCCTTGCGCCTCTGCCTCAATCTTCCAGCTATACTGTCTGGACTTGGTTCAGCAGCAAGAGCATGCTTCTTCTTGATCTTTGAACTTGTACCCAATGCAGTACTGATATCGCCACCATCACTAAATAGTATGCCCTTTCCTTTCTCCACTTCCTTCTCTGACAAGATTTTGTTTACCTCCTGCTCAACATCTGGAGTTTCAACTTTTGCCTCTGGTAAGTCATCATCATGGTCATTTCCTTTCCTACGTCTCTGTCTTAATCTTCCAGCAATGCTACCTGGTTCAATAGCCAGAGCAGGCTTCATTTTATGCTTTGAGCTAGTTTCATGACTGCTATCACTAAGTTTCATATCCATCAAATGTATCTCATTCTCTTTCTCGCCTTTAAGATCATCTCTGCTGCTCTCAGATTGAAGCTTTGGCAATCCAAGGTGGTCACCAACCTTGTGGTCGACCTCAGGTGATCCAAAATTTTCAGACTGTTGTACCACATCTGGAAAGGACAATGACCTCTTTGCAGAAGTTTGGTTGTTAATATCTGGATTTGAGCTACTCTGTGCATCATTCTCTTTTTCACTCTTTAACTCATCATCTCTTTTGTGTTCAGCAAGAGGTTTTATCATTCCAATGTCATTGCAATGGTCCTTGAGAATTTCTTCACATGATGCATCCACATCTGGGAACTGCAGTGACCTTTTTGCTGAAACTTGATTGGTGGTTTCCGGATTTTCTCCTAAATTCTTCTGTGAGCGTTGGGTTTGAATGAGATAGTGTGCAACTGATTTGAAGCCTAGTTGTGTTATCTGGAAAGTAGACATAATTAATCTTAGTTCCAATGCAATGCCAGGGGACAAAAGAGATAGTTAAAAAAAAGGCATAGTTTTGAAGGAACCTTTTTGTAGAGCACACCAGTGGGAGGCCATCCTTTTGCTGTCCGACAAAAACTACAGTTGCAAATTCCACGGCAGACAGGGCAAATCCAGTCCGGATTCTGAATGGCTTCAATTACATGCTCCCCATATCTGCTCCAAGGAGATAAATGAATTAGTATAAGTATTGGATTAACACTTTTTAGAATACATATATGGCAGCCAGGAAGCTTAGATAGGATTCCTGTGAAGCTTAGAAGGATGATTCTGTACAAACAAAATGCGTAAAGCACATGTGAGGCAATACCTACGAGATGTGTGAAGTTTGCCGAACAAATTATGTTAACGTAAAATTGGAGACTATGTGTCAACCTAAAATTAGGGACATGTGCCTGAGGGGGAACCAGTAGTCAATTAGCATGCTGTGATGTTTTGACAACCAAAACATGTGCCTAAGAGACGCATGCTAGGAATCTGTAGGTTTTTTTTTTTTTTGTCGAAACTAGGGATCTATAGTTATTAACCCCTTTATGACATCATAACAAATCTGCCCAATGTTTGCAAATAGGAATGATTAAAAGCAATGGGGGCCAAACTTATAGATAGATATTAAGGCAGAGAAGAAACTTATAAGAGTATACAGTTTACCTCATGTACAAACAATCTCCACAAAACTGCCCTTGGACCTTGTCGCACTGGCTGCAGTGAGTATGATGACCCAGAGTTTTCTGCCTGTAAAACAGATTTTCAATCCTTGTTAATATACTAATACAGGGCACTAATCCACAAAAAGCTCCACTGCAACACTTGTTGCATGAGATGATATCACCTCTGGATGAGACACAGCACTTAGCAAGAAAAGGAAATTGAAATTATGGAAAGGGGAAGTTGTTTCATTAGTACCTTGTCATCTTATGAGGAAAATAATGAATTCTGGATGTTACAAACTTACAATATTTGATATTCATAAGACTTGAAGGCAAAGTTTAAACTCATGTTCCTTACCTTGTTCTCCATTTTAATTAATCTTCTTTTGCATATTCAACTTGTTCTTTGACTAACATCTAAACTGTTCTTTCTCTATCCCTATTTATACTAAGCCCAGCATTCTCTCACTGTTCAAATAGGGCATTTACTATTTACATTATGCAACATTTTGGCAATAAAGGTTATACCTGCATTGATGGCAAGTCTTTCCTCTAACTTGGTCATAAATTCGTTTTCCATCTTTTCCGTAACCATCCACAAATAGAGTCCAGCTCTCATCGGTGTTACCCAACAACTTTTCATGCTCTTCGGTGTAAATCTCCGGCTTTGCACCCTCCTCCAGCATAATGCCTTCCTTGTCCAAAGCCTTATCCTTCTTTGTCAAATACATCTCCGAGTAGCTTACTGGTGTCGCATTCTGCAATCTGAAGCAACAACCAAATTATAAACAATAAAATAACCTAAAGAAAAAAAAAAGTCAAATAGGATTAAGAAAAAAGTATTTGAGATCCAATCCACATTCTCCAAAATCAAGTACTACTGTACTAGGTAGGAAGCATTCACAATCAGAAACTGTTTCAAACCACCAGAATCACAGACCCAGTCGATTAAAGACTCATTCTTTAAAGCAAAACGTGTATAATTCAAAACAATAAATAAAAATTTGAGAACACATGGAGCATTCGAAGTCAGAAATAGTCTAAGACAGTAAAACCCACCAGATCAGAAACCCAGTTAGTTAAAAGCTTTAACTTCTAAGCCCCAAATGTATATACAAGTCATTTGTAACTTAAAAAGAAAGCATTTTTCTCAACATCAACAAACAGATTCACGCAGTCTATGCAGAGGCAGGCAGCAAACAAAGACGGTAACAGAGAGGGCATGCAAAGATTACCTAGAAGAGCGACGAAGGCGTCCTGGCTCCCTAATGGGAGAGGGCCCAGACGGCGTCGTACAGCGGTTGGAAAAGCTCTTTGGTGCTGTGCGCTTGGGTTGAAAGTTAGACTTGAGCTGAAGAGAGATGTCAACAATGCCGAGCTTTTTCATTCTCTCAAGGTTTTCCTTGATTCTTTCTTCTCTGGACTGCTCGTACTGAGACTTGTTCTGGGTCTGAGAGGTTTGGGTTTGCTCATTGTTGCTTCGATTGTTAGGGTTTGCGACACTCTTCTTCCTCAGAATCGGCATTGTGAACTCACTCTTGTTCCTCTCTGTTTCTGACTATTGAGTTTTTGAGTCTCTGTATGTGATTTGAACCTCTCACCCCAACGGTCGAATTTGTAGCCCGAAATGAATTTTCGAAATTTCCAAGGAGGGAGAGTAAGGTTTAGGGCACAACTGGGCTTTTGTGTTTTCTTCTTATAGTTGGGGATGGTATTTATTTTTACTTTTTACTTTTTTTTTTCAAATTTGAAAAATCTTACCTTCTTTTTTTCCATCTGCTTTAGTTTTGGTTTATTGTCTTACCTAGTATTAGGAGAATGTTTCCAATTCCCAAAATAAAAATTGGGTAAAATAATAAGGGAGCTGATATTGGCACTCCAAAATAGTCATCATACACTTCTCTTTAATGAATCAATAAAAGATAATAGGAGTGCAGTATGTCTCTTTGGAGTGCTAATAACACCACTTTTAGAAAATGTGTTGGTTTGACTGTCACCAACCATCGTTGAACTTAATGGTTACAGTTTTTTTTCACGACTATAGTGGCCTCGTTAAAACATTCATAAGAAAACCACGTGGGACAAATCCTAGAGGAGGAAAAAGTACCACACTTGTCATGGACTAACAAAAGAGTTCAACTCGAGCAACATTGAACAGTTACAAAAACTAGAAAAAAGAAAAAACCTACTAAACATCAATACAATAGACCTACATGATAAAACCGCAACGCATCCCAACTGTTAAAAGAAGCCTTCTATGAGAACTCATAGTCCTTTGAATATCACAAGAACTGCATAGCACACCAAGACCCCATTTGGTTCACGGGAAAGGAGTCCTGGAGATGAGAAATCAATTGCTTCCCCATGTTTGGTAAGTACATGCATGAGAAATGGTTACTTAGCACATGGGAAAGTAAAGGGAAACATGAAGCCCTCTTCCCATCTTGGGTTTTGTTCCCCTTTCATGGGAAAGTTAGGGAAAATGAGTCAAAATTAAATGCACATTTTTCATGACCATTTTACCCCATTAACAATTTAGAATTACAATATAGCATTAAATACATTATTATTTTTATTTGATTTTATATAAGTATAATTGGAAAATTAAATAAACTTTGTTTTACCTTCCTATGCAAACCAAACATGTGAAAGGAAATAAAGTGGTATTTCTTGGTTATTTTCTCAGCATTATCAAACATGGGAAATGAATATTCCATTTCTCATCCATTGGGAAAAACATGAGAAATTATTTCCCATCAATTTTTTTCCCCAAATCAAACAGGTCCCAAGGGTTAGAGACACAAGACAACACACGAAGGAAGAACACGGAGACGACATCAAAGAGGAACCCCAAAGAAGCACACTAACTCAACTCAGAGCCTGACAAAGAAAACCTCTTATGACTAAGCATAGTTCTTCTTCAAATGGCGCAAAGATAAGAAAAACGGTGAAGGGTTAACACAACAAAAGGAGAAACAAAATTATAGTTGCTAAGAGATATTTGTGCTTAAATTTATGTAATTATGTACGTTGAACCTAATTGTTATAGTTGGTAACCCTTGTCTTTTATCTAAACCCAAATTTATTAGAGCTCCACGGGAGATGGTCTATCTATCTTCTGACTTCCAGTATTTTTTATATAAAAAAACAATTATCTTCTGACAGGGAAAAAAAGTTCTTCAATTTTGTTCTTGAAATCACAAAAGTTTTCACCTTAACTATCCCAAATTTTATTGGTGCAGGCACTGGCGGACCCATAAATTTTTTAGCAGAGGTGCAATATTGATTAAGTATGAAAAATGGTTTTTCAGAATAATCATTTTCTCAAGATAATTTTTGGCGGCTTTTGTTCCTTACACATCAAATAAGAAAACTCGATTTTATGGGATTTTAATATGAAATATATATTGACTTAATGAGCCATCATTTTCAGCATAAATCGTATTTTGCACTAAAACCGAATTTTCATATTTTGATTTGGTGGGAATTTGATTTTCTAGTATTTTTATTTGAATCCAAATGGGGGGTACTTCCTTATTTACATTGTAAATTTAAGTAAATGGAGTAATATAAAAATAAATAAAAGTAAAAGGACAAAGACATTTACTTAAATGTTGAAGATGAAAATAAGGTAATCTGTACACCAGTAGAGCAAAGGGGCAATTTCAAGCACCTGCAATGGTTTTTCTGGCGAGATACACCTCCTTTCGCCTTAGTAGGTCCGCTCTGAGTGCAGAACCACCACTTCTCTCCAAATAATTCTTGGATTGAATAGCTTTTTCAACTCCTAAGTTCCTAACCAACCAACACCTAAGTTCCCTAATGACATCTCTCATATACAATATATGACGTGGGTCCCTTTGTACTGTTGCAGAAGCAACCCAAATGTTCTGGACAAGTTGAGAAAATTGCACCAATGTTGATCAACTACCTCCTCAAAATTCGTGGCCATAGAACTCTACAAAAAGAGGTCAAACCAAATGCAGCTGGATTTTAAAATCTTACAAGTTTCAGCAATGGCTTCTTTTAGCTTCTCTCGTGAACAAGAAGTTGCTTATATACTTCGAATTGGTACTCAGTTTTCATCATCAACTTGGGAAGCATAGCCATAGCCATGATGAAATCTTGCAATATTGTGGCCTTGGTAGGCTTGGTTCTTTTGTTCACGATCCATTTGGCAAATGGTACTGAAAATCAAGGGTTAGGAGCTTCTTTCATCTTTGGTGATTCTCTAGTTGATTCTGGAAACAACAACTATTTACCAACGTTGTCCAAGGCAAATATTGTTCCGAATGGCATGGATTTTAAAGCATCTGGAGGAAAACCCACCGGGAGGTATACCAATGGCAGAACCATTGGTGACATAGTTGGTACATGACTCTCACCTCTGTTAGAGAGATGTGATCCATAATGCATTCCTAATAATTTATCATTTTTGCGTTTAACATGAAAAAAACCCTTTTTTTTGTTTGTGCAGGTGAAGAATTGGGGCAACCAAATTATGCACTCCCATATTTGTCACCAAATACTACAGGGAAAGCAATCTTGTATGGGGTGAATTATGCATCAGGAGGAGCAGGGATTATGAACTCAACAGGGAGAATATTTGTTAGCGAGCTCTCAAACCTTTATGGATTACTTTTTTTTTTTTTTTTTTTTTTTTGGGTTTAATTTTATGCACTTTAAACACATGTTTTATCCAACTACAAAAGATTTATATATAAATCTTGCCTTGCAGGTTAATAGGGTGGGAATGGATATCCAAGTTGATTTTTACAACCAGACAAGGAAGCAGATTGATAAGCTGTTGGGCCCATCAAAGGCAAAAGAGTACATTATGAAAAGATCCATATTTTCAGTCACAATTGGATCCAATGACTTCTTGAACAATTATCTGCTACCAGTCCTCTCCATTGGAGCAAGAATTTCTCAGAGCCCAGATGCGTTTATTGATGATCTGATCAGTCACTTCAGGGCCCAACTCACTGTAAGTTTTATTTGATTCATACAAACGATAGGGGAATGAGGGTTTCACACACACACTACCAAAGTATCGTGAAGATTCGAACTTGAGACTACTGATATGCAAATCAAGACCCTATCTTAATTAACATGTTTAGTGACAAATTAATTGGTGCAGAGACTTTACCAATTGGATGCTCGAAAATTTGTGATTGGAAATGTTGGTCCCCTAGGCTGCATCCCTTACCAGAAGACTATAAATCAACTAAATCCAGATGAGTGTGTGGAGCTGCCCAATAAGCTGGCTCGACAGTACAATGGCCGGTTGAAGGACTTGCTTGCTGAGCTAACTGACAACCTCCCAGGATCAACATTTGTTTATGCAAATGTGTATGATCTGGTGACGGAGCTCATCACAAATTATGACAAATATGGTAAGCCCAAATCAAATATCATATTATATGAAAATATTTATGGTATTATTTTGACCCAAGATTTATCAAATTAATATTTTTATTTGAAAGTAACTCAACAACTTATTCAACCTACATACAGTCTTGGTTTTTTCAAAACCAAGCTATGTATAACACGGTCCTTTTCTGAGTTCTAATAAAAAAAAACAAAATTATATGAATATAGAGGGTCTAAGAATGTAGAATATTCGATTTACATTCTAACAACATAATACGGTAAGAACACATCATCCACTACTAGAAAACCTCTATATCCGCCACTGGTAAACATGTGGCCAGGCGAACCGTGACTCTTGCCCCTTTTTTTCTAATGAGCAATACAATGGTTCTGCCATATTCATCTTGATGGCCTTGACGTTAATATATTTGTGGAAGAAGAAGATCAATTAGGTTTCTTGTACATTAGCTATAATCATAATCTAATAATAATCATTCGACATTAATAGCCTGTGGCGGGGTAATTAATTGGTTAATGTCTTAATGATTATTATTAGATGATGATTAATGAAACCTGATTTAATTTGTGTATGCTGCATTGCAGGATTTACAACAGCAAGTAGAGCTTGCTGTGGAAATGGGGGCCAATACGCAGGTATAGTTCCATGTGGTCCAACGTCTAGTTTGTGCAAGGATCGCTCCATGCATGTTTTCTGGGATCCCTACCATCCCAGTGAGGCTGCCAATCTTTTACTCGCCAAAAAATTGGTTGATGGAGACACCAGATTCATTTCTCCAATGAATCTCAGACAACTTCGCGACCATTAAAACTTGTTTGTAGGATTATGTCCTACTATTTCCGCCTTTATTTTGTAAACTGTAACAAAAATGTAAGCCCTTTCGAATGTTTTTATGCTTGGTTTGGCAGATTTGGATCCACAGAGGTTTATATATATATAGCTATTTTCTACAGAGGACATTTTATAAATCTTAAAAGACATGACGTGTTGAGAAACTTCGCTTCCACCTAATTTTCTTTGACTATAATTCTTGATATGGTTCAAGTTACCATCTGCAGTGGACGGAAAAGAGAAAGTGTTATATTGCCTGTGGGACATGCGCACCTTGGTTGTGTTTGGTCATCAAGTCCCACTAATTCTATGATTTCATGAATAGAAAATAATAAAATATATTTCTTGACTATAGCTTTACTTTCACGAGTTTTGAGTGCTAATGGATTAATTTCTTAATAAGTAATATGAATATGAGAGAAACTACTATGAATCAAACCTACTGAACTCAAACTTTCGCAAATGTATAAAACACTTGAGTTGTCTCTTTATTTATTTTAATCACAAATCTAGCATTAGGATTGTTTTTTAAAAAATCAAAAGGAAAACATGGATTTGGTTTTGGTCCAACCAAGAAAAGCAATAACAAAACAAACAAAAAAAGTAGCTAGAAGTTCTTAGAAGAAGCACTTATGTTTGGGGTAGATGTGAATATATTTTTTCTCAAAGTGGGCACACACCCAAAATATGATCATTGGTTCATGTGAAGGAATCATGTCCATAGCAGAAAAATCCAAATATAAAAGAGTGAGACAAACAGAGAGAGAGAGAGAAGGCATTGAAAAATCTAAGTTGGTGAAGAAAAAAGGAAGAAAGGGAGGGAGGCATTGTCAGTGATAATAGGCGACCGAATAAGCAGACTGAGAGAGACTGAGATTGAGAGGATGGCAATAGTGTTTAGGACTGACAAAGCCTTTGAAAACGACCGATGATGCTTTGCCGAAGACATTTCTATGGCCTCTCAGCCTTCGCGTGCCATTCGTCTCTTGACCGACAACTACCTGTCTTTCTTCGCCACGTGCTACTTCCTAAGGGACCCCCCCCACCCCTACCTCACCTAGTAGTCCTTGAATAAGAGGTGAAAAAGGAAGAATCCGTTCATCTTATCCAAGACTTTGCAATGAGGACAATAATATAATACAACCTTTTTGTTTTTTCGGTTTTTGTGTGTTTTGTAGTGAATTAGACCCCTTATTTGGATTAAGCAATCACTGTGTTGTGTAATGGCCACTGTAGCAGTAAAAGTTTAAACTCTTATAAAATGAAGAGAGGGATTGGAACTCGAGTGTAAAAGGATATGCATAACGCCATAGTCATCTGGGATAACAAAAATATGAATCACATGTGTATACTATCACTCTATTTCTTTCATCATGTGATACGTCAATTTTGTTCTTAAGCAATTTTGTCTCTTTTTTTAACCTCATTCATTGGAGAAGGTAAAAAGATAATGTAACAAAGCAAACACGATTTGCCTCACCCTCGACGTTGTTCCTTAAAGATGATAACCCGAGTAAATCTTGGTTCAACACAACCTTTTAAAGGAAGTGTTTGTTATTACTGTTTGAAATTGCGGCTCAAATTAGTAGCTTGTTGTCGACAGCTACAAATCGACCGGTCAGACCATTGTGGTATTCACTTTTGGTACAAAATCAATTGGTCCGCCCCAAAGAGTGACCGGTCAACCCTTGTGAATTTAATTTCCTTTAGTTTGAATTCTATTTAGTTATGTTTTGGGATTGCTTATCGGTTTGGATGAATTGCTCTAGTGGAACTTTGGTTTTGTAAGAAAGCCTATGAATATATCATTATGGTGTTTGTTTCCTTGGCGTGTGATCAAAGTGAGTGATGAAGAGATATGTAGTGGCTTTGAAGGTTCGCCTCTAGGGTTGTTGCATATCAAGTGAGAGAAAATTTGAGGATGGAAGAGTGAGTTTCTTTGGTGTATTGTGGTCTCTTTATGGAGTTGGGTTGAGATGAGTGAAATTGGTTGTGAGTGTGTGAGGGAATAGTAATTTTGGTATGTACTTAATTATAGGACGTCGAGTAATGTAATCTAATTTGGGGTGAATTTTGTAAATCTTATATGTTCTGTACTTGATTCTTTCTCTTATTTTGTTCTTTTCGTTATATTTGTGATATTTTGAGCTAGGAATTGCTCGTGAATTCCTACAAAACATTCTTCAAAAGAGACAACTATACTAACCTTTATCTCCAATACAGCTTGAGATGCATAAATTAGGAGGGCCAGTCCATGAATCTACCTTTCTGCTTTCAACTAATCATTCAAAACATGCATGGCTTTAGTTAAGCTTTATATCATAAGGCATGGCTTGTCTATTAAGCTTGATAATAAGAAACAATAATAAGCCATTGCCTGCCTGACCAATTCACCTGTTCGTGCGTGGTTAATTATTTTTTAGGTACATAAAAATTATGAAAAGGTGCGGGTTATGATTTTGAATTATGTGTCTTGTGACAGAGGGGGTGTAGGAGATTCATATCATAGCTCATAGGCCTTAGATTAGACATGGCTGTGTTTGGATGGGAATAGGAAAAACCGGAATAGGAATAGGGGGAGAATTGTGTGTGTTGTTTGGTAATGGGTACAGTGTAGCGCGAAATGCGGTGAGAGGAAGAGGTACGGAGGAGGAATCTGATGCGGACATGACGCGTCCGAAATCAGAGGAGAGAACCAATAATTGCTCCCACGCTGTCCGACATTCATGATTCTGTCGGTACTGCCCCACCCACCTAATCCCAACACCCCATCAATCTCTCTCAACTTTGACGGGTATTGCCCGCTTAGCTTACTTCAATTTTTGTCTTCTCATCCCTTTAATCTAGGGACTTCTTATCTAATCTTAGTTTATGATTATTATTGCAGAAAGTATAATCTATATCTCATTCTAGTGTGAGATTCTTGATACGGCTAATGAGTTATAAGAAACGAGTATATTTATAATCTTACGAGTAATATTTATAATCTTACGAGTAATATTCTTTCGTCATAAAGTATGATAACTCAAGATTGTTATATTGTCCGATTACCGATTTCGATCTTTGTACTCTTCCAGTCTTCAGCTCACTATACTTAGAAATATCATATTTCATGGCAGTCTACCAATCGGCCATTTTTCTAAAGAAAAAGAAAAGAAAAGAGAGATTCACTATTATACCAAATATAGAAAATTATAAAAAAAATCATATATAAAATGGACTTTAGAAACACACCCAATGCCCATTTACAACATAACAAAACTTTCATTGATTTCTTAAAACAAACTCAACCCTAAAATCTCATAAAAAAAACCCAAAACACTCAATAAGACATCAAAGTAATTTAATAATCAAAATTAAATTCAATAGGGCCAGCTGTTATTATTTGGGTTTATTTATAGAAATTAAATGATGTAGGATTTATCTATATTATTAGTGTTAAGAATGAGTATATGACTAAATATCTCAAAAAAAAAAAAAAAGGGTTAGCAGCTTATGGTTTCAATTTTAGAGAGAGGTAAAGTTTGAATTGAACCATCTTGGGAAAGACATGTAGCCCCTTTTCCCATTATTTTTTGTCGAGCACTTTTCCTATATTTAACATGTAGCCTCCCTTTTTTTTTGGTTACTTTATTTAGCAATTAGAAAGATGGATCAAATTTTGTTGCAGAGGAGGAGAGCAAGAACCCTAATGAACATGAAACACAAATGCAAATCAACTTGGTGCATTGCATGCAAATTCAATTAAGCTCCTTTTTTCGTTTTTGTTTTTTGTATTTTGGTTTTTTTCGTTTTTCTGGGTTTTAGATAACCTACAGAGCAAGTGCTGTACGTAGCCCAGACAATAGCTAGCTAGTAGCCAAAAAGCAATAAATATTGTAATCTAGCAAGTTCGTACGATATTATGGAGGGATCATTGGAATAAACCTACCTTGTTTATATAATAATTAGTCCCCCTCCCATGCACAGTACTTTCAGGCCTGAGCTAGGCCTCAGAAGGCATGCATGCAAAAGGTCAATTGAAATCTCCGACCACAGGCGCTATCTGTATATAGAATATACATGCATACATACATACATACATAAAAACACAGAGAGAGAGAGAGAGATGTTAGATTACTATGATATATGTATGTATATATAATATACTTTCTGCAGAAACTTATGATATAACCCTGATCCCCACCATCCAAATCATAGATTCATAGGTATAGCTAGGAAATTTAAATTAACTTTGTAATTTTCAGGCCCCCCCCCCAAAAAAAAAGCAGAATTTTATTTTTTTGAGGGTTCGAGCCCGGTTGTAGCTGTAGTTTTAGCCGACCCAAAACAGAGAAAAACAGAGGCTGTTCTGGAGCCGACTGAAATGTCGTGATTAACAGAACACACTGTAAAAGCCTGCTCACTCTGCTTCATATATGCCTCAGAAACCCTGTTTCACTATACCACACCAGCACCAATCTCACTCTCCCACTCTCTCTCTCTCTCTCTTTCTCCTCCTTCTCTCTCCATAAAACCCCCTTCACCCCCTCCCCGCAAAAACCCAAAATCCCATTCTCTCATTTTCTTCACCATCATCTTATATCACTGCTCCAACAAAAATATCAAACACCTTTGATCAAACCACACAACCAAACCAAACTTAGCCGTTTGATTGAGACCCAAATGCCTTCGGACTCGAGCGATCAGCAGAACAACCAGAACCGGAGGCCGGCGAAGGCCCAGACCCCGGGTGCCCCACCGCCGGAGCAAGAGCACCTCCCTTGCCCGCGCTGCGACTCCACCAACACCAAGTTCTGTTACTACAACAACTACAACTTCTCCCAGCCCCGCCACTTCTGCAAGTCCTGCCGTCGCTACTGGACCCACGGCGGCACCCTCCGCGACATCCCAGTCGGTGGCGGGACCCGCAAGAACGCTAAGCGCTCCCGCACCACCAGCTCCTCCGCCATGATCTCCACCACCGCCACTTCCTCACTCTCCGACCACCCAATTCCCCCCACCCCAGTTTTTATGAACCCGGGTGGCGCCGCCGCGTTTGGGGACTTGAAGGGGAATGTGGGAAATGGATGCGGCGGCGCTAGCTTCACTTCTCTGCTCAACACTCAGGGGCCTGGATTTTTGGCCTTAGGGGGGTTTGGTCTTGGGCTGGCCAATGGGTTTGAGGAGATGGGCTTTGGGCTTGGGAGAGCGGTGTGGCCTTTTCCCGGAGTGGGAGATGGTGGTGCTGGTGTTGGAGGTAATGGTGGGGGCCATGGGATGATGAACACGTGGCAATTTGAGAGTGGAGAAGGTGGTGGGATTGTGAATGTGGGTGTTGGCTCTGTTGGGGGTGAGTTCTGTTCTTGGCCAGAGTTGGCAATTTCTACCCCTGGAAATGGTCTCAAATGAAAAAAAAAAAACACAAAAAAATATGTTCTCTTTTTGTCTCTCTCCTAATTCTCTCCTCCTCCTCTCTTTTTGTATCTTATGGATAATATTTTGTGTCTTACTGCTGTAGACTTCTAATGATAGTGTTGAGGCTTGAGGCTTGAGGCTAATTTAATTTGCCACTGAATTGCTACGTATCCCAATCCAAGAACTAAGTTTTTTGAGTATAAGAACAAAATGAGAATGAAATTGGCATCTCATCAGTTTTCAAATTCTGCCCAAAGGGCCACACTCTTTGCCCACAATTTTTGAGGTTTTTGAAGAATATGAGTTGTTCTTGAATCCATTGAGATTACCAACATTCAGCATTCTCAGATTACCAACATGCATGCCCAAGCTGTATAATTTAATTTAATTCCCCGCAAGCCAAATCTTTGCTGTATCTAAATTAAGGGCAGTGCTCTTCACCCTCCCCGCATTTCTGTGTAAGAGTGGATGAGTATCTTCAAGGATAAGCATCAACAGCATTCTGATATGGAAAGGAAACAAAGAGAGCACCCAAAATTGTGAAATTCCTGAGGAAAAGGAGAACGTTAATGTGGGCAGTCCAATTATTACAATTAGATCAGTACCAATTAACTCCACTCTCCAATCTCAACACCTGCACCACGAAAAAAGAATATCCCTTCACGCCGGGACGGAATTAAACTTGCTAATATGGAAACCTAACATGGAATTCTAAATCGAATTTTCTTTCGACAGATTGCAAAGTTTCATATATAAAAAGGCTCAAGTTTCATCTGTTTTTCACATTGTGAATGGTAGCTGCCTAGGATGGTTTGTATCTCAAGTTTTGTTTCAGTCTTGTAGTTGATCGTCTCCTATTTTTCTGCATAATGCAGGATTCAATCTTATACTCTGTAGTAGCTTTTGTGCTACTTGTGACTGAGTTGCAAAGCTATGCTGGTAAGTCCTTGGCCTTTTTTTGTACAAATAAATTTTCATATTGCTTGTGAATAAAATGGGGACATGTAATTTAAATTTGATGTCTCACAATGCAGGAGCTCAGGGCATTGGGGCAAATTATGGTAGACAAGGTGACAACCTTCCAACTCCGGAAAAAGTAATCCAGCTATGTAAATCCAGGAACATTCAAAGAATTCGTATTTTCGATCCACAAGATGTTCTGCAGGCACTGCAAGGGTCAGGAATACAAGTCATCATAGGTACACTGAACATAGATGTCCCAACCCTAGCCAATGATCCAGCATTTGCTACCACTTGGCTCCAAACTAACATCATTCCATTCGCTTCATCTGTCAATTTTCGATGATATCCGTTGGAAATGAAATGGTTCCAAGCCAAAATGCTAGCAGCATACTCCCTGCCATGCAAAATCTGAGAACTGCACTAATTGCAGCCAACCTCAATATCCCCATATCAACTGCAGTGTTCCAAAATGTACTGGCATCACCATTTCCACCATCTGCAGGAACATGGCATCCTGATGCAGTCTCAATTATGGTTCCTCTGGTACAATATATGCAAGCCAATGGCTAACCCCTTCTTTACAATGCCTATCCATATTTCGCCTACCGCGACAACCTGAATGACGTTAGGCTAGACTATGCATTGATGAGTACCTCAGAGGTTATTGTAAGTTAACCGATGGGGCTCTAGGGTACACAAATTTGCTTGATGCT
Source organism: Prunus kanzakura (assembly GCA_020521455.1). NCBI lineage: Eukaryota > Viridiplantae > Streptophyta > Magnoliopsida > Rosales > Rosaceae > Prunus > Prunus kanzakura. The sequence continues at coordinate 577,810 of BPUM01000879.1, read as the reverse complement.
TCCCTAGATGCTCTCTATTGGGCACTTGAGAAGGTAGGGGCACCAAATGTTGAGATTGTTGTGGCTGAAACAGGGTGGCCATCAGCAGGAGAAGGTCATGATCCAGCAACTATTGATAATGCCAGAACATATAACAGCAATTTGATCAAGCATGGGCAATTTGGAACACCAAAGAGACTAGGAAAGGGATTGGAGGCATACATATTTGCTTTGTTCAATGAAGATCTCAAGCCTAGGGGGTCTGAGTCTCATTGGGGATTGTTTTACCCAGACATGAGTGAAGTTTACCATGTTGATTTCTAATTAGGGAATTAGTTCTTTATTGTCATTGGTTAATAAGAATGAAATCCCTTTGTTGATTATAATTGGTCTCCATACGGACAATGGAATGAAATCTTTTTTTTGCATAAATTCTAAATATAGTAACCTTATAAAGATAATTTTTCTTCTCTTATATATTGATGATGCTGCTTTATAGTTTGGTCATTTAAAAACAAATAATTGTCAAAAAACTATGTTCATGGAACAATTTTTATTTATTGTTATTATTGCCATTAACTCCATAAGAACATTTTTTTAATAATTATCAATTGTTTCTTAACTAAAGTGGCCAAAGTAAAAAGTCCAGAATCCAGATGTGAAATAAAGTTATAAACTGAAATAAGCATTTATATTGGTGATTTTCAAATTATGCATAGGAAATCTTGGCCTTTTTTAGGAGAGCCCTTTTGCTCACCACTTTAATCCAAGGTGTACTCTCACCATCCATCTCAACACTTGGCATGTGTCTATGGGTATAACTATGGTTCCAGAGATACGAAACAAACAGTTAACTATGGTTATGTCCATGAATATGTGTCAAGTGTTGAGAAGGATGTTGAGAGTACACCTTAGGTCGAACTAGCTTTTTGATATTATTTTTTTCTTTTTGCTTAAAAAGGATTTTAAAAAAATTGAAAAGTAATGAGGCGAAAATGAAAAACTCAGAAAATTTTGTAAGGACTGGTTTCCTTGTTGATAAAAAATGTTAGGCCCCGTTCGTTTATGTTTTAGAGGCTTATTTTCATTTTCAAAAAACAAAAACAAAGCAAAAACGTGTTCGGTGGGCAAAAACAGAAAACATTGAAAATGTTTTCATAAAATGAAACCAACTTCACGTTTACTTCTACAAAACAAAAAAAAGTTGTTTTTGTTCTCCCAGAAAACAAACGCTCAAAACACTCTCTCGCTCAATCTTCTCTCCCTATCAGACCAAAAACCAAAATTCTTCTCTCCTCACTCACCCTTCTCTTCTCTCCCCCTTTCGTGACCACTCTTCTCTCTAGCTTGGCTCACTCCTCTCTACCAACAGGAACAACACCCATCTTCTCTGACCCAAAATAACACAAATCTGCAAACTAAGAAAAAAAATATAGAGGAAGAAAGAAAAGAAAAGAAAAACAGAGACAAGAAGAAGAACCACCATATACCCAGCTCAACCACCATCATCACCCTATCAAACCACCACAACCATTAATTAGTGGAACTAGAGAGAGAGAGAGAGAGAGAGAGAGAGAGAGAGAGAGAGAGAGAGAGATGGGTGGGTGTATGGGATTCATGCCATGGAAGGAAGGAGGAGTGGGTGCGGCCTGGGAAGGAAAGGAAGAAGAAAAGAGGAAGAAAATGAGAAAAAAGAAATGGCCTTGGGAAGGAAAGGAAGAAGAAATGAGGAAGAAAGAAGAAAAGATGAAGAAAAAGAGAAACAACCGTGCGAAGGAAAAGAAGAAGAAAAGAGGAGGAAAGAGAGAAAAGGAGAAAAAGATGAAAAAAAGAAAGGAGATAAGATAGTTTTTTAGTTTTAATTTTTTTCATTGTTTATAATAATTTTAGCCTCTAAAAATATCAGAATTATAAAAAATACACCTGAAAAACAATTGTACTACCAGACACGTTTTCTTTGTTTTTGTTTTCTGAAGATGTTTTCTAATTAATCTACCAGACGCATTTTCATTTCCTGAAAATGCAAATTTATTTTCTTGTTTTCATTCTCTGAAAATATTCTCTGAAAACACTCTCCGAAAACGTTACCAGACGGGCCCTTAGAGCATCCACAGTGGGAGGGTGTAAATTTGGGGGTGTAAAGCCACTTTTACATCCACTTTACACCTCCGGGGGGTGTAAATATGTTTTTTGCTCCAGTGGGGGGTGTAAATTATGGGGTGTAGCCGTGGGTCCCAGCCTTTTATGTTGACTTTTCTTCATTTTTCTTCTCTTTTCTCGGGTGGGTCCCGCCTAAAAATGGATGCAAATATACATTTTATTTTACATCCCCATGGTGGTGATGTATATTTACATCCATTTACATCTCACCATTGGAGACGATTCCGGTGACTCGGGGTGTATATTTAACATACACACCCATATACACCCCCACACTGTGGATGCTCTTAGTTTCCTATTTCCTTTCTTAGCAAAAATAGTTTTTTTTTTCTTAAGTAAATAAAAACACAATTTTTAAGGTGTGTGAGAAAAATCGGATGTGTTTGAAAAAAAGAAAAAAGAAAAATGGGATGCGAAAATAAGATAATTCAATTTTCCTAGTCCACACTGGAACAAAGGGCGGGTCTTTCACTTGCCCTTTTTTCCCTCTCTAGGGTTTTAAACAGGGTCTTCTTCAATTTCGACCTCGATTGCAAACCAGACCACAAAACCCACAATGGCATTCTCGTTTTACTCCACGCCACAGCCACAGCCACAGCAACAGCAACAGCAACTGCAGCAGTCGCTGTTTCAAACTCAGCAGCCCTCACAGGCTTTTCAGCAAAGCAGTCCCTTTTTCTCACAACAACAGCAACAGCCGCAGCAGCAATTTCAGCCACAGCCGCTTCAATTTCAGCAGCCTCAGCAACAACAACAGCAGCAGCAGCAGCAGCAGCAGCAGATGTTTTTGTTTACGAATGACAAGGCTCCGGCGAGTTATAGTACCAAGTGGGCTGATCTCCATCCCGATTCCCAGAAAATTCTTCTTCAGATTGAGTAGGTTTTCTTTTATTTCTGTAAATCTTGAGCCTTTGTCTTGTTTTGCCATTGTGAATTTTTGGGTATTTGGCCTGATTGGTTGCTGAGAAAGTGTAGGGGAAGAAAGCAAAATTTCGAGTCTTTTTTGTTGTGTTAAGCAAAATTAAGCAAACTTGCTGCATTGCTCTCCATAAAGTGCATTACTTTTCCTCTATATGTGGGGGGCTTTAATTGGTGTAGTTCGCATTGAGTTCCGTAGGATTTGGTGTAATATTTTTTGGATAGGTGAAATTTAATATGTCACGCTGGCATAACAATTAACAGTCTTGAGTTTACTTTTTGACTCTAATAATTATGAGCTGAGATGAGACATGGTTTTTATATATATGGGTTTTGAGGTTCTTAAGTATTGTTTGCTTGCAGGGAACGGATACTGGGGCATAGGGATGAGAGTCAGAGGCTGGATCAATGTAGTCGTCTCTACGATTCTTCAGTTTCAAATGATACTTTCGAGCATGATGCCAGTCGTATCCTTCAGGTTTGCTTCTTGGATAGATCAGATTTTCTAATTGCTAACTGTGATTTCTATTTGTCTTGTTGGGTGTGGTCTTGTGATTATGAGGTTTGTCATTGTAAGCAAACTGCTTCATTTGGTATTCTTGTGTATATACTATGGGCTCATACTATGTTGGATCAGCGACTTCTGCCAGATCCTTTGGAGGCTTGGAAGTGTGCATACAGGACATAAGGGAAAATTAGTTAGCAGGAAATGTAGAAATGCTTCTTGGAGTCAGTTTCCTAGTGCTTGTCCTGTCACAGATGTTGGATCTCTATGATTGATTCTTGAATAAAATAATGAAATTTCTATACATTAGTTTTCACATAACAGCATGAAAGGAGCTCTTTGCCTGTAGATCCCATATTCTCTTAGTTGATTGTAAGGGATATATAATTTCCTGATTCCCTGATGTATTTCCAACAAGCAAACAGAAATCATATCTTACCCACAATGCTGTTATTCAAATTTTGTGCAAATATCCTCAATCTTATGGGCATTTTATTATTCTTTTTTGATGTTGTTTTCTTCTAGTTATTAAATACATATTTGGGTATAAGTTGCTGAAAAATGCGACGACGTAGATGACTTCTGACATAATGGCATGCTTGTTTACTTGAAAGGAGAACGAAAGAATGTGAATCATTCCCATTCCTCCATAGTGCGACATTTACTTAGAAGCGAATGTTTTTCTTTTGCCATTTTAAATATCTTGTATGCAAATTGTCTGTATATATTTTGTGAGGGCTCATGGTAGAATTATTGTTATTGGTATTTATATATTTCATTAGTAAGTATTTGACAATAATGTAATTTATATTGAATAAAGGACATTTTATAATCAAATTGGTTTTGATTCTGATATCCCTGAGAGAGAAAACATATCAACGGTAACAAACGTCATTCTCATTCCATTTCCAGTTCCAGACAGCTAGTATTCATCTTAATATGAGTGCCTCATTCTGATTCTTTTTCATTCCCTTCCAATTCATTTTCATTCTGATTCTACCATAAGTGGAAAATAAATTCACTTGTGAGATCTTATACTCAAAACTTCATGGCTTTTAACTTTTGTAGAAGTACATTTCATATTACTGTTAGATAAGAGGGTTGACTTTAGAAATCTTATAATGATATCTTCTGATCGTGGTCATGATAATTTGATAACCTTGTAAATCTTCTTTTGTTTGATGTCAATATATTTTGTTGTTGTTGAATGATGTCAAGACTTAAAATTGAAAAAACTGATCAGATTGACGGGAAATATAACAATGGTACCCACCAAAATAAATAAAAAAAGAAAGGTCTGGTGCAAGTTCTAGGACTTTCAATGCCATTTTCTTAGGTGTGATTGCAGTCATCGTTGCTATTGCATGCTTTATGTTTCTAATTGTCAATGTATTTGTTGGATGATGTCAAGACTTAAAATTGAAAAAACTGATCAGATTGACGGGAAATATAACAATGGTACCCACCAAAATAAATAAAAAAAGAAAGGTCTGGTGCAAGTTCTAGGACTTTCAATGCCATTTTCTTAGGTGTGATTTTAGTCATCGTTGCTATTGCTTGCTTTATGTTTCTAGTTGTCAATGTATGGTTTAATTACAAATTCTTTTGTTATCTATACAGGAACTTGGGGGAATTGGTACTGCCATGGACCGACAGAAAGCTCTTCTGCATGAGTTGATGGCTATTGTGAAAGATATGTTACGGAACAGCGAGGTTGCTGTTCGTACTTTCATGATTTTACGCCCACGGTTTCTTCATCCAAATACAGGAGGTACTTCAAATGCCATTGCACCGTCACAGGCTTCTGGAGCAACCATACCACCTGGTTCAAGTAGTCAACCAACAGCTACTTCTATAGTGCCAGTTTTTGATTTCTACAACGGGCTTCCAAGGAAACCATCTCCCTTCCTACAGCAAACAATTGCAAGATTCGAGAAGTATCTTGTTGAGTGTCGTCAGTGGATTGAAGAATTAGAGCAGCTTCTTTTAGCCTCAGAGAGGAATTCTGCCAATGACGGCTCCTCATTGTTGCAGTCTCTTCCAAAAGTCATGTCAAATGTGCATGACTTTTTTGTTCACGTGGCAGCTAAGGTAAACAAAAACAATTGTATTTTGTTTAGTTAAAGTTAATCATTGAGATATGCAGTAAAATCTACTTCATTGTGGCTTTTATCAGCTAGAACCTGCATTTTGTTGGCCTTATATGATAAGCGTGCTGCCAAAATTTGTGGTTTTTATTGTTAAAACTGCCGTAAACAAATTATTTTCATATCTTTTGTTTGTGGGTGGAGAAAGATTTGCACAGTGGTAGTTATAACCATTTTGACTTGCATGGTCGTTTGTGATAATTTGTATCATTTAATGGTTTCAAAGAAAAATAAACAATGCAGCTAAAAAGAAAGCTCAATAATGGCTTCTCACTTGATCGATGCGTGTGGCCTTCATTTTGAGCACAAATGAAGCTGAATAATGTTTCTTGACACTTAAAGTTACTAATCAATAATATGATCCGTTTCTTAGGTGGAGAGTATTCACCAGTACATTGTATCCATGAAATCAGCTTATCTTGCTAACCAGCGCTGCCTAGGGGATGGGAATGATCCATTTCTCGAGGCTGATCGCCGGGAAACAGCTAGGCAAGAAGCTGCTGCTAAGAGGGTGCATCCAACTTTGCATTTACCTGCAACTTCACAACCATCAACACAAGTTGCTGGATTGTTTGCCAGTTCAGGAACTCAGGGGGCATCCCCTGCCCCCCAGATATCTACAGCTACTATTACAGCTTCCTCCGGGAGTGGACTCTCACTTTTCAACACCCCTTCTGCTCCATCTTCTTCCATGTCTTCCTCTCTGTTTGCTACACCAATCACTTCTGGTCCTATATCTTCTCTTTTTGGATCATCCTCTGCTACGCCTCAGACGTCACTGTTTAGTTCTTCCTCAGCATCTTTGTTTGGAGCTGCTTCAACTCCCTCTGTGCTAGGAAATACTGCTCCAGCCTTCGGTTCAACTACTCCTATTGGAACCTCATTATTTGCTTCAGGTTTATCTCATTCTTCTTAGTTCTACATCGGGACTTTTACATTAAATTGTCAAATTTATTCTTGTTTATAATTTCTCGTTACTTGTTCTACATCAGATAGTGTATGGTTGAAGACATGCAGAAGTCTTTTGCTATAAAGATCTACAATTTTACATTGCCAAGATTGTGACAGTACTAATTAGGATATTTTATCACTTTTACCAGGTGCTCCTGCAACAGGGCTGGGGTCTAGCTTTACTTCATCGGTGCGTGAATTTTCTTTCAGCTCTCTTAGTTCAGTTAATTTTCACTTCATATAACTTAAGTTTGTTCCAGAAACAAACATGGGACTCAAAGATTACCAGACTTAAGCTCTATGCTGCAGATATGATTTGATTTCCCATCTCTAATAATATGGTTTAGTTGAGGTGCAGTATACATCTACATCTACTGAATAATCTCTTCTGTGTATTCTAACAATTGCAGAAATCAGCAAAACCAAAAGGTCGGGTTGGCCGGCGTTAGCTGCAGTGGTTTCAGGTCACACAATGTGGATGAAAGCTCTTATGTTAGAAAACGTCTGTGTTCTTAAGTGTCGAGAATTATTCTCTTTGTCCTCTGCGTGACTTACGGGCGGCTCATTTTTCTGTGGAGTGAATGGATCTCCAGAGATATTTCACTAAATCCAAGTCCCAAGAGAATCATATTTCATTTCAAATGCTGCTAGGCCATGTCATCTGTGTACTGCCTCCTCGCTGCAAACGCTTTCCGCGTGCTGTAATGTTACAACGAGATGTTGGAAGATTCATGTCACCAACTTCACTGTATAATTTTAGGGTAGAATCTAGGTCCCAATTTTTTTGAATGTGTTGACAAGAAAAAGTGTAGGCCCATCCTTGAGATAGGCATGTTTGATCTGAGATGTCAAATAAACATATGAAATTGTCTAATGTTGGATTTGTTGGTGGGGCAAGTTGTGCCAACCATGTGCTGATACTCAAACCTCATGAATGTTGTGTTTTCCATGTTTATTGTTTGATGTGTGAATTGAATTCTCATGAAAAATCGTTTCAACCACCCGAAAAAGGTTTTTTTTTTTTTTTTTAATGCTTTCCCATGTTCTCTTCAGTCCAGTGGAAAAGCCTAATGGAAAAAACATTAACTTACAGACCAGTAGTCTCAGGTCTGAATCCCATAACAGCTTGATACTTGATACTTGAAAGTGTCCTTCCCCCTTTTAGTTTAGAGTATCACTTATATTTAAAAATAAATTGATAATTCAATCATTGCTCTACTCGCCATAAATTAGAAGAGATTCTAAGTTCAAATTTAATTCCATTGATTCGCTATTTTATTTTTATGGCAGTAACAGACCATGATACTTGAAAGTGTCCATCGGTTCATTCTACAGTTGTAATGACTATGACTCGTCACATCTTGTGATTTTCCATTTGTAGTTCCTTCATGTCTACAAGTGTCATATTTGACCTTCACATGCCTATGATTACCTAAGCATAGTGTCGTTTTTCTGTGTATGCAGTTCGGTTCTTCTAGTTCATGTATGCAATGCAAGAGCCAATGCAATGTATTAAATGCAAGTGCAAATACAATGTATTAAATGCAAGTGCAAATACAATGTATTAAATGCACGTGCCAATACAATGTATTCAATTCCGTCTGGTTTCAGTCAGTTTCAGTCATGATAAGTGGCACCCACCTAACTTGTATAAATTTCTATGGTGGCTATGTTGAGTGGCTTGTTTTCAACATATCCAGCTATCTGATTCAAATCATAACTTGTTTTCAAGTTAAAACCTCAATTAAGTCCTCATCGCATTCTTCACTTCAAGGTTAATTGAAATTTCCGGCCCTTTTCAAAAAATTTAATTGATAAAAAAATCAAGGGGAACTTGTTCCTACTAAAGAAGCAGAGGCAATATATGTATAATTGATGTCAACCATGCGATCCCAAAAGTTTAGAATGAGCCGACAAAGATTTGTGGAAGGAGAATAAGAGATTCATATAACTAGACCTTTAAAACCATGTTACATAAAATGTACCGACAATTAAAAGACTAAATTAAATTAATAAAACTTCACCAAATATAGTTAAGTCATCTTTATAAATAACCTAAAGATCCCATGTGAACAACAAAATCACCAACAGAGAAAAATGGCAGCACCAAAAGCAGAGAAGCATTTTGTTCTAGTACATGGGGCTTGCCATGGCTCCTGGTGCTGGTACAAGGTCAAGCCAAGGCTAGAGTCTGCTGGTCACCGAGTCACAACCTTGGACCTTGCAGCTTCAGGCATCCACACGAAGGCCATACAAGATGTTCCCTCTTTAGCAGCGTATTCTGAGCCTCTGTTGGAGTTTATAGCCTCACTTGGTCCAGAAGAAAAGGTGATCCTTGTAGGGCATAGCCTCGGAGGCATGAACTTGGCCCTTGCCATGGAAAACTTCCCGCAGAAAATTTCTGTTGCTGTTTTCTTGACTGCCTTTGTGCCAGATACCACACACCAGCCTTCACATGTTTTGGATCAGGTATGGCATAATTATTTCAGAGCTCAAGGGGTCTTAGCTATGTGGTTGAGAATACCCCACGGCACTCCCCTTCCTAAATGAGGCAGAAAAAAAAAGTAGCTTATTTGCCTTTTTTAGCTCTAGCTCCCCAAGAATTAACCAAGAACAATAAAACCTCTTATTACAGATAATTAAGTCAATTTTAATTGTTTCTTTCATGCTTCTTGGTTACATTCTGATATCTGATTATGGTAAGATAATTAACAAAACAAATGTGAATAAACTCTAATTCAAGCCAATCCAATCCAAAACCTAATATAAAATTATTTAATATATATTATGAGCAACTTTAATTATAAGCCCTGGTTCTCAAAGAAATCGTGTTACTTTACTTTCAGCTAATTAGTCTATTTTTTTCCCATTGTTAGTCAAAAGGTAAATGATTAAATTACAATGTTTACGCTAATCGTGTTTGTCAAAAGGTATGATTAACTACATGGTTAATTAATTGCTAGTGATCGATGCTTTTCATTGAGCTATAATGTTAAAGATAATTATAAAATTATTTTTCACTAAATTATTGTGAGGAAAATATATAACCAATCAAACACTGAGGATCTTCTTCCCCATCATAATACCTCCTTTTGACAAAAAGAAAAAAAGAAAAAGAAAAAGCTACTTCATACTCTAAACATTGCAATGGGGTCCAACTCTGCGATCTTTTCTGTACACAGAATAATAAAATGGCACTTTAATGATACTGCTACTTCATGAGGTTAACGTCTCACCAGCTTTCTGGGAACCCTTTGATTGTTTGTCGTCCCCAAATAGTAGTATTATTTATGTTTTTGTTTTTTTAAGGTACATCCTAAGATGTATTGTAGAATGCTGTGAGACAATTCATTCGTTTTCACATATCTGCCTGATTTAAACACTTTGGTTTCTGTTTCGATGTGAACAGTTCAATCAAAACATGCCCGCCGAAGCATGGCTGGACACTCAGTTTGCAAATTATGGAAGTGCTAAAGAACCCTTGATGTCAATGCTTTTCGGTCCTGAGTTCTTAGCCAACAAGCTCTATCAACTCAGCCCCATTGAGGTACGTATCTTTCTCTCCCTCACACCTGCGCATATCACAACTCATCTGTGAGTTAGAATTAGGATAACGATAATAACACTCAAATTGTGGTATTTGAGTCATGTTTTATCACGCAATTAGGTCCAATTTCACAGAAAGAAAGACCTATATGCAGAATTTTTTTTAAAACAACAGCTACTGAACCATTATTGGTCCCGTTCCATTGTTTACGTCCCATCAAGAGACCGATAGGCTGGACTAAGATGATGGCAAATTGAAAATGGACAATATTTATAAAAAATAATAAAAAAGTTGAAAAAGTAACACCAAGAGACAAGAGCTCCACCCGATCACGCTAGTCCAAAATTGTTAAACTTTTTCTAAAAAAGGATAATGCTTTCTTCCATCTGGATAAGGAGGAACGTTTCTCTCTCGTTAAGAATAATTAAAGTGAAAAATAAGTGCACATTTGAGAATAAAAAACAAAGGACAAGTTTTAAGAAGTCAAGTTTTGTACGCAAAAATAATGGTTATTCTTTCCAACTAATGTTTGAAAAATCATTATTTCAGAGTAAAGAAATCCAATATCATCATATAGGTCTTTAAATTCCATGAACGACTAAAATGCAATTATTATTACATCGCACATGTTGGAATGTAGGATCTGGAACTCGCCAAGAGTTTAGTAAGGGTAGGCTCACTCTTTCTTCATGACTTGTCAAAGATGAAGAAATTCTCGAATGTTGGGTATGGCCGGGTCCCACGAGTTTATGTGGTTTGTAGCGAAGATAAAGGAATTCCTGAGGAATTTCAGCGGTGGATGATTGAAAGCAGTGGGGTTACAAATGTGGTGGAGATCAAGGGCGCCGATCACATGCCAATGTTTTCAAAGACCCAAGAACTTTGCAATGCTCTTGTAGATATATCAAATAAGTACACTTCAGATTCAATAATGGTAGGATCTGGCTGAAAAGCGATCGAGGAGATTAAGTTTGAACATGTTATGCTTAGACTTTGAACATGTATGAGCTATGTTTATGTAATAATGCTGCAGTTATCAAATTTGTGCGTTATATATTATGTGTTGGTGTATATCTCGGTATCTAATAATTGAGGTCAAAAAATTAGAACAAAAACAAAAATGTCACATCATTTAGTGCGCATTGCAATAAATGCCTATTATTGATATCGCTTGTGACAAAAAATAAAATAAACTTAATGATAACCTACTCCAATGCATGAACTCCCTATCTTCAAATTATTGATGAGAAAGAGCTTATTAGAAAAGAGTTTATTTTTTATACAATTATTTTTACTTTCGTGAGTGGCAATTTTATGGTATTTTTTTATCGCTAGTGGCAATGCGGGTTATGATTTTGGAAGATAACAATTAAATTATACAATAAAAAAAATATTATGTTAATATTTACGGTTTTCTCAGGCTAATAATGTTGACCCTCCTTGAGAGAATTTCTGGCTACGCCACTGGCTAGTAGCCACACACTTTCATGGCAGCTAATTGATTAGTTGCATTATTGCATGCGGTAGACATGTCAAAGTTTCGTGGCAATTGATTAGTTGCAACTTGCACTGATACCATATTAAGGGCTTGTTTGGGAGTGCTTCTGGATAGACTAAAATCGTTTTTTGACAACTAAAAGCACTTCTGAGTAGAAGCACTTGGATTTTTTTATTTATTTATGAAAATTCAAGAATTTTTTAATAAAAGCGCTTTTGTTAGAAGCGCTTATGAGCAGAAGCACTTCCTAGAGAAATAGTCCCAAACGAGCCCTAAGTTTGGTATAATAGAATGAATTGTATTTCACTAAATGAATGGTTTATAAGATTGTACAACATTATAAGGACTATACAGAGACCTATTCTAGGAAGGAAATCAACCTATACTAATATTGCTTACAATTAAGAGCTGATCCCTGTACATAGGATGCGAAGTAATCAATTACATGCAGGGGCAGAACTAGCCCAAGGGTTGCCCTGGGCTGTAGCCTAGGGAAGGTTTTGGGGAAAAAAATAATTAAACATATATAGCTTAATAAGAAAACTTACATATCAAGAAAACTTGATTTTATGAGATTTTAGCATGAAGTATATACTGACTTAATAAGCTATCATTTTTAGCCTAAATCGTATTTTCACTATAACGGATTTTTCATATTTTGATTTGGTGGGAATTTGATTTTTTAGTATTTTTATTTGAATCCAAATGGGGGTATTTCCTTATTTACATTGTAAACTTAAGTAAATGAAAAGAAAAGGACAAAGACATTTACTTAAATGCTGAAAATGGAAATAAGGTAATCTATACACCTGTGCACCACCACCAGCTGAGCAAAAGGGCAATTTGAAGCACCTACAATGATTTTTCCGGCGAGAGGAGGTGCTTAATAGGTCCGCCATTGTGTGGTAGGATATGCAATTGTATATTTATTTATTTATTTATAGTTTAAAATATTAGGCTATATATGTTTAATTCTTTTTTTCTCCAAAACCTTCCCTAGGCTACAGGCTACAACCCAGGGCAGCCCCTTGGGCTAGTTCCGCCCCTGATATTACACGGGAATTGTTCCTAACAATTATCGGGTCCAATAAATTAAGGAAACTACTTCTATTAAAGATGTGGTACACAATGTCGTATAAAAATGTGGTAAGCTTAGCATTACCCATAAATTAATATCAACTTGACTTGCACAAAACAAAAAACCCTACGTGGAAATTTCTGTATATAGACAAGCAACGCACTGTGGAAATTTCTGCTTTGGAAAATCCTGCCTAGGTTATAATATAAGTTTTGGAATTTTATTAATTTCAATCAATCATACCCGACAAAGAAAATGGCAGCAACCAGCGAAGCACAGAAGGCTCATGCTCATTTCGTTCTAGTACACGGTGCTGGCCATGGGGCTTGGTGCTGGTACAAGATCAAGCCGAAGCTCGAGTCTTCCGGTCACAAGGTGACGGTGCTGAACCTTGCAGGTTCGGGCATCAACATGAAGGCCATACACGATGTTCACTCACTAGCAGACTACTCTGAGCCTTTGTTGGAGCTTATAGCCTCACTTGGTCCAAAAGAAAAGGTGATCCTTGTAGGGCACAGCCTTGGAGGCATGAACTTGTCCCTTGCCATGGAAAGGTTCCCACAGAAAATTTCTGCTGCTGTTTTCTTGACAGCCTTTCTGCCAGATACAACTCACCAGCCATCATATATTATGGATGAGGTATGCTAGTATTTCAAGCCTCACCTTGTTATTTGTTTACTTTAATTAGAATGGTAATTAACTAAAATCTATTTCAAAACACTGGTTGGCTTTTTTTTTTTGTCAAAAGTTCATGCAGAAGTTTCCAGCAGACTCATGGCTAGACACTCAATTTGAACAATTTGGAAGCGCCAAAGAACCCTTAACATCGATATTCTTCGGTCCCAAGTGCTTACAGGCGAAGGTCTATCAACTCAGCCCCATTGAGGTATCTTTCTCTCACAAACAGTACACACCGAGACACAAGAGACACTGCAACTATATCATGGAAAATACTTTAGATTTACCCTCTTGAAAATTGCATAGAATCTCCATTGTTTAAATTTCTGGCAATTAATAATTTCATCAGTGTTTGGATTTATGTATGTCGAATTTTGTAAATAACACAAATTATAGTGAAAATGAATTCCTGCTCAATTAGAGTGATTTTTTTCTTCCTAAATGTCTACTCTCTTTCCTGAAGTGGGATTTACGTGTATAAACTTGTATTGTATGTATTTATACTTCCTGAACTGATGTTATTGCATTGTACATGCTCAAAGGATCTGGAACTTGCCAAGAGTTTAGTGAGGAAGAGTTCATTGTTTCGTGAAGAAGTGGCTAAGATGAAGAACTTCTCGAATGAGGGATATGGGTCGGTTACACGAGTTTATGTGGTTTGTGACAAAGATTTGACCATAACTGAGGAATTTCAGCGATGGATGATTGCAAACAGCGGGGTTAAAAATGTGGTGGAGATTAAGGGTGCTGATCATATGCCAATGTTTTCAAAGCCACAAGAACTTTCCAACGCTTTTCTGGAGATAGCACAAAAGTACGCTTAAAATGTTAGTGAGCTATGTTTTAGGCCAATTGTTAGGAGAATAAGTTTGCTAACCATGAGTGCAAAACTACTACTCTACTTAATTGTGTGTTCTAGGTGTTACACCATGAATTTGGTCTTTCTATTTTCAATTTCATCAGTTTGAAGCAGCTGTCAAATAAGTAGCAGCTTTATTGCTAGTGGTAATGAAAGCTGGAAAGAGTTTGTATCAATTCTAAAGCTTATTAAAAGGAATTAGCCGTTGATTCTAAATTGGTTTTGGGTTGGATGCTCACTTAGGAAAATTAGTTAGCAGGAAATGTAGAAATGCTTCTTGGAGTCAGTTTCCTAGTGCTTGTCCTGTCACAGATGTTGGATCTCTATGATTGATTCTTGAATAAAATAATGAAATTTCTATAGATTAGTTTTCACAGAACAGCATGAAAGGAGCTCTTTGCCTGTAGATCCCATATTCTCTTAGTTGATTGTAAGGGATATATAATTTCCTGATTCCCTGATGTATTTCCAACAAGCTAACAGAAATCATATCTTACCCACAATGCTGTTATTCAAATTTTGTGCAAATATCCTCAATCTTATGGGCATTTTATTATTCTTTTTTGATGTTGTTTTCTTCTAATTATTAAATACATATTTGGGTATAAGTTGCTGAAAAATGCGACGACGTAGATGACTTCTGACATAATGGCATGCTTGTTTACTTGAAAGGAGAACGAAAGAATGTGAATCATTCCCATTCCTCCTTAGTGCGACATTTACTTAGAAGCGAATGTTTTTCTTTTGCCATTTTAAATATCTTGTATGCAAATTGTCTGTATATATTTTGCGAGGGCTCATGGTAGAATTATTGTTATTGGTATTTATATATTTCATTAGTAAGTATTTAACAATAATGTAATTTATATTGAATAAAAGACATTTTATAATCAAATTGGTTTTGATTCTGATATCCCTGAGAGAGAACATATCAACGGTAACAAACGTCATTCTCATTCCATTTCCAGCTCCAGACAGCTAGTATTCATCTGAATATGAGTGCCTCATTCTGATTATTTTTCATTCCCTTCCAATTCATTTTCATTCTGATTCTACCATAAGTGGAAAATAAATTCACTTGTGAGATCTTATACTCAAAACTTCATGGCTTTTAACTTTTGTAGAAGTACATTTCATATTACTGTTAGATAAGAGGGTTGACTTTAGAAATCTTATAATGATATCTTCTGATCGTGTTCATGATAATTTGATAACCTTGTAAATCTTCTTTTGTTTGATGCCAATATTTTTTTTTTTGTTGGATGATGTCAAGACTTAAAATTGAAAAAACTGATCAGATTGACGGGAAATATAACAATGGTACCCACCAAAATAAATAAAAAAAGAAAGGTCTGGTGCAAGTTCTAGGACTTTCAATGCCATTTTCTTAGGTGTGATTGCAGTCATCGTTGCTATTGCATGCTTTATGTTTCTAATTGTCAATGTATTTGTTGGATGATGTCAAGACTTAAAATTGAAAAAACTGATCAGATTGACGGGAAATATAACAATGGTACCCACCAAAATAAATAAAAAAAGAAAGGTCTGGTGCAAGTTCTAGGACTTTCAATGCCATTTTCTTAGGTGTGATTGCAGTCATCGTTGCTATTGCATGCTCTATGTTTCTAGTTGTCAATGTATGGTTTAATTACAAATTCTTTTGTTATCTATACAGGAACTTGGGGGAATTGGTACTGCCATGGACCGACAGAAAGCTCTTCTGCATGAGTTGATGGCTATTGTGAAAGATATGTTACGGAACAGCGAGGTTGCTGTTCGTACTTTCATGATTTTACGCCCACGGTTTCTTCATCCAAATACAGGAGGTACTTCAAATGCCATTGCACCGTCACAGGCTTCTGGAGCAACAATACCACCTGGTTCAAGTAGTCAACCAACAGCTACTTCTATAGTGCCAGTTTTTGATTTCTACAACGGGCTTCCAAGGAAACCATCTCCCTTCCTACAGCAAACAATTGCAAGATTCGAGAAGTATCTTGTTGAGTGTCGTCAGTGGATTGAAGAATTAGAGCAGCTTCTTTTAGCCTCAGAGAGGAATTCTGCCAGTGACGGCTCCTCATTGTTGCAGTCTCTTCCAAAAGTCATGTCAAATGTGCATGACTTTTTTGTTCACGTGGCAGCTAAGGTAAATAAAAACAATTGTATTTTGTTTAGTTAAAGTTAATCATTGAGATATGCAGTAAAATCTACTTCATTGTGGCTTTTATCAGCTAGAACCTGCATTTTGTTGGCCTTATATGATAAGCGTGCTGCCAAAATTTGTGGTTTTTATTGTTAAAACTGCCGTAAACAAATTATTTTCATATCTTTTGTTTGTGGGTGGAGAAAGATTTGCACAGTGGTAGTTATAACCATTTTGACTTGCATGGTCGTTTGTGATAATTTGTATCATTTAATGGTTTCAAAGAAAAATAAACAATGCAGCTAAAAAGAAAGCTCAATAATGGCTTCTCACTTGATCGATGCGTGTGGCCTTCATTTTGAGCACAAATGAAGCTGAATAATGTTTCTTGACACTTAAAGTTACTAATCAATAATATGATCCGTTTCTTAGGTGGAGAGTATTCACCAGTACATTGTATCCATGAAATCAGCTTATCTTGCTAACCAGCGCCGCCTAGGGGATGGGAATGATCCATTTCTCGAGGCTGATCGCCGGGAAACAGCTAGGCAAGAAGCTGCTGCTAAGAGGGTGCATCCAACTTTGCATTTACCTGCAACTTCACAACCATCAACACAAGTTGCTGGATTGTTTGCCAGTTCAGGAACTCAGGGGGCATCCCCTGCCCCCCAGATATCTACAGCTACTATTACAGCTTCCTCCGGGAGTGGACTCTCACTTTTCAACACCCCTTCTGCTCCATCTTCTTCCATGTCTTCCTCTCTGTTTGCTACACCAATCACTTCTGGTCCTATATCTTCTCTTTTTGGATCATCCTCTGCTACGCCTCAGACGTCACTGTTTAGTTCTTCCTCAGCATCTTTGTTTGGAGCTGCTTCAACTCCCTCTGTGCTAGGAAATACTGCTCCAGCCTTCGGTTCAACTACTCCTATTGGAACCTCATTATTTGCTTCAGGTTTATCTCATTCTTCTTAGTTCTACATCGGGACTTTTACATTAAATTGTCAAATTTATTCTTCTTTATAATTTCTCGTTACTTGTTCTACATCAGATAGTGTATGGTTGAAGACATGCAGAAGTCTTTTGCTATAAAGATCTACAATTTTACATTGCCAAGATTGTGACAGTATTAATTAGGATATTTTATCACTTTTACCAGGTGCTCCTGCAACAGGGCTGGGGTCTAGCTTTACTTCATCGGTGCGTGAATCTTCTTTCAGCTCTCTTAGTTCAGTTAATTTTCACTTCATATAACTTAAGTTTGTTCCAGAAACAAACATGGGACTCAAAGATTACCAAACTTAAGCTCTGTTGTGAATTGAGCACAAAACTCAACTCAACCTCCCCTAATGATCTTGTTGTTGATGGACTTTGTGACACACACAATGATGGATGAATCACACACACACACACACTTGAGACAACAACCAAGCACAAAGTGACACAAGAATTTATAGAGGTTCAGCAATTGCCTACATCCTCTTGGTGATCCCCTTGAGAAATTCACTTCATGAAAGAATAAGTTACAACTTTGGTTTTACACAGAAAAACCCCCTTAGAACTCTATTCTCTCCCCAAGCTCTCTTTTCTCTCACACCCCTTGCTCAACACTTTGATGCACTTGTGAACACTCTCACAACCCTTGGTGTTTCCCTCCTTGGTGTCTAGACTCTCAAGACCCCAACTCAGCTCCTAGCTTGAACTGATTGCTCTCCCTCACGTTCTCCCTTGGTGAGTTAACCTCCCTTTGAACACAATAGCTCCCAGCTACTTGGCCACCTTGAGATTAACCACACACTTTCCAGCTTCTGCCACTACATATTATACAACTTGTTTTCTCATCTTGTGTTATCTTACTTCACCCCATTACCTACACAAGCCAATGGACATAAGATAAGGCATCTCCTTTGTCCTCCACGTTCCTTCCTTTAGTCACCCACTTAGACTAAAGATCAGATCATGCAAGTAATCAAATCCCACTTCAGCCACCTTCCACTAAACCAGAAAAATGGAGAATGGATTCTTCAAAACAAGACAACCAATTTGCCATGAGTGCTCTTCCAACTATCCAGCAGGTAGTCAACCCTCTTTTACCTCAGAAGTGACCCACTAAGCCTCTGAAATCATGTGGAAAGCGATAGCCACCGAAAACACAGTTGAAAACACGTAAGAAAACGTCAGCACAGCACTGGAGCGACCGGTCGCTGATACCCAGCGACCGGTCGTCGCGACCATTTGGATACCAAACGACCGGTCGCTGATACCTTGCGACCGGTCGCTTTCTGCGAATTCTTCAGACTTCGAATCTGCTCCAAAACGACCGGTCGCCCAAACCTTGCGACCGGTCGCTCACTCCTTCACTTGCAACCTTAATGTGAGCCAATTTTACAACAAGCTCTATGCTGCAGATATGATTTGATTTCCCATCTCTAATAATATGGTTTAGTTGAGGTGCAGTATACATCTACATCTACTGAATAATCTCTTCTGTGTATTCTAACAATTGCAGAAATCAGCAAAACCAAAAGGTCGGGTTGGCCGGCGTTAGCTGCAGTGGTTTCAGGTCACACAATGTGGATGAAAGCTCTTATGTTAGAAAACGTCTGTGTTCTTAAGTGTCGAGAATTATTCTCTTTGTTCTCTGCGTGACTTACGTGCGGCTCATTTTTCTGTGGAGTGAATGGATCTCCAGAGATATTTCACGAAATCCAAGTCCCAAGAGAATCATATTTCATTTCAAATGCTGCTCGGCCATGTCGTCTGTGTACTGCCTCCTCGCTGCAAACGCTTTCCGCGTGCTGTAATGTTACAACGAGATGTTGGAAGATTCATGTCACCAACTTCACTGAATCTAGGTCTTGGATTTCGTGAAATATCTCTTATAGTATGCAGTTCGGTTCTTCTAGTTCATGTATGCAATGCAAGTGCCAATGCAATGTATTAAATGCAAGTGCAAATACAATGTATTAAATGCAAGTGCAAATACAATGTATTAAATGCACGTGCCAATACAATGTATTCAATTCCGTCTGGTCTCAGTCAGTTTCAGTCATGATAAGTGGCACCCACCTAACTTGTATAAATTTCTATGGCGGCTATGTTGAATGGCTTGTTTTCAACATATCCAGCTATCTGATTCAAATCATAACTTGTTTTCAAGTTAAAACCTCAATTAAGTCCTCATCGCATTCTTCACTTCAAGGTTAATTGAAATTTCCGGCCCTTTTCAAAAAATTAATTGATAAAAAAATCAAGGGGAACTTGTTCCTACTAAAGAAGCAGAGGCAATATATGTATAATTGATGTCAACCATGCGATCCCAAAAGTTTAGACTGTTAAGAATGAGCCGACAATGTATATCATATTAACACTATCTCGTATATAATCTCATCTTACAGGTAGAAGGGGAGAAAATGCAAATCGAGATAAGTACACAAGTACTTCCCCACTCTGTTACTTGCAAACCAACAAAGATTTGTGGAAGGAGAATAAGAGATTCATATAACTAGACCTTTAAAACCATGTTACAGAAAATGTACCGACACTTAAAAGACTAAATTAAATTAATAAAACTTCACCAAATATAGTTAAGTCATCTTTATAAATAACCTAAAGATCCCATGTGAACAACAAAATCACCAACAGAGAAAAATGGCAGCACCAAAAGCAGAGAAGCATTTTGTTCTAGTACATGGGGCTTGCCATGGCTCCTGGTGCTGGTACAAGGTCAAGCCAAGGCTAGAGTCTGCTGGTCACCGAGTCACAACCTTGGACCTTGCAGCTTCAGGCATCCACACGAAGGCCATACAAGATGTTCACTCTTTAGCAGAGTATTCTGAGCCTCTGTTGGAGTTTATAGCCTCACTTGGTCCAGAAGAAAAGGTGATCCTTGTAGGGCATAGCCTCGGAGGCATGAGCTTGGCCCTTGCCATGGAAAACTTCCCACATAAAATTTCTGTTGCTGTTTTCTTGACTGCCTTTGTGCCAGATACCACACACCAGCCTTCACATGTTTTGGATCAGGTATGGCATAATTATTTCAGAGCTCAAGGGGTCTTAGCTATGTGGTTGAGAATACCCCACGGCACTCCCCTTCCTAAATGAGGCAGAAAAAAAGGTAGCTTATTTGCCTTTTTTAGCTCTAGCTCCCCAAGAATTAACCAAGAACAATAAAACCTCTTATTACAGATAATTAAGTCAATTTTAATTGTTTCTTTCATGCTTTTGTCAAACAAAGTATGGCAAATATTTAGATATGCTCGTATATGCTCATATTATTACTATTTTCCAATATGGAGGTATTCATACAAGTACAAAGATGTGTTAACCTAAATAAAATAGGAAATATATCTAAATTACAATAGGAAATAAATCTCATTTATAATAGGACTAAATAAATGGTAAGTAACCAAAATCCTAACTAAATAAGGACTCGCCAACACTCCCCCTCAAGTTGGGACAAAGATATTTCGCATGCCTAACTTGACAAGCGAGTCATAGAATACCATACTTGACATTGACCAATCGAACAACTGTAGAGAAGGCCTTGTCATAAAACCCCTAACAAATAGGGCACATAAAAGCAGAATACAGAAACCTTGTGAGCACGGCAGTAGGTAAGACAGAACACAGAAATCCTGTGAGCACGGCAGTAGATAAGACAGAACACAGAAACCCTGTGAGCACAGCAGTAGATAAGACAGAACATAGAAACCCTGTGAGCACGGTAGTAGGTAAGGCAGAATACTGAAACCCTGTGAGCACGACAGTAGATAAGGCAGAACACAGATACCTTGCCCTATGAGCATGGTAAAGGCAAGGTTTCCTAAAAATAAGGTAAGGCAAGGCAAAACCAAAGAAATGGCAAATAAAGGCAAAGCAACGGCAAAGGGCACGACCACATCAACATCAACGACAATGACCACATCAACTGAAAGCGAAGTAAGCAAAGGCAACGTTAACGGCGATAGTAGCGACAACTGTCATAGCAACAATAGCAGAAAACGACAACGACAAATTCTTCCATATCAACTTTAGCTCATTCACGCAGACATAACTTCTCTTCAATCCTCCACTCCCCCTGAAGAGAAGGGGTTGTCGTAGTCAAGAAATAAGCAATATCTTCTTGGGAATACTTCAAGGTAATGGGGATACGTCAATAAACATATCATTTTTACTCCCCCTCCCCCCCTTGAAGAGGAGGGGAGGAGAGCACTTAAATTGCAAGGAGAATGCAAACACAGGTCACAAGAAAACCTAGGCTCTTATACCATGTCAAACAAAGTATGGCAAATATTCAGATATGCTAATATATGCTCATATTATTACTCTTTTCCAATATGAAGGTATTTATACAAGTACAAAGATGTGTTAACCTAAATAAAATAGAAAATATATCTAAATTACAATAGGAAATAAATCTCATTTATAATAGGACTAAATAAATGGTAAGTAACCAAAATCCTAACTAAATAAGGACTCGCCAACAGCTTCTTGGTTACATTCTGATATCTGATTATGGTAAGATAATTAACAAAACAAATGTGAATAAACTCTAATTCAAGCCAATCCAATCCAAAACCTAATATAAAATTATTTAATATATATTATGAGCAACTTTAATTATAAGCCCTGGTTCTCAAAGAAATCGTGTTACTTTACTTTCAGCTAATTAGTCTATTTTTTTTCCTATTGTTAGTCAAAAGGTAAATGATTAAATTACAATGTTTACGCTAATCGTGTTTGTCAAAAGGTATGATTAACTACATGGTTAATTAATTGCTAGTGATCGATGCTTTTCATTGAGCTATAATGTTAAAGATAATTATAGAAATTATTTATCACTAAATTATTGTGAGGAAAATATATAACCAATCAAACACTGAGGATCTTCTTCCCCATCATAATACCTCCCTTTGAAAAAGAAAAAAAGAAAAAGAAAAAGCTACTTCATAATCTAAACATTGCAATGGGGTCCAACTCTGCGATCTTTTCTGTACACAGAATAATAAAATGGCACTTTAATGATACTGCTACTTCATGAGGTTAACGTCTCACCAGCTTTCTGGGAACCCATTGATTGTTTGTCGTCCTCAAAGAGTAGTATTATTTATGTTTTTGTTTTTTTAAGGTACATCCGAAGATGTATTGTAGCATGCTATGAGACAATTCATTCGTTTTCACATATCTGCCCAATTTAAACACTTTGGTTTCTGTTTCGATGTGAACAGTTCAATCAAAACATGCCCGCCGAAGCATGGCTGGACACTGAGTTTACAAATTATGGAAGTTCTAAAGAACCCTTGATGTCAATGCTTTTCGGTCCTGAGTTCTTAGCCAAGCTCTATCAACTCAGCCCCATTGAGGTACGTATCTCTCTCCCTCACACCTGCACATATCACAACTCATCTGTGAGTTAGAATTAGGATAACGATAATAACACTCAATTTGTGGTATTTGAGTCATGTTTTATCACGCAATTAGGTCCAATTTCACAGAAAGAAAGACCTATAGGCAGAATTTTTTTTAAAACAGCTACTGAACCATTATTGGTCCCGTTCCATTGTTTATGTCCCATCAAGAGACCGATAGGCTGGACTCAGATGATGGCAAATTGAAAATGGACAATATTTATAAAAAATAATAAGAAAGTTGAAAAAGTAACACCAAGAGACAAGAGCTCCACCCGATCACGCTTGTCCAAAATTGTTAAACTTTTTCTTAAAAAGGATAATGCTTCCCTCCACGTAGATAAGAAGGAACGTTTCTCTCTCGTCAAGAATGATTAAAGTGAAAAATAAGTGCACATTTGAGAATAAAAAACAAAGGACAAGTTTTAATAAGCCAAGTTTTGTACGCAAAAATAATGGTTATTCTTTCCAACTAATGTTTGAAAAATCATTATTTCAGAGTAAAGAAATCCAATATCATCATATAGGTCTTTAAATTCCATGAACGACTAACATTTAATTATTATTACATTGCACGTGTTGGAATGTAGGATCTGGAACTCGCCAAGAGTTTAGTAAGGGGGCGTTTGGTTCATGGGAAAGGAGGCATGGGAATGGGAATTCACTTGCTTTCCCATGTTTGGTAAGTCCGGGAATGGGAAACGGATTCCTGGCACATGGGAAAGTAGGGGGGAAAGTGATGCCCCCCTCTTAACTTGGGTTTTGTTTTCCCTCCTCATGGGAAAGTTTGGGAAAATGTGCCAACATTCAATGCACAATTTTCATGACTATTTTGTCCCTATGAACAATTTATAATTACAACGTATCATTAAATGCATTCTTTTTTTATTTGATTTAATATGGGTATAATTGGAAAATTATACAAATTTTGTTTTCCATTCCTACTCAAAACAAACATGGGAAAGTAAACAAAGTGAAATCTTCCGATTACTTTCCCAACATTACCAAACGTGGGAAAGGAATCTTTCATTCCCATTCCTTGGAAAATGACATGGGAATTGATTTCCCCTCAAATCCATTCCGTGAACCAAACGGGGCCTAAGGGTAGGCTCACTCTTTCTTCATGACTTGTCAAAGATGAAGAAATTCTCGAATGTGGGGTATGGCCGGGTCCCACGAGTTTATGTGGATTGTAGCGAAGATAAAGGAATTCCTGAGGAATTTCAGCGGTGGATGATTGACAGCAGTGGGGTTACAAATGTGGAGGATATCAAGGGCGCCGATCATATGCCAATGTTTTCAAAGACCCAAGAACTTTGCAATGCTCTTTCTCAATACATCTTAGAAAAGAGTTTAAGGGCGCCGATCAAGGGTTTATTCCCTTTCTCAATACATCTCATATGCCAATGTTTTCAAAAAACCATAAAATTGCCACTAACCTTAGAAAAGAGTTTATTTTTTATACAATTATTTTTACTTTCGTGAGTGGCAATTTTATGGTTTTTTTTTTTATGGCTAGTGGCAATGCGAGTTATGATTTTGGAAGATAACAATTAAATTATACAATAAAAAAAATATTATGTTAACATTTACGGTTTTCTCAGGCTAATAATGTTGACTCTCCTTGAGAGAATTCCTGGCTACGCCACTGGCTAGTGGCCACTCACTTTCGGGACAGCTAATTGATTAGTTGCATTATTGCATGCGGTAGAAATGTCAAAGTTTCGTGGCAATTGATTAGTTGCAACTTGCACTGATACCATATTAAGGGCTTGTTTGGGAGTGCTTTTGGATAGACTAAAATCGTTTTTTGACAACTAAAAGCACTTTTGAGTAGAAGCACTTGGAATTTTTATTTCTTTATGAAAACTAGCCTCTCTGCACGCGCTTCCGCGCCAGCGATAGGCTTTTTTTTTAAAAATTTAAATTTTATTTTAGAATTAAAAAAGATAATGGGTAGTTATTTTCCATAAAAATAGGATCCATTATCCGAATTTTCTTTTAATTTTAATTTTTTTAAATATGAAAAAGTGTGAATTTACTATATTATCCTCATTTAATTAATAATTTCAATTCTTAATGTTTGCATTAACTAAGGACATTTTCTGGTATTTTGAATGTTTCACCATTCTCTGCCTTTTGCTTTATATATATAGATTCAAGAATTTTTTAATAAAAGCGCTTTTGTTAGAAGCGCTTATGAGCAGAAGCACTTCCTAGAGAAACAGTCCCAAACGAGCCCTATGTTTGGTATAATAGAATGAATTGTATTTCATTGAATGAATGATTTATAAGATTGTACAACATTATAAGGACTATACAGGACTATACAGAGACCTAGTCTAGGAAGGAAATCAACCTATACTAATATTGCTTACAATTAGGAGTTGATCCCTGTACATAGGATGCGAAGTAATCAATTACATGCAGGGGTGGAACTAGCCCAAGTGTTGCCCTGGGCTGTAGCCTAGGGAAGGTTTTGGGGAAAAAAATAATTAAACATATATAGCTTAATAAGAAAACTTACACATCAAGAAAACTTGATTTTATGGGATTTTAGTATGAAGTATATATTGACTTAATAAGCTATCATTTTTAGCCTAAATCGTATTTTCACTAAAATGGATTTTTCATATTTTGATTTGGTGGGAATTTGATTTTTTAGTATTTTTGTTTGAATCCAAATGGGGGTATTTTCTTATTTACATTGTAAACTTAAGTAAATGGAGTAATACAAAAATAAATGAAAATAAAAGGACAAAGACATTTACTTAAATGCTGAAAATGGAAATAAGGTAATCTATACACCTGTGCACCATCATCAGCTGAGCAAAGGGGCAATTTGAAGCACCTACAATGGTTTTTCCGGCGAGAGGAGGTGCTTAATAGGTCTGCCATTGTGTGGTAGGATATGCAATTGTATATTTATTTATTTATTTATAGTTTAAAATATTAGGCTATATATGTTTAATTCTTTTTTTCTCCAAAACCTTCCCTAGGCTACAGGCTACAACCCAAGGCAGCCCCTTGGGCTAGTTCCGCCCCTGATATTACACGGGAATTGTTCCTAACAATTATCGGGTCCAATAAATTAAGGAAACTACTTCTATTAAAGATGTGGTACCCAATGTCGTATAAAAATGTAGTAAGCCTACATTACCCATAAATTAATATCAACTTGACTTGCACAAAACAAAAAACCCTACTGTGGAAATTTCTGTATATAGACAAGCAACGCACTGTGGAAATTTCTGCTTTGGAAAATCCTGCCTAGGTTATAATATAAGTTTTGGAATTTTATTAATTTCAATCGATCATACCCGACAAAGAAAATGGCAGCAACCAGCGAAGCACAGAAGGCTCATGCTCATTTCGTTCTAGTACACGGTGCTGGCCATGGGGCTTGGTGCTGGTACAAGATCAAGCCGAAGCTCGAGTCTTCCGGTCACAAGGTGACGGTGCTGAACCTTGCAGGTTCGGGCATCAACATGAAGGCCATACACGATGTTCACTCACTAGCAGACTACTCTGAGCCTTTGTTGGAGCTTATAGCCTCACTTGGTCCAAAAGAAAAGGTGATCCTTGTAGGGCACAGCCTTGGAGGTATGAACTTGTCCCTTGCCATGGAAAGGTTCCCACAGAAAATTTCTGCTGCTGTTTTCTTGACAGCCTTTCTGCCAGATACAACTCACCAGCCATCATATATTATGGATGAGGTATGCTACTATTTCAAGCCTCACCTTGTTATTTGTTTACTTTAATTAGAATGGTAATTAACTAAAATCTATTTCAAAACACTGGTTGGCTTTTTTTTTGTTGTCAAAAGTTCATGCAGAAGTTTCCAGCAGACTCATGGCTAGACACTCAATTTGAACAATTTGGAAGCGCCAAAGAACCCTTAACATCGATATTCTTCGGTCCCAAGTGCTTACAGGCGAAGGTCTATCAACTCAGCCCCATTGAGGTATCTTTCTCTCACAAACAGTACACACCGAGACACAAGAGACACTGCAACTATATCATGGAAAATACTTTAGATTTACCCTCTTGAAAATTGCACAGAATCTCCATTGTTTAAATTTCTGGCAATTAATAATTTCATCAGTGTTTGGATTTATGTATGTCGAATTTTGTAAATAACACAAATTATAGTGAAAATGAATTCCTGCTCAATTAGAGTGATTTTTTTCTTCCTAAATGTCTACTCTCTTTCCTGAAGTGGGATTTACGTGTATAAACTTGTATTGTATGTATTTATACTTCCTGAACTGATGTTATTGCATTGTACATGCTCAAAGGATCTGGAACTTGCCAAGAGTTTAGTGAGGAAGAGTTCATTGTTTCGTGAAGAAGTGGCTAAGATGAAGAACTTCTCGAATGAGGGATATGGGTCGGTTACACGAGTTTATGTGGTTTGTGACAAAGATTTGACCATAACTGAGGAATTTCAGCGATGGATGATTGCAAACAGCGGGGTTAAAAATGTGGTGGAGATTAAGGGTGCTGATCATATGCCAATGTTTTCAAAGCCACAAGAACTTTCCAACGCTTTTCTGGAGATAGCACAAAAGTACGCTTAAAATGTTAGTGAGCTATGTTTTAGGCCAATTGTTAGGAGAATAAGTTTGCTAACCATGAGTGCAAAACTACTACTCTACTTAATTGTGTGTTCTAGGTGTTACACCATGAATTTGGTCTTTCTATTTTCAATTTCATCAGTTTGAAGCAGCTGTCAAATAAGTAGCAGCTTTATTGCTAGTGGTAATGAAAGCTGGAAAGAGTTTGTATCAATTCTAAAGCTTATTAAAAGGAATTAGCCGTTGATTCTAAATTGGTTTTGGGTTGGATGCTAACATAGGGGAATGCTATCAACCTTTTCTCTAATCTTCTTATTTGGACATTCTCCATTCTCTTCATGGCATGTGTCACTTTCTCTACACTTAAAATAATGTAATTAATACATTAGACAATATATCTTTTGTTTCCTAAATTTACCCTTATTAAATGCATTCGACAAACTAACTTTTGTTTCCACCTTGTTAAAAAATTAAGGGAGAATTTTAACATCTTCCACAAAATTAACATCAACTTGTTTTTTTTTTTTTAAATTTTTATTTATAATAAATAAAAAAATTTCTGTTTACTCTATTTTTGGTGAGGGAAGTGGCGATGGGTTTTTGGATATGGAATCGAAGGAGAGGGGAGTGAGAAGTACAATGCACGGTGGGGTTTTGGATTGGAGAGGAATGGTGATGATTGGGTAGGGATGGGGGCTGTTGTTTTGGCTTCTTTTTTATTTTTATCTTTTAACTTTTTAAATCAATTAGAATGTTCATTAATTTTAAAAAATATTTATCTGTATTTTTTTAAAATTCCATACGGTTTTATTGTAAAACTTATTTTTGGAACCAAAAAAAGTTTCTTTTTAGGGAAGTATACTTCGAATATTTATTTAATTGAACTTTTAGTGTTTATTTTTTAAATTTAATTGTTTAAGTTAAGTTGTAAATTGAAGGAAATATAAAGTCAATACATTTAATAAGGGTAAATTTGGAAACAAAAGACATATTTTCTAGGACAATGCTTGGCTCCTGATATATCAGGAGGCATTCCTCCTCAACAATGATGTGGCCTCTTTAAAAAATGACACATGTTTCTATTTTATTTTATTTTATTTATTTGTTTCACTGACTCTCCCTCTCTCTCTTCTCACCCACTCTCCTCTGCTCCCCCAACTCTCTCTTCTCTCATCTCCCCGAGACTGTAAAAACCACTAGAATTCTTATTCACCCTTTATAGCACAAGGGTAGAAATTCATGCAGAATTCGAATAGTCCTCCTGATAGCACCAAGCACAAAGTTTGATAATTGAATTAGAGGGCAAACCCAAAAGATGGAAATGGTGTGTTTAACGAAGGAAACAAAGGGAAAGCACAGCTTCAACACTATAAATGAACAGAATTTTCAAGTCCTCAAACAAATCAATACCAAAGCAACAAGCTCCAACCACTTCAAACCAAAATATGAAACTTCATATGGCAGAGACAGCTTGAGATGAAATAAAGAAACCCAATTGCCAACACTCATACAAGAATAAGTTGAATAAGAACAAAGAAATTAGGAGATATTCATACTTCGGACAAATTGAAATCTTGAAACTTAAAAAGAATGATGCAAAAAAAAGAGATAAGCTTCTAAGAATTTCAAGAGAGAGACGGGGAGATGAGAGAAGAGAGTTGGGGGAGGAGAGTAGAGTGGGTGAGAAGAGACAGAGGGAGAGTCAGTGAAACAAATAAAAAAGAAAAGAAAAAAAAGAAACATGTGTCAATTTTTTAAAGAGGACACATCATTGTTGAGGAGGAATGGCTCCTGATATATCAGGAGCCAAACATTGTCCTATTTTCTAATGCATTAATGTCATTGTTTTAAGTGTAGAGAAAATGCCGAGCCTAGTAGTGTGGGCTTGTGACTAAGCAGGGTATTAAAGTGATTGGTTGGATGTGGATCTTAGGTAAGCCCTAGGCCAACAGGGCACTCCCTACTCACCATGGGTAGTTAGCAATTAACAAATGAACAAATGAAGAAGTGTAAAGAAAATGACACATGTCGTGAGGAGAAGGGAGAAGGTTAGAGAGAAGGTTGCTAGCATTCCCCAAGCTGGAAAGAGTTTGTATCAATTCTAAAACTTATTAAAAGGAATTAGTCGCGTTGATTCTAAATTGGTTTTGGGTTGGATGCTCACATAGATAAAAGCATTGAGATTTCAAGATTCTACCTCTTTCTACATCTTATGTAGTATACATCTGTTCATCAGATTCATCTGTTTGTGAGCTTAACATGTTTCCTTGTAGCCAATGCAGTGCAGCTTGGGCTTCACCTACCTCTTGTTCTGATTGAACACCAGAACAAAATACCTGGACATTATTCTTATCCTCAATCCAGCTTAGTCCAGGATCCTTTTCCAACGTCAGTACTTTAATCTTTCTCCTCATTTCTACCACACTACCCCATTTTCCTGCAGCAGCATAGAGATTTGACAGCAGGACAAGTGTTGCACTGTCTTCTGCATCTAAACTTAGAACCTGCTCAGCTGCATGAACTCCTACTTTCAAATTTTTATTGATGACACACGAGCTTAGCAAAGTTCTCCACAGTTCAAGATTATCTTCCTTATATGGTGAACTCTTAATAAGCTCCTCTGCCTCATCTAATAATCGAGCTCGACCTAACAAACTTACCATGGAAGAGTAGTGCTTAAGCCCAGGTGTGATACCGTTTTCCTTCATACATTTCCACAACAACTTTCCTACTTCAACCAAACCACTGTGGTTGCAAGCTGAGAGCACAGACAGAAATGTTACTTGGTCTGGTCTGAGACCATGTTTTTCTATCTCAAAAAACAGCTTCAATGCTTCCTCTGCCATGCCATGGTGACTATATCCCCCAAGCATTGAGTTCCAGCATTTCAAATCAGGGTCTGAAACTTGGGAGAATATAGAATAAGCAGCTTGAAGGCTACCATTTTTCCAATACATATCCACCAGACTCCCACAAACAGACATTTCAACATCGTACCCTGTTTTTACAGCATGAGAGTGAATCATCTCACCTGGTTTTAACATGGCAAGGTCGGAACAAGCACTCAAAGCTCCACTGAGAGCAAAGCTGTCAATCTTATGGCCTGCTTGGCACATTTCAGAAAAGAACTTAATTGCACTCTCCCCATCAGCCAATCTTGAAAAACCCATGATCATCTCAGTCCAGAGAACGACATCCTTATCCAAAATGGAACAGAACACCTTCTGAGCATCATCAGTTTCACCATTTTTGAAATACATAGACACAAGTGTAGTTCCTACAAAAACACTTTTCTCAAATCCTGCTTTTGTGACTTGCCCATGAAGAGATTTACCATAGTCGGAAGCAAGGTATGTTCCTGTTGCAGATATGATGGCTACAAAAGTATACTCATCTGGTTTGAGAAGATAAATTTTCTTCAACTGAGCAAACAAATTCATGGCCTGCTCTCCATCCCCATGCTCCGAATACCCAGAAATCATTGTGTTCCATGACACCAAATCTGGGTTGTACATTCCACTGAACACACCAAATGCTACTCGGGTGTCACCAGAATTGCAATACATGTCAAGCAGGGAATTCTGCAAAGTTAAATCAGTTAGTGTGCTTGAAACTATGACTCGGGCATGTATGAGTTTCCCCAGACAAAAATATCTTAATCGGCTACACATATTCAAAACCATTGAATATGTGAATTGACTAGGAACAATTCCACTCCTCAGCATGCCATCAAAGAGATGAAGCCCTTCCTTGGTCTCATCATTCTTCAAGTTCCCAAAAATCATAGAATTCCAAGCCACAACATCTTTATCAACTATCCGCCCAAAAACTTTCCTCGCAGATTCCAAATCTCCACAGTTGGAGTACATCCCAAGAAGAGCAGTTTGAACGCATAAATCATTTGAGAAACCAAATTTCACAACCTTGGCATGAACCAAAGAGCCAACCAACCAATCCTCAAGAGTATAAGACGCTTGTAGTAAGCTTGTGAAAGTCGAAGCATTTGGCCTAAGGCATTCACTTCCCATTTTGTTAAGTAGTTCAAAGGCCAAAAGTGCACTTCTTGAATCTCGGGAATAGGCCGCAATGAGCGCATTGAAAGAAACATGATTTCTTTGAGGCATTTTATCGAACACCTTCCAGGAATCTTTGAGTGAACCACACCGTGAGTACATAGATATGACATTGTTGTACGGGTACGGCGAGTACGAGCCTATAGCTGTGGTGGTGAGGAGGAGAGCGTGGAGTTGTCGCGCTTGTTTCAGTGAGGTTATCGAGGTGCATTTTTGTATGAGAGCTGCTAAGAAAGAGGTTTCATACGACGGTGGCATATAAATTAGTTAATCCTTTTACCCGCCAAAAAAGTGAGTGGTTTGGATTTTTAAGTAGAACAAATTGCAATATATCAGAACCGTCCCTGATGTTCTCCAATATATCACCTAACACCCGCCTTCCAAACGCACCGTTTGGCCATCCCAAGTCAAGACTCAGTTTTGAAGCTGAAGCGGAGGTTGAAGTTGAAGCTTTCGCCTTTCCTCGTCGATTTGAAAATGTGCAGTGATTCGAAGCTCTCGCGGCTCTGCCGTTTGGTCGATGAGTGTCTCCGTCCGTACACTGTAGGTTTCTCCCTACTCTATGATTAGGGTTTCATTTCATTGGTTGTTTCAGAAGCTCAATTCTCTTTTGCTTTGCAGGAATCCGGTGTCCATTTGGTGACCAAAGAGCGAGAAATCCTGGTCACTCTCTCTCAGCTTCTTCGACAAGTCAAGCTCTTGACCCAAGCACTTGACTCCGACTCTGATAATGTCAGTCTCTCTCTCTCTCTAAAAACTACAAATTTGACTTTTTTTGGGATGAAACCCCAAGGCGTAAACTTTGAAGTGTTTATCTTCCGTTAATCCTTGTTATCAGGGCCCAGTGATAGGATTGGATTGTGAGAGTGATTGCATGTGTCTAACTAAAATCGTAACTCACTTGGTAAGTTCAGCTTCTTCTTTCTAAGTAAATGAATTTTTTGTGGTCATTTCGCAGTATATAAATGATTGAGCTTCAAATTTTGTTGCTTTTTCAACAGATAGTTTTGTTAACAGTGGAGAGTCAATATGTCAAGCATCTGACGTGCAATGTTCTAGTTGCTGTCTCAGAATTCCTTGCTGCTTTGGTATTTTACAACTTCAATCCCTTAGAGGATGTAATTTTGTACTTATGGTTGTTCAATTGGGGTTTGTGCTTCATTTTCTCAGCTATATGTATTTTGTAGGGAAGCAACTGGGGTGCCTTTATTCATTTGTTGTGTGTTTGTATGGATTTGGCAATCACTGTGGCGATTCGATGTACTTCATCACATTTGACAACTGAAGCTGATGATCTTCACTCTGGTTCATCAAGTTTAGTTCTTGTGTTAAAACTTAAGCTGGAAAATGCTGACTGGTCTGTCGCAGCTGGTGTTGTTCGAGTTTTACGTGATATACGAAAATATTTGAAGTCGGAAGATGATGATGTACTTGTTGAACTGTTCTTTGATAATGTCAATTCTGTTCTTTCAACCGTCCCTTGGAATTTATTACAAGGGATTCATGTTGGACCAAATCTTGTTGCTCAGAAAAGCTCTGGTGCAGATGTTTTATTTCAAAGATCCTTGTTTCTGGGAAACTTGGTTCAGTTTCTCTGTTCCTTGGCTGAGCAAAGTGGTTCTATGGAAGCTGCAAGTGGATCTGTAGACAAGCCTCATCCAATTATTTCTACAATCATCAACCTTGTACCCAAGCTTTTATGTTCGTGCCTTGGTGAGCAAGCAGATTGTGTTAACTTTAACAAGTGCATCTCTCAATACTTTAGACACAAGTTATTGGTATGATTTAGCCCGAGTCTTTTCTTTGTGAATAATGAATGTGCAGAAGTTAACTGTTGATGGTCAGCAGATCTTACGAATGTTGGTTCTGGTTCTAAGCCGAAAATCTAAGCATGGTCCAAGTGTTTGATGTCATAATGCATTGATAACTGTCTAATATTTGCTATTTGAAAAGGTCTTAAGCAACAGGCCTTACTGTTAGTACCGTTATTTTCCGGGGATGAAGGCTTAATTGAGTTGGGCTGAGTAATACCTAGAATTCGAAATCCTTCAATCTAACGCAATCAGAAATAATTATGATGCTAGAGTGTTATCTAGGCATTCACTGTAGAGATGATAGTGAAGATTTGTTTCTTCTTTTTGAAAAATTAATCTCTCATAGAACAATTTCCTTTGTATATTATTATGAGAATTTTATATGTTAGCTTTCTTTGTAATCCTTATAGCTTTGCAGTGACACTTATACAAATTTACAAAAAGTAATGCACCAGATCCTTTGTGAATGTTATATTTTATATGTCATGATTTTATTAAAGACATGCTTCTTGACTAGTTTTTACAAAAATTAGCTGGGAATGTGAGGTATTTGTGGATATATATTAGATTATTTCATATGCTTGTGTGATGCACTGTACGGAATTTGATCACAAGTATACTGTGCTAAACATGTCCTGCAGGTGCTCATGATCAGGCTCATTTTCCAAACTTGTCAGGAATTCTCAATTCTTGTTTCATGGTTGCAACTTATTCATAAGTACTTTGAAGACCTTTTGCGGAAACCTATTACTCTTGAGAATGATCAGGATGATTGTCTGGAAGGCTCTCCGTTTCTTTCCAGTGTTTCTGATGCAGAAGTAAATAGTCTGTCTTCTCGCCATCTGCAAAGACAGGCTGTTTTCCTTTTCCTGAGGTGTTCTTTTAGCTTGATTATCACAAAAGGAGGCACTAACAAGAAATGTGCTTGTACAACTTGGAACTTACGCTTGACCTGTGATTCAAATGCAGAGCTTCTGTGTTGTGGAAGAAAGAAAGGTCTCTTGGAGCTTTATAACTGGCTTCAAGGGCATCTTCCAGCTAATATGACAGTGGACCATGAAATGTATTTTGTAGAATGTGTTGACTTTGCCAAATCCTTCGTCCAACTGTATATCAAAGAGGTATGTCTTCTTTATCTTTAAAACTAGGAGTTTTTTTGTCTATGTTTATATGCGACATGATATAAGCAAAATAGGCAATCTATTCACCCCAGACCCAAAAAAAGAAAAATTGTATCCATATTTTGTTTTGTCTATCTGAATGCATCATCTTATTCAACAATTTCACGTACCAAAATTCTGCAGTTGTGTATTCTTCATTTGTCATATTTTTTTTTTGCAGTTTTTTAGACTCATGTCCTCATTTCTTGGCTTGTTTTTGAACTGTAGGATGATGTATTATTCAAAGTGCTCTTGCAACTGCTTTGTGTACCTTGTTGTGCAGAAGAACAGTAACGAATTAATATCCTAGTTTTCCATTGTTTTAAAAGTTATCGTCATGGATTCCTTTTAACATGATTTTTGGGTTTATATAGGGATGAAAAGGAAAAGGTTGCATTGGAGGATTCAAATGGAAATTCACTTTTTCGTATCTCAGATCTTTTCAATCCTGTACTCTTGTTCCATCTTTTCCTATTAGAGGCAAGATGCTCACTCTTGGACATTTACATATCTGCATTTCCACTTCGGCATGCCTCCTAGTTGTTAATTTGAAATATGTGGTTTGCAGAATAAAAAGGAATCACTGACATTGTGCACTTTCTTTCTTCTTCCTATTTTGCAGTTGAGCTATGACCATCAGGTGCTTCTTGATTACCTTATTTCAAAAGATACCGGAATCAGTTGTGCAGAATATCTTTTAAGGTCTTTTCTGTTTCTACGCCTTCTCTTAACTTATGAAATCTAAACCGTGGTGGGCTGCATTTTTCTGGTGTCGACCTCGGTGACTAAACTATAAAACATTAACCCTCTGCTTTTACACTACTTCTTAACTAATTAGCAAAACAAGAATCAATTTGGTTGACCCCAGACAGTTGCTTTTAATTGCAACTCATTGTATCTTTCATTTGCTTCTTACCATCCTTAATACATTCTCTTTTAGGTGCTTGCGTAAAGTGTGTGATTCATGGAGCTTATTTGTGGAATTTCTAGTGGATGGGCAAGCTACAAATCAATCATTTTGCAAGAAAAGAAAAGTTTCATTGGGTGGCTCGAGTTCATGGGGAGAGGATTCTCTTGCACCAACGAAAAATCATCTTGCATTTCTTGATGATGAACCTGATGAAGAAAATGAAAAGGGCTGCAAGCACACCCAAAATGGAGGACATTATTTCAAAGAAGCCAAAGAGTGCTTACTTTCACTTAAAATTTCTATTGAAGGTCTACACCAAAAGAATCTGTTTCCCTACAATCCTAATGTTCTTCTGAACCGGTACGTCTCTTTGAAATGAGTTTCATTATGCTTCCCAGTAAACTAGTGATTGCTCTTACTATAGGGTTTGATTTTATATTGAATTTACTACAGTCAACTTCTTTCTTTCACTTTTAGTTTCATTCGTTCCTCGTGATCGTGACTTCTCCAAACTAAACTGGTTGCTCTTTGCTTGCAGCTTAACAAGATTTCAGGAACTCTGTTTTGAGGAAGAGAAATAAACTTCTAAAAGAATGAACTTATCAGCACAGATTTTTGCAGAGCATCATTTATTCCTTTGAGTTGAAGTGATAAAATGAGATCTTGCCAACCAGTGAGGCCAAGTCTCAACGAAAACTCTTTGAGTTTCTTTGAGTCAGGCAACTAGGCCAGAGTCAGACAATGCTGGAAAGAGTGCTTGGATGAACGTTGTTACATTGAGCAGTGAAGGAATAGAAGAACAAGCTTTGTAGTTAAGGTAATTTAGATTCTATGTATTGAATTTCCAATTTTTTCCTCAACAAGGATAGGCGAAGAAATTTAAATCGTAGCATAGTTAAATCCACCAGATGAAGTCGAAGTGATAAATGGTTCTGATCACATGTTCAAGTTTGTTGTCTAGACCAGTAAAGCTGTTCGCCCACCTCCAGAATATTGCTAAAAAATACTCTTAAACACGAGCACCTGCTAATGCACTATACATATTCGATATGAATAAACTATTGTCAAAGAAAATCACCTGATCTTGGTGTAAATTAATTCTATCCAAACCATACCAGCTGCCAGAGAGATAAAAAAGGACTTTACCTAATCTCAAGTCTTCCTAATCTCAATTGTCAAAGAAAACTATACCTGATATTGATGTACCCCAAGTCTTCCTTATTATCTCAAACATTCTTCTCATTTCAAAATATAAACTTCTGGTTTCTTTTTCCTTGTTACTTGGCATGATGGCAAGAACAACGTTATAGGAATCGCCAATTAATCTGTTTACTAAATTTTGCATATACACATAAATATTTCGTTAGAAAAATGAGGTTCAAAATAAGCTCACATTGGAATATTATCATTCGGTGAACAAAACTTGGTGAACAAATTTGGTGACCGTAGCAGTATTGGTACAAAAATTCAACAATTGATTTTTCTTTATTGCATAAGATAATAGTTTCTCCCTTTTGATAAAATATTTTCTTAATAATTTAAAAAAAAACACTGGACAAGCACCATGTACTTGCCAGTAGGGTTTCTCCCTTTTGATAAAATATTATCAAGGAAAATGCTCCGCATGAAGAGAAAGTGATAAATGGTTCTGAATATATGCTCATGTTCTCCAAAACGATGGAGCTCTTCTCCCACCTCCACAAGATTACTGAGAAATACGCTCATGATGGTGCACCTGATAACCAGCTAGGAGCTAATTATCATCATTGTACGGATTGTGATGCAGTATATATATAATTTGGATAAAGTTCTATCAAATAAAATCAGTTAATTCCATCCATTCAAGCTCAACAAATTCAACACTACGGAGTTGAAAGAAAAGGAGCAACGACAAACCAAATATTGTCTAGAAATAACGCCGGGTAAGCAATTTAAAAATATGAGAGAGTACTTTTGCTCACCGCCCTTAATTGGTGATGACTATTACTGCCACGTTCATTGTGGCGGGATTGATGAGTCTGATTATCTATCTACTACATCAATTTCCAAAATTAAAATTTTAAACTTTCCAACCCCAACCATTTAAAAGAAACCAAATTCCTATAATTCTTTATAGAAGAGAATACCTCAAGGCCGGCCTCAGAAAAAGAAAGGATCCTATGCGGCTATAAGCGTTTAAAACAATAACAGGGACAGTAGAGTTCCACTCCAACATGACAAACCAACTGAAGCATAGTAGTTTGCTTATGTTAAAGTAAATAGAAACGACACTACTGGCTCACGGCATTTTGTAGATATCGATGGCTTTTATCTCTATCAAGCTCATTCACTAAACTAGCTTATGATGTTGTGATAGATTAGAAATTATATATAAGCTTCACTAAGTCAAGCATTTTGTGCAATTCCTTTTATTCTCTTTGCTCACTAAGAATGTGTTCTCGATCTCCAAACCCAAAAGCCCAAAAGAAGCATTTTGTGCTGGTTCATGGAGCTGGCCATGGAGCATGGTGTTGGTACAAGTTGTCTGCTCTGCTGACCTCTGCAGGTCACAATGTTACAGCTCTGGACCTAGCAGCATCCGGAGACAACCCAAAACAGATAAATGAAGTCCATTGCTTCGCGGACTATGTTGAGCCATTGATTGAATTCATGGAGTCTCTTCCACCAGATGAGAGGGTTATCTTGGTGGGCCATAGCATGGGCGGGGCCGGCATATCTATTGCCATGGAGCGGTTCCCTGAGAAAATTTATGCGGCTGTATTTGCCACCGCGTTGATGCCTGGCCCTACTATCAGTTACTTGACCATATTTGAAGAGGTATAGTTATGTATAAAACGATATTCAATCATAATTTAATCTAAATTATCGGGAGGGAGAATCGAACTCGGTGCAAAGTGGGGAGATATTCTATTACGGAAAGAGAGATTCGAACTTGGGTGCAAAATGGAGAGCAACTTTGTTGATTATTTTTATTATATACGTATCCTTGAAAATAGATGGATTTACTAATTATAATATGTTACAGGTTAGTAGTAGATTGGAATTTATGGACTCTCAATATAGATTTGATAACGGACTCAACAACCCTCCAACATCGGCAATTTTTGGCCCTCAACGTATGACTTCAGTGTTCTACCAGCTCTCGCCACCAGAGGTAAATCTTTAGGAAAAAATGCGAGAAATTATTTGAGATATATCTATACTATTATATAAACTTGGAAAATGTCAATTATTCACATTTTAAGTAATTAAAATAAATATAAATATAAATTTTAAAATGAGTTATTTCATGCAATGGTTCCTAAATTTATATCAGAATTTCATTTTGGTATTCCAACTCGGTTTTTAGTTTTTGTCGTCCTTCCTCTATCCAACGAGTTCCAATTTCGTCATTCTGTCAAATTTCATAAATATTTTCGTCTATTAGAGAACCAAAGTAAAACTCGGGTATAGATTTAGAAACCATTGACGGTTAAAAACAACCCTATTAAAATTAAGGGTACTATAGTAATTATCCCCATTTTATGCATGTGGAGGAGTCTAGTCTACATCCATATCTAGGTTCAATTTTCCAATTGGTTAGAGCATCTACAATCATGCTCTTTATTTTTTAGTTAAAATTCAGTTTAAAACGTATAAAAGCTATTTTAGGAGCTCTCTATAAAATTTTAACTACAATCATACTCTCTAGTTTATTGAGTCATAAATGTTATAACTCTTTTTTAATTGGTCCTTCTCTATTAAAAAAACAATATAAAAAATAGTTAGCATTAATTAAAGATTTAAAATACTCATAAAATAAAGCAGCATTAAATTATAGGGAGCCACTAAGAGTCCTTTCTCTCTTCTCAGATTTAGGAGCTTCTAGAAGTCTCCCTATTTTAGGAGGTGGATATGGAGTATGGTTGGAGTTGTATTTTTCCAATACCTCCCTAAAATTGGTCTAAAATGATGGTTTAGGAGGCTCATTGTAGATGCTCTTAAGCTTCTACGTAATGTTTCCTATTTTTTCTTTAATTTGTTTATTTATTTTTTATTTGCATGTCAGCAGGACTTAGCACTGGCGTTGTCATCGCTGAGATTTTTCCCTCTCTTTGATGAGGAAATAAAACTCACCAAGGAGAAATATGGGTCGGTTCCTAGAGTATATATCGTGTGCGACCAAGACCTTACCATTGGGGAGGATGTGCAACGGTGGATGATCAAGGAAAATCCTCCACATGAAGTCAAAATGATAAACGGCTCTGATCATATGCTCATGTTCTCCAAACCGCAGGAATTCTTCTCCACCCTCCAAGAGATTTCTGAACAATATTCCTAAACATCGTGAGCATTTGATCAATTATAGCTAGGAGCTTGTCATCATTGTAGATGATGCAGTTATACTAGCTAGCCTTTCTGACCCACTAAAATTGTGAAAAATAAAATTGCCAATTAGTTGGTGTAATAAATTCCAATATATACACTTTTCAATAAGTATTTAAGTTAAGGATTGATTACATATTTCTAATCTCGGTCATTAGATTGCATCTAAGAGACTACCAACACATTTAATGAATGCAATCCAACGACCAAGATTAGAAGTATGTAACCAATTCTTAATAAAAAATATTTATTGGAGAATCTCCCATGTCAAAAGTATATATCTATATATCTATATATATAAAGCTAAAGGCAGAGAATGGTGAAACATTCAAAATACCAAAGAATGCCCTTGGTTAATGCAAACATTAAGAATTGAAATTATTAATTAAAAGAGGATAATATGGTAAATTCACACTTTTTCATATTAAAAAAATTTTAAATGAAAAGAAAAATCAGATAATGGATCCTCTTTTTATGGAACACAACTACCCACTATCTTTTTTAATTCTAAAATAAATTTTTTTTTAAAAAAAAAAGCCTCTCGCAAGCACGAAAGCGCGTGTGGAGAGGCTAGTATATATAAAGGAAAAGCCAAAGAATGGTGAAACATTCAAAAATACCAGAAAATGCCCTTGGTTAATCCAAACATTAAGAATTAAAATTATTAATTAAATGAGGATAATATGGTAAATTCACACTTTTCATATTTAAAAAAATTAAAATTAAAAGAAAAATTAGATAATGAATCCTATTTTTATGGAACACAACTACCCATTATCTTTTTTAATTCTACAATAAATTTAATTTTTTTTATATAAAAAAAGCCTCTCGCAGGCGCATAAGCGCATGCAGAGAGGCTAGTATATATATATACAGTCCCCTTCTATTGAGGAATTCCTTACAATTTTTTTTTTCCAATGATCCAAACCATCTATTTTGTAGGTCTTCATTTATAGATCATCTTTACGAAAAATTAGACAAATTGGAAACCGTTTCGACATCCAATTATGTCCTACAAAATCAATGCAGACGGTGCTTCAAGAAAGTACTAAAATTTCAATAACTCAATTGAGTGGTCAAATGATATCGAATTCAAGTGATTTTTTTGTAGAGATGATCTTTGAATGAGTATCTACAAAATAGATGGTTTGAATTAGTGAAATACAATCCGGAGCGGTCCCTACAAGGGGTGTCCTCAATCGAAGCTCTCTGTGTATATATATATATATATATATAAGTGTGCTATTAATCTTATGTAATCTTTTCTTTTTGGGGAATAATGCTATTTTTTGTTGTTGAGATTGTATGATATCATAGATGAGCCTTTATTTGAGGGAAAAATTAAAAGTGAAATAGTTTGCAGAAATTTCCTCCTAATGATGCACATTTGTAGCTTACCAAACAAATAGAAGTAAAATATTTTGCACAACTCTTTTCCTTGAATCCCTAGCCTCTTCCGCTCGTTGACCAAGAGAAAATATGCAATCCTGCTTACTTCAAGATTTTCTTTTTGAAGAATCGGCGTGCACCTCAGACTACAAAAATGAGAACAAAATAGTTGAATACTGGTCATCAATGTCTTCTTAATTTTGCTAACTCAACAGCCAACGGGGTCTAACCGAATGGAAAAAGGCCTTACCTTGCATACTAGAGGTCTCAGATTTGAACTCCCAATGACATCTTAATTGTGTGTGTGTGAAAAACACCACATTCCATGTAATTTAGACAATCGCTTGTACTGAAAAAAAAATTTCTACCTCAACAACTTAAATACCCTTAGGGCACTTACTTAGTACTATTAAATTATACAGAATTGCATAGATGTTCTTGAAATTTCCAAAATAAATAAAGGTCGTAATTCCTATCATTCTTAAAAAGAGAAAAATAAATTCCTTGACGTGGGATTAAGACAAACTCAAGGCCGGCTTTCCACTCCTAGGGTGCTTTAGGCATTTAAAACAATAATAAGGGGAACGCTAGAGATACACACTCCAACATATGACAATAAAACTAAGACTATACCAAATGCCAAGCAAAGATTGATAAATTAAATAACAAGGGGCATATGTGATCGGCTGAGCATATTGAGTATTTCGTTTTATTTGTTTGCTTGAAAAGAATGTGCACCTCATCTCCAACCCTAAATGCCTTTAAGAAGCATTTTGTGCTAGTTCATGGAGCTAGCCATGGAGATGGAGCATGGTGTTGGTATAAGTTGTCAACTCATCAAATAACTAAACGATCTCTAATTTGATTGAGTTTGTGCACATATAATCTTTAAATTGTGATTTAAAAAATGAACGGTTTAGATGATGTATTGTGAAGATTACTTAATCATACCACACTCAAACCTCTCAAGACACCCAAGGCACCCAAAACCTTACAAAAGGTCAGTTCATGATGCAAAGGACTCAAATGATATGGATGAACCCAAGCATATTCCTTTCTTGTATTCTTTGATACAATTCTAGAGACGTCTTGTATAGAACTTTATATACTCTCAAATGTAAAAACCAAATGCAAGAAAAGCCTAGCTGCAATTTAAATGCTGAAAAGTCAAATAAGTATTATTTGTTGCTTCTATCGTGTCCATTTCCTCTGTTATGAAAACTTTAACGTACACACGTCTGACTCAAAAAAGATTATGCACAAAAAGAGTGACACGTGAATGCATAGTATGGGTGTGGACAATCTGGCAGCCTGACCGCATTTTGTATGGATAGCGTTTATCTTGAGCAAGCCCATTCATAAATGTCTAAACTTTTGTGAAAGATAAAATCAAAGAATTTGTCCTTTTGTTTTCAGAGAAGATTGAAAATGGACTTGGAGAATTATGACTTTGCCACTCAGAGAGGAATAACTACT
Source organism: Prunus kanzakura (assembly GCA_020521455.1). NCBI lineage: Eukaryota > Viridiplantae > Streptophyta > Magnoliopsida > Rosales > Rosaceae > Prunus > Prunus kanzakura. Next base: position 535,173 of record BPUM01000879.1, on the reverse strand, counting down.
GCACACGCACGCGCATACCTCTAGTTATATTTTGTCAATTATTCAATGACTTTTCAGATTGCCAACAACCATAGAATTTTCATCTAGATTAAGCATATGCATGATATATATATATATATATAGGCCAAGAAAAGAGACCAAAACCTTAGAATTTTTAGTCTCTCTTTGCTCACTAAGAATGTGTTCTCGATCTCCAAACCCAGAAGCCCAAAAGAAGCATTTTGTGCTGGTTCATGGAGCTGGCCATGGGGCATGGTGTTGGTACAAGTTGTCAGCTCTGCTCATCTCTGCAGGTCACCATGTTACAGCTCTAGACCTAGCAGCATCCGGAGACAACCCAAAACAGATAAATGAAGTCCATTGCTTCGCGGACTATGTTGAGCCGTTGATTGAATTCATGGAGTCTCTCCCACCAGAGGATAGGGTTATCTTGGTGGGCCATAGCATGGGTGGGGCCTGCATATCTATTGCCATGGAGAGGTTCCCCGAGAAAATTTCCGTCGCTGTATTTGCCACCGCTGTGATGCCTGGCCCTACTTTGAGTAACTTGACCGTAGTTAAAGAGGTATAGTTATGAGTTCTACACATATACCCTTTTGTCTAATTTTTTCCATATAACCTGGAAAATATATTTACTAATAATAACATGTTACAGGTTGGTAGTAGATTGGAAATAAAGGATTCTGAATATAGATATGATAAAGGACCCAACAACCCTCCAACATCGGCAATTTTTGGTCCCCAACGTCTGTCTTCAATGTACTACCAGCTCTCGCCCCCAGAGGTAAATTTTGAGGGAAAAAGGCGAGAAATTGTCTGAGATATATCTATACTATTATATGAACTTGGAAAACGTCAATTATTTCCATTTTAAGTAAAACAAATCTAAATCTAGAATTTAAAATGGGTTATTTACTGCAATGGTTCCTAAATTTATACCAGAGTTTCATTTTGGTGTTCCAACTCGTTTTTTAGTTTATATCGTCCTCCCTCTATCTCACTCGTTCCAATTTCATCATTTAGTCAAATTTCGTAACTTTTTCTGTCTATTGGTGAAACTCGGGTATAAATTTAGAAACTACGACGGTTAAAAAAAACTAATGATGGACCCAGGAATTTTTGTAGGGGCAGGCTAAATTTTTTTTTTTGGGGGTAAATTATAAGCCCTTGTTTGTTACAATTTTTTTTTAAATAAGAACTTCTTTTTCAATATATTTTCTTCATCATATTTAGAACTTTTTGTTATTATACGACATTTGAAACAGAAAAAATATTGGAATTATTGATAATATTATTGAAACAAACAAAGAAAGAAAAAAATTATTTGTCCATGGTGGGCTGATTTATTTGTTTGATTGGTCTAGATTGAGCCCAACACAATAAGCCTAATCTCAAAGTGAGCACATGCTAGCCTATTCATGGATCCGTCCTTGAAAAAAACTTTATTAAAATTAAGGGTGCTATAGTGATTATGCCCATTTTATGCATGTGGAGGAGTCTAGTCCATCTAGGTTCAATTTTCCAATTGGTTAAGCTTCTACGTTTCCTCTTTTTTCTTTCATTTGTTTATTTTTGATTTGGATGTCAACAGGACTTAGCATTGGCGTTGTCATTGCTGAGATATTTCCCTCTCTTTGACGTGGAAATAAAACTCACTAAGGAGAAATATGGGTTGGTTTGTAGAGTATATATCGTGTGCGACCAAGACCTTGGCATAGGGGAGGATGTGCAACGGTGGATGATTAAGGAAAATCCTCCACATGAAGTCAAAGTGATCAATGGTTCTGATCATATGCCCATGTTCTCCAAACCGCAAGAATTCTTCTCCACCCTCCAAGAGATTTCTGAAAAATATTCCTAAACATTGTAAGCACCCACCTGATAAACTATAGCAAGGAGCTTGTCATCATTGTATAGATCGATGCAGTCCAACCAAAGTCGTCTCCTACAACATATGTTTTCTGCGAAGCTTACGCAACAATATTGTCGTTGTTGCCACCCTAGGACCAAAAGAACGGTGAAGTTCATTATATCCTGTGAAGTTATTTAATATTTATTAAAGTATTTCTGTTTAGTTGGAATAACCCTATGTTTTAGGGAAGTAGCTAAGATTTGAACGTTTCTTTAGGAAGATCTCTTATTTTTAGGAGCTGTTGGTCATGTGATCGAGCAGCAGGTCTTGGAGTCGTGCAAGTTTCTTTTCTGTTTTTGTAAGGCTATTTAACAACCATCTTTCACTTAATGAAGTATCAAATTCTCCCACTTCGTTTCCTCTCAGTAAATCTAGAAACTGACAATTGGTATCAGAGCTCCAAATTAGGGCCTGAAGAGTGTAGGGGTCTTTTTGTTCCAGCAGCCTGACGAATGGGCTTGGGCTTCTGTAAGAAGAAAACGAACAAAACCCCCCAATGCCTGAGTTCAAGAACCAGACTCCCAAAAGAGTTTTAAAAGGCTTGCTGAAACCTTAGAAAAAAACACTTTTAGGTTTTTTTCACCAATAACCAAATAAACAAGACAAATTGATGAGGGACTTGGCTTGAGGAGCTTGTGGCATGAGAGCTAAGCCTTCACAAGTTTAGCAATTTGAGAGAGAGAGAGAGAGAGATAAAAGCATGAATTTCTTTCAGAAGGAAAAGGTTCATAGTGGGAGAAGGAAAATTAGGAGGGTTTCTATCTCAGAAAGAGGAAGAACAAAACGATGGACATAAAAGCTGAAGTGTCTAAAGTAAATTCCAGTTTACTTGACAAAGCTTGGTCGTGCTCTGGAATGATGTGGTTTTCTGGGTAGAGGAAGCTCTCTTTTATAGGCATTTGGAACCCTAATTTTGTCGATCCTCCATTCCCACTTTTCCTTTGCTTCTTTCCAATTACCCCCCTTTTTGTGAAATCTCTTCAACCAGGGGTGCCTGGGTCAAAGATTTTTTTGGGGTTCCAAGGTTTTTACGCAGTTGGACCTCCCCATGGGGGTGAGGCGCCACCTGCTTTCCTTCTTGGTTTTCAAAATGGAGCTTTCAGAGGAAAAGATAATGGGTAGATTCATTTGTCCAAGGGGTATTCTTCTCACCTATATGGATTTCCTTTGGTTCTTGCAATGGCTTCTTGTTGGCCGTTTATGGAGCTTTGTCAAGGGTGGAATACAATGCCAGATTTTTAACAAGGATATGGGCTGGGCTTTGTTTACAGGTATTGGGTTATTGGTACTCCTTTTTCCAGCGGCCCGCATGTTTTCGTCAAGCTGCTGGAAGTAGCCTATTTGTTTTGGGTGTTTAACTAACGTGGGATTGCCTAAGTGCTACAGCAGTCTATGAGATGTTCTCCTAAGGCATTGGATCCCATTTTTCCCTCTCTCATGCTAACCCGTGTATTTGGGCCCGAGGAATGAGCTTGAGTTTTAGTGCTCCCAAGTGGCCTAAAACTTTCATTCCTTGGACCCTCAATGGGCCTTGTGAGTGCTCGTACTCATTCATACCACAACCTTCTCAGCAAGCCCCGGGTAATTTCGTGGCTTGGACCCACCTAAGCTTGTAGCACGACTTGGTATTAGAATAGCAGTCCTTTGCATGGCATCGTGTGTTTATTTATCCTGCTTGCGCTTGAGTTTTATTGTGCCACCATAAGCTATGATCGGGCCAAGTAACATCAGATAGGTTGGTGAGCATGAATTTATAAAGTCGGTGCATTTTTGGCCCTTTTGCTCATGCTTGCTTGGCGTGACACATGGCCCATGGCTTATGTAGGTGCGTCCCACAATTTTTCTTATGTCCCGATCGGGCTTCATTTGCGATTAATTATTTGTGCTGGGCCAAGAATAAGCATGGGCCTAGCCCTTGGATTTTTGGGCCTCAACAAAGAGCAAAGAAAAGCAGCAACTCTTGCCGTAGCAAGTATCAATGTTGACTGAAGGAAACAGCTTTGTTCAACCATCAATCCCACGTTTCGATGGTCACTATGACCATTGGGGCATGTTGATGGAGAATTTTTTGAGATCTAAAGAATACTGGAGTCTCGTGGAGAATGGAATCACAACATATGATTGAGGAATAGTGTTGATAGAAGCTCAACTCAAAACCATAGAGGATCAGAAGCTCAAAGACTTGAAGGCCAAGAATTACTTGTTTCAAGCCAATGATCGAGCTATTTTGGAGACAATTCTGAAGAAGGATACGACAAAGGATATCTGGGATTCCTTGAAGAAAAAGTATCAAGGCACGGCTAGAGTCAAACGTGCACAACTGCAAGCTCTTCGCAAAGAGTTCGAGATGTTGCAAATGAAGACTGGAGAAACAGTCACTGACTATTTTGCTCGAACATTAATTGTTGCAAACAAAATGAGGATACATGGAAATAGAATGGAAGATGTCATTGTGATTGAGAAGATTCTCAGGTCTATGAAATCTTAGTATGACTATGTTGTATGTTAGATTGAAGAGTTAAAAGATATTGATGCACTTTCAATTGATGAATTGCAAAGTAGTTTGCTGGTGCATGAGCAAAGGATGACTTGTCATGATATTGAAGAGCAAGCTCTCAAGGTTAGTCATGAGAATTATACATCAGGAAGAGGAAAAGGTCGAGGCGGATTCAGAGGTCGTGGAAGAGGGAGAAGCCGTCAAGGTCCATTTGATAAGTCAACTGTGGAGTACTACCACTGCCATGAACTTGGACACTTCTAATATGAGTGTCCTTGGACACTTCCAATATGAGTGTCCTAAAAAAGAGAAGGAGAACAAGGCTAATGTGGCTGAGATAGAGGACGAGATGTTACTGATGGCATCTATTGACGAAAGAGATAACCAGAACTGCAACACATGGTACTTGGACTCGGGCTGTAGCAATCATATGAATGGAAACAAGAAGCTATTTGCAAAGATGTATGAATCATTCAGGGATAATGTGAAGCTTGGAAACAATTCTAGTCTATGAGTCATGGGAAAAGGCAACATAAGAATTGAAGTCAATGGAGTGATGCACTGCATAACTGAGGTATTTTATGTTCCAGAGTTGAAAAACAATCTGATCAGTCTTGGTCAGCTGTAGGAGAAAGGAATGGTCATCTTGATTGAAAAGAACTCTTGTCACATTCATCATCCTGACAAGGGTTTGATTATTCAAGCTGATATGACTTCGAACCGTATGTTCATACTCAAAACAGAATCATATGAAACAGATGTGTTTCAAATCCACAACTGAATAGGAATCATGGTTGTGGCACTACATATTTGGGCATTTGAGTTTCAATGGCCTCAAAGCACTCCAACAGAAGAAAATGGTGAAAGGAATTCCTCTATTGCAAGCTCCCTCAACGGTTTATGAGGAATGTATGGTAGGAAAGCAACATCGTGAAACATTTCTAAAGGAAAGTAACTGGAGAGCCACACAGGTGCTGCAACACTCTGACATATGGGGACCAATTAACCCCATCTCCAACAACAACAAAAGGTATTTTATAACATTTACTGATGATTTTAGTAGGAAAACATGGACATACTTTCTTGTTGAAGAGTCTGAAGCTTTAGTGACTTTCAAGAAATTTAAGGCATCTGTTGAAAAAGAAATTGGTGTGTTTATTAAGGCTTTTCGAACAGATAGAGAAGGAGAGTTTACTTCTAATGAATTTGTTAATTTTTGTGAGATAAATGGTATACACAGGCAATTAACAGCAGCTTATTCACCACAACAAAATGGTGTAGCCGAGAGAAAGAACCGTACCATTATGAATATGGTAAGAAGTATGCTTGCGAGAATGAAGGTACCAAAAGATTCTGGCCAAAGGGGTTGTCATATTCTAAACAGATGTCCTACTCATGATGTAAAGGATGTTACACAAGAGGAAGCATGGAGTGGTAAGAAGCCTGAAGTAAGCTATTTTTGAACATTTGGTTGTCTGGCTTATGCTCATATTTCAGATAACTTAAGAACCAAACTTGATAACAAGAGCACAAAATGTGTGATGCTCGAAGTCAGCAATGAATTAAAAGCCTATAGATTATACAATCCAGATACTCAGAATATCATAATTAGTAGAGATGTGGTGTTTGATGAAGCTATTGGTTGGAACTGAAATGATAAACAAAGAAAATGAGCTAGTGTTTATCTTGAAGAGACTGAAACTGAGCAAACTGTTGAAGAAGGTGAAGATGAACCTGTTGAGCCAAGATTTAATGAAATCTCCTCAAATGTACCAAGGTAGAGAAGACCTCCGGGCTGGATGACTGATTATGTGAGTGGTGATGAGCTCTCAGATGATGACAATATTGCTCAATTTGCCTTGTTTGTTGGCAATGATCCCAACACGTTTGATGATGCTGTAAAGAGTTCGAAATGGAGAAAAGCCATGGACTTGGAGATACAAGCGATTGAAAGAAACAACACATGGGAGTTGGTTGATTTGCCTAAAGGAGAAAAAACAGTTGGAGTGAAGTGGATATTCAAGACTAAGTTCAAAGAAAATGGGGAGATTGACAAGTACAAAGCCAGGTTAGTAGCTAAAGGATATACTCAAAAATATGGTATTGATTATTCCGAAGTATTTGCTCTTGTAGTTCGTCATGATACCATACATTTGGTTATATCTTTAGCTGCACAGAATGATTGGTCCATTTACCAACTCGACGTGAAGTCTGCTTTTTTATATGGAGAGCTCAATGAACAAGTGTACATTGATCAACCCCATGGATATGTGCAAAAAGGAAAAGAACAGAAGGTCTACAAACTTAAAAGGGCTCTATACTGACTAAAACAGGCTCCGAGAGCTTGGTATAGTTGCATAGAGTCACATTTCTTGAAGACTGGATCTATCAAATGTCCATATGAGCATACCTTGTTTGTCAAACATGGTAAAGAAGGGAAGATTCTCATTGTGTGTCTTTATGTGGATGATCTAATATTCACAGGAAATGGTGCAGATATGTTCAAAGACCTCAAGAAGTCCATGATGGAGGAATTTGAGATGACAGACTTGGGGAAGATGCACTACTTCCTTGGAATTGAATTGAAGCAGTCAAGCAATGGATTTTTTATTGGACAGAAGAAATATGCTGAGGAGATTCTCAAAAGATTTCATATGGAAGGCTGCAATTCTGTTCAAAATCCCATAGTTCCAGGAACAAAGCTCATCAAGGATGAGGGAGGAGAGAGTCGACATCACTCACTTCAAGCAAATAGTGGGAAGTCTAATGTATCTAACTGCTACAAGGCCTAATCTAATGTTTGCTGTGAATCTTATTAGCATAGACATGGAATCACCCACTAAACTTCATTTTTAAGCAGCTAAGAGAGTGTAATGCTATTTGAAAGGAACAACTGATCTTGGTCTATTTTACAAGAAGAAAACTGGTGGAAAGCTGATGGGATTCAGCGACAGTGCATGCCAAGCTGTTTGGCTGAATATTTTTGAGACAATTATTCACACTGAATTTTTCAGATTTTCATAATCATTTCAGAAAGTTTGATTAATTAAGATTAAGACGAATCTTAATCTGTCTTTAAACGCCAATTGAAGGACTTGCTCCGGTATAAAAGCGAGACTAGACCACACTGTTATAGGTGAAGGAATTAAGAGATAGGTTTTGAGCACCATATAGAGCCTATCAAAGTTAAGCATGTTGTGTCTTTCTTCTTGTTTCTTTGCTCGGCAAGAATTTGCACCTCTTCTCCAGTTGGGAAGAAGCATTTTGGGTTGGTTCATGGAGCATGGAATTGGTATAAGATGACAAATCTACTGACCTCAATCGGTCACAATGTCACAGCTCTAGACCTAGCTGCAGCCGGGATAAACCCAAATTAGGTACAACAACTCTGTTCCTTATCGGACTATGTTGAGCCGTTGATTGAATTTATGGAGTCTCTTCCATCAATGGAGAGGGTTATCTTGGTGGGCCATAGCGTGGGTGAGGCTGCCATATATATCCACCGCCATGGAGAGGTTTCTTGAGAAAATCTTTGCCGCGGTATTTGCCAACGCTTTAATGCCTGGTCCTGCTCTCCCTTACTTGACTGTATTTGATAAGGTAACAACATATCATATTAATCCTTTGCTCATTATCATTTTTTACTTCAAAATAAACAATTAACATTTTATTTTATTTTATATTATGCCGTGCTATATAGTCGAGATATGGGTTAAGATGAGAATACGAGGTCTCGACTCACATACGAAGTTTCTAAAAAATTGTAGGAAAAAAAATATGTTAGATTAGATTTCTAGTTGATTTTTTTTAAATAGGAAAAATTAAGATTTCATTACCATCAACAATTGGCTACAAGCGAATGGTATGTAAATAATTGGCCTCGTTAAAACCTTACCAAAGAAAATTCAGTGGGACAAAACTTTGGGGAGATTTTTAGTTGATATGTTTAATGTGAATATGGATAATGAATATATTTTAAAAATATACAGTCAGCGGAATAAATTTTATGGGCTCTGAATACAGATTTGATAAGGGACCTAACAATCTTCCAACCGCAGTAATCCTTGGGGCCAAGTTTTTGTGTTCGTGGATGTACCCGCAGCAATGGTAAGTCCCAAAAAATATATAATAACTAAAGAAATTCTTGTCTTCAGGGTTAATTAGCTAATACATTTCCTCTTCTCAATTTTTTTATCCTTTCATGGTTGGGTGATGTTTCCATGGCCAGGATTTAACATTAGCGTTGTCATTGGTGAGAATTTATCCTCTCTTTCGTGATGAAATAAAACTCACCAATGAGAAGAATGGATCAGTTCGTAGAGTATTCGTTGGGTGCGATCAAGACCGTACATTAAACCAGGATTTGCGACAATGGATGATCAATCAAAATCCGCCAGATGAAGTCAAAGTGATCAATGGTTGTGATCACATGGTAATGTTCTCTAAATCGCTGGAACTGTTCTAGAAGGTTGCTGAATGCTGCTGTGAGTTGTTAAATATTCATAAAATTAGAAACAATAAAAGAAAAATATATTAAAAATAAAGTAATTTTTATGATGCAACTAGCTAGGAGCTTTATCCTCATTGTACAATAATTTATGATGCAACCACATATGAATAAATTTGGAGAAAAATAAAGTCGGAGGGATTCCTTAACCTCTTTCTTTGATTCCTTAACCTATTTGTAATTTGGAATTTCCAAATGACCAATCTTTTTATACATCTTCATCTCTAATTCTAAATGTTTGGTACTATTAGCTTGTCACATCTTCAATCCGATCAAACAAATACATTAGAAATATATTAGAAATTAGCTTAACATCAAACAAATACATATTAAATGCGTCCGAAAGCCACATATTATCAAAATGAAAATATGTTCAACAATAGAATTAATAGTATATAGATATTATCAAAATAAAAATATGTTTAACAGTCTATGCCATTAGAGAAGAAATACCACCCCACACTCAAACCTCTCAAGACACCCAAGGCACCCGAACCTTATCAAGCACAAGGTTAGCTCATGATGCACAAGGTCATCTAAATCTTTATTAGATTTGAAATCAAATTTTTAAATAATTGAATAGTTTGTCAGCAGCCTCACCGCATTTTGTATAGATAGAGTGTATCTTGGGCAAGCTCATAAAGAATTTGTGTTTTTGTTTTCAAAGAAGATTGCTAGCAGCATGGACTTGGAGATTATGACTTTGCCTCTGAGGGAGGATTAATTAATTAATTATTTGGACAATAATTCACTGACTTTTCAGATTGCCAGCAGCCTCATCTGAATTTTTTTTATCTAGATTAAGCAGATTCGTGATATATAAAAAAGAAAGACTAGACCAAATGCATTATAGTACAGGCCAAGAAAAGAGAGCGAGGTTTGTACGAAACATGGAGAATATGAGAGTGAAGCATTTGGTGTCTTTCCTTTTATTTCTTAGCTTGACCAGAATCTGCACCCCATCTCCAAACCCAGATGCAAACCAGAAGCATTTTGTGCTGGTTCATGGAGCTGGTCATGGGGCATGGTGCTGGTACAAGGTGTCAACTCTACTGGCCTCAATTGGTCATAATGTTACAGCTCTAGACCTAGCAGCATCTGGGGTCAACCCAAAGCAAGTTCAACAACTTCATTCTCTCTCGGATTACGTTGAGCCATTGATGAGATTCATGAAGTCTCTCCCGCCAAAGGAGAGGGTCATCCTTGTGGGCCACAGCATGGGTGGGGCCGCCATATCCATTGCCATGGAGCAATTCCCTGAGAAGATTTATATTGCAGTATTTGCCACCGCTATAATGCCTGGTCCTGCTCTCGACTACTTAAATCTGTCATCTCAGGTAATGAGTTCGACAGACTCACAGATCACAACATCACATACTTTTCCAAAATATGTTAATTTAAATTATTTTTTTAAATGTTAGATTTTGATGGTCCTTTTCTTTGTAAATTATTTTACAAGAAAAAAAGATATATAAAAATTTGGAGCCTCACCATTTGTCGGTGGTAAATTTTGACACTACAAACCCATTTTGCTAGTACTGTTCGAAAAAGATTACTAGTCTATTAATCCTTAAATAAACATATCGTTACTTTATATGTATTTAAAAATAATATATATATATATATATATATATATATATATATATATGAACGATAATTAAAACTATAAGGGGATTTTGTTATGTGTAATGTATAAATGGTAGGTTTGATTTTCTGAAGGGAATTTAGTTTTAAATTTCGAGTTCTCCTCAGATTAGGGATGACTAGCACGATGTAACCAACGATAATACGAAATGACTTGACATGATGTTACAAACACGATATAATCCTTTAATACATAATCTTATGACTTTTACATAAAAGAATTTCTGTATATATATATGATGAATATTAACAATTATGTCTTTAAAAAATTATACAGATTTTAAACAGTGTGGATTTGATGGACAGCCAGTTTAGATATGATCGGGGACCCAACAATCCTCCTACGGCGGCACTTCTTGGGCCAAAGTTATTGTCGTCGTTAATGTACCAACTCTCACCACCAGAGGTATGTCTACAAAAGAAGGGAAAGTAAAAATTGATTTTACGCACGTGTCCCTTTAGCTAAAATTGTTCATCTCTCTCATTTCTTTCTTGGTTGGGTGATGATCAACGAACAGGATTTAACACTAGCATTGTCCTTGGTGAGATTCTCTCCTCTCTTTAGTGATGATATAAAACTCACTAATGAGAAATATGGATCGGTTCGTAGAGTTTTCATCGGGTGCGACCAAGACCATATAATAACTGAGAAATGGCGAATGTTGATAATCAATAAAAATCCGCCGAATGAAGTCAAATTGATCAATGGTTCCGATCACATGGTGATGTTCTCTAGACCGCTTGAGCTGTTCTCCTACCTCAAGGAGTTTGCTGAGAGTTAGACATTCATAAAAAATGCAACCATATATGAATAAATTTTTAGAAAATAAAATGTAATTTATATGACAAACTTAAGTCTGTAGATCAGAAGGCTCAACGGACTTCTAAGTGTGATGTTTTGAGTAAAAAAGATTTGATGTCATTAATAACAGATCAGCTACTTTTAAGATATAGATTAATGTGGTACTTCTTCGATGTGGGTCCATAGTCACTTCCACATCTATACTTGTATCGAGTCACATGTTTGAACAAAATTCCACACTGAAAATATTCGTAGGTTGATTCCTCGATCTTCGATCTTTCTTCTCTCTCCTTTTCCTCAATCCCTGCGAAAAAGAATAGACCACACCCGGGAGATGTTGGCCAAAGGCCCTCCGATGCCTAAGTCAGTTAAATGTTCTTGAAAAAGATACTGACATAACGTAAAGGATGGAAGTCTTCTCTCACGAGGAGAGCCGGAGCCGTGAAGAAGAGAGTGTTTCAAGGGTAGAAATCAGATTACCTCATATGTGCGATGTAGCCATGTATTTATAGTGCTCTAGCTTTCTAGCGTTTTTCAAAGAATAATTCCTATAAGGAAGTGAATTATTCTTTCCCTTAAATGGAGAGATTGAGTCAATTAGGGATTTTAATAAGAATCAAATCCCTATAGGTGTGTCAGCATGCTTATATCCAAAGCATTCCTGTTTCAGTGAGTAGATCCATCACATATTTCATTTGAGACAGAAAAATACCAGTTTTTGACTTTGCTACTTTAATTTCGAGGAAGTATTTCAGAGCACCTAAATCCTTCATATCAAATTCATGAGACAAATACTTTTGTAGCTTCTGTTGCTCTCCTGCGTCGTTTTCAGTTATGACAATGTCATCCACATAACCAATTAATGCAGTGATTTTTCCTCCACCACACTTCAAGAATAGGGTGTGGTCTGAATTACTTTGAGTGTATCTTGGAGTGTTTTACATTTAATTCCCAAAGTTATCTAGCTTGGGAGTCATTGGCCTAACACTTGCTACATGGGTTGATTAGAAAGTTAATGGAGCTAGGCCGAAAAACTTAGGGGAAAAAAAGAGAAAATAAAATAAAAAGGAAAATTCAAGACAATATCAATATGAGGTTGCGTGCTCAAAGTGCAAGATGTTATAATTTTCATGGAAAGCTCTATAAATTCCTTAGAATTTGTTCATCCATATATTTTTCTTGTTTCACCCATCACCCTAAGCCCCATTACAACCTTAGTGAAAGTCCTACTTGATCCAAGGAAAAGTGTGATTTCTCATGTGGCGAATATGTGTAGAAAGACTATGGTTGGATGGTTTAAATGTTTTCAAGTATGCGATATCTTTCGATGAGATCTTTTATTCATGTTATGTGCCTTTATTTCAATTATGTGAGTACATCCTATTGCTTTGATACCTTTCACATATTTATGAGTGACAATACTTAGTCAAATTTCGTGTGCTTTTCTTGGAGTGAACATCTTTGGAGAGATTTGAAGTTAAATCTTGTTTTTATTTGGTTATTTAACTTTTGTGAGACTTAAGTCGTGGGTTGTATTAATGTTGGCTATTTCACACAAAACATTCCAAGTTATGGGTTGTATTGTTGCTTATTTCTTGGAAGTTAGCTAACGGTTGGTGATTATCTTTGAGATCAATATTGGGAAGTTAGTCGATCGCTTGTTTGAGTTGAGTCTTTGTTCTTTTGTTTTTATTTTTCATCTTGTTTTGCTCAAGGACTAGCAAAGTCAAAGTTGTGGGTATTTGATATAAATTTACACATTTAGGTACTTTTTATACTTAGTTTTTGTAGGAAAATTGGATTTAAAAAGGACTTATTACTTTATTTTCTAAATCTTTATTAGATTTGAAATCAAATTTTTAAATAATTGAATAGTTTGTCAGCAGCCTTGCCGCATTTTGTATGGATAGATTGTGTCCTGGGCAAGCTCATAAAGAATTTTTGTTTTTGTTTTTAAAGAAGATTGCTAGCAGCGTCGACTTGGGGATTATGACTTTGCCTCTGAGGGAGGATTAATTAATTCACGCATATCTTATAGATATACTTGGACAATAATTCACTGACTTTTCAGATTGCCAACATCATCTGAATTTTTTTATCTAGATTAAGCAGATTCATGATATATTAAAAAAAGATTATACACAAAAAGAGTAACACATGCATGCATAGTATGGGTGTGGACAATCTGGCAGCCCACCGCATTTTGTATGGATAGCGTTTATCTTTAGCAAGCTCATTCATAAATGTCCCAACTTTTGTGAAAGATAAAATCAATCAAAATCAAAGAATTTGTCCTTTTGTTTTCAGAGAAGATTCAAAATGGACTTGGAGAATTCTGACTTTGCCACTCAGGGAGGAACAACTACCATTCAAAATGGACTTGTGAAATATATATAGGCCAAGAACCTTAGAATTTTTAGTCTCTCTTTGCTCACTAAGAATGTGTTCTCGATCTCCAAACCCAGAAGCCCAAAAGAAGCATTTTGTGCTGGTTCATGGAGCTGGCCATGGGGCATGGTGTTGGTACAAGTTGTCAGTTCTGCTCATCTCTGCAGGTCACCATGTTACAGCTCTAGACCTAGCAGCATCTGGAGACAACCCAAAACAGATAAATCAAGTCCATTGCTTGGCGGACTATGTTGAGCCGTTGATTGAATTCTTGGAGTCTGTCCCACCAGAGGATAGGGTTATCTTGGTGGGCCATAGCATGGGTGGGGCCTCCATATCTATTGCCATGGAGAGGTTCCCTGAGAAAATTTCCGTTGCTGTATTTGTCACCGCTGTGATGCCTGGCCCTACTTTGAGTTACTTGACCGTAGTTGAACAGGTATATTTATGAGTTCCACACATATACCCTTTTGTTTAATTTTTTCCATATACCCTTGAAAATATATTTACTAATAATAATATGTTACAGGTTGGTAGTAGATTGGAAATAAAGGATTCTAAATATAGATATGATAAAGGACCCAACAACCCTCCAACATCGGCTATTTTTGGTCCCCAACGTCTGACTTCAGTGTCGTACCAGCTCTCGCCCCCAGAGGTAAATTTTGAGGGAAAAAGGGGAGAAATTGTTCGAGATATATCTGTACTATTATATAAACTTGGAAAACGTCAATTATTCCCATTTTAAGTAAAACAAATCTAAATCTAGAATTTAAAATGGGTTATTTACTGCAATGGTTCTTGAATTTATACCTGACTTTCATTTTGGTATTCCAACTCATTCTTTAGTTTATGTTGTCCTCCCTCTATCTCACGCATTCCAATTTCATCATTCAGTCAAATTTTGTAAATTTTTCTGTCTATTGGTGAAACTTGGGTATAAATTTAGAAACTATGACGGTTAAAAAAAAAACTAATGGTGGACCTAAAAATATTTTTAGGGGTAGGCTAAATTTTTTTTCAATATATTTTCTTCATTATATTTAGAACTTTTTGTTATTATACGACATTTGAAACAGAAAAAATATTGGAATTATTGATAATATTATTGAAATATTTGGAAGAGATTAAAGGGAAACAAAGAAAGAAAGAAATTTTTTTGGGTCCATGGCGGGCTGATTTATTTCTTTGATTGGTCTAGATTGAGCCCAACACGATAAGCCTAATCTCAAAGTGAGCACATGCTAGCCTATTCATGCATCCACCCTTGAAAAAAACCCTATTAAAATTAAGGGTGCTATAGTAATTATGCCCATTTTATGCATGTGGAGGAGTCAAGTCTACATCCATCTAGGTTCAATTTTCCAATTGGTTAAGCTTCTACGTTTCCTCTTTTTTCTTTAATTTGTTTATTTATTTTTTATTTGGATGTCAACAGGACTTAGCACTGGCGTTGTCATCGCTGAGATATTACCCTCTCTTTGACGAGGAAATAAAACTCACCAAGGAGAAATATGGGTTGGTTCGTAGAGTATATATCGTGTGCGACCAAGACCTTGCCATACGGGAGGATGTGCAACGGTGGATGATCAAGGAAAATCCTCCACATGAAGTCAAAGTGATCAATGGTTCTGATCATATGCCCATGTTCTCCAAACCGCAGGAATTCTTCTCCACCCTCCAAGAGATTTTTGAAAAATATTCCTAAACATCGTAAGCACCCACCTGATAAACTATAGCTAGGAGCTTGTCGTCATTGTATAGATCGATGCAGTCCAACCAAAGTCGTCTCCTACAACATATGTTTTCTGTGAAACTTCTAGTGTACGCAACAATATTGCTGTTGTTGCCACCCTTACCAAAAGAACGGTGAAGTTCATTATATCATGTGAAGTTATTTAATATTTATTAAAATATTTCTGTTTAGTTGGAATAACCCTATGTTTTAGGGAAGTAGCTGAGGTTTGAACGTTTCTTTAGGAAGATCTCTTATTTTTAGGAGTTGATGGTCATGTGATCGTGCAGCAGGTCATGGAGTCATGCAAGTTTCTTTTTTGTTTTTGTAAGGCTATTTAACAGCCATCTTTCACTTAATGAAGTATCGAATTCTCCCACTCTGTTTCCTATCAGAGCTCCAAATTGGGGCCTGAAGAGCAAAGAAAAGCAGCAACTCTTGTCGTAGCAAGTATCAATGTTGACTGAAGGAAACAGCTTTGTTGAACCATCAATCCCACGTTTCGATGGTCACTATGACCATTGGAGCATGTTGATGGAGAATTTTTTGAGATCTAAAGAATACTGGAGTCTCGTGGATAATGGAACCGCAGCATATGCAGGAGGAACAGTGTTGACAGAAGCTCAACTCAAAACCTTAGAGGATCAGAAGCTCAAAGACTTAAAGGCCAAGAATTACTTGTTTCAAGCCATTGATTGAGCTATTTTGGAGACAATTATGAAGAAGGATACGGCAAAGGATATATCGGATTCCTTAAATAAAAAGTATCAAGGCACGGCTAGAGTCAAACATGCACAACTAAACGATGGAGCATGGTGTTGTATAAGTTGTCAAGTCATCAAATAACTAAACGGTCTCCAATTTGATTGAGTTTTTGCACATATGATCTTTAAATTGTGATTCAAAAATTGAATTGTTTAGATGGTGACACGTATATTGTGAAGATTAATTAATCACACCACATACAAACCTCTTAAGACACCCAAGGCACCCAAGGCACCCAAGGCACCCAAGGCACCCAAAACCTTACAAAAGGTCAGTTCATGATGCAAAGGACTCAAATGATATGGATGAACCTAGGCATATTCCTTTCTCGTATTCTTTGATACAATTCTAGAGACGTCTTGTATAAAACTTTATGTACTCTCAAATGTATAAACCAAATGCGAGAAAAGCCTAGCTGCAATTTAAATGCTAAAAAGTCAAAGCATTCTTTGTTGCTGCTATCTTGTCCATTTCCTCTGTTATGATAACATCCCACATCGACCAACAAAGAGGGGGTAATGTGCCTTATATGTACAATCTCACCTCCATCTAGCACGAGGCCTTTTGGGAGCTCACTGGCTTCGGAGTCATGGGAACTCGGAAATTAAGCGAATTGGGGCTAGAGAAATCCCAGGATTGGTGACCCACTGAGAAGTTGCTCATGAGTTCTCAGTAACAAAACCGTGAGGGCAAAGAGGGGGGCCCAAAGCAGACAATATCATGTTACGGCGGAGCTGATCCAGGATATGACAATTTAGTATCAGAGCCACTCTGCCGTGTGGTGCGAGTGTGCAGACGAGGACGTCAAGCCCCTAAGGGGGGTGGATTGTAACATCCCACATCCACCAACGAAGAGGGGGTGATGTGCCTTATATGTACATGCCCTCCTCCATCTAGCACGAGGCTTTTTGGGAGCTCACTAGCTTCGGAGTCATGAGAATTCCCAAGTTAAGCGAGTTGGGGCTAGAGCAATCCCAGGATGGGTGACCCACCGGGAAGTTGCTTGTGAGTTCCCAAAAACAAAACCGTGAGGGCAAATAGGGGGGCCCAATGACAGTGATAATAGTTCTACCATCAAATTATCAAAAAATCCAGTAATGCATAGAGTAAGCATATTGATGTTAGATTTCATTTTCTTCAAGATCTTGCCAGAGATGAAGTCATTGAACTAGAACACTGTCCAAGCAATTTGCAGGTGGCTGATATTCTAACTAAGCCATTAAAGTTGGAGGCTTACATTAAGATGCGAGAAGCACTTAGGATTTGTTTGAGTTCGAATTTAAATTGAAAGTTCAATTACTTTTCAGTTTAGAGGAGGATGTGAAGTTATTTAATATTTGTTAAAGTATTTCTGTTTAGTTGGAATAACCCTATGTTTTAGGGAAGTAGCTGAGGTTTGAACGTTAAAGATCTCTTATTTTTAGGAGCCGTTGGTCATGTGATCGTGCAGCAGGTCATGAAGTCGTGCAAATTTCTTTTCTGTTTTTGTAAGGCTATTTAACAGCCATCTTTCACTTAATGAAGTATCGAATTCTCCCGCTCTATTTCCTCTCAGTAAATCTAGAAACTGACATATCCGTATCCTATACAGGGAAATATGTATATGTATGTATCAAATGCCTTGTCAAAATTTACGTGACTGTATAAGCCAACTTTCCATGACTGTATAAGCCAACTTTCCGGCAGCTATGTGGGTAGCCTAACCCCTCTTGTCCCTCTGTATCTGCTAGTGATAGATTGAAAAGAATACGCGATAACTATTTATAATGAAGTCAAATTATACGTAGTTACACACAAATATCTAGCTAACATATTTTAAATTTTAAAAACAAAACTTTGGCCTTTGGAATCGTTAACCAGCTAGCAGTCTGGAATATATGCCTGCAGGATACTTGGGAAGTCAGCTTTATAATGCTATTCCAGTAAAATAAAAAACCTTATAATTTTATTAGTCTTCGGTGTATTATTACGACAGAAAAACCACTCGAGTCGAGAGGCTCCTGCCTGTCAACAGGACTATGAACAATAGCAGGGAACAAGGCCGGCTAGGGCTTATGTCTTTAAACAATAGTAGGGAATAGTTGGAAGATGAACTAATATCACAGGTGGCTGAAGGAATTTTGGATACATGGGGCGATCTTGATCAAGCTTAACTACTAAAACTATATTATTGTATGAAAGATTCAAAATCAAGTAAAACCAAAGAATATATTTTTCTTTTTGCGAATTGTAATATTTTGTTTTTAAAGAAAGTTGGAGTTCGAGATTGGCTTTTGGCACTTAGGGAGGATTAGCCTACACACATGCACTAAACCTGAATATTTTCCAGACAATTATTCACACGGACTTTTTCAGATTTTCATAATGATTTCAGAAAGTTTGATTAATTAAGATTAAGCCGAATCTTAATCTGTCTTTGAACGCCAATTGAAGGACTTTCTTCGATCAGTATAAAAGCGAGACTAGACCACACTGCTATAGGCCAAGGAATTAAGAGAGATGTTTTGAGCAACATATATATGGAGCCTATCAAAGTTAAGCATGTTGTGTCTTTCCTTTTGTTTCTTTGCTTGGCAAAAATTTGCACCTCATCTCCAGTTGGGAAGAAGCATTTTGTGTTGGTTCATGGAGCATGGAATTGGTATAAGATGACAAATCTACTGACCTCAATCGGTCACAATGTCACAGCTCTAGACCTAGCTGCAGCCGTGGTAAACCAAAATCAGGTACAACTCTATTCCTTATGGAGTCTCTTCCATCAAGGGAGACAGTTATCTTGGTGGGCCATAGCGTGGGTGGGGCCACCATATCCACCGCCATGGAGAGGTTTCCTGAGAAAATCTCCGCCGCGGTATTTGCCAATGCTTTAATGCCTGGTCCTGCTCTCGCTTACTTGACTGTACTTGATAAGGTAACAACATATCATATTAATCCTTTGCTCATTATCATTTTTCACTTCAAAATAAACAATTAACATTTTTTTTTAATATTATGCCAAGATCGTGCTATATAGTCGAGATATGGGTTAAGATGAGAATACGAGGTCTCGACTCACATACGAAGTTTCTAAAATATTGTAGGAGAAAAAATGTTCGATTAGATTTCTATTAGAATTTTTTTTTTATAGGAAAAATTAAGATTTCATTACCACCAACCATCGGCTACAAGCAAATGGTATGTAAATAACTGGCCTCGCCAAAACCTTCCCGAAGAAAATTCAGTGGGACAAAACTTCGGGGAGATTTTTAGTTGATATGTTTAAATTTAATGTGAATATGGATAATGAATATATTTCAAAAATATACAGTTAGCGGAATAAATTTTATGGACTCTGAATACAGATTTGATCAGGACCTAAGAATCTTCCAACCGCAGTAATCGTTGGGCCCAAATTTTTGTCTTCGTGGATGTACCCGCTCTCCTCAACAATGGTAAGTCCCAAAAAATATATAATAACTAAAGAAATTCTTGTCTTCAGGGTTAATTAGCTAATACATTTCCTCTTCTCAAATTTTTTTTTTCCTTTCATGGTTTGGTGATGTTTCCATGGCCAGGATTTAACAGTAGCGTTGTCATTGGTGATAATTTATCCTCTCTTTCGTGATGAAATAAAACTCACCAATGAGAAGAATTTTTTTTGGTCATACTCACCAATGAGAAGAATGGATCAGTTCGTAGAATATTCGTCGGGTGCGATGAAGACCGTACATTAAACCAGGATTTGCGACAATGGATGATCAATCAAAATCCGCCAGATGAAGTCAAAGTGATCAATGGTTGTGATCACATGCTAATGTTCTCTAAATCATTGGAGCTGTTAATTTTTGGGTGTTCCGGGTACACCACGTGGCTGGTGTACCATCCAATAAACGAAGGATATATGGAATATTTCCAATGCAGCCCGCCACATGTTATAAAAAGAAATGCAGTAAGTTGGACAATAATTCCACACATGTCCTATGTTTATTGGATGGTACACCAGCCATGTGGTGTACCCAGAACATATAAAAATTTCTCCTCTAGAAGGTTGCTGAATGCTGCTGAGGAGTTGTTAAATATTCATAAAATTAAAAACAATAAAAGAAAAAAAAATTAAAAATAAAGTGAGCACCTGGCAACGAGCTAGGAGCTTTATCATCATTGTACAATGATTTATGATGCAACCACAGATGAATAAATTTGGAGAAAAATAAAGTAAGTTAATTGGTGTAATAAGTCGGAGGATGAAGATCCTATGTTCGACATGAATAATAATATATAAGAGGGCTTCCTTAACCTCTTTCTTTGATTTTGTAATTTGGAATTTCCAAATGACCAATCTTTTTATACATCTTCATCTCTAATTCACGTGAATAGTGGTTGCCTTTGCAAATAGTATTGTGTGTTTCCACCCGTTGATAATATTTTCGGATAAGATTTTTGGGTTCGTATGTGTCAATATTTATTATAAATTTCATATCTCAATCGGATAAAATTTTGGCATTTATAGAAAAAAAAAATCAGTAATTTTTTATAAAAAAAATTCGATTTTTTTTCATTTTTTTATTGCACAAAAATTGGCTGCCGTTGGATTGGAGTAAAAAATCTGATCGGAGAGCCCAGAGCGCGACATGTGGACTTTAGCAGCACTGTAGCGTTGACGTCACCCAACACGCGAGTTGGACCTCGGGCTGAACTGGCCTTCGGGCCAACCTGAGTTCGTGGGACCCACTCCTTGCCCGGGCTTGGGCTGACCGTTGGAACAAGATTTTTTTGTTTTTCTCCCCCCAGCCTTGGGCTAGGGGCTCCGCTGGAATCGCTCTAAATGTTTGGTACTATTAGCTTGTCACATCTTCAATCTGATCAAACAAATACATTAGAAATATATTAGAAATTAGCTTAACATCAAACAAATATATATTAAATGCATCCGAAAGTCACATATTATCAAAATGAAAATATGTTCAACAATAGAATTAATAGTATATAGATATTATCAAAATAAAAATATATTTAACAGTCTATGCCATTAGAGAAGAAATACCACCCCACACTCAAACCTCTCAAGACACCCAAGGCAACCAAACCATATCCAGCACAAGGTTAGCTCATGAAAGGTCATCTAAATCTTTATTAGATTTGAAATCAAATTTTTAAATAATTGAATAGTTTGTCAGCAGCCTCGCCGCATTTTGTATAGATAGAGTGTGTCTTGGGCAAGCTCATAAAGAATTTTTGTTTTTGTTTTTGAAGAAGATTGCTAGCAGCATGGACTTGGGGATTATGACTTTGCCTCTGAGGGAGGATTAATTAATTCTCGCATATCTTACAGATATACTTGGACAATAATTCACTGACTTTTCAGATTGCCAACATCATCTGAAATTTTTTATCTAGATTAAGCAGATTCATGATATATAAAAGTAAGACTAGACCAAATGCATAGAAAATCAAGGCTTAATAGAAGGAAGATTTTAGATTGAAGTTAACGTTGTATAGCTGTCTTACTTGGACAACAATTCTTTTCCTTTTCTGTGTAATTACCTTAGACATAGGATCTGGAGATTTCTTTCCTTTTGTATTCCTTAAGCTTTGTTATATATCTGTAATCTTTGTATAGTGATCAATACAGAAAACATTCACCATATTTTCTTATATGGTATCAGAGCAAAACATCTGATTCCTCTTTGCTCTTCCTGCAATCTTCATCATGACAAATACCGAAGAAAGCAGTGTCACACCGAAAACACAAAAATCCGTCAACCAGGAAACTAATTCAATACCTAATTATGCAGTTTCTTCACCACTCTACCTTCATCATTCAGATAACGCTGGCGCTATTATTGTCTCCCAGCCTCTTATAGGAGATAATTACCCTACCTGGAGTTGAGCTATACGCAGAGCTCTGGAAGCCAAGAACAAACTTGGATTCATTGATGAAAGCTTGACCATACCTACAAAAGCATCCCCAGATTATGACCAATGGATTCGCTGCAACAGTATGGTGAATTCTTGGATTGTCAATTCACTTTCTGCAGAGATCTCCAACAACGTCATTTATATCGAGAGTGCGCTTGATGTCTGGACTGATCTCAAGGAACGATTTTCGCAAAAAAAATGCTCCACACATATTTGAGATACATCGAAGTATATCTAATCACCACCAAGGGACGCTTCTGTGTCAGCCTATTACACTGTCCTCAAAGGATTTTGGGATGAACTCTCATCGTACACATCTGTGGCTCCTTGTTCCTGTGGTGCCACCAACTCTCGTAATGATATCTTAGAGGAGCAGAGACTCATGCAATACACATGCCTTAATGAAGTTTATTCTACTGTTCGAAGCAATATTCTATTGATTGAACCATTACCCACTATTACTAAGGCCCATGCTCTTATTTTATAGGATGAACGTCAAAAGGAGACACTCCGACTCTCATAGCCGCTACAAAAGGAGACAGGGCAATCAGTCTACGAGAGATCAATCCATCAGAAATCAGTCGAATAGGAACCATGCACCTAGCATGAATAATCAGAATATATCCAATAAGCCTCCCTTCACTGCTGATGTGCATGCCAATCCATCACCATCCAACACCGGCGTAACTCTCACTCCAGAGGGATATCAAAAATTTCTTTCCATGGTTTCCAATGGTAAAAGTAGTCCTTTGGCAAATAATTTTTCAGGTATTTCATGTGGCCTAACCTCTAGTTTCATTACTTGGATTATTGACTCAGGTACCACTGACCACATGATATCAAATTCAAAATTATTTCATGCCAAAACACCCATTACTTGTGCACCAGTCAAATTACCCATTGGCCAAACAACATCTATTACACATATAGGCCAGTGAAATCCATCCCCCACATTACCCTTGCAAAATGTACTCTTTGCACCTTCTTTTCAATTCAATTTAATGTCCGTTCATAAGATTACCAAGTCCTTCAATTGTTCCGTCACATTTTATCCTAATAAATGCATTTTCCAGGACCTAGTTACGAAGAAAAGGATTGGCAAGGGTAGTGTGCGTGGTGGTCTCTACTACTTGGATTCCGAAGATGCTCCCATTGTTTCCACCGTCACATCTGCAACCTTTAATCTTTGGCATTGGCGTTTAGGCCATCCCTCCCATATGGTTCAATCCAAGATTTCGCACCTTTCAGATTCTGTTTCTTGTTTTAATAAGGATACTTGTTTGATTTGTCCATTAGCAAAACATGCTAGAACTCCTTTTCCTTTAAGTACTATTTCCAGTTCCAAATGCTTTGATTTAATACATTGTGACATTGGGGGTCCTTTCACTATTTCATCTTTTACTGGTGCTATGTATTTCTTAACCATTGTTGATGACTATTCCCGTTGCACTTGGACTTATCTCATGCATTTCAAATATGAAGCTTTCCCACTTATACAACAATTTTTTTCTATGATCAAATTGCAATTTAATTCTTCTATTTGCAAAATTCGCACCGATAACGGTTTAGAATTTCTCAATGCTAATTTCAACAATTTTTTTCTTCTATGGGAGTGCAACATCAACGCACTTGCATTGGCACACCACAACAAAATGATGTAGTCGAGTGAAAACATCATCACCTTCTCAATGTGGCACGATCCATCCGTTTTCAATCTCATCTACCTCTCCAATTTTGGGGAGAATGCATCTTGATAGCTACATATCTCATCAATCGATTACCAAGTAAGGTTTTAAAAGGTAAAACACCCTATGAAATTTTATTTGGTAAACCACCAACATATACACACTTAAAAGTTTTTGGTTGTCTTTGCTTTGCCAACAATGTCTTACACAAAGCACACAAATTTGACAAAAGAGCCACACCTGGAATTTTTGTTGGTTATCCCCACAATCAAAAAGGTTACAAAATTTCTGATTATTCCTCCCATAAATTTTTTATTAGTCGGGATGTCCAGTTTTTCGAAAACCATTTTCCTTATGAAACAACACCTTCCACTCATGATCACACCATTTTTTCACCTCCAAATATGCCTACACTACCTACAGATACCTATGACATTGAAACCCCTCCATCTTTTCCTTCCGCTGCACCCACTCCTACACCTACAGACCAACAACATGATCTCACATCTTCACCCTCTTCATCAACTTCTATTCCTAACCATCGATTCATCACCCCCTTCCTCTATATCTGAAATTAATAATCCTTCCACCCCATCTCATATTCTCCCTACATTGACTACGACCAATAACATCACACCCCTTGCCCATCCAACCACTAATCCTTCCACTCCTTCGCCAACTTCTCCAGCAGTTGATCTTGAACCCCGTATACGTCGACCACCCATCATGCTCCTCGACTACCACTGTTACAATACCCATGTCAATCCATCTTCGGTTTACAAAGGTACCCGTTACCCTCTCTCTCATTACCTCACTTATTCTAATATTTCTCACCGTCACAATGTTTTTTTAGCCTCTATCTCTACTGTAGAGGAACCTACTTCCTATTCACAAGCTTCTCTTATTCCCCATTGGTGTGATGCCATGCATGATGAACTCCACGCTCTCGAATCAAATTCCACTTGGCCCCTTATTGCTCTCCCTGCCAACAAACACCCCATTGGTTGTAAATGGGTATACAAAGTCAAACGGAATTCGGATGGTACCATCAAGCGGTTTAAAGCTCGTCTCGTTGCTAAAGGTTACCCTCAACTAGAGGGTGTTGACTACAAAGAGACTTTCTCTCCCGTTGCAAAATTGGTCACCATTCGGGTTCTCCTTACCATTGCGGCCTCCAAGGATTGGCCTCTTCATCAATTAGACGTCAACAATGCTTTTTTGCATGGTGACTTACATGAAGACGTCTATATGCAGCCTCCGCCTGGTTATGTCCATAAGGGGGAGAATCTTGTTTGCAAGTTACATAAATCGCTCTACGGACTTAAGCAGGCTTCCAAGCAATGGTTTGCCAAATTTTCACAGGCCATTCTTGACGCTGGTCACATTCAATCCAAAGCCGACTACTCTCTGTTTTATAAACACAAAGGTATCTCCTCAGTGTTTATACTAGTGTATGTCGATGATGTAATTATCACAAGTTCAGATGCAAATGAGATTTCCAAGCTTAAGAACTTCCTACATCAGCGATTCAAGCTAAAAGACTTGGGCAATCTCAAATATTTCCTTGGGATTGAGGTGTCAAGATCACGAAGAGGCATTTGTTTGAACCAACGACAATATGCTTTGGATATTATCAAAGACGCAGGTTTTTTGGGAGCTAAACCTGAGCCTTTTCCCATGGAAGAAAATCTAAAGCTCAACAATATTGATGGCAATCTACTCAATAATCTAGCCTCATATCGCCGCTTGATTGGAAGACTTATTTATCTAACAGTTACATGACCATATATTCTTTTTGTAGTTAATATCTTCAGCCAATTCTTGCACCAACCACGCCAACCACATATGAAAGCTGCCACACGTTTAGTTCATTACTTAAAGGGATCACCAGGTCAAGGTATTCTATTATCCTCTCATAATGAATTAAAATTGCAAGCTTTCTGTGACTCAGATTGGGCAAGTTGCCCCATGACAAGAAGATCAACAGCGGGTTATTGTGTGTTTCTCGAAACAAGTCCAATTTCATGGAAAACCAAAAAACAGCCCACTGTATCTAGGTCCTCATCAGAAGCCAAGTATAGGGCAATGGCAGTAGCTACATGTGAACTACAATGGCTACGATATCTTTTACAAGATCTTGGTATATCACATTCTTTTCCTAGTACACTTTATTGCAACAACAAGGCTGCCATATATATAGCAACAAATCCGGTCTATCATGAGCGAACCAAACACATTGAAATTGATTGCCATGTTGTTCGTGAAAAAATTCAAGATGGAACATTACGTACTGCATTCACTACAAGAAAAAAGGTTAGTAGTGACCAATTTCCTTGTGACCACATAAATAATGGTCACAAATACAGTAAATTTAATGACTAATAATACTACATGGTCACTAAAATAATTGACCCTTATTTTTTAATTTTTAATGACCAAATTTTCTGACCATTATTTAAATTAGTCACTGAAAACAACTTAAATTATATAGTTAGTGACGCACGCATATGCTAAGATAGCCTTACTTCTCTCATTTAATACATCAGTGACTAATTAACTCTTTTTTAAAACTTTTTTATTTTTTTGTTTTTGAGTAACACGCTCGCGTACCGCATCAAAAGGAAAACAAAAAAGACGAAACGAGACGAGCGAAATCCGAACGAGACCAACGCGAGCTCAGAGCGAGCGAGACAAGAGCGAGAGACCAGCGCGAGCGAGACCATCTTCTTCATCGAGCCAGCGTCCTCTTCGTCGTCCTTTTAATCTCTGTGGTTTTGATTTCTAGGTTTTCTCCCAATATCATGTGAGCTTTCTATTTCTCTGTGGTTTCAATGTAAGTTTTGATTTCATTTGAGTTTGATTTGAGTGCGATTGTGACTCTGATTCTGATTCTCTATTCTCTATTCCCTAATTCCCTAATTCTCTTTTCACTGTGATTTTGAGTTCCACTGTGATATCAATTTTCCTAACTATGATTTTGTTTTGGGTATATTTTGTGTTTTGGGTTTACTGGATGAAAATATTATTGCATTACTCTTGTATGCTTTCAGAAATTCAGTAATGTTTTTGTCGGGTAAGAAAACTTTATGCTTATTATAGGCTGTTTTTAGATTTGAATAGAAGATAAGAAAAGGGTTCTGGTTGCTTTGACGACTATATGGCTCGGGATTTTGTTTTCATTGTTTATGTAGGGAATTAGATCTAGTTCATTGAAACGTTCTTTTGGCATCAATCAAAATGGAGTTATAAGTCAAAATGGGTTCTGTGAGATCCTTTCTGAAATCAACTTTTGAGACCATCAGCCTCTCTGGTTAGAAATCTTCGATCTCTGGCTATTTGATTCCTAATTGGTTTTCATCTTCATTCTTGCTTTTTGTTTACTCTTATTCCTATTGCGTTGTGTTCTACTTGATTGTAATCTGAAATGCTATTGGGGTTTGTAGATTTTAGATGCATACCAAGTCCATTAGCCTTAGAGGTCCTCATGATATGAAGCCTTTTCACTGAGCTGATGAACATCCTATGTATCATAGAAATAGTAAACATACTGTCAGCATTATTTACTAGAAAGTAACAGAAAAACGAAACTTCGGGAATGTCAAATTAGATGTTCAGTTACTATTGTAGTTGCAGAAGTTATCTTACTCGAGGAAGGAAACTAAAATGAAAATCTGCATTTTTGCAGGTGGATAGAAGTGATGGCTCCTGTTTTCTCGAGAGCTGCCTGGCACTGTGTATGGCATATGATCCAGGTGTGTTATTTCTACTGTCCTGGAACTTCAAGATAGCTTTTCTATTGGCCTTAGAGCAGAAAGCACAACAAATTAGCCGAACTAATATGAGGCTCATATTTTAGTCAGGTGTATGGTGTTAAGTTGTCATTGATCAGAAATTTTTTAAGTTGTTAGAAGATATACCTAATACTCTGTAAATCAAGCTAGATTCATAAACACACATTCACTCTCCCTTTCATGTATAGGATCACAGAAACAACAAATCTAAATTACATTGAAATGGTGTTAATTGTGTTTGCAGAATGACTTGATTCATGCATGGGGTGGATATGCAGCTTGGCTATTGTGCACAGGCAAGCTTCTCAGTTTAATTGTTATGTCATTTTTTTTATGCTTTCTTTTCTAAGGATTTCCTTAACGCTTCCTAAAGAGGCCTTTCTGGTTTTGGTGTTTAAATAGGGTGATCGAACTAAAAATGTTGGTGTTGTGGATGCTGAGTACGTAATCCATTATGGTTGCCCTGCATTGGGAGGCTCGGTTGAAAATGTGGTGAGAAAATGTTTGCTGTCTTTGTGGTGCAAATTTCCAGTCTGTTTGAGGCTGACTAGTTAATGTGTTATTGGTATTTTGCAGGAATCATCATCAAAATCTAGTCGAAAGGACCACAGAGTTGATGTAAGTCTTGACATGTAATTTTTTTTTCAGTTTATTAGGATTTTACTTGGATTAAAATTGTTTGTTGTGTAATTGTGTGTAGGTGAGGAGAGAATCATACAACGAAATGAAGGTGTTCAAAAGGAAATGGGAACAAGCTGTCAAGGATGATAATTGTTGGATTGATCCATACAAGTAAGTAGCAAAGATGGTTCTAGTGAGTGAGATGAGACAAGCTTAAGCTAGCTGAGATTAGGAATTAATATCATACACAACTTCACAAATCCACTTTCCTCAGCTTAAGCTAGCTGTGTATGGCAAAATTTCATAGCAAGAGTGAGCATTCATATCCACTTACCTCCCTATAGGAATTCCATCCATGTTCACCTTCACAAATCCAAGACGCCAATTCTCTTTAGCAGTTGTCTTATTACCAATGTTCATCTTCTTCTTAGAAGTGTCCTTTAGATTTTTCCCCATCTTCCTTGTCATCTTCAACCCTTGCAGTCTTTGCTTGGTTAACCAAGCTATTCAACCTTGCAGCACTAATAGGTGGCCATCCCACAACTTGACTGTTTTCATAACACAAAATATAACAATCAATGATCCAAAATACAAAACCAGAGATACAGAGCATTCAAAACACGCTCTGCTTCTCTGGTAAGAAATCTTCAATCTCTGGCTGTTTGATTCCTAATTGGTTTTCATCTTCATTCTTGCTTTTTCTTTACTCTTATTCCTATTACGTTGTGTTCTACTTGATTGTAATCTGAAATGCTATTAGGGACTCTATTAGTGGTTACTGATTAGTATTGACAGATTAACAGCCATTTCAAACTTAATTAGTTTGCTTCTTGGGGCAGGCTCTAAAATTGTTCTTAGTTATTAGCCTTTGGTTTGCCCTGGTGTGGAAACTTGGAAACCATGACCTGTATTGCCTTACCAATTTTGTTTGCATCAGAAATTTCTAGCATATGGATATGAGGAGAAGGCACTTGAGCATCGACCTCAAACAGTGGGAGAGGATGATTGGAACTATCTAGTTCAATTATGGAAAAAAGAGGAGTGGAAGGTGAGACACTATCTAGTTCCTCTTCTTGGCATTATGCTCATGCCTTCATTCATTTACTGATTCCATTTTGAGAAAAGTTTTGGTAATTGATATTTCTCTCTCTCAGTCCTCTCTTCCCTGGTCAGACAGTTTTGTCCAAGGCATTATATAAACCTGACTGAGCATATTTTGATAAACTTTACGATTAGAGATGCGCTAGCTAGCTCTTGAGTTTAATTATTCTTGCATTTAGTTCATTCCCGGTTTAGTGCATCCCAAGTAAGAAATGACATTATTCCTTGTTTGATGCAGGTCTGATGGATAAAGGGCAGAAGACAATCTACTAGTGATGAATCTTATGTTATTTGTTTTTGGGAATCACTTAACATTTAAGTTGAACTTAAATATGTAGCATTTTGTTTTTGAGACATCTTGTGAATTTTGTTGGAAGAATGTTAGATATATGGATTGCTTTTGAATGCAATGAATTATTTGATGCTATAAATTTTATCTACAGTACTGTTTAAAAGAAATTAATTGTGATTTCATATTGTAATACAATAAATAAAGAACATGGAGTGGTAAATCTAATTAGTTACCAATTTTTTGAAATACATTAGCGACCAAGCAAGTAGGTCACTAATATGGGCACGTGACCCAGTTTTAGTGACCAAAATGCATGTTTTGGTGACCAAATTGTAAGCCCTTTAGTGACCAAAGTTGTGGTCCCTAATAGCGTTTTTATTAGTGACCAGACAGTGATATCCACTGATTCTTTGTGTTGTAGTGACCAATAGTTGACATTGGCCACTAAATAAAATTTGTGACGAGCTTCTAGTGACCACCCAGTGACCACCAATATTTGGACATTGATTACATTCAGTGACCCAAAAGGGTAGTTTCTGGGACCAAGTGGGTGGCCACTAATACCTGTTTTTCTGGTAGTGATTCCTTCTAGAGATCAAATCGAAGATATTTTTACAAAAGCATTGGGCAAGAAAAATTTCCTACTATTGAAAAGCAAGTTGAATCTTTTAGATATACACGCTCCAACTTGAGGGGGAGTCTTAGAAATCAAGGCTTAATAGAAGGAAGACTTTAGATGGATGTTAACGTTGTATAGCTGTCTTAATTGTACAGCAATTCTTTTCCTTTTCTGTGTAATTACCTTAGACATAGGATCCGGAGATTTCTTTCCTTTTTGTATTCCTTAAGCTTTGTTATATATCTATAATCTTTGTAGAAAGTGATCAATATAGAAAACATTCACCATATTTTCTTATAGACTAGACCAAATGCATTATAGTACAGCCCAAGAAAAGAGAGCGAGGTTTGTACGAAACATGGAGAATATGAGAGTGAAGCATTTGGTGTCTTTCCTTTTATTTCTTAGCTTGACCAGAATCTGCACCCCATCTCCAAACCCAGATGCAAACCAGAAGCATTTTGTGCTGGTTCATGGAGCTGGTCATGGGGCATGGTGCTGGTACAAGGTCTCAACTCTACTGGCCTCAATTGGTCATAATGTTACAGCTCTAGACCTAGCAGCATCCGGGGTCAACCCAAAGCAAGTTCAACAACTTCATTCTCTCTCGAATTACGTTGAGCCATTGATGAGATTCATGAAGTCTCTCCCGCCAAAGGAGAGGGTCATCCTTGTGGGCCACAGCATGGGTGGGGCCGCCATATCCATTGCCATGGAGAAATTCCCTGACAAGATTTATATTGCAGTATTTGCAACCGCTTTTATGCCTGGTCCTGCTCTCAACTACTTAAATCTGTCATCTCAGGTAATGAGTTCGACAGACTCAAAGATCACAACATCACATACTTTTCCAAAATATGTTAATTTAAATTATTTTTTTAAATGTTAGATTTTGATAGTCCTTTCCTTTGCAAATTATTTTACAAATATATATATATAAATTCGGAGCCTCACCATTTGTCGGTTGTAAATTTTGACACTACAAACCCATTTTTCTAGTACTGTTCGAAAAAGATTACTAGTCTATTAATCCTTAAATAAACAAATCGTTACTTTTTATGTTTTTAAAAGTAATATATATATATGAACGATAGTTAAAACTATAAGGGGATTTTGTTATGTGTAATGCATAAATAGTAGGTTTGATTTTCTGAAGGGAATTTAGTTTTAAATTTCGAGTTCTCATTGTATAGGGATGACTAGCTAATAACACGAAATGACATGACATGATGATACAAACACGATATAATCCTTTAATATTAAAGTCCAAATGTATCGACCAATTGATATATACATAATCTTCTGACTTTTACATAAAAGAATTTCTATATATATATGATGAATATTAACAACTATGTCTTTAAAAATTTATACAGATTATAAACAGTGTGAATTTGATGGACAGCCAGTTCAGATATGATCGGGGACCCAACAATCCTCCTACGGCCGCACTTTTTGGGCCAAAGTTATTGTCGTCGTCATTGTACCAACTCTCACCACCGGAGGTATGTCTTTACAAAACAAGGAAAAGTAAAAATTGATTTTATGCACGTGCCCCTTTAGCTAATATTGTTCATCTCTCTCTTTTCTTTCTTGGTTGGGTGATGTATCAACGAGCAGGATTTAACACTAGCATTGTCCTTGGTGAGATTCTCTCCTCTCTTTAGTGATGATATAAAACTCACTAATGAGAAATATGGATCGGTTCGTAGAGTTTTCATCGGGTGCGACCAAGACCATATAATAACTGAGAAATGGCGAACGTTGATGATCAATAAAAATCCGCCGACTGAAGTCAAATTGATCAATGGTTCTGATCACATGGTGATGTTCTCTAGACCGCTTGAGCTGTTCTCCTACCTCAAGGAGTTTGCTGAGAGTTAGACATTCATAAAAAATGCAACCATATATGAATAAATTTTTAGAAAATAAAATGTAATCTATATGACAAACTTAACTCCGTAGATCATAAGGCTCAACAAATCTTTAAGTGTGATGTTTTAAATAATAAAAAATTGATGTCATTAATAACAGATCACCTACTTTTAAGATGTAGATTATTGTGGTACTTCTCTGATATGGGACCATAGTCACTTCCACATCCATACTTATATCGAGCCACACAACTCCAACAAAAAATCTTATTGCTAGTATAGAAACACTCCGTCATATTATGAGATAGAAGAATTCTACTCGAATATTAAAAATAAATATTCAACCAGGGCAAGATGCTTATTCGAGCTGCAGGAATGAACGAACACAAACGAAGTTTATACAGTCTATGGGTTAACATTAATGGCCAATTTTTGTCCTTTGGTGCATCTTTGACCAAAAAGGCTCTTATATGCGAATCGTTAGGCAGGCTGAGGATCTCTCAAGTCAACTTTATAATTTTATGAGTTATGCCTGCAGGAAAATCACTCGAGAGACTCCAAGCCTATCAGATATTGCAGGTTCGTAAAATTTGCCCAACAAGACTATTGCTAGCAACTTGGACTTGGGGATTTATGGCTTTTGGCACTTCGTGCGGATTAGTCTACCACATGCACTAAAGCTGAATATTTTTTAGACAACTATTCACAGTGACTTTTTCAGATTTTCATAATCATTTCAGAAAGTTTAATCAATTAAGATTAAGCCAGATCTTAATCTGCCTTCGAACACATGGGAAAATGGTGAGGAAGTGGCAGGACATGGGAAAATAAATGAGGTGGCAATACACATGTTACATACTAGTCATACAAGTTGACTAGTCATACCCTAATGCTTACCTTTGATGATCTTGATTTATTTAATTTAATTTTTTTAAAATTTATTTATTTTTATAATTTTTAATATCAGCCAACAACAGTAACCAACTAGATATTAACTTAGTCTAGCCTAAAAAGCTTGAGCTTGACTGATTACATGTGCAATTACAAGGTTTTCATGGAGCTGGCCATGGAGATGGAGCATGGTCATGGTGTTGGTATAAGTTGTCAACTCATCAAATAACTAAACGATCTCCAATTTGATTGAGTTTTTGCACATATGCTCTTTAAATTGTGATTTAAAACATGAACGATTTAGATGATGACACGTATATTGTGAAGATTATTTAATCACACCACACTCAAACCTCTCAAGACACCCAAGGCACCCAAAACCTTACAAAAGGTCAGTTCATGATGCAAAGGACTCAAATGATATGGATGAACCTAAGCATATTCCTTTCTTGTATTCTTTGATACAATTCTAGGGACGTCTCGTATAGAACTTTATATACTCTCAAATGTATAAACCAAATGCAAGAAAAGCCTAGCTGCAATTTAAATGCTGAAAAGTCAAAGTGTTCTTTGTTGCTGCTATCTTGTCCATTTCCTCTGTTATGGAAACTTCAACACACATGCCTGACTAAAAAAAGATTATACACAAAAAGAGTGACACATGCATGCATAGTATGGGTGTGGACAATCTGGCAGCCCACCGCATTTTGTATGGATAGCGTTTATCTTTAGCAAGCTCATTCATAAATGTCCCAACTTTTGTGAAAGATAAAATCAATCAAAATCAAAGAATTTGTCCTTTTGTTTTCAGAGAAGATTCAAAATGGACTTGGAGAATTCTGACTTTGCCACTCAGGGAGGAACAACTACCATTCAAAATGGACTTGTGAAATATATATAGGCCAAGAACCTTAGAATTTTTAGTCTCTCTTTGCTCACTAAGAATGTGTTCTCGATCTCCAAACCCAGAAGCCCAAAAGAAGCATTTTGTGCTGGTTCATGGAGCTGGCCATGGGGCATGGTGTTGGTACAAGTTGTCAGCTCTGCTCATCTCTGCAGGTCACCATGTTACAGCTCTAGACCTAGCAGCATCTGGAGACAACCCAAAACAGATAAATCAAGTCCATTGCTTGGCGGACTATGTTGAGCCGTTGATTGAATTCATGGAGTCTCTCCCACCAGAGGATAGGGTTATCTTGGTGGGCCATAGCATGGGTGGGGCCTCCATATCTATTGCCATGGAGAGGTTCCCTGAGAAAATTTCTGTTGCTGTATTTGCCACCGCTGTGATGCCTGGCCCTACTTTGAGTTACTTGACCTTAGTTAAAGAGGTATAGTTATGAGTTCCACACATATACTCTTTTGTTTAATTTTTTCCATATATCCTTGAAAATATATTTAATAATAATAATATGTTACAGGTTGTTAGCAGATTGGAAATAAAGGATTCTGAATATAGATATGATAAAGGACCCAACAACCCTCCAACATCGGCAATTTTTGGTCCCCAACGTATGACTTCAGTGTTGTACCAGCTCTCGCCCCCAGAGGTAAATTTTGAGGGAAAAAGGCCAGAAATTGTTTGAGATATATCGATCTATACTATTATATAAACTTGGAAAACGTCAATTATTCCCATTTTAAGTAAAAAAAATCTAAATTTAGAATTTAAAATGGGTTATTTACTGCAATGGTTCTTGAATTTATACCCGAGTTTCATTTTGGTATTCAAACTCATTTTTTTAGTTTATGTCGTCCCTATCTCACGCATTCCAATTTCATCATTCAGTCAAATTTTGTAAATTTTTCCATTTATTGGTGAAACTCGGGTATAAATTTAGAAACTATAACAGTTAAAAAAAAACTAATGGTGAACCCAGAAATATTTGTAAGGGTAGGCTAAATTTTTTTTCAATATATTTTCTTCATCATATATTTAGAACTTTTTGTTATTATACGACATTTGAAACAGAAAAAATAATAAAATATTGGAATTATTGATAATATTATTGAAAGATTTGGAACAGATTAAAGGGAAACAGAAAATATATTTGTCCACGGCGGGCTGATTTATTTCTTTGATTGGTCTAGATTGAGCCACACACAAGCCTAATCTCAAAGTGAGCACATGCCAATCTATACGTGGATCCGCCCTTGAAAAAAACCCTATTAAAATTAAGAGTGCTATAGTAATTATGCCCATTTTATGCATGTGGAGGAGTCTAGTCTACATCCATATAGGTTCAATTTTCCAATTGTTTAAGCTTCTACGTTTCCTCTTTTTTCTTTAATTTGTTTATTTATTTTTTATTTGGATGTCAACAGGACTTAGCACTGGCGTTGTCATCGCTGAGATATTACCCTCTCTTTGACGAGGAAATAAAACTCATGAAGGAGAAATATGGGTTGGTTCGTAGAGTATATATCGTGTGCGACCAAGACCTTACCATAGGGGAGGATGTGCAACGGTGGATGATCAAGGAAAATCCTCCACATGAAGTCAAAGTGATCAATGGTTCTGATCATATGCCCATGTTCTCCAAACCGCAGGAATTCTTCTCCACCCTCCAAGAGATTTCTGAACAATATTCCTGAACATCGTAAGCAACATTGTATAGATCGATGCAGTCGAACCAAAGTCGTCTCCTACAACATATGTTTTCTGCCAAGCTTCTAGTGTACGCAGCAATATTGCTACTTAATTGATAAAATATTTGTGCGAATAAAGGCATCCTTCTTATTGATAATATTTTGTAATGATAAATTTATGCGTACGGCTGGCCACACTAATACACTATAGTGCACATATATACATGACTGTATCAGCCAACTTTCCGGCAGCCATGTGGGTCGCCTAACCCTCTTGTCCCTCTATATCCGCCACTGATATGTTGGAAATAATACACGACAATCAAATTATACGTAGTTACACACAAAAATCAAACTAACATATTTTAAATTTTAAAAACAAAACTTTGGCCTTTGGAATCGTTAACCAGCTAGCAGTCTGGAATATATGCCTGCAGGATACTTGGAAGTCAGCTTCATAATGATATTCCTGTAAAATAAAAAACCTTATAATTTTATTAGTCTTCGGTGTATTATTACGACAGAAAAACCACCCGAGTCGAGAGCCTTTAAACAATAGTAGGGAACAAGGCCGGCTAGGGCTTATGTCTTTAAACAATAGTAGGGAATAGTTGAAGATGAACTAACAGCACAGCTGGCTGAAGGAATTTTGGATACATGGGGCGATCTTGATCAAGCTTAACTAGCAAAACTATATTATTGTATGAAAGATTCAAAATCAAGTCAAACCGAAGAATATGTTTTTCTTTTTGCAAATTGTAATATTTTGTTTCTAAAGAAAGTTGGAGTGTTCGAGATTGGCTTTTGGCACTTAGGGAGGATTAGCCTACACACATGCACTAAACCTGAATATTTTTGAGACAATTATTCACACTGACTTTTTCAGATTTTCATAATCATTTCAGAAAGTTTGATTAATTAAGATTAATCCGAATCTTAATCTGTCTTCGAATGCCAATTGAAGGACTTGCTTCGGTATAAAAGTGAGACTAGATCACTGCTATAGGTCAAGGAATTAAGAGATATGTTTTGAGCAACATATATATGGAGCCTATCAAAGTTAAGCATGTTGTGTCTTTCCTTTTGTTTCTTTGCTTGGCAAGAATTTGCACCTCATCTCCAGTTGGGAAGAAGCATTTTTTGTTGGTTCATGGAGCATGGAATTGGTATAAGATGACAAATCTACTGACCTCAATCGGTCACAATGTCAATCAGGTACAACAACTCTATTCATTATCGGACTACGTTGAGCCGTTGATTGAATTTGTGGAGTCTCTTCCATTAATGGAGAGGGTTATCCTGGTGGGCCATAGCGTGGGTGGGGCCGCCATATCCACCGCCATGGAGAGGTTCCCTGAGAAAATCTTTGCCGCGGTATTTGCCAATGCTTTAATGCTTGGTCCTACTCTCCCTTACTTGACTGTATTTAATAAGGTAACAATTTATCGATCCTTTGCTCATTATCATTTTTAACTTCAAAATAAACAATTATAATTTTTTATTTATATTATGCCAACATCGTGCTATATAGTCGAGATATGGGTTAAGATGAGAATACAAGGTCTCGACTCACATACAAAGTTTCTAAAAAATTGTAGGAAAACAAAAAGTTAGATTAGATTTCTAGTTGATTTTTTTAAGGAAAAATTAAGATTTCATTACCACCAACCAGCGGCTACAAGCGAATGGTATGTAAATAACTGGCCTCGTTAAAACCTTTCCGAAGAAAATCCAGTGAGACAAAACTCTGGGGAGGTTTCTAGTTGATATGTTTCAAAAATATACAGGTCAGCGGAATAAATTTTATGGACTCTAAAATAAAACTCACCAATGAGAAGTATGGATCAATTTTGTAGAGTATTCGTCAGGTGCGATCAAGACCGTACATTAAACCAGGATTTGCGACAATGGATGATCAATCAAAATCCGCCAGATGAAGTCAAAGTGATCAATGGTTGTGATCACATGGTAATGTTCTCTAAACCGCTGGAGCTGTTCTACTACCTCCAGAAGGTTGCTTAATGTTGAGAGTTGTTAAATATTCATAAAATTAAAAACAATAAAAGAAAAAAAATATTAAAAATAAAGTACTGAGCACCTGGCAACTAGCTAGGAGCTTTATCATCATTGTGCAATGATTTATGATGCAACCACATATTAATAAAATAAGTCGGAGGATGAAGATCCTATGTTGGACATGAATAATAATATCTTTCTTTGATTCCTTAACCTATTTGTAATTTGGAATTTCCAAATGACCAATCTTTTTATACATCATCTCTAATTCTAAATTGTTTGGTACTATTAGCTTGTCACATCTTCAATATGATCGATCCATGAATCCCCAACCTCGAGAAATATATTGGAAATTAGCTTAACATCAAACAAATATATATTAAATTCAACCGAAAGCCACATATTATCAAAATGAAAATATATTTAACAACAGAATTGATAGTATATAGATATTATCAAAATGACAATATGTTTAACAGTCTATGCCATTAGAGAAGAAATAACACCCCACACTCAAACCTCTCAAGACACCCAAGCCTTATCCAGCACAAGGTTAGCTCATGATGCACAAGGTCATCTAAATCTTTAGATTTGAAATCAAACTAACATTTAGTAAAAAAAATGAAAATTATTTTTTGGGAGATTCACTATTATACCCAATATATGAGCCCAAATTATAAAAAAAAACCCTATATGAAATGGACTTTAGAAACACACCCAAAACCCATTTACAACAAAACAAAAAGGCTTTTAACTTCTTTTAAATTACAAAACTGTCATTGATTTCTTAAAACAAACCCAACCCAAAAACTCATAAAAAAGCCCAAAAACTTAATAGGGTATCAAAGTAATTTAATAATCAATATTAAATTCAATAGGACCAGCTGTCTTTTTTTGGGTATTTTTTGGGTTTGTTTATAGAAATTAAATGGTGTAGGGTTTATTTAGAGTTTTAGTGCTAAGAATGGGTATATGACTAAATATCTCTTCTTTTTAAAAATAATTGAACAACTAGTTTGTCAGCAGCCTCACCACATTTTGTATATAGATAGCGTGTATCTTGGGCAAGCTCATAAAGAATTTGTGTTTTTGTTTTTAAAGAAGATTGCTAGCAGCATGGACTTGGAGATTATGACTTTGCCTCTGACTTTTCAGATTGCCAGCAGCCTCATTTGAATTTTTTTTATCTAGATTAAGCAGATTCATGATATATTAAAAAGAAAGACTAGACCAAATGCATTATAGTACAAGCCAAGAAAAGAGAGCGAGGTTTGTACGAAACATGGAGAATATGAGAGTGAAGCATTTGGTGTCTTTCCTTTTATTTCTTAGCTTGACCAGAATCTGCACCCCATCTCCAAAC
Organism: Prunus kanzakura; assembly: GCA_020521455.1. Classification (NCBI taxonomy): domain Eukaryota; kingdom Viridiplantae; phylum Streptophyta; class Magnoliopsida; order Rosales; family Rosaceae; genus Prunus; species Prunus kanzakura. The sequence continues at coordinate 496,183 of BPUM01000879.1, read as the reverse complement.
CCAGATGCAAACCAGAAGCATTTTGTGCTGGTTCATGGAGCTGGTCATGGGGCATGGTGCTGGTACAAGGTGTCAACTCTACTGGCCTCAATTGGTCATAATGTTACAGCTCTAGACCTAGCAGCATCTGGGGTCAACCCAAAGCAAGTTCAACAACTTCATTCTCTCTCGGATTACGTTGAGCCATTGATGAGATTCATGAAGTCTCTCCCGCCAAAGGAGAGGGTCATCCTTGTGGGCCACAGCATGGGTGGGGCCGCCATATCCATTGCCATGGAGAAATTCCCCGAGAAGATTTATATTGCAGTATTTGCCACCGCTTTTATGCCTGGTCCTGCTCTCAACTACTTAAATCTGTCATCTCAGGTAATGAGTTCGACAGACTCAAAGATCACAACATCACATACTTTTCCAAAATATGTTAATTTAAATTATTTTTTTAAATATGTTAGATTTTGATAGTCCTTTCCTTTGCAAATTATTTTACAAATATATATATATATATATATATATATATAAATTCGGAGCCTCACCATTACCCATTTTGCTAGTACTGTTTGAAAAAGATTACTAATCTATTAATCCTTAAACAAACATATCATTACTTTTTATATATATTTTTTTAATACAAACGATAGATGCCTGGTCCTGCTCTCAATTACTTAAATCTGTCATCTCAGGTAATGAGTTCGACAGACTCACAAATCACAACATCACACACTTTTCCAAAATATGTTAATTTAAAAGTTAGATTTTGATGGTCCTTTAAAAATATATATATATAAAAATTTGGAGCCTCACCATTTGTCGGTGGTAAATTTCGACACTACAAACCCATTTTGCTAGTATATTAATCCTTAAATAAACATATCGTTACTTTTTATGTTTTTAAAAATAATATATATATATATATATATGAACGATAGTTAAAATTATAAGGGGATTTTGTTATGTAATGTATAAATAGTAGGTTTGGTTTTCTGAAGGGAATTTAGTTTTAAATTTCGAGTTCTCATTGTATAGGGGATTTTGTTATGTGTAATATTAAAGTCCAAATGTATCGATCAATTGATATATACATAATCTTCTGAATTTCTGTATATATATAATGAATATTAATAACTACGTCTTTAAAAAATTATACAGATTTTGATCAGTCTGGATTGGATGGACAGTCAGTTTAGATATGATCAGGGACCAAACAATCCTCCAACCGCCGCACTTATTGGGCCAAAGTTATTGTCGTCGTCATTGTACCAACTCTCACCACCAGAGGTATGTCTTTACAAAACAAGGAAAAGTAAAAATTGATTTTATGCACGTGTCCTTTTAGCTAATATTGTTCATCTTTCTCTTTTCTTTCTGGGTTGGGTGATGATCAACGAACAGGATTTAACACTAGCATTGTCCTTGGTGAGATTCTCTCCTCTCTTTAGTGATGATATAAAACTCACTAATGAGAAATATGGATCGGTTCGTAGAGTTTTCATCGGGTGCGACCAAGACCATACAATAACTGAGAAATGGCAAATGTTGATGATCAATAAGAATCCGCCGAATGAAGTCAAATTGATCAATGGTTCTGATCACATGGTGATGTTCTCTAGACCGCTTGAGCTGTTCTCCTACCTCAAGGAGGTTGCTGAGAGTTAGACATATTCATAAAAAAAATGCAGCCATATATGAATAAATTTTTAGAAAAATAAAATGTAATTTATATGACAAAACTTAACTCCGTATATTAGAAGGCTCAACGGACCTCAAGTGTGATGTTTTCAAATAAAAAAAATATTTGATGTCATTAATAATAGATTACCTACTTTTAAGATGTAGATTAATGTGGTACTTCTTCGATGTGGGTCCATTGTCACTTTCACATCCATACTTGTTATCGAGCCACATGTTTGAATAAAATTCTACACTGGAAATATTCGCAGGTTGATTCCTCAATCTTTGATTTTCCAAAATAAATAAAGGTCGTAATTCCTATCATTTTTAAAAAGAGAAAAATAAATTTCTTGACGTGGGATTAAGACAAACTCAAGGCCGGCTTTCCACTTCTAGGCGGCTTTAGGCGTTTAAAACAATAATAAGGGGAACGCTAGAGATACACTCTCAAACATATGACAATAAAACTAAGACTATACCAAATGCCAAGCAAAGATTGATAAATTAAATAACAAGGAGCATATATGTGATCATTGATCAGCTGAGCATTTTGAGCATTTCGTTTTATTTGTTTGCTTGAAAAGAATGTGCACCTCATCTCCAACCCTCTATTTAGTTGATACATCGAATAACTAAACGATCTCCAATTTGATTGAATTTTGCATATATGATCTTTAAATTGTGATTTAAAAAATGAACGGTTTAGATGATGACATGTATATTGTGAAGATTACTTAATCACACCACACTCAAACCTCTCAAGACACCCAAGGCACCCAAAACGTTACAAAAGGTCAGTTCATGATGCAAAGGACTCAAATGATATGGATGAACCTAAGCATATTCCTTTCTTGTATTCTTTGATACAATTCTAGGGACGTCTCGTATAGAACTTTATATACTCTCAAATGTATAAACCAAATGCAAGAAAAGCCTAGCTGCAATTTAAATGCTGAAAAGTCAAAGTGTTCTTTGTTGCTGCTATCTTCTCCATTTCCTCTGTTATGGAAACTTCAACACACATGCCTGACTAAAAAAAGATTATACACAAAAAGAGTGACACATGCATGCATGGTATGGGTGTGGACAATCTCGCAGCCTCACCTCATTTTGTATAGATAGGGTTTATCTTGAGCAAGCTCTCATAAATGTCTAAACTACTGCGAAAGATAAAATCAAAGAATTTGTCCTTTTGTTTTCAGAGAAGATTCAAAATGGACTTGGAGAATTATGACTTTGCCACTCAGGGAGAAATATACCTCTAGATATATTTTGACAATTATTCACTGACTTTTCCGATTGCCAACACGTCAGCATGTCACATGTTGTAAGCATAGATGCATTATAATAACTGAGAAATGGCGAATGTTGATGATCAATAAGAATCCGCCGAATGAAGTCAAATTGATCAATGGTTCTGATCACATGGTGATGTTCTCTAGACCGCTTGAGCTGTTCTCCTACCTCAAGGAGTTTGCTGAGAGTTAGACATTCATAAAAAATGCAACCATATATGAATAAATTTTTAGAAAATAAAATGTAATTTATATGACAAACTTAACTCCGTAGATCAGAAGGCTCAACGGACTTCTAAGTGTGATGTTTTGAATAAAAAAGATTTGATGTCATTAATAACAGATCACCTACTTTTAAGATGTAGATTAATGTGGTACTTCTTCGATGTGGGTCCTTAGTCACTTCCACATCCATACTTGTATCGAGTCACATGTTTGAACAAAATTCTACACTGGAAATATTCGCAGGTTGATTCCTCGATCTTCGATCTTCCTTCTCTCTCCTTTTCCTCAATCCCTGCGAAAAAGAATAGACCACACCCGGGGGGTGTTAGCTAAAGGCCCTCCGATGCCTAAGTCAGTTAAATATTCTTGAAAAAGATACTGACATAACGCAAATGATGGAGGTCTTCTCTCACGAGGAGAGCCGGGTGGACTGAGCCGTGAAGAAGAGAGTGGTGTGAGAGAGAGAGAGCGTTTCAAGGGTAGAAATCAGATTACCTCATATGTGTGATGTAGCCATGTATTTATAGAGCTCTAGCTTTCTAGCGTTTTTCAAAGAATAAATCCTATAAGGAAGTGAATTATTCTTTCCCTTAAATGGAGAGATTGAGTCAATTAGGGATTTTAATAAGAATCAAATCCCTATAGGTGTGTCAGCATGCTTATATCCAAGCATTCCTGTTTCAGTGAGTAGATCCATCACATACTTCATTTGAGACATAAAAATACAAGTTTTTGACATTGCTACTTCCATTCCGAGGAAGTATTTCAAAGCACCTAAATCATTCATCTCAAATTCCTGAGACAAATACTTCTGTAGCTTTTGTTGCTCTCATGCGTCATTTTCAATTACGACCATGTCAACCACATAAACAATTAATGCAATGATTTTTCCTCCATCACGCTTCAAAAACATGGTGTAGTCTGAATTACTTTGAGTATATCTTGGAGTGTTTTACATTTAATTCCCTAAAGCTATCTAGCTTGGGAGTCTTTGGCCTAACACTTGCTACATGGGTTGATTAGAAAGTTAATGGAGTTAGGCTGAAGAACTTAGGGGAAAAAAAGAAAAAAGAGAAGAAAAAGGAATATTCAAGACAGTATCAATATGAGGTTGCGTGCTCAAAGTGCAAGATGTTATAATTTTCATGGAAAGCTCTATGAATTCCTTAGAATTTGTTCATCCATATATTTTTCTTGTTTCACCCATCACCCTAAGCCCCATTACAATCTTAGTGAAAGTCCTACTTGATCCAAAGAAAAGTGTGGTTTCTCATGTGGTGAATATGTGTGGAAGGACTATGGTCGGATGGTTTAAACGTTTTCAAGTACGTGATATCTTTCTATGAGATATTTAATTCATGTCATGTGTCTTTATTTCAATTATGTGAGTACATCCTATTGCTTTGATTCCTTTCACATATTTATGAGTGACAATACTTAGTCAAATTTCGTGTGCTTTCATTGGAGTGAACATGTTTGGTGGGATTTGAAGTTAAAGCTTGTCTTTATTTGGTTATTTAACTTTTGTGAGACTTAAGTCGTGGGTTGTATTAATATTGGCTATTTCACACACAACATTCCAAGTTATGGGTTGTATTGTTGCTTATTTCTTGGAAGTTAGCTAACGGTTGGTGATTATCTTTGAGATCAATATTGGGAAGTTAGTCGATTGCTTGTTTGCGTTGAGTCTTAGTTTTTTTTTTCCTTCGTCTTGTTTTCCTTAGGGACTAGCAAAGTCAAAGTTGTGGGTATTTCATATAAATTTACACATTTAGGTACTTTTTATACTTAGTTTTTGTAGGAGAATTGGATTTTAAAAGGACTTATTACTTTATTTTCTCAATTTTCAACTTTTCAGAGCAGTTAATTGATTTTCAATGAAAATACTACTTTTTGGTGGAGTTTTTGTGTAAGGTTAGTTGGAGATTGATGCTAAGACCCTGAAGATGATTGTGGAATTTTTCTAGAATTTTTGGAGCAGCCAATAAGAACAGTCTTTGAACTCAAGTCAACATAAGTGCAATCCCATCATATTTGAGTTACTGTGCGAAAAAGGAAATTTGAAGGTCTTCTCGATTTTTTTCTTAAAGTGTACGATATATGGTTGGAATGATAAGACAAAGATATAAAATTTACATATTTTTCCCGAATTTTATTGGAGGAACAGTCCCAAACGTGCGTGCAAAGCAACTGATGTGTTATCCCAATCAAAGTAGGAAGAGGAGTCAATTACTTACCCATTTTGGATTTATGTTTTAAGTAGGTTTTTCTTTACACCCCAGCTAGGGTAGGAAAAGACGTGTGATGTTTATTTAAGCATGAGAAACTATTCCTTTTGGGGACGAAAATACTTGGAGAAATTGGAGACGCCGGAAAAGTACCATAATTGGCTAAGTTTTATTGTTTCTTCCTTATGTTTTTGCTTATGTCTTTACAAAACAAGAGGTATGTCTTTACAAAACAAGGAAAAGTAAAAATTGATTTTATGCACGTGTCCTTTTAGCTAATATTGTTCATCTTTCTCTTTTCTTTCTGGGTTGGGTGATGATCAACGAACAGGATTTAACACTAGCATTGTCCTTGGTGAGATTCTCTCCTCTCTTTAGTGATGATATAAAACTCACTAATGAGAAATATGGATCGGTTCGTAGAGTTTTCATCGGGTGCGACCAAGACCATACAATAACTGAGAAATGGCAAATGTTGATGATCAATAAGAATCCGCCGAATGAAGTCAAATTGATCAATGGTTCTGATCACATGGTGATGTTCTCTAGACCGCTTGAGCTGTTCTCCTACCTCAAGGAGTTTGCTGAGAGTTAGACATTCATAAAAAATGCAACCATATATGAATAAATTTTTAGAAAATAAAATGTAATTTATATGACAAACTTAACTCCGTAGATCAGAAGGCTCAACGGACTTCTAAGTGTGATGTTTTGAATAAAAAAGATTTGATGTCATTAATAACAGATCACCTACTTTTAAGATGTAGATTAATGTGGTACTTCTTCGATGTGGGTCCTTAGTCACATCCATACTTGTATCGAGTCACATGTTTGAACAAAATTCTACACTGGAAATATTTGCAAGTTGATTCCTTGATCTTCGATCTTCATTCTCTCTCCTTTTCCTCAATCCCTGCGAAAAAGAATAGACCACACCCGGGGGGTGTTAGCCAAAGGCCCTCCAATGCCTAAGTCAGTTAAATGTTCTTGAAAAAGATACTGACATAACGTAAATGATGGAGGTCTTCTCTCACGAGGAGAGCCAGGTGGACTGAGCCGTGAAGAAGAGAGTAGTGTGAGAGAGAGAGCGTTTCAAGGGTAGAAATCAGATTACCTCATATGTGTGATGTAGCCATGTATTTATAGTGCTCTAGCTTTCTAGCGTTTTTCAAAAAATAATTCCTATAAGGAAGTGAATTATTCTTTCCCTTAAATGGAGAGATTGAGTCAATTATGGATTTTAATAAGAATCAAATCCATATAGGTGTGTCAGCATGCTTATATCCAAGCATTCCTGTTTCAGTGAGTAGATCCATCACATACTTCATTTGAGACATAAAAATACCAGTTTTTGACATTGATACTTCAATTATGAGGAAGTATTTCAGAGCACCTAAATCATTCATCTCAAATTCCTGAGACAAATACTTTTGTAGCTTTTGTTGCTCTCATGAGTCATTTTCAATTACGACCATGTCAACCACATAAACAATTAATGCAGTGATTTTTCCTCCATCACGCTTCAAAAACATGGTGTAGTCTGAATTACTTTGAGTATATCTTGGAGTGTTTTACATTTAATTCCCTAAAGCTATCTAGCTTGGGAGTTCTTGGCCTAACACTTGCTACATGGGTTGATTAGAAACTTAATGGAGTTAGGCTAAAAAACTTAGGGAAAAAAAAAAGAAAAAAGAGAAGAAAAAGGAAAATTCAAGATAGTATCAATATGAGGTTGCATGCTCAAAGTGCAAGATGTTATAATTTTCATGGAAAGCTCTATGAATTCCTTAGAATTTGTTCATCCATATATTTTTCTTGTTTCACCCATCATCCTAAGACCCATTACAATCTTAGTGAAAGTCCTACTTGATCCAAAGAAAAGTGTGGTTTCTCATGTGGCGAATATGTGTGGAAGGACTATGGTCAGATGGTTTAAATGTTTTCAAGTACGTGATATCTTTCTATGAGATATTTAATTCATGTCATGTGTCTTTATTTCAATTATGTGAGTACATCCTATTGCTTTGATTCCTCTCACATATTTATGAGTGACAATACTTAGTCAAATTTCGTGTGCTTTCATTGGAGTGAACATGTTTGGTGAGATTTGAAGTTAAAGCTTGTCTTTATTTGGTTATTTAACTTTTGTGAGACTTAAGTCGTGGGTTGTATTAATATTGGCTATTTCACACACAACATTCCAAGTTATGGGTTGTATTGTTGCTTATATCTTGGAAGTTAGCTAACGGTTGGTGATTATCTTTGAGATCAATTATTGGGAAGTTAGTCGATTGCTTGTTTGCGTTGAGTCTTTGTTTTTTTTTTCTTCGTCTTGTTTTGCTTAGGGACTAGCAAAGTCAAAGTTGTAGGTATTTCATATAAATTTACACATTTAGGTACTTTTTATACTTAGTTTTTGTAGGAGAATTGGATTTTAAAAGGACTTATTACTTTATTTTCTCAATTTTCAACTTTTCAGAGCAGTTAATTGATTTTCAACGAAAATACTACTTTTTGGTGGAGTTTTTGTGTAAGGTTAGTTGGAGATTGATGCTAAGACCCTGAAGATGATTGTGGAATTTTTCTAGAATTTTTGGAGCAGCCAATAAGAACAGTCTTTGAACTCAAGTCAACATAAGTGCAATCCCATCAGATTTGAGTTACTGTGAGAAAAAGGAAATTTGAAGGTCTTCTCGATTTTTTTCTTAAAGTGTACGATATATGGTTGGAATGATAAGACAAAGATCTAAAATTTACATATTTGTCCCGAATTTTATTGGAGGAACAATCCCAAACGTGCGTGCAAAGCAACTGATGTGTTATCCTAATCAAAGTAGGAAGAGGAGTCAATTACTTACCCATTTTGGATTTATGTTTTAATTAGGTTTTTCTTTACAGCCCAACTAGGGTAGGAAAAGACGTGTGGTGTTTATTTAAGCATGAGAAACTATTCCTTTGGGGGACGAAAATACTTGGAGAAATTGGAGACGTCGGAAAAGTACCATAATTGGCTAAGTTTTATTGTTTCTTCCTTATGTTTTTGCTTATGTCAAATTCTATGATTATGTGTAACTAATTTTCTTTTGCTATAGCATGATGTAGTCCTAGTATGATAATCTAGTTTTCTTATTTTACCTATCTATTGATTGCCGTTTGATGTTGGATTCTTAATCACTGTGCTTAATAACTTGGTTGATTATCTTGATGCTTGATCACCAACTAGACTTTTAATTGAATTAATCGGATGCAAATTAGAGTAAATACCATATTTAATTTGAGGTTTGCTTCTTGTGGTTAGGATTTGTAATTCGTCTAGGGTAATACCATACTCCTAGAGTTTACATGCTTGTTAGAGGTTTTTATTGATCTTAATGAGTTTCTATGTGTTCATATTTGACCTAAATACCATAGGCAAATTGCATATAGGAATATACAAGTTAGCCTAAATACCATAGGTAATTCATGAAAAAGGAAAACTAAGCGGCGACATCAAATGGTTAGTTAATAAGCAGGTGCATAAGTGGCTAGATCGGATTACTAGTGGTGAATTCATTGTCCTAGTGCTTTTATCAATTTGAATATCTCATCTTTGTGTTTCGTGACTTTCTACTTGTTTTGTCTTTTAATTTTATTGTTTTAGTTAATTAAATCATTCTTACAAAAACCCATTTTGTGTTTACTTGAGTATGCTACGTGTTTAATTTCTTGTTTATATAATTAGAGTAGTTAAAGTGTTTTATGAAGTAAATTAGGTTAGACTAATTGGAAGTTGAACTCAATCCTCATGGGAATGACCTCGTATTTGCCATACTAAATTACGATTGACCTTGTGCACTTCCAAGTATAATTGTGTTTAGACTAATCTTTATCATTACCATTTTGCAGGTTGTCTAAAATTCACAACAATGGACTTAGTAAATCTTCTAAATCATGCCATGGGAGATTGTTTTAACCCATAAAATGACTTTCTGAACTTGCAAACTTGATTTTTCTTGTCATGAGCTAAATTACATCATAGTGGTAAATCCATGTATACATTTTCTTCCAATTCTTCATGTAAGAAGGCATTTTTAACATCAAACTGATGTAGTGGCCAATCTAGATTTGCTACTAGAGACAGTAGGACTCTGATAGTATTGATCTTGGCTACTGGGGCAAAGGTCTCCTGGTAGTCTACCCCATACTTCTGTGTATACCCCTTCTCCACGAATCTAGCTTTATATCTTTCAATGGATCCATCTGCCTTAAGTTTCACAATATACGTCCACTTGCATCCCACCGTCTTTTTTCTGTGAGGTAAAGGCATGAGCTCCCATGTCATATTCTTCTGGAGAGTTCGCATTTCTTCACTCATGGCTTTTTTCCATTTTAAGTATTTTAGTGCTTCATTCACACTATTTGGGACAGATATATCGGTCAACTGCTTCACAAAGTATACATGTGACTTTGATAATTTGCTTAGAGATGTATAATTATTGATGGGGTATTTTTTCTTTGGCTTTAAGATCTACTTCGTACTGTACTCGAGGTTTACCACAATTCTTCCTTTCTAGAAGTTTGTATATAGGGGTATCTGTATCCTTTATGCTTTCTGAAATCAAATCATCATGATATATTTCATTAGCGTTATCAGTTTTAGGGAGGAATGTTACCTGAATGACATCCTCAGTAGGTGATTGGTGTGATACTATAGCTGAACATGGGTCTGGAGTGGGCAAAATCTCATAAAACAGGTTAACTTACTCCTCATGATTTTGACACAGCGTGGAGGGGATCGGTTGTTTGGCACTGTGACCGGTCGTTTTTAAGCTGAGGCGTAGAATGTGCAAATCCAAGTGGGGGTGACCAGTCGCATAGGGAGAGTGACCAGTCGTTTTGAGACAGATTAGCATTCTCTGTATGAGAAAGGGGAGGCATCCGGTCTTGCGAGAGAGGCCGCCGGATTCTTAGACTTTGAGACGCGTCCACTGTGAAAAAATCCAGAAATTCTGGGGGTGTTTAGTTTGAGACTCTGCTCGTGTACTTTTGAAAAGTATATGTCGTGTTCCTGAAACACTACATCCATGAAGGTATATACCTTCTGATTTGGAAGGTGATAACATCGGTAGCTTTTCTGATGAAGGGCATAGGCAATGATAACATCGGTAGCTCCATTTGTTGTGAAAGCTCGACCAACCTTGGTCTCATTATCTGGTGCCCAATCCAAGTAGAGTTTGCCTCGCTTAGTACCACAACCAATCGTATTTCGGGTGAGGATGTCCTGAGAAACACAATAATTCGGCTAAAATATTACAGTACATTCCAAAGTAGTAGTAAGTTGTGAAACAAACAAACAAGTTATGGTCCAAGGATGGAACAACCAATACATAATCAAGATTGATGAAGTTAGACAGAGATAAAGAAACCTCCTCAACCATTGGGGAGAGGGTACCATTTGCATTAGATATCACCAATGGAGTGGATAGTTTGCGAGTAATAAGTTGGCTAGGATCAAATGTCATGTGATCCGTAGAGGATGTATGGAAAACAGAACCTTTTGACCGCTTGCAAAACCCCAATGTTGGTATTGCCTAGTAGTATAGCTCGAAAATCTGAGAATTGTTATTGCCTAGCAGTACACTCCAAGATACACTCAGAATTTACTCATATTTTGGTTCTAACTGCTGAGAGTTGTTAAATATTCGTAAAATAAAATAAAAATGAGCACCTCACAACAACATATTAGTAAATTCCTAGTTTTTTTTTTTAGGAAATAAATTTACTAATTTACATAGCTTGATTGAGTTTGATTGCGTTGAGCCATGACAAGGTTGATCTCAATTGATGTAAACATTTTAAGTGAAGACTTTAGACTAGCCTAAATTCCTTAAACTTGTTTGATTACATATAAAATTACAAATTTATCAACAAAAAAAAACTAAAAAACAATTAACTAAGTACATCCTAACTCGTATTCATCCGCCGAAATCTAATATTCAATTAAGTTAAAAGCTCATAAAAGTCATTGATTTCTGTAGAATCTATTAGATGATGGAGTTTTGTGGATTTGAGAGGACTTTTGAGTGTAAACCAAAGTCATGATTAATCTGGCGCTGGCCTCCCCTCCGTATTTGGAAGGATTTCATACAAAGATTTAAAATATATTATTTGTAGTTATTAATGAATGCCTACTAGTGTTACAAACCATTGGTCAATACATATGCCACGTCCTCGGCATTTGCATGAGTGGTTCTGTTTACTCCTTGACCAAAAATGTAGATAGAAATAAGGGAAATATACTGAAATGATCACTTTTTACAAATGTTGTTCTAAAATGATCACGTTACAAATTCTATTCAGATATAATCACTTTGGGATGTGAAATTACCTAAGTGCCCTCCATATAAAAGCATACATATGAACCACTTAACACCTCTTCGCTGAAAGGCAACTTCTCTCAAGTCCTGTCCTCTCTGTAATCGCAGTTTCCCAAATATCGGCTGAACTCCAGGTTGCGAGGCATGTCGCCACTAAGCAATCTTGTTTGCAACCCATCCATCGTCATAACCCAGATGTCCAAAAGTTTGGAACCCTAGTTTGACCATAGCGAAGCCGGCGCAACCCACGACCTCGATTGTGGACCTCCGCATCCAAGTGACTGTCGCGAGTCCACAGCGAAGCGAAATTGGCGACTTCCGTCGTCGTTGTGAACGGATGTGAGTTCTGATATTGGTTTTGTAGTGTATGTGTATTATAAATTCGTTCATCCCGTTTTCTCCCCAGATGGGCAGAAAAGCTAAAATTTTCAGTTTGAAGGCGTTCTGATATGTTGAAATTCGTAGTTTTTGTTATTATCTGCAGTGGGATCTGTGTGGTCAACTTGAATTTTGTATAAAATTCACTGAATGCTTGTAAAATGTAGTGCAATGTGTTTGATAATGGCCAAAATAACAAAACACAGAAAAAGCATATGTTAACTTTGTCTGCCCTAAAAATAGGCTTGTTAGCTTAGTGCTAGCCTCAATTTAGATGCTTAACTGGGGAATTTATTGCCATTCTGGGTTTGTTTTGGTCAGAAGTTTAGGTTGTGTGTTTTGGTATCCAATTTGGTAATTAAGCTTATACTACATAATTCGTTTTGTATCACAACCTGATCCTTTTGTTGAAGGTGTTTAAATTTGTTCAAAACCCTTATAGGTTAGAGGGTTCATATTGGTGCCATGGTATGTTTATGTGAGTTTGGTAATAAGTTGGAACCCACATATATGTACAAAATCGGAGAAAATACCGAAAGGAATAAAAGTTCTTTGTTGAAGTAGCTACTATTAGAGTTTGAAGAATTGAGGATTGATAAGATGATACGTGTAGTGGAATGATAGTTATATATGTTCTTATTTGATGTAATTTGTTGTGGTTTAATGTTATTAATTGGTCTACTAATGATTTATGTTATTTGCAGAAATGGATACTGTTGGAATATTGGTATGCTACAATGGAAGTTGGGTTAAGAAGGATAACATTGACACTTATGAAGGTGGGGAGGCTAAAGGCATAATAGTGTCACGGAACGTAACATTTTCCGACCTTGTTGAGCGCATTTATAAGATCATGGATGCAGATCCGACGAAATATATTGTCACACTGAACTATTCAGTTCCTCTATCCTCATCTGTGTGTAAGCACATAAGGGTTGAAGACAATGATGATGTTCAATATTTTATAAAGTACAACATAGATGTTATGGCCTCTAAAGTCACCCCTTTAATAGCAAGCTTGAACAATTTAGAAGGTCATGGTATTGAAGGGTGCAATGGCATTGTAAGTGTTGAGAGTAGCAATGCGCCTGCTAAATTTGTTGTGGAACAAAGAAATGAGGTCATTGGGGACAACCAAACTGAAAATCGTGGAAATGGTTTTAATTGGAGTGATTGGGTTGAAGATGTTAACTTTCAAAGTGTGGAAAACATAGATGGTGATTTCTGTGAAGCTAGCAACCAAGAGGAACTCTACTCTGCGCCGAATGAGCATCCTCATGAGGACAGCAATTTGGAGCCCTCCACTGTGCAGTGTAGACAGGTGCAATCTGAACCTCCTCGACAATCAAGGTATACTGAAATGCATACAAGCCGGGTTGATTTGATGCATGGTGAGAGTTTGGAACATAATCATTATGGGGGAGGCCTTGGTTGCATCAATTGGGAACCAAATTTGAAGGTTGGTCGAGTTTATCCAAATAAGATGGCCCTTTTAAAAATCATAAGATTAGCAGCAATTAGAGGCCACTTTCGAGTGAGAACAGTCCAATCTGGGAAGCGTCGGTTGTGTGTTTGCTGTTGGCAGGTTCCTTGTCGTTGGTTAGTTCGGGCATATAAAGTTGGATTACATGAGTTTAGGATTGCTAAATACGATCCAGTTCATGAATGTGATATAAGGTATGTAAGTAGTCAGCATCCTAAAGCTGCAACTGGATTGCTGGCTGACTGTGTGAATTGGAGATTTAAGGATGTGCGCACCATTTATACTCCAGCTGATATCAAGAAAGAGGTGAAAAATAATTTAGGTCTGAGCATAAGCTATGCTACAGCGTGGAGAACCCGAGAGTTAGCTTTCAAAACAATTAGAGGGTCTGCAGAACAATCATATTCCCTTCTCCCTTCCTATTGTTATCAATTGGAGCGTAGAAATCCTGGAACTTTGACATACATTGAGACTGATGCAGCTGACCACTTCTTATATTTTTTTATGTCAATTGGTGCATGCATAAGAGGATTTCAGTCGTCAATGCGGCCCGTGATTGCTGTTGATGCTACCCATTTGAAGTGCAAGTATAAAGGTGTGTTGTTTGTTGCGACGGCATTTGACGGAAATCGTAACATATATCCTATTGCCTTTGGGATTGGAGATTTGGAGACGGATGCAGCTTGGGAGTGGTTTTTGAAAAAATTACATTGTGCAATTGGTGATTGCTCGAATCTTGTTGTCATCTCTGATCGAAATGTTAGCATACAAAATGGGCTGCAAAGAGTTTTTCCAAGGGCAACACATGGTATTTGCTTTTATCACTTGAAGGGAAATATGAAAGCCTCATTTCACTTGAAGCAGCGGGATCCGATATTGGGGTATTTTGTAAGGGCAGCTAAGTCTTATCGTCTAGCGGAGTTCAATCGTCACTTCTCCATGATAAACAATGACCGAGTGCGAACTTATCTACTACGTGCAGGCCTCCATAAGTGGTCTCGAGCCCATTGTGATGGACGACGATATAATGTGATGACAACGAATATTGTGGAGTCCATTAATTCAGTTCTTCGTTTTGCAAGGATGCTTCCGGTGGTACACTTGATTGATGAAATTACAAATCTACTTCTGTATTGGTTTAGTCAACGTCGAGATTTAGCAATGAAATGTCATTCTACGTTGTGCCCTGATTTAGGCGAAAAGAAGTTAAGGAAGAGGTTAGATGCTGCTTCAAGGATGAATGTGGTAAAAATCAATGATGTGGAGTATAATGTTTTGGATGGTGATTTGAACGGTTTGGTGCACTTGCAAAACCGTAGTTGTACGTGTAGGAAGTTTGACTTAGAGCAACTCCCGTGCAAGCATGCTATTGCGGTATGCCGGCACTTGAAATTGAACCCCTACTCCCTTGCCTCTTCGTATTATACACGAGCTACATGGGCAGCAGCATATGCTGAATCTATTTATCCTGTACCACCTGAAGGCACATGGGTTATTCCCGAAAATTTGAACAATGTTAAAATCCTCCCTCCTCTTTCTAAGGTTATGCCTGGCCGTCGCAAATCGCAAAGAATAGCTTCTAAAGGAGAGGACTCCTGTGAAAAAAAATGCTCAAGGTGTGGTGTGAAGGGCCACTACCGAAATACATGCAAACAAGCTGTCCCTGTCACCAACAAGCAGCCCGTTGTGTAGAGGTTAGAATTGTTTTGTTCCTACCTCAGTTTTGTTAATCTGGGAAGTTGATGCATAGCTTAGGTGATGCTGGCGGGATGAAAGTCCGTCAAGTTAAGGGTCATGTCAAGCATACCGAACAACTTCACAAGTCCCTTGGAATGACATTCTAGTTTTAGTACAAATTGGTCACCATACGGTGCCACTGGTGACAATGCAACCAGCTGTAACAACAATGTTCCACTGGCCAATGTGTCTTACATATTATAATTTCTGAATTTTTGTTATGTACCGTTCATTTTCATTTGAATTGTATTGGATTTGGTGTTATGTGTATTGTGATTGTAGTCACAGTGCCATATATTGTTCCTTTCCTAGACTATTCACATTATCGGCAGGCTGTTGCCCTTTTATTGTCATCGTATTGGTAGTATATTGCACATGTTTTGTAGTCGTATTGGTAGTTTAATGTCAAATGTTTGTGGCCAAAATGAAAGGGCTTAGAAGGCTAACTATAATTGCATCCCGACCATAAAACTCGTTCAAAGTGCAAATCTTACACAATTACCATGGTACTGGTAGTACTTTCTGTGTTCTCATTATATAAAAAAAAGGGAAATAGCCTTAAATGCCACCAATTTTTTAGTTTTAAGTGGAAATACCATCCCTTCCCAAAATTTTTGCAACTACCACCTATAAATACATACTTATTGCCCACTTATCTCCCATATAACACTTTTGGTCAATTTTTGGTTTCTATTTCAGCTCTCTCTCTCTCTCTCTCTCTCTCTCTCTCTCTCTCCATCTAGCTAACTAAGCCTCTTCTCACAAAGAAGAAGATAAAAAACAACCTACAAAACCCACAGCTTTGCCCTCAAAACCCAGTTCATCCTCTTACTCTCTGTTTTCTTCTCTACCCAAATCCAAACCCCAACTTCATCTCTCTTCGAATCCCTTCTGCAACCTAAACAAAACCATCTTTTCTGAATATGAGAGCATGTCTTGGCATTAGGTGGCCATTGTTTGAGCATTTTGGTCCAATTTTGGGAGATTTTGAAGTCAGGGTTTACATGCCCTCTTCAAGAACAGCTTCTGCAGAAAATGAATTGTTGGGAATATGTAAGTTTTGATGTTAAATTGAATTTGATTACTGAAATTGGAATTATGATTGATTTCGTCTGTATTTTGTGTAGAAAGTGAAGTATTGGGATTGATTTTGTTTGTCTGAAACAACAAATGTGTTTGTTCTTTGTCGATTGATTCTTGCAATTGGTATTGGGTAGTGAGGTAGCATTGTTGATTTTCTATTTGCAATCGTATTGTGATTTTATTGCGGTTGTATTGTAGTGGTATTGCTATGGTATTGCTGTTATATTGATTTTTTTTTTTTTGTGTTTTATTGATATGTTATTGTAATTAAATAGGAATATATGTTGATATCATTTTTCTTTATCGGCTTGTGATTTGTGTAGGAGTTGAGATTATTCTTGGCTGAAGTATTATTTACGATGTCTCTCTCTCTCTCTCTCTCTGCTCTTCGTGTTTTGGAACCATAATCATTGTCAATCTCATTGTTTCTTTAAAAGATTGCTGTGAAATTGTTACTCCATTTCCTTCTTTCCTTTGTTTTAAGATATTTTTGTTTAGAGAAAAAGAACTCTGTTTTTGTAAGGCACGATCATTGCAAAAAGATTTAGACACATGCATCTATTTGTAGTCACAAAAGTTGTCCTTCCCTGCCACTTTTTTTCTTATAAATCCCTTATGCACTGTTTCCTTTCTTTCCTTATATTAATATCTTTTCACTATTTCCAAATAAACAAGAAAGGTCAGACATGTAGTGCAATTTTGTTACTTCGTGATTTTCATAAATCTTGTATTGATAGGTAATGGTTTTCCTTCAGTATTATTTGGCTTGATTGATAATTCTCATGCTTTACAATTTGTCTGATGGCTTGATCCACTTAAATTGTTTATTTTCTGAAAATATGTTACACTTTTTTCCAATTTATTTATTTGTTTGTGGTTTATTACACCTGTTGCAACCCATTTAATGTGAAATAATGGGTTAGACTGAGATACTTTAGAAGTTAACTTGTGATCGGTAAAATGTTGTAACAAATAGGTTAACAATCTTTTGTACTATTCTGAGTTCGCCAATATTTTCATGGACCAAGGAAAGAAGAAACCTAGAACACCTCAAGAGTAATCACCAAAGGTTAAATTTGCATTGTTTAGTTTCTTCTCTGTCTAGTGTAAATATTTATGTCGGCATGTCTATATTCTACTTTCTATTTGAAGTTGCCTAGTGAAACTATTTTTGTTTTTTAGACAAGATGGTGCTCAGGAGTTCCTTAGCTTCATTATGGATCAAATGCATGATGAAGTACTTAAGCTTGAAGGACAACCTTTGAGTATTAATGGGCTCAAATCATCTCTAGTATCTTCTGCAGAAGAAGATGAATGGGAGATATGGAGAACATCACAAGGAATTATGAGAACTCTACGTAAATCCTGAAGGATTCTATGCTCAAATGACCCAAAATAAAAATCAATATGCAAAAATAGATATGATATTATTTTTTTGAATAGAGGAAGTTCATTATACCTTCATCTCAGTCATCTCAATCCACATTGTTTCCTCATGCAGAAAAAGATAAAATCGTCTTTAGCAAAATCATAAGTTTTCTAATTTCGGAAGAGAAAGTATCAATTTCGGAGAATGGTTTTTATTTTGGTTAATTTCACAAAGTGGTTGGAGCTCAAACCACCTGCCACCAACATGTTAAGGTGCTGAGATAGAGTTAGGCCTAATCTATGAAGGACAATTATGTTGGTGATTTATCTGAGTTCTCTGGCATTCATAATGTACTCAAGTGTCACTGGTTATGCATATGTATCTCTGACTCTGTTTTTTCCCTCAGGCTGGATTAGCTCTTGGAGAGTTGCGAAATGAAAATAATTTCCTAAGAAGCCTTTGGCCAGTAACTAATCCACCTTCAAGTCAACAACATCTTTTACCATTGTAGATTATGAATATATAGTGGGAATGTGGAATGAAATTATAGTGGGAATGTGGAGTTTTTGTATTGCCATTGTATTGCTCCCCTATTGTATTTGTATTGTCATCGTATTGCCATTGTAGTGTTGTGGTATTGCCTGGTTATTGCACTCATATTTGTTTCTTATCACCTGTTTTTTCAAGTCTGTCTTGTGAAGGAACTTATAAGGATATTTTGTAAAAGAAAACGCTTGATTGTATTAGTTTATTTTGTGAAGGAAAATGTCAGATCATTATTCATTATCGTATAAATAAGGTAGAACAAGCACCGTATATGTATCTCTTCAATATGATTGATTCATGTTCAGCTATTGGTGTAAGAATGTGATTCCATTAAGGTGTAAGAATGTGATTCCATTATTGATTTTTATTGATTATTTATTATTGTAAGAATGTGATTCCATTAAGGACGTCACGTCCTTTTTATAAATCAAACTCATAGTTGCTTTCCCTGCAACAAATTATATTAATTAAAAAAACCAACCAAAAAGCAATAAACAAAAACAATACGAAAGTAATGGCATGTAGATTATGAAGTGGTAACAAACATGGAATACAATAGCAATACGATAGCAATGAACAAGCAATAAAGTGGCAATAGACAAGCAATAAAAACGCAATACAAATACAATAAACAAGTTGGGCGTGGCTTTTCTTTTTCTTGTGCAAACTGAAAAGAAAAGGGGAAAGAAACAGAAATTGTCAACACAAAACTACAGAAAAAAAAAACAGAAAATGATTAAATCAGACATTTTCCTGGCAATGATATATACCCTATGAGGCATGCATCATTTTGCAAACACAATTATGAGATTGAGATATGATGCACATTTCACAATTTCCACCTTATTATAATGGAATTTTAAATTATAGATACAAAATTCTAAACTGATAATGATAACCACCCCAAGCTAAGGACGGCTCGGCATAAATTAATACAACTTCAGTCAGACTATGGCATTATATATATCCCTTGAAATACAATATACAAATTGCTGGCTCAAAGAAGAGTAACAAAATTTTGATTCCAAATCCAGCATTTCAGTACAATGCTGGAGGAAGTTGCAACAAATTGATGACTATAAGTCTGCATCCATCTTGAAGATGAAATTCTTTCCACCATCTTGGAGGCCTGACATAATGCTCTTTAATAGTCACCCACCCTTCTCTAAAAAAAAGTTCGTCTTTCCTCTGCAGGAAAAAAGAAAGAAAAACCAAGATTAAGATCAATTGTCCTCCAAAAATATCGCTTAATTCTGAAGGAACAAAACTTTGTGTCCTGGTTACTGCAGATGTATTCTGAGGTCTAACCGTCTCCCATTCATCTTCTTCTGCAGAAGATACTAGAGATGATTTGAGCCCATTAATACTCAAGAGCTGTCCTTCAAGCTTAAGTACTTCATCATGCATTTGATCCATAATGAAGCTAAGGAACTCCTAAGCACCATCTTGTCTGAAAAACAAAAATAGTTTCACTAGGCAACTTCAAATAGAAAGTAGAATATAGACATGCCGACATAAATATTTACACTAGACAGAGAAGAAACTAAACAATGCAAATTTAACTCTTTCTTCTTTCAATCAAGCCTAATAATACACAGGACTAATGGGTCTAAAGAGACAAAAGTCTCTGATTCTACTCGGGGGCCTTGCAAAGGTTACAATTAAATGCTTGTCGTAAATGCTGCTTTAATCCTTATAATTGCTCAGTTGCCTTTGTTTCTTTTACATACATGGAAAGCTTAGAGAATGCTATTGCATTCACCACAATTGTCAAGTGGAAAGAAAAGATAGAAAAACTTAGTAATAACAGAAAAAAAAAAAAAAAAAAAATTTGGCTAATGATTGTGCATGTTGATGTTTAATCCAACTTGTACATTTAATTCCATTGAGATCCAGGATCTGACTTACATTCTGCTACGTTTCATCTAAAATTCATGTGACAAATCCCTGTTTGTGGTGCTTGTCAAATTCTTATTTAAGAAAGCATTGTATAAGTCAAAATGGTTAGTGTATGTGCTATTGGTGCTGCACCATCAGCATTTTACAATAATTTCTCATGTTCCTAACATTTTACTCTTCTCATTCTGTGACGGGTTTGGTTTATATATGAATGAAAGAATTACATTAGATTTCATTAATTTGAATGGAGTAAGTCTGCTTTCTTTATGAAGTCAAAGTACCTTTCTCTTGTATGTGGCCTTCAATTTTATTATATTTTTTTCAAACACACATGTCAATGTATTACAATTTTCTTCTGGTTCGAGCTATAGATTTTTGAATTGAGAGTGTGTGCATCTCTCCGGGACCATCACATGGCAAGTGTCCAAGGCCATGATTTTATGCATACCATGATATTGTTTTTCTTGTTTTTGCAGGTGTTAGATGGACAAGAGTCTAATGGTTTTGAACAATTGATAGAACCTTTGAAGCACCATAGATGTGTAATCACTGTATATCATCTTTTCCTCTTCATTTATACTTCACACATATCACTGCTTATGTCTTCATATTTTGTGTTAGTTTTCCAATATCAGATTACGGTCTATCTGTATCTGTAATTATTTATGCACAAGAAAAAGAGAAGTCGCGCCCAACTTATTTATTGTATTTTTATTGTATTTTTATTGCTTGTCTATTGTCACTTTTTTGCTTGTTTATTGCAATCGTATTGTTTTTGTATTGCATGTCTGTTACCACTTCATAATCTATGTGCCATTGCTTTTGTATTGCTTTTTGGTTGGTTTTCTTAATTAATATAATTTGTTGCAGGGGAAGCAACTATGAGTTTGATTTATAAAAAGAACGTGACGCCCTTAATGGAATCACATTCTTACAATAATAAATACTCAATAAAAAAGCAATAATGGAATCACATTCTTACACCAATAGCTGAACACAAATCAATCATATTGAAGAGATACATATACGGTGCTTGTTGTACCTTATTTGTATGATAATGAATAATGATCTGGCATTTTCCTTTACACGATCAAGTGTTTTCTTTTACAAAATATCCTTATAAGTTCACAAGATAAACTTGAAAAAACAGGTGATAAGAAACAAATATAAGTGCAATAACCAGGCAATACCACAACACTAAAATGGCAATATGATGACAATACAAATACAATAGGGGAGCAATACAATGGCAATACAAATACTCCACATTCCCGCTATAATTTCATTACACATTCCCACTATAATTTCATTCTCTACAGCATATTACAAAAAGGACACGACGTCCTTAATGGAATCACGTTTTACACTCTTACATCATCAAAATACCTTCGAGCAAGGAATGGGCAGAGAGGCTTTTGTAAAAGTTGAGGATGTAAAAGATGTTCTTGACTTGAAGGTGGATTAGTTACTGGCCAAAGGATTCTTAGGAAATTATTTTCCTTTCACAACTCTCCAAGAGCTAATCCAGCCTGAGGGAAAAAACAGAGTCAGAGATACGTAGGCATAACCAGTGACACTTGAGTACATTATGTTATGAACGCCAGAGAACTCAGATAAATCACCAACATAATTGTCCTTCATAGATTAGGCCTAACTCTATCTCAGAACCTTAAAAGAAATTAAGATGACCATCCTATTTTCTACTTACGAAAACAGCTTTTTTATCAGGTACAGTCTGATATGAATACGGGTTTTTACCAACATCGCATAAAACCTTTTCTTTCTTATACAATTCACAAGAAGCCCTGTCCTTTGTACTACGAAATACTAACAAATTTGAAAATCATTATCTACGAGAAAAAAAATGAAGTGCCTGACCCTTGTGGCATCAAAATACTAATCAAGTGTAAACTTGTTAAATGGGGGACATGAATGCATACTCTACCTCCTATTGCAGAATGCATACCTGAGAGTGACAGTCCATTGCTGATCTCAAATCTTTGTCACGAAATGCTAAGTCCCCACGCTTTTGCGCCTCCAACATATCCTTCATTTGCTGATTCCATTCTTGGAAAGACAACTAACACAAAGACAAACAGTTTCAGAAAGGCATCAGAGAACCATCTGAACCTACGTGTGCACAATCCAATTACCTCATTGGTTCCTTCATCATCTTTGTAGTGTGTCATTAACAAAATTTGATGGATGGCTGTGAGGTCCATCCTTGAACAGGCATCGCCCATGGCCGAAAGAGGATGTTGTGGAGTCGGAGGTGTTTCCTCGTGCTTTGGAATTCCCAGCATCGCATAAGATGGAACCTACAAAGCATCGTCATCATAAAAAATTTCTAACTAAGCATGTTTCAGAAAATGTAGAGGTAGTTAAAATTGCTTTGAGGGAACAAAATCAGACTGGGAAGGAGTGAGATTATGCATGACAGAGAATGATAAGAACAGGAAACATACAAGGTCGTTAAAAGTATAAAGAAAATAAACAGCATTTATTTAGGGAGCACAGTTGCACTACTTTTGGTTCAGAATGTTGGTGGTGATAATATTTACAAAAAGGCAATGTTTAAGAAACGAACAGAACGAAAACAACATGTAATTGCATCCATGAGGAGAAAAGGCATGGAAGACTTGCATCAGATTTATATTGCAGTGGGGCAACTGTTGCAACAAGGTCTTTGGTATTTGGCCGCTCCCTGGGTTCATATTGCAAACATCGTGAGGCAAGATAAAAAACCAGTCACTTGTTCAGTGGAAAATTTTCCCTCCGGGTGTGAATCCATTAAGAGAATAACGTTTTTTCCACGAGATTCATCAATCCCTTCTACAACTCATCAATATATAGTGATAAATCTGTTTGCGTCACCAAATATTCTGATTATAAATTAGGCAAGACATATCATACAGAAAATGAAAAACCAAGCACCAGCTGTCACAATGCATGAAAAACCAAGCACCAGCTGTCACAACGCATTTCACCAGGAACTAGTAAACATTAGTCTCCATAATAGTGCATCAGAAAATGCAAATATATGAAACAAAACGTACTATTGAATTCCCCGGAAACACATAACATGACATACCAACTCCAAAACCATGGCCAATACCAACTCCACATCCAATGCCTGCTTCAATGTTCTTTGCTCCCAGCTTCCTCAACTGAAGAATGATAAATGGGAATAAGAGCTTGAGGAAGTCTTTGAGTGTTAGTAATCATTTTATCTTCCTCTTTTCATGACAATGACAATGGTACTCACAAAACTGAAAAATGAAAAGAAGAAGATATTTGACTTACAGAGTTATTTACATGTCTGCTAACGCCAGATAATGCATCAGTAGCACCTCGTGTGGCACCCATGACTTGATTTAGTACTGGTATTGCACCTGGTGTACATAATTTAAATCAATATGTGGGTTAACTAATATCTGCTACAACCATAACAACATAGAAGGGAAATTTGATAGTATTGTTGTCAATAGCATCTCCACTTGAAAAGAAACAAAGTTGCACAACTTAAACGCTCATCACTTATCAATCATTCAAATACTGAATTGCATGGATCAAGATATTTTTGCAAAATAGAATTGTCTCTTGCCACCCTATTCCTTTCTCTAGATTTAACTCTTTAAAAACATATGTGCTGAAAGCATATGCTTGAAAATAACTGATATCTAAAGGTATCAGCTGACAGACAATCCTCATAATTTATTCAAACAAGCCCGCACAGCTTGAGAATGGACACTACTCATGAATACACATTGATTAAGATAACAATGCACAAACTTCAGATTCAGAACAACCAAATTCTAACTTCACAAACATTACACGCATATTAGCAACAAATCAAATTCAAAATTCGAACCAACCAACCATCCGTGCAGTTGCTGTAAATTCTTAGATTAAAAACGTTCCTACTAAAACGATATACCAAAAATTCAAAATGGCAGCTTTATCCCATTTCCTACATTTTCTCAGCAACCAAACAGACCCAAGTTCTAAAAACAAACAACAAAGGCAATGACAGAGAAAATGAAAAGTAATACATGGTTTCTTAGCAACTTGTGTCTGATGGGTTTCAGCATTTTTGGGTTTGAAGAGCTTCCCCAAGTCCATCTTCCACATAAAATTAGACTTTAGAGAGAGAAAGCTGTGGAAGAAAAAGAGATAGTTCAATAGACAGAGCAGTACCTAGATTTATGGGGCGACCAACACCGATACCAACACCGCAGCCTATGCCAAAGCCTGTAAATACTTGACCCACTTTCAAAGTAAACGGATTCTCTATTCGGATTCCCCCACTTGGCCTTCTCTCATTGGCCACCACCAAGCCACTCTTGCTACTACTATTGCTGCTGCTGGCCTCCATTTCTGAACAAGCTTCTCCCTCTTTTCAAAAGCCAAAAGCTTAAAGCTTAACTCTCTCTCTCTCTCTCTCTCTCTCTCTCTCTCCACAACAAACCCTAACTTTGACTGCAGAGAGAGAAGAAGAGAGTGATGCTTAGGTTTTCGCGACAGAGGGAGAAAGAGAGTCGTGGTGGTCGATGGAGAGAGAGCGCGGAGAGAGGAAGAGAGAACCGTGAGAAACAGCTGAGACAGAGAGAGAAGTCAGAAGTGTTAGGTCGCCAATCAATGCCCAATAGATATGTATTTATATGGAGGGCACTTAGGTCATTTCACATCCCAAAGTGATTATATCTGAATAGAATTTGTAAGCTGATCATTTTAGAACAACATTTGTAAAAAGTGATCATTTCAGTATATTTCCCTAGAAATGAAGACTTCGCTTGTAACGTGGAAGGATATGTTAGTTTATTAGTCCATACCTCAAATCTTCAAATGCCGGCGAATTGGGTGAAGGATATTTCCTATAAATGCAAACCCAGGGAAGGAGATGTTAATGAGAAGAAGGAAAATGGAGCACATGAAAAACAAGTCTTTTCTCTTTTGTCTCTTACTTATTTGCTTGGCAAAAATTTGTACCTCATCGCCATCTCCACCTCCTCCTAATTACCCTCAAAAGCATTTTGTGTTGATTCATGGAGCTGGTCTTGGAGCATGGTCTTGGTATAAGGTGGCAACTTTACTCAAAGCTTCAGGCCACAATGTCACAGCCCTAGACATGAGAGCATCTGGGATCAACCCAATTCAGATACAACAACTTCGTTCGATCTCGCAATATGTCGAGCCATTGACGAAGCTCATGGTGTCTCTTCCACCAAAGAAGAGGATCATCCTCGTAGGTCACAGCATGAATGGGGCAGTCATATCTATTTTCATGGAGAGATTTCCTGAGAAAATTGCTGCTGCAGTATACGTCACTGCTTTCATGTCTGGTCCTACTCTCAATTACTCGACTATATTGACAGAGGTAATGAGTTCACAAGCACACGCCAAAGTTGCAGCATCAAAATCCATTGTGTATATTTATTAACAAATTATATTTTCGAAAAATGTACAGGTTAATAAAAGATTGGACTATTTGGACAGTCAATATAGATACGATAATGGGACCAACAACCCTCCAACCTCCTTTCTTCTTGGGCCCAAGGCCTTGGCATTGAAGTTTTACCAGCTCTCCCCAGAACAGGTGAGTTGTCTAAAAAATAATTCAAAAATACTATTTCTTTATTAATACAAGCGATAGTCTGCTTTAAATTCGAACCTGCGATCAGTTTCTGCTACTTTAATTTCTTTTTCCCCCCTTTTTTTTTTCTCTTGTTGTTTTTGACATTTTGTTTGGTGACATATTAATGGACAGGATATAACGCTAGCGTCCTCTTTGATAAGATTTTCTCCTCTGTTCAATTATGATGTAATAAAGCTCACCAAGGAGAAATATGGATCTGTTCGTAGAGTATTCATTGTGTCCAAGCAAGACCAGGCAATAGTGTTGGATGTGCAGAATTACATTATCAGGAACAATCCACCAGATGAAGTGAAAGTGATTAACGATTCTGATCACGCGGTCATGATCTCTAGACCATTGAAGCTCTTCTACCACCTCCAAAACATTGCTGAGAAATATTCTTAGAAATGATTTAGGACATGTTTGTACTATTATGTGTCGTTAGACACCGTCATTAAAAATGTATTACAAATAAATAGTTTGGTTGAAGTTATAAATTGCAATTAAAAAAAGAAGCGCTGGAAGGTCCATCATGGATTTAACTTCTGGATTGAAGATCCTTTTAATTGTAGTTGTATCATGTTTTGTTAACGTGACATAAAGTACTACATGTAAATCTTGTCTTCCATTTTCTAATGAAAAAATTATTAAGCTATGTGACTGTTAAATTCCTCAATTTCGAGAAATTATTTTATATAGTACTGAAACATCATTACATGGTGCAATTAATGTAGATAGCATAACATGAGTGGAGCTTGTTAGGGAGCATGGTGGCGGAGCCAGGATTTCATATTAGAGGGGACCTTTATAAAACTTGTATTCTCTTCATAATTATCATGAATTTCATATTTTAAATTGGTTACATACTAATTTCATCATCTACACTATTAAAGACTTAAAAATTAAAAATTAATATTTCAACAAAGAAAAGAAATAGAAAAATAAAGAGTTCTTTTTTTGGTCAGAAAGAAAAATAAAGAGTTCATAAAGCACAATATTAAGGAGGAAAATAAAAAATTCACAAAGCTTAAAACAAAAGAGGAAGAGGAAGAAAGTTAAAACTTTAGGAGTTTTTAGTGCAAATGTCTTAAACTAACCTAGAAGATTTAAAGGAGACGAGTAGAAGAGAGATCAAGAAAATTTATGGTTAATTTGTAGACTAAAAGAACCTAATATCTTATTTCATTTTAGGGTAATATATTATAATATTATATATCATATATAATATAAAAATAGAATAGGTGAAAATAGAGTGGGGGCTTGAGACACAGCCTGAGTGGGGTTGTCCCATGCTGGCAAAGTAGAAGGTCCCATGCTGGCTCCGCCCCTCTCTGCCGCCAAAGTAGAAGGTCATCATTGTGGCTCACAGCTTGAGTGGGGTTGTCCTATCTATTTTCCTGGAGAGGTTTCCTCCCGAGAAAATTGCTGTTAAATTTGAATTGGTTTTCTAGAATGTCTTTGCATCTAAAATGTACAGGTTAATAAAAGATTGAACACTCAATATGGATACGATAATGGGACCGAAAATGCTCCAACGTCCTATCTTTTTGGGCCCAAGGCCTTGGCAATAAAGTTATACCAGCTCTCACCACCAGAGGTGAGTCTCAATCCAGCTTAGGGTTGCTTTGCTACTGCTTTATCTTTTTTCTTTTTTTCTTGTTTTTAAATTTTTGTTTGATGATGTTTTAATGGACATGATTTAACACTAGGGTCCTCGTTGGCAAGATTTTCTCCTATCTATAATTTAACTTTTTGTATCATGTCTTGTTAACATGAGATAAAATACTTCGTGTAAATCTTGTATTTCATTTTCTAATGAGAAAAAGTAATAAGTTATATGATTGTGAGATTCCTCAATTTTGAGAAATTATTACATGGTATTGTAATATCGTTATGTGGTGCAACTAATTTAAATGTTATAATATGAGTGGAATGTAACACCATGTGATTGTGGTACGGTGCAAAAATCACTCCTCAATTTCTTGTGTTTGACCAGGAAACTTTTTAGATAGAGGACGAACATCCATGGTTTATCAAATTAATGAAATCTTTCTTAAGAAGAGAAAAAAAATGTTCTTGTGTTGGAGAAAAATATTAGTGCAATTAGAAGGTTCTAACCACGTAATGGGAGAAATAAATAAATAAAATTATATAAAAGATATGACACATAATTATATAGAATTAAAAATTAAAAAAAGCCCACTAGAAAAAGAAAGGGAGATGGCAATGGCATGCATTACCTTAACTACCAGCATCCTGCCCCAATTTTCAGTGGGTTAATTAGCTAATACTTTTCCTCTTCTCTTTTTCTTTTTTGCTTTTAAATATAAAATAAAAGTGTTGTCATTGATCGTATTTCAACCAAAATCCGGTAGGATTTGAAAAGATACATGATCAATATTCAACCAGGATTTGAAAAGATACACCAGGATTTGTAAAGATACAAGATCAATCAAAATCCGCCAGATAAAGTCAAAGTGATCAATGGTTGTTATCACCTGGTAATATTCTCCAAACCGCTGGAGGAGCTGTTTTAGTAAGACGTATTCATCCACCACCACCGAAATCTAATATAAAAGTGATTGACTTCTGTAGAATTTATTAGATGATGGAGTTTTGTGGATTTCAGAGGACTTTTGAGTGTAAACCAAAGTCATGATTACTCTGGCGCTGGGCTCCCCTCCGTAATAAAAAAAATATATCATGTCTGATTTTTTTAATTGTCAATAAACTCAATATGATATACGTATGTTATAAATTTGATGCTACAATGCCTATTTCTCATATATAATGGATACACACAAAAAAAACACCACAATAAAAATTAATAAGAATTGTACCTACATTTATTTTGTTTTTTAGAAAAAAAAAATTTGAACATCAAAAGATAAATTGAAAATAAATAAATAAAGCAGAATAAAAGTCGAAGCCCTATATATTGCGGCTAGCCTCTCAATGACATTTTGAAAGGCCATGGGCACAAGTAGGCAAGACAATCCGCCTAGGGTCCCTAAATTGGGCCGAACTAATATTATTTTTAAAAAACTATATTATATAAATATTATGTTAGGCGCAAACCAATACGAAAAATACCATACCGTGACTATATTATATCTCAAATAGTTCTTAAGCTAGTGATATATCATCCCCAAATTCAAATTCCCTCTAATAAAATATGAATTTTTTTAAATTCGGTTAGTAGACATTACATTTATATATTTGGAGTATTATATTGGGTTGTCTCAAAATTGTCTCATACGTGAATCGAATTCAGGTGCACTTAGGGAGAGGGGGGGAGAGTTTGACCTATTTTTAGATTGTAGTGCCACCGCATGTGCATATTAAAAAATTTACTTCGGTTAGTAGACTTTACATTGTCACGCAACCAACTACTAGAAAGAAAGAATTTTCCAAGATATATATGTTGTGTACGAAACAAATTCTGTAGAAAAAGTCCAGGCAATGAGCACGTTGAATAATTTTTTTATTATTATGCAGATTGGAAATTTATAAGTGAAAGGTACCCAAAAGATTTTGCAGATTTGGAATATATATGTTTTCTAAACCCTAAAGAAACCAATTAATGAATGCCTAGTGTTACAAACCATTGGTCAATACATAAAGACCTTGCTTGCAACTTGGAAGTTTATTATAGTTAGTTTATTCGTCTACACCTCAAATCTTCTGAACCCTAATTATTACTCGGTCGTTTTCGAATGCCGAATTGGGCAAAGTATAGTGAAGAAGGATATTTCCTATAAATGCAAACCCAAGGAAGGAAATGGTAATGAGAAGGAAAATGGAGCATATGAAAAACAAGTCTTTTCTCTTTTGTCTCCTACTTATTTGCTTGGCAAAAATTTGTACCTCATCACCATCTCCACCTCCTCCTAATTACCTTGAAAACCAAACCCAAACTAGCCCAAGTGGGAAGAAGCATTTTGTGTTGATTCATGGAGCTGATCTAGGAGCATGGTCTTGGTATAAGGTGGCAACTTTACTCAATGATTCAGGCCACAATGTTACAGCCCTAGACTTGGGAGCATCTGGGATCAACCCAATTCAGATACAACAACTTCGTTCGATCTCGCAATATGTCGAGCCATTGACAAAGCTCATGGTGTCTCTTCCACCAAAGGAGAGGATCATCCTCGTAGGTCACAGCATGGGTGGGGCAGTCATATCTATTTTTATGGAGAGATTTCCTGAGAAAATTGCTGCTGCAGTGTACGTCACGGCTTTCATGTCTGGTCCTACTCTCAATTACTCGACTATATTGACAGAGGTAATGAGTTCACAAGCACACACGAAAGTTGCAGCACCAAAATCCATTGTGTATATTTATTAACAAATTATATTTTCGAAAAATGTACAGGTTAATAAAAGATTGGACTATTTGGACACTCAATATAGATACGATAATGGGACCAACAACCCTCCAACCTCCTTTCGTGTTGGTCCCAAAGCCTTGGCATTGAAGTTTTACCAGCTCTCCCCAGCACAGGTGAGTTGTCTCAAAAATAATTCCAAAATACTATTTCTTTTTTAATCCAAACTATAGTCTAACTTACAATTACTAAGGTATAATGGGGATTCGAACCTGCGATAACGTTGCTGCTACTTTAATTTATTTCCCCCCCTTTTTTTTTTCTTTTTTTTTCTCTTGTTGTTTTTGACATTTTGTTTGGTGACATATTAATGGACAGGATATAACGCTAGCGTCCTCATTGATAAGATTTTCTCCTCTCTTCAATTATGATGTAATAAAGCTCACCAAGGAGAAATATGGATTGGTACGTAGAGTATTCATTGTGTCTGGGCAAGACCAGGCAATAGTGTTGGATGTGCAGAATTACATTATCAAGAACAATCCACCAGATGAAGTGAAAGTGATTAGCGATTCTGATCACGTGGTCATGATCTCTAGACCATTGAAGCTCTTCTTCCACCTCCAAAACATTGCTGAGAAATATTCTTAGAAATGATTTAGGACATGTTAGTACTATTATGTGTCATTAGACACCGCCATTTAAAAATGTATTACAAATAAATACTTTGGTTGAAGTTATAAATTGCAATTAAAAAAAGAAGCGCTGGAAGGAAGGTCCATCATGGATTTAACTTCTTGATTGAAGATCCTTTTAATTATATCTATATCATATCTTGTTAACGTGACATAAAAGTACTACATGTAAATCTTGTCTTACATTTTCTAATGAAAAAAGTATTAAGCTATATGACTGTTGTAGGGGCCTTTTCCTTCCGGCAGCAGGTGGACTGGGCTGGTGAAGTCGTCCCCTTTGTTTGAGTTCGAAATTAAGCCCCAAAACACTTCGAAAGGACAGCACAGCCTTAGGAAGAATTTTGGTTATCTTCTCCAACAAAATAACAGCAATTTTACAGATAATTTATCTACATTTACAGATAAATTTCTAGACTTGACATGAGTGGCATGTGGCATGAGAGCAGAGTTATCATGAGTTTAGCACGTTGGAAAAGAGAGAGTTTGTGAGTTTCTATGGAGGTTAAAGGTTCTAATGGAAGAGGGGAGAGGTTCCTAGGGGGAGAGCTTTTGGTGGTCTTCAGAGCTTCCGGCAGCTCGGCAGTGTCTCTGTTGGTACTGTAGCGATTTTGCCAAAGTATGGGGATGGAGGAAATGGGCTAGCAAAGCACGAAAATTCGCAGGGTTTTCAAGAGAGAAAGCCTGCTCTCTGAAGATGGTGAGTTGTCTTGTTGTTTTGGATGGGTAGGAGAGGCCCTATTTATAGTTGTTTGGGTTTGGCTCTTCTTCAAGAAACCCTAATGGTTTCTTTCCATCTTAGCTAGGTTTTCTCCTTCCTTTCCTCTCTTCCTTCTTGACTTACCTCATGTTGGCAAAGCCAATCCTGCCAAATCCACAAAATCAGAGATTTTGTGTACTCCAAGCCTCTTCCAGCGGCGACCTCAGAAGGGAACTCCACTTTTTCAGCCATCTTCTTCCCCCCCTTTCTTCCTTTGTCCATGGCTGAGTCTGATGAAGGAAAGGAAGTTGCTGTACCCGTTGGTTTGAGAGGTGGCATCCTCCCTTGCATGCCAAAATCCCTTGGTTTTTGCATTTCCTATACTTGGAACTAGTTCCCAGCAGCTTTCATATGCAGATTTCCAGCGTGGGTTTTTGTGGTTTTGGCTCCAAACCGGGTGCAAAGTCTGAGCTGGTTTTCATCCTTATTATGTTGGCTTTTTAACCACATGATCCATCCAATGGTTAGGATATTTTGACCAAGTATTGGGCTTTTTGGTTAGTTTACTCTAATTGGGTCAATGGGCTAGTTTGGCTAATCTATTCTAATGGGCTTATTTTGGTTGAGGCCATGATCCATCTCCTTCCTTGTGCTTACCCATGTTTGGGCCTAAGAAAATGGGCTTGAGTCTCGAGGCCCCCAAGCGACCCGAGACTTCCATTTCTTGGCCCACCGATGGGCCCCGTGATAACTCGTCACCATCCATACCACAACCCACTCAAGCAAGCCCCGGGCATTTTGAGTGGCTTGGGCCCACTTAAGCTTACAGTGTAATTGGGTGCGAAATAATGATTTCGCACTTGGCATGGCACGTTGCTTGGCATGCTTTTAATTATGACGCTTGATAATGGGTTTGCAGAGTTAAATGCCTTTTTATAATTTTAGTCTCGGTCTCTAGCATGATGGATTTTTTATTTGGCATGGCATGCGAAGTATAGCCCGTGCACGGCAGATTTTGCGTGCTCCGAATCGAGTCTTTTCTCAATAATATATCGCTTTTGGGCCAGGAATTTATTCGGACCCAACCATGGATTTTTTTGGGCCTCAACAACTGTTAAATTCCTTAATTTCGAGAAATTATTTTATATGATACTGAAACATTGTTACGTGGTGCAATTAATGTAAATAGCATAATATGAATAGAGTGTGACACCACGTGATCATATTATGGTGCAATGCAAAAATTATTTAGGGTTATTCACTCAAATTGTCCTCAAACTTATACCCGATTTATATTTTGGTCACTTAATTAAATTATTCGTTTAAATGGTCCATGAACTCTATATTATTCAGTCCATTAGTCTAACTGTTACATTATGTCAATATTTCCATTAAATATGAGGGCAAATTGGTCATTTCATACGTTAAATAAATAAATACTGAAAAATGAAATAAAAAGCGCTCTATCTCCTGTCTCTCGTTTCAAATCTCCCATGACGATAGTGCAGATGAACAGCTCATGCCTGTACGCGTTCTTGGACGCGACGGCGTTTTACAACCGCATTGTGCTTGGCAGCCTCGTACCCAATGGATTGTGGGCCCCACTCCCCCACTTCTTCCAGACATGGCTGCGCAACTACCTCGGCGGAACCTTGCTCTACTTCGTCTCCCGCGTCTTGTGGTGCTTCTACATTTACTACTTGAAACGCAGCGTTTATATCCCAAAAGGTACAAACACAAACACATCTATAAGCATATATGTTTTCTGATTTTTTTTTTTTTCTCTCTTCATTCTTCGGTGGCATTGACTTAAAAAAAAATTGTTTTTGCGGTGATTTGGTTGTTGGGATGGGATACATGAGTCGGGAATTTGATGGGTTGTGTTTGGTTATTGATTCTGAATACTCTCTTGGGTTTAAGGGAAATTTTATGAACACCAGAAAAGAGAGTTGCAGACCAACACATTGTATTGTCTTCCATTATTTATTTATTTATTTATTTTGGGAATTTGATGGGTTGTGTTTGGTCATTGACTTCTGTAGAATTTATTAGATGATTTGGTGGATTTGAGAGGACTTTTGAGGTGTAAACCAAAGTCATGATTACTCTGGCGCTGGGCTCCCCTCCGTATTTGGAAGGATTTCATACAAAGGTTTAAAATATATTATTTGTGGTTATAAATAAAAAATATATATCATGTCTGATTTTTTTAATTTTCAATAAGCTCAATAAGATATACGTATGTTATAAATTTGATGCTACAATGGCTATTTCTCATATATAATTGATACACACCAACAAAAAAACCAGGGACAAATTCAGGATTTTAAAATAAGGTGGGCTAAATTTAGGTACTAAGTAAATAGAAAACTCAACAATACCATGTGATTTCATTTATAACCACAAAAAAAATACAGCAAGAACAATAAAATCAATTACAAATCCTATTTGATAATTCATAACTCATAAATTGAAATTGATGCCCCATTTGCAAATCCTAATTGATAATTCGTAAGTGTCAATTGCAAATCCTAATTGATACTTCATAAACTCCAAAAAAATCCTCAAATTAAAGCATCAAGAAATTGTGAGAATCTTACATGACGAATATAGGAACAAGAGCGTTTTTTTTTTTCTACGTGCTCTATGTGAGTTATTTTTTGAGATATTTAGTCATATACCCATTCTTAGCGCTAATAATATAGATAAACCCTACATCATTGAATTTTTATAAACAAGTCCAAAAAAAAAACTCAAAAAATGACAACTGGCCCTATTAAATTTAAGTTTGATTATTAAATTACTTTGATACCCTACTAAGCATTTTGGGTTTTTTATGAGGTTTTGGGGTTGGGCTTGTTTTAAGAAATTAATGGTAGTTTTGTAATTTATAAGAAGTTAAGAGCATCCACAATGTTGCCCTCTATTTCTTAGCTAAAATTTAGCTAAAAATATAAGAAATCTGTGTTTTAGGAGCTCTTTAAAAAATTTCAACTCCAACCATACTCCCTAATTTGGAGAGTCATAAATGCTATAACTCTTTTTTGATTGGTCCATCTCTATTAAAAAATAAAATAAAAAATAGTTAGCATTAAATAAAGGTTTGAAATACTCATTAAATAAAGCATCATTAAATTATAGGGAGTCACTAGGAGTTCTTTCTCTCTCCTCAGATTTAGGAGCTCCTAGAGAACTCCCTATTTTAGGAGGTGGACAGAGAGCATGGTTGGAGTTGTATTTTTATAATTCCTCCCTAAAATTTGTCTAAAGGGTGGTTTAGGGAGTCCATTGTGGATGCTCTAAAAGCCTCTTTGTTATGTTGTAAATAGGCTTTGGGTGTGTTTCTAAAATCCATTTCATATATGGTATTTTTATTATTTGGGCACCTATATTGGGTATAAATCTCCCTTTTTTTTTTCTCTCTTTTTTTTCTTTTGCTGTGCTGTGTGTGAGGTTTCCTTCTCCCCCCCCCCCCCCACCCCCCCCTCTCTTTTTATTGACTACGTGTTGTGCAAAGAGGAGATCTAGGTGAGGTTAGGTTATTTAAATTGGGTGAGCTAGGCTTTTATTTTTTTGGCTGGAAAAAAGAAACCACCTGGGCTATAGCCCAGGTTTGCCAAACGCCAAACTATAGGTCCGTCCCTGAAAAAAAACCACAACAAAAATTAATACGAATTGTACCTACATTTATTTTGTTTTTTAGAAAAAAAAAAAATTTGAACATCAAAAGATAAATTGAAAATAAATAAATGAAGCACAATAAAAGTCGAAGCCTTACATATAGCGCTAGCCTCTCAATGACATTTTGAAAGGCCATGGGCACAAGTAGGCAAGACAATCGCCTAGGGTCCCTAAATTGGGCCGAACTAATATTTTTTTTTCAAAAACTATATTATGTAAATATTATGTTAGGCGCAAACCAATTATTGTAAATATTAAAAAAAAACTTACCTAATTATTCAATTAAAAATTAAAAAGAGGAAACTCAATAAAGGTCATTCATTGTAAACAAAAACAAAAAACCTTGGCCAATTACTCAATTCAAAATTAAAAAGAGAAAACTCAATAATGACCAAATTATTTTTTAAAATTGTAGCTTAAATCAATTAATCTAGTTGAATCAATTAGGAAATTGAAAAGGACATGATAGAAAAACTTGATTATGTAAAGTTAATTGATACTTTTGAATAGAAAAATGCAAGACGAGTGATATTTAAGTGATGTTTTGATGCATTTTATAAAGTTGTTGTGTAAATTACATGATTGTTTCTTTTATATGTTACAATTGTGAATTTAAATTTATCAAATATTTTTTTAAATTACCAAAAAAATCACATAAATACACTTATAGAGAAGAAGTCTCCATTTAGGATGTTTGCCTAGGGCCTCCAAAACATAGGACCGCCGCTGTTTGAAAGTTAGCTCTACTACTATTTCGGTGAATTGTTGGAGCAAACCTATGACATCCAATATAGTCCATGTTACCCACCGTCCAATACCAAAAATACCACACCGTGACTAAATTATATCTCAAATAGTTCTTAAGCTAGTGATATATCATCCCCAAATTCAAATTCCCTCTAATAAAATATGAATTTTTTAAAATTCGGTTAGTAGACTTTACATATTTGGAGTATTATATTGGGTTGCCTCAAAATCGTCTCCTACGTGAATCAAATTCGAGTGCATTTAGGGAGAGGGGGAGAGTTTGACATGTTTTTAGATTGTAGTGCCACCGCGTGTGCATATTAAAAAATTTACTTCGATTAGTAGACTTTACATTAATGAATGCCTAGTGTTACAAACCATTGGTCAATACATACTCCTTGACCAAAAATGTAGATATAAAGACCTTGCTTGCAAGGTGGAAGTTTATTAGTTAGTTTATTAGTCTACACCTCAAATCTTCTGAACCCTAATTATTACTCGGTCGTTTTCGAATGCCGAATTGGGTGAAGGGACCAATTGTATATATAGTGAAGAAGGATATTTCCTATAAATGCAAACCCAAGGAAGGAGATGGTAATGAGAAGGAAAATGGAGCACATGAAAAACAAGTCTTTTCTCTTTTGTCTCCTACTTATTTGCTTGGCAAAAATTTGTACCTCATCACCATCTCCACCTCCTCCTAATTACCTTGAAAACCAAACCCAAACTAGCCCAAGTGGGAAGAAGCATTTTGTGTTGATTCATGGAGCTGATCTAGGAGCATGGTCTTGGTATAAGGTGGCAACTTTACTCAATGATTCAGGCCACAATGTTACAGCCCTAGACTTGGGAGCATCTGGGATCAACCCAATTCAGATACAACAACTTCGTTCGATCTCGCAATATGTCGAGCCATTGACAAAGCTCATGGTGTCTCTTCCACCAAAGGAGAGGATCATCCTCGTAGGTCACAGCATGGGTGGGGCAGTCATATCTATTTTTATGGAGAGATTTCCTGAGAAAATTGCTGCTGCAGTGTACGTCACGGCTTTCATGTCTGGTCCTACTCTCAATTACTCGACTATATTGACAGAGGTAATGAGTTCACAAGCACACACGAAAGTTGCAGCACCAAAATCCAACATGTATATTTATTAACAAATTATATTTTCGAAAAATGTACAGGTTAATAAAAGATTGGACTATTTGGACACTCAATATAGATACGATAATGGGACCAACAACCCTCCAACCTCCTTTCGTGTTGGT
This sequence comes from Prunus kanzakura, assembly GCA_020521455.1. Taxonomy (NCBI): domain Eukaryota; kingdom Viridiplantae; phylum Streptophyta; class Magnoliopsida; order Rosales; family Rosaceae; genus Prunus; species Prunus kanzakura. Next base: position 458,864 of record BPUM01000879.1, on the reverse strand, counting down.
CCCAAAGCCTTGGCATTGAAGTTTTACCAGCTCTCCCCAGCACAGGTGAGTTGTCTCAAAAATAATTCAAAAATACTATTTCTTTTTTAATCCAAACTATAGTCTAACTTACAATTACTAAGGTATAATGGGGATTCGAACCTGCGATAACGTTGCTGCTACTTTAATTTAGTTCCCCCCCTTTTTTTTTTCTTTTTTTTTCTCTTGTTGTTTTTGACATTTTGTTTGGTGACATATTAATGGACAGGATATAACGCTAGCGTCCTCATTGATAAGATTTTCTCCTCTCTTCAATTATGATGTAATAAAGCTCACCAAGGAGAAATATGGATTGGTACGTAGAGTATTCATTGTGTCTGGGCAAGACCAGGCAATAGTGTTGGATGTGCAGAATTACATTATCAAGAACAATCCACCAGATGAAGTGAAAGTGATTAGCGATTCTGATCACGTGGTCATGATCTCTAGACCATTGAAGCTCTTCTTCCACCTCCAAAACATTGCTGAGAAATATTCTTAGAAATGATTTAGGACATGTTAGTACTATTATGTGTCATTAGACACCGCCATTTAAAAATGTATTACAAATAAATACTTTGGTTGAAGTTATAAATTGCAATTAAAAAAAGAAGCGCTGGAAGGAAGGTCCATCATGGATTTAACTTCTCGATTGAAGATCCTTTTAATTATATCTATATCATATCTTGTTAACGTGACATAAAAGTACTACATGTAAATCTTGTCTTACATTTTCTAATGAAAAAAGTATTAAGCTATACGACTGTTAAATTCCTCAATTTCGAGAAATTATTTTATATGATACTGAAACATTGTTACGTGGTGCAATTAATGTAAATAGCATAATATGAATAGAGTGTGACACCACGTGATCATATTATGGTGCAATGCAAAAATTATTTAGGGTTATTTACTCAAATTGTCCTCAAACTTATACCCGATTTATATTTTGGTCCCTTAATTAAATTATTCATTTAAATGGTCCATGAACTCTATATTATTCAGTCCATTGGTCTAACTGTTACATTATGTCAATATTTCCATTAAATATGAGGGCAAATTGGTCATTTCATACGTTAAATAAATAAATACTGAAAAATGAAATAAAAAGCGCTCTATCTCCTCTCTCTCGTTTCAAATCTCCAATGACGATAGTGCAGATGAACAGCTCATGCCTGTACGCGTTCTTGGACGCGACGGCGTTTTACAACCGCATTGTGCTTGGCAGCCTCGTACCCAATGGATTGTGGGCCCCACTCCCCCACTTCTTCCAGACATGGCTGAGCAACTACCTCGGCGGAACCTTGCTCTACTTCGTCTCCCGCGTCTTGTGGTGCTTCTACATTTACTACTTGAAACGCAGCGTTTATATCCCAAAAGGTACAAACACAAACACATCTATAAGCATATATGTTTTCTGATTTTTTTTTCTCTCTTCATTCTTCAGTGGCATTGACTTAAAAAAAAATTGTTTTTGCGGTGATTTGGTTGTTGGGATGGGATACATGAGTCGGGAATTTGATGGGTTGTGTTTGGTTATTGATTCTGAATACTCTCTTGGGTTTAAGGGAAATTTTATGAACACCAGAAAAGAGAGTTGCAGACCAACACATTGTGTTGTCTTCCATTATTTATTTATTTTGGGAATTTGATGGGTTGTGTTTGGTCGTTGACTTCTGTAGAATTTATTAGATGATTTTGTGGATTTGAGAGGACTTTTGAGGTGTAAACCAAAGTCATGATTACTCTGGCGCTGGGCTCCCCTCCGTATTTGGAAGGATTTCATACAAAGGTTTAAAATATATTATTTGTGGTTATAAATAAAAAATATATATCATGTCTGATTTTTTTAATTTTCAATAAGCCTAATAGGATATACGTATGTTATAAATTTGATGCTACAATGGCTATTTCTCATATATAATTGATACACACCAACAAAAAAACCAGGGACGGATCCAGGATTTTAAAATAAGGTGGGCTAAATTTAGGTACTAAGTAGATAGAAAACTCAACAATACCATGTGATTTCATTTATAACCAAAAAACAATACAGCATGAACAATAAAATCAATTACAAATCCTATTTGATAATTCATAACTCATAAATTGAAATTGATGCCCCATTTGCAAATCCTAATTGATAATTCATAAGTGTCAATTGCAAATCCTAATTGATACTTCATAAACTCCAAAAAAATCCTCAAATTAAAGCATCAAGAAATTGTGAGAATCTTACATGACGAATATAGGAACAAGAGCGTTTTTTTTTTTCTACGTGCTCTATGTGAGTTATTTTTTGAGATATTTAGTCATATACCCATTCTTAGCGCTAATAATATAGATAAACCCTATATCATTGAATTTTTATAAACAAACCCAAAAAAAAAAACTCAAAAAATGACAGCTGGCCCTATTAAATTTAAGTTTGATTATTAAATTACTTTGATACCCTACTGAGCATTTTGGGTTTTTTATGAGGTTTTGGGGTTGGGCTTGTTTTAACAAATTAATGGCAGTTTTGTAATTTATAAGAAGTCAAGAGTAGCCACAATGTTGCCCTCTATTTCTTAGCTAAAATTTAGCTAAAAATATAAGAAAGCTATTTTAGGAGCTCTTTAAAAAATTTCAACTCCAACCATACTCCCTAATTTGGAGAGTCATAAATGCTATAACTCTTTTTTGATTGGTCCATCTCTATTAAAAAATAAAATAAAAAATAGTTAGCATTAAATAAAGGTTTGAAATACTCATTAAATAAAGCATCATTAAATTATAGGGAGTCACTAGTAGTTCTTTCTCTCTCCTCAGATTTAGGAGCTCCTAGAGAACTCCCTATTTTAGGAGGTGGACAGAGAGCATGGTTGGAGTTGTATTTTTATAATTCCTCTCTAAAATTTGTCTAAGGGGTGGTTTAGGGAGCCCATTGTTTATGCTCTAAAAGCCTCTTTGTTATGTTGTAAATGGGCTTTGGGTGTGTTTCTAAAATCCATTTCATATATGGTATTTTTATCATTTGGGCACCTATATTTGGTATAATAGTGAATCTCCCCTTTTTTTTTTTCTCTTTTTTTTCTTTTGCTGTGCTGTGTGTGATGTTTCCTTCCCCCCCCCCCCCTCTTTTTATTGACTACGTGTTGTGCAAAGAGGAGGTTAGGTTATTTAAATTGGGTGAGCTAGGCTTTTATTTTTTTGGCTGGAAAAAAGAAACCACCTAGGCTATAGCCCAGGTTTGCCAAACTATAGGTCCATCCCTGAAAAAAACCACAACAAAAATTAATACGAATTGTACCTACATTTATTTTGTTTTTTAGAAAAAAAAAAAATTGAACATCAAAAGATAAATTGAAAATAAATAAATAAAGCACAATAAAAGTCGAAGCCTTACATATAGCGCTAGCCTCTCAATGACATTTTGAAAGGCCATGGGCACAAGTAGGCAAGACAATCGCCTAGGGTCCCTAAATTGGGCCGAACTAATATTATTTTTTCAAAAACTATATTATGTAAATATTATGTTAGGCGCAAACCAATTATTGTAAATATTAAAAAAAGACTTACCTAATTATTCAATTAAAAATTAAAAAGAGGAAACTCAATAAAGGTCATTCATTGTAAACAAAAACAAAAAACCTTGCCCAATTACTCAATTCAAAATTAAAAAGAGAAAACTCAATAATGACCAAATTATTTTTTAAAATTGTAGCTTAAATCAATTAACCTAGTTGAATCAATTAGGAAATTGAAAAGGACATGATAGAAAAACTTGATTATGTAAAGTTAATTTATACTTTTGAATAGAAAAATGCAAGACGAGTGATATTTAAGTGATGTTTTGATGCATTTTATAAAGTTGTTGTGTAAATTACATGATTGTTTCTTTTATATGTTACAATTGTGAATTTGAATTTATCAAATATTTTTTTAAATTACCAAAAAAATCACATAAATATACATATAGAGAAGAAGTCTCCATTTAGGATGTTTGCCTAGGGCCTCCAAAACATAGGACCGTCGCTGTTTGAAAGTTAGCTCTACTACTATTTTAGTGAATTGTTGGAGCAAACTTATGACATCCAATATAGTCCATGTTACCCACCGTCCAATACCAAAAATACCATACCGTGACTAAATTATATCTCAAATAGTTCTTAAGCTAGTGATATATCATCCCCAAATTCAAATTCCCTCTAATAAAATATGAATTTTTTAAAATTCGGTTAGTAAACTTTACATATTTGGAGTATTATATTGGGTTGCCTCAAAATCGTCTCCTACGTGAATCGAATTCGAGTGCATTTAGGGAGAGGGGGAGAGTTTGACATGTTTTTCGATTGTAGTGCCACCGCGTGTGCATATTATTAAAAAATTTACTTCGATTAGTAGACTTTACATTAATGAATGCCTAGTGTTACAAACCATTGGTCAATACATACTCCTTGACCAAAAATGTAGATATAAAGACCTTGCTTGCAAGGTGGAAGTTTATTAGTTAGTTTATTAGTCTACACCTCAAATCTTCTGAACCCTAATTATTACGCGGTCGTTTTCGAATGCCGAATTGGGCAAAGTATAGTGAAGAAGGATATTTCCTATAAATGCAAACCCAAGGAAGGAGATGGTAATGAGAAGGAAAATGGAGCATATGAAAAACAAGTCTCTTCTCTTTTGCCTCCTACTTATTTGCTTGGCAAAAATTTGTAACTCGTCACCATCTCCACCTCGTCCTAATTACCCTCAAAACCAAACCCAAACTAGCCCAAGTGGGAAGAAGCATTTTGTGTTGATTCATGGAGCTGATCTAGGAGCATGGTCTTGGTATAAGGTGGCAACTTTACTCAATGATTCAGGCCACAATGTTACAGCCCTAGACTTGGGAGCATCTGGGATCAACCCAATTCAGATACAACAACTTCGTTCGATCTCGCAATATGTCGAGCCATTGACAAAGCTCATGGTATCTCTTCCACCAAAGGAGAGGATCATCCTCGTAGGTCACAGCATGGGTGGGGCAGTCATATCTATTTTTATGGAGAGATTTCCTGAGAAAATTGCTGCTGCAGTGTACGTCACGGCTTTCATGTCTGGTCCTACTCTCAATTACTCGACTATATTGACAGAGGTAATGAGTTCACAAGCACACACGAAAGTTTCAGCACCAAAATCCATTGTGTATATTTATTAACAAATTATATTTTCGAAAAATGTACAGGTTAATAAAAGATTGGACTATTTGGACACTCAATACAGATACGATAATGGGACCAACAACCCTCCAACCTCCTTTCTTTTTGGGCCCAAAGCCTTGGCATTGAAGATTTACCAGCTCTCCCCAGCACAGGTGAGTTGTCTCAAAAATAATTCAAAAATACTATTTCTTTTTTAATCCAAGGGATAGTTTAACTTACAATTACTAAGGTATAATTGGGATTCGAACCTGTGATAACGTTGCTGCTACTTTAATTTCTTTTTCCCCCTTTCGTTTTTTTCTCTTGTTGTTTTTGACATGTTGTTTGGTGACATATTAATGGACAGGATATAACGCTAGCGTCCTCTTTGATAAGATTTTCTCCTCTCTTCAATTATGATGTAATAAAGCTCACCAAGGAGAAATATGGATCGGTACATAGAGTATTCATTGTGTCTGGGCAAGACCAAGCAATAGTGTTGGATGTGCAGAATTACATTATCAGGAACAATCCACCAGATGAAGTGAAAGTGATTAGCGATTCTGATCACATGGTCATGATCTCTAGACCATTGAAGCTCTTCTTCCACCTCCAAAACATTGCTGAGAAATATTCTTAGAAATGATTTAGGACATGTTAATTAGTACTATTATGTGTCTTTAGACACCGTCATTAAAAAATGTATTACAAATAAACATTTGCCATCACTTTTTTCTAGCGTCAACTTTGACGCTGAGCAACTTGATGTCAAATTTATCATGAAGGGTTAATTACTCAAATGGTCCTCAAATGTAAACCCGATTTACATTTTGGTCCCTCAATTAAATTATTTGTTCAAATGGTCCATCAACTCTATATTATTCGGTCCATTGGTCCTACCGTTACATTCTGTCAATGTTGATGTTAAGTATGAGGGCAAATTGGTCATTTCATACGTTAAAAATAAATAAATACTTAAAAATGAAATAAAAAGCTCTCTCTCTCTCTCCATTCTCCCATGACCACCACCCTCAAGCTCTAACCCCCAAACCCATCCCATAACCACCCTCCATCCCAGGCCCCATGAACCCAGAATCCCAGCTCCTCCCCACCCTCCACCCGAGCCAGCAACTACAAAAAAAGAGAAAAAAAAAATCTTCCACAAACCCTCTCCCAACGAACCCAGAACTCCAACTCAACAACCTACCCCTTGATTTCCCTTTGTTGTTGAGAGACAACCACCCACCACCCACCTCCCTGCCCAACAACCACTCATTGAAAATTTATAAGAGAAAGGTACCCAAAAGATTTTGCAGAGACTTGGCCAAAAGATTTTGCAGAGACTTGGCATATACGTTTTCTAAACCCTGAAGAAACCAATTTAATGAATGCCTAGTGTTACAAACCATTGGTCAATTCATATGCCACGTCCTCGGCATTTGCATTGCATGAGTGGTTCTGTTTACTCGACCAAAAATGTAGATAGAAATAAAGACCTTGCTTTGACGTGGAAGTTTATTAGTTAGTTTATTAGTCTACACCTCAAATCTTCTGAACCCTAATAATTATTACTCAGTCGTTTTCAAATGCCGAATTGGGTGAAGGGACCAATTGTATAGTGAAGAAGGATATTTCCTATAAATGCAAACCCAAGAAAGGAGATGATAATGAGAAGGAAAGGAGATGATATTTCATCCACACAAAAATATTCTCATGACACCCAAAAATCCCCACCCCATTTCTGTTTTAATTTTTTCTTGATGTTGTAGTTTTGATCTTGTTGATGGTAAAAGTTTACCAAATGAGTTGAAAGAGAGGGGTGAAAGCTTTCCTCTAGGACTCCATTAAAGAGCTCAATCAAGCTTGAAAATCACAGAAGGTAGAAGAGAGAGTTAGGCTTAGAAATCACAGAAGAGAGAGTTTGAGAGAGATATCTGATATTGAAAGAATGTTTTTCATTATTATTCCAAAGTAACAGTATCAGCTTATATATACACGTAGATCAGCTCAGCTTTAATTAACACTAACAAGCTGATTAACTTAACAACCTGCTAACTAACTAGTAATTGTAACTAACACGCCAGCTCACAGCTCACAATATACAACTAACAACACATGGGCATAAGAGCTTTAATCAGGTGGTCTAAGGTGTAGGCTAACATCCCCCCGCAAGCTAATGCTAGGAGAACTCAGCATTAGGTTGTCACGAAGATAAGAGAATTGAGAAGTGTGTAAGCCCTTAGTAAAGATATCCGCAAGTTGATTGCTGCTTGGAATATGAGATACCACCATATCACCACGAGTGACACGTTCACGAATAAAGTGGAAGTCAATTTCAATATGCTTCGTGCGTGCATGAAAGACAGGGTTACAAGCAAGAGCAAGAGTTGAAATGTTATCACACCAAAGAATAGGGGGTCGATCAAGAAACAAGTGAAGATCACAGAGAAGTTGTCGAAGCCAAGACATCTCAGCTGCAGTAATCGCAAGAGCCCGATATTCTGCTTCTGTAGAAGAACGAGACACGGTGCTTTGTTTCTTGGCACACCAAGAGATGGGATTATTGCCCAGAAAAACAACATATCCAGTCGTGGAACGCCTATCATTCACATTACCAGCCCAGTCAGCGTCAGAATAGGCCTGAAGATGAACATCACCAGAAGTGAAATGAATCCCATGAGTGAGGGTACCAGCAAGATAACATAGAACACGCTTCACAGCAGCAAAATGGGGCTCAGTTGGAGTGTGCATAAACTGACAGAGAGTGTTTACCGCAAAAGCAATATCAGGTCTGCTGAAAGTTAGATATTGAAGCCCTCCCACCAGACTTCGATAAAGGGTAGGATCCGAGAGAGGAACACCATCAAACTTGAGTAATTTTGTAGTAGGTAAGCAAGGAGTAGGACAGGGCTTGCAGTGTGTCATGCCAGCTTTAGCTAGAAGATCAGTAGCATATTTAGACTGATTCACGTGAATACCAGCAGAAGTATATTGCACCTGAAGACCCAAAAAATAGGTTAATTTGCCAAGGTCCTTCATATCAAACTCATGACCAAGAGTTGTAATAGTTTGTTGAATCAGAAGCATATTGTTCCCAGTCAAAATAATATCATCTACGTATAAAAGAAGGATGATAAGATCTCTTCCAGATGCCCGAACAAACAAGGATGTATCTGCTAAGGACTGAACAAACCCCAGTGTGAGAAGATGAGTGGTGAATCATTCATTCCAGGCTCGAGGAGCCTGTTTGAGACCATATAAAGATTTCAACAAGCGACAAACATGGTGTGGCTGTTTGGAATCTGTAAAACCCGGTGGCTGTTGCATGTAAACTTCTTCATGAAGAATGCCATGAAGAAAAGCATTCTTAACATCCAGTTGCTTAATAGTCCAATGAAATTGAGCAGCTAAAGCAAGTACCAAGCGAACAGTAGAATGATTGACAACAGGGCTAAATGTTTCATCATAGTCTAAACCAGCTTCCTGATGAAATCCCTTAGCAACAAGCCGAGCCTTGTGGCGAGAAACGGATCCATCAGCATTCTTTTTCAACTTAAAAACCCATTTACAGCCAACGACATTCATAGAAGGTTGATAAGGTACTAGAGTCCATGTCTTCTGTTTCTCAAGAGCCTGAAACTCTTCAACCATGGCCTGAGTCCATTCAGGAATCTTTGCTACCTGAGAATAAGTATGAGGCTCCGTCAAAGAAGAAGGAGCACATGATGTCTTGGCAGCTAAGAAACCCTTACGAGGTTTAAGTATACCAGACTTGGAACGAGTCTGCATAGGGTGAACATTATGAGCTGGCTCAGAGAGATCAACAACAAGATCCACAAAGGATGATGCTGATGCAGCAGGTGAAGATGCTGGAGACTGTGAAGATTGTTCATCTGGAATCTGATATTGTGCATGCTCAATAGAACAAGGAGATCGAGAAGATTGTTCACCTTGAAGCTGATCCTGTACATGCTCAATAGAACCATTAGTAACAACTATAGGAGAAGAGCTAATAGTGTCCCTGGTATGTGGTACTGGACTGTGGAAAGAAACAGGGGATACTTGGGAGTCATCAAGTCGAGATGGAAACTGAGATACTATAGGTCGAGATGAAAGAACAGACCGAGATGAAGACAAATCAGTTGTTGGAGGATTAAAAGAAGTTGTTCTGAAAGGAAAAGAATCTTCATCAAAAATAACATGACGAGATATATAAATGCGATCAGTATGAGGCTGCAGACATAGATACCCCTTGTAATCTAAAGCATAACCCAAAAACACACACTGTTCAGACCTAGGTTGCACCTTAAATTGGTTGTAAGGACGTAAAAGCGGATAACAAGCACACCCAAAGACCTTCAAGTTTGTAAGATTTGGTTCTTTATGAAACAGCTTAGAATATGGAGATTCCATATTGAGAGTTCTGCAAGGCATTCTATTAATCAGATAGTTGGAGGTAGCTAAAGCATGAAACAAATACTTAGAAGGAAGAGCAGCAGTGGTTAAGAGAGTAATGGCAGTCTCCACTAAATGTCGATGCTTTCTTTCTGCCCTACCATTTTGTTCAGGGGTATATGGACAAGATTTATGGTGAACAATACCCTTGGAACTAAGATAGGTTTGAAACTCCTTGCTAACGTATTCACCCCCACCATCACTTTGAAAATTCTTAACAGTTGCAGCAAATTGAGTCTCAACATAAGCAACAAAATGAACAAAGGAAGAGAAGCAATCTAACTTCTTTATTAATGGAAACAACCAACAAAATTTGGTACACTCATCAAGAAATATGACATAGTATTTATGACCATGAAGGGATGGATAAGGAGTAGGACCCCAAACATCGGAGTGTATCACCTCAAAGGGAATTTGAGATACAATATGATTTGAAGAAAAAGGTTGTTTACACATCTTGCCTTGCAAGCAGTGGCTACAAATTTGAGAAGAACTAGAGGATAGAGGTATATGAATCTTAGCTAACATAGAGCTAGTTATTTCATTAGATGGATGGCCTAGTCGATAATGCCAAAGAGTATGACTAACTTTCTGTCCGTGAAAAGCAGCCATAGGTGGTAAGGTAGGAAGTGTCCATGTTGGGAGAGGATAAAGACCATTAAGACACTTTCCGTGATACAGAATTCTCCCCTTCAAATCCTGTATTTGGAACCAGAAGGCATTATAAAGAAGTTGGCAATTATTGTCAAGACAAAAACGATGCACAGATAGGAGATTAGTAGCAAGGTGTGGAACATGTAAAACCTCAGGCAAAGAAAAGACTTGATGACCAGACACAAGAGAAGAACTACCAATATGAGCTATGTCCAGTCCAGTACCATTACCTATGGTGACATTATCCTTGGTGGTTGACGGTGTAACATTAGAAAGAAGTCGCAGATCAGATGTCATGTGATTGGTTGCCCCACTGTCTGTCAACCAAATATTAGGATCAGTGAATTGACCAGTAGAAGTGGCAGTAAGAGCAGTGAGAGCTGGTGAAGGAGGCGAGCCTTGATAGGAATAATTGTGGCGATGTGGACAATTTGGAGCAGTATGCCCAAACTGTAGGCACAATTGACAAGTCTCATGATTTGGTGAAGAAGAAACTGAGAGAGGTGGAGCGGTGGGTGAAGGAGATAAGATACCAGGACTTGGATTTGGTGGAACAAAGTATTGAGTCGAATTGGGACCAGAACTATGACTCCAAGAACCATTACTATTAGGCCACTGACCACCATTGTTCATTGGACCAGAATTACCATTGTTCCATTGGCCAGAATTACCATTGTTCCATTGGCCAAAACCATTGTTCCACTGACCACCATGGTGCCACTGACCAGAATTAGGTGGACCATTCCAAGAACCATTATTACCACCAGCATGCCAAGAACCTCCTCGACCACCATTATTCCAAGAGCGACCACGAGACCAAGAACCACGACCACGATAATTCGGCCGGCGATTCCAGTTGGATTGCCAATGAGGAGAACCATTAACACCTTGCCAATTGGGATGACCACCTCCACGATCGGTGGAATAAGAAGCCGAGTTATCACCGTGAGCAACAGGCGGTGACGATGAAGAATTTCCCTTCTGAGCAACCATTGCTGTCATGATTGAGGGAGAAAATGACTTAGAAGCTGCATCTAAGTCACTTTCTTCTTCAAGAAGAAGATCACGCAACTCTACCAGAGTAACACGCACTGGTCTGGCACGAATATGTGATTTGAAATGATTATACTCTACTGGAAGACCTTTGAGAATAATCAGAATCATATCAGACTCAGATATAGAATGACCAGCTGCTGACAATTGTTGACGAGCCGCACGAATTTTCTTCCAGTAAACATCAACAGAGTCAGTACCTTTCTGCATTCCATGGAGAGTGTTCTTAAGGTGCATGACTTTGAGCTCAGAGATCGAAGAGTAACGATCTTTCAAAGTGCTCCATGCCTCTGCGGCAGATCGACAATTGATCATTTCAGAAAATGCATCATCAGACAAACTTGCAGCAATCAAATTCAAGATCGCAGTGTCCATTGCTTCCCATTCCAGAGAAACCTCTTCGTCAGACGCATCCGGAGCAATAGCCGTACCATCGAGAAAATCAGAGAGACGATGGACCTTGAGAAATTTCTCAACCTGATAACTCCATTGAACATAATTTGTCTCGTCGAGCTTTAATGTGACGTAATTGCTGGCATTGCGAAGTAAGTCAACCGGAGTTACAGAACTTTTCACCATTTGCCCAAAAATTAGGGTTCACAGAAATTGAAATTGAAATTGAGAAAGCAGGTACAGAGGAATCAATTGCAAGAAACAAAGACGAAATCGAACAGAAGAAACCAAATCGAAGCAAACAGAGACGAAAGAGCAGCGAAGTTGAGAAGAAAGCCAGAAAATCGCACAGAGAAACGAAGCAGAGTAAGGATCGAAGAACTGAGCAGCGGAAGAAAAGAGAAAGAGAATCAGAGAGGATGCTCTGATACCATGAAAGCTTTCCTCTAGGACTCCATTAAAGAGCTCAATCAAGCTTGAAAATCACAGAAGGTAGAAGATGTTGACGTGAGTCTCCTAATTAATCAAGGAGATTTATTTCCTTGATTAATTAAGGGATTTACTTTCCTATTCCATCTAGTTGATAAATCTGTGTATAATTAGGATATATTTTCCTAATCCCTGATAGAATCTGATTCCTTGTAAAACACTCTGTAAACTCATATATATATACCTCCTTATGGAGAAGAATAAAACATTTGAACATATTGAAAACCCATATTCATATTTTAGCATGGTATCAGAGCAATCGATCCTAGGTTGTCTCTAAATCCTCATATCGAAACCCGAATCCCTCGTATCGAATTCCTTGAAACACGAACCCGTATCCTCGTATCCTGAATCTCGTATCCTGAATCCCGTATCCTCGTATCCTGAATCCCGAAACCCTAAACACATATCCGAATCCCTAAACACAACCCCGAAACCCTAAACACAACCCCGAAACCCTAAACACGAACTCGAAACCCTAAACATTTTTTCCTCGTATTCTTTGATCCTTCCGCTGCAATGGATATCGTCTCATCCTCCGCAATTGCCACCACTGGTTCCCCAGGTTATGTTTTGCATAGTTCTTCAAAGAAACACACATGGGTCATTGACACCGGAGCCACTGATCACATGACCTTTGATCCTGGACAAATTTACTCTCATACACCGTCTTCTCAATCGGTGGTGTCTAATGCCAATGGTACCCCCTCCCCAGTAATTGGGGAGGGTTCCCTCTCTCTCTCTGACTCCCTCACTTTGGATTCTGTGTTGATTGTTCCATCCTTACATCATAATCTCTTGTCTGTTGCCCAAATTACTACGGCTTTGAATTGTACTGTAACTTTTTGGCCTACTCATTGTGTTTTTCAGGACATTCTCAGCAGCAAGACGATTGGTTGTGGTACTAGGAGGGGCAAACTCGACTATCTGGACTTGGCTTCTGACAGTGAAGCCAGCCTTAGTCAAGCTTACAAAATTGGGGGTGCGAGTGTTGAGAAGCACACTTCCAAAATATGGTTATGGCATCGCCGTCTTGGACATGCTTCGTTTGGATACTTACAGAAGTTATTTCCTTCCTTATTTTCAAAGTTAGATATTTCCACTTTTCAGTGTAACATCTGTGAACTGGCCAAGAGCCATCGTGTTCCTTTTCCCTTACGCTCAGCTAAAAGTCTGGTTCCCTTTTCTCTTGTTCATTCTGATGTTTGGGGCCGGCTAGAATTCCCACTCCAGGGGGCGCTCGATGGTTTGTCACGTTTATCGATGATTGCACACGTATGACCTGGGTTTCCCTTCTCCAAACCAAAGGGGAAGTCAGTTCCAAATTTCAACAGTTCTATCACATGGTAGAGACTCAATTTCATACTCGAATTCAGATTCTTCGTTTCGATAATGGCGGAGAATTTCTCAACCATGATCTGAATCAGTTCTTTCAAGATCACGGCATCATACATCAACGCTCATGTCCTTACACTCCTCAACAGAATGGTGTGGCAGAACGAAAGAATAGACACTTATTGGAAGTAGTTCGTGCCTCACTCTTGGGTGCAAATATGCCTCGGTCCTTTTGGGGAGAGGCCGTCCTCTCTGTAGCATACCTTATAAATCGGATTCCCTCCAGTATCCTCCAGTTCAAACACTCCACCACCATACCCAAATACCTCCAACCCAAAACCTGGAACCCCGCATTTTTGGTTGTGTGGTGTTTGTTCACTTACATGATCACCAACGCAGCAAATTGGATTCTCGCGCCGACAAGTGTGTTTTCATTGGTTATGCACCTCATCAAAAAGGTTACCGGTGTTATCATCCTCCAAGTCGGAAAGTGTATACTTCTATGGATGCTGCGTTCCGGGAACAAGAGAGCTATTTTTCGGATGCACAGGAGGAGTCTTCTCAAAATTCTGAATTTTTTACTTCAACACTTTTTCCAGATTCGTTCCAGACTCAGAACGACCGGTCGCAGCCCTTTAGCGACCGGTCGCCCAACGAAAACGACCGGTTCGCATGTCTCTAGCGACCGGTCCCCATGCACGCCAACGACTCTGCCTGAAAGCGACCGGTCGCATGCCTCTCACTGACCGGTCGCCACGCACGTCGCAACGTACCGAGACTCTGCCTGAAAGCGACCAGTTGCATGCCTCTCACGACCGGTCGCCACGAACGTCGCAAAGAACGACTCCGCATGAAGGCGACCGGTCGCCTGACCTTCACGACCGGTCGCTCCCCCCAATTTTTTCTGAAATTATTCCGCTTCAGTCCGATCCCAGCCATCACACTCAGGAGGAGAGAATTGAAGAGTTTGTGCCTGCTCCGGATAATTCTTCAGCTCCAGTACCACACCAATCATCTGCTGAGGACGTCATTCAGGTAACTTCTCTACCTGAAACTGATAACATTAATGAAATAACTGATTGCATTTCAGAAGGCGCAGAGCCTACATATCAAATTCCAAAAAGGAAGAACCGTGGTAAACCCCCAGTTCACTACGAAGCAGATCTTCATGCAAAGGGGAAATATCCCATCAACAATTATGTATCCCTCACCAGATTATCTGAGTCACGGGTACACTTTGTGAAGCAGCTAGCCGACATACCTGTTCCCAATAGTGTAACTGAAGCACTAGAAGACCAAAAATGGAAAGAAGCCATGAATGAAGAAATGCGAGCTCTCCAGAAGAATGGCACATGGGAACTCGTGTCATTACCTCATGGAAAGAAGACAGTGGGATGTAGGTGGATCTATACTGTGAAACTTAAGGCAGATGGATCTATTGAAAGATATAAAGCCAGATTGGTGGCAAAGGGATACACACAGAGATATGGGATAGACTACCAAGAAACCTTTGCCCCAGTAGCCAAGATCAAAACTATCAGGGTTCTCCTGTCTCTAGCAGCAAATCTCGATTGGCCATTACATCAGTTTGATGTAAAGAATGCATTCTTACATGGAGATCTGGAAGAAGAAGTATATATGGATTTACCACCAGGATGTAACTTCACTTGTGACAAGGAGAATCAAGTTTGCAAGCTCAAAAAATCACTGTATGGATTGAAGCAGTCTCCCAGAGCATGGTTTGGTAGATTCACTAAATCCATGAAGTTTTTTGGATATACACAGAGTCATTCGGATCACACTTTGTTCTTGAAGCGTGATGGAAAGAAGATTACCACACTGATTGTCTATGTGGATGATATAGTTGTGACTGGAAACGACACAGGAGAGCAAATGAAACTGCAGAAGTATTTGTCTCAGGAATTTGAGATGAAGGATTTAGGTGATCTGAAGTACTTTCTTGGAATTGAAGTAGCAAGGTCCAAAAATGGTATATTTCTATCACAGAGAAAGTATGTATTAGATCTACTTGCTGAAACAGGATTGCTTGGATGTAAGCCTGCTGACACACCAATCGAGATGAATCACAAATTGTGCGAAGGTATGGATCAAGAACCAACCAATAAGGAACAGTACCAACGCCTTGTTGGAAGGTTAATATACTTAGCCCACACAAGACCAGATATTGCATATGCTGTGAGTGTGGTTAGCCAGTTTATGCATTCACCCAGTGTGTCTCATAGGAATGCAGTTGATCGAATCTTAAGGTATTTAAAGTTAGCCCCGGGAAAAGGATTAATGTTCTCAAAGAATAGAGATCTTGAAGTTGTGGGATATACAGATGCTGATTGGGCTGGATCCATTACTGACAGACGCTCTACTTCAGGCTACTTCACCTTCGTGGGAGGTAATCTAGTCACTTGGCGGAGTAAAAAACAAAATGTGGTTTCTCGATCTAGTGCAGAAGCAGAGTATCGAGGAATGGCTCATGGAGTTTGTGAATTGCTATGGATCAGAAGACTCTTGACAGAATTGGGTTTCAAGCCAGAAAAGCCAATGGAGTTGCATTGTGACAACAAGTCAGCTATTGATATTGCCTATAATCCAGTTCAACATGATCGAACCAAACATGTTGAGGTGGATAGACATTTTATGCAAAGAAAAAATTGAGAAGAAGATCATCCGCCTACCGTTCGTAAAATCAGAAGATCAATTAGCTGATATCTTAACCAAGGCTGTTTGTAGCAGAGTGTTTCATGACTCACTTACCAAGTTGGGCATTGGTGACGTATATGCACCAACTTGAGGAGGAGTGTTGACGTGAGTCTCCTAATTAATCAAGGAGATTTATTTCCTTGATTAATTAAGGGATTTACTTTCCTATTCCATCTAGTTGACAAATCTGTGTATAATTAGGATATATTTTCCTAATCCCTGATAGAATCTGATTCCTTGTAAAGCACTCTGTAAACTCATATATATATACCTCCTTATGGAGAATAATAAAACATCTGAACATATTGAAAACCCATATTCATATTTTAGCAGAAGAGAGAGTTAGGCTTAGAAATCACAGAAGAGAGAGTTCGAGAGAGATATCTGATGTTGAAAGAATGTTTTTCATTATTATTCCAAAGTAACAGTATCAGCTTATATATACGCGTAGATCAGTTCAGCTTTAATTAACACTAACAAGCTGATTAACTTAACAACCTGCTAACTAACTAGTAATTGTAACTAACACGCCAACTCACAGCTCACAATATACAACTAACAGCACATGGGCATAAGAGCTTTAATCAGGTGGTCTAAGGTGTAGGCTAACAAGGGGTGGGTATTCGTGGTTGGTATGGTGGGAATACAAATTAGTTTCATCAACTCGTCGCTTTCTCTTGAGAAAGTTTGTATCTTTCATGGAAGAAGATGCGACTCTTATGATGTGCCAATTGAATTCCGTTTCCGACTTGGTATTGACTGAAACCATGATCAGCTTTTGTGCTTCTGTTTCCTCAAGTCCTCTGTTTTCAAGCATTGTGGGTAACCAGAAATTTTTATCAGTGAAATTTGGAATACAAATGAGTTGTATTTATACTAAATTGTGTAAAAGTGGAATACAAATGAGTTGTATTTATTTTAACCCTATTTTTATTTGCTACTTATGAAAAGTCGTATTTACCCTAAAATTTGGTTAAATCTAACAGAAAATTAGACAGTGGGACCAATAGACCTGAATAGTATATAGAGTTGATGGACCATTTGAACGAATAATTTAGTTAGAGACCAAAATGTAAATCGAGTACAAATTTAAGGACCATTTGAGTAATTAACCCTATCATGAATTTAAATAGTTTGGTTGAGGTTATAAATTGCAATAAATAAATAAAAGAAACGTTGGAAGGTCCATCATGGATTTAACTTCTCGATTGAAGATCCTTTTACTGTAGTTGTATCATGTCTTGTTAACGTGACATAAAGTACTACATGTAAATCTTATTTCCATTTTCTAATGAAAAAAGTATTAAGCTATATGACTGTTAGATTCCTCAATTTCGATAAATTATTTTATATGGTACTGAAACATCGTTGCGTGGTGTAATTAATGTAGATAGCATAGTATGAGTGGGGTGTAACACCACGTGATCGTGTTGTGTTATGGTGTAATGCAAAAATTATTCATAAACTTCTTGTGTTGGAGAAAAATGTAGTTGCAACCAGGTATGTATGAACATTTAGTTACTATTTACAATACAAATTGTAACATTTTATTGTTGGACTACGTGCTCCAACTACCTACGGTGACACTTGTATTTAATTGTTGTATTGAGACATGTCTTATGCATAGCTTGGAATTCATGTAGGGGGTTTCTTGAGGGAATCTTTACGGAAGTTGATTTAATTAAATTTTGTGAATATTATATGATTGTTTGAAATTGTTAAATGATGATATTATTCTTGATATTATTTGATTGATGCACTTGAGATTGTTTGGATATCGAATTAATTTTCACAATGCTTATGATGATTGGTGATTATAATTTGGATTATATGCGTATGAGAGGTGACTGGTGAAATGAGGAATTATTTGCGGAGTTACGTGTGACATTCCGTCTCAAAATATCATTTTATTTATTTATTTATTTAAATTATAATTTAACCCTTGGGCATAAGGGGATTTTGTGCACTTTTTATTCGGAAATAGTTTTGGGAACTCCCACACAAATTATTCCCTCATCTTTCCCAAAGAATTCTCTCTCAACTATTAATCGCAGTATTCCAAACCCGTCAAATCTGTTCATATTGTCTTAAACGTTATCCTTCATAGCTCAAATCGAAATATTTGCTTCTTCAATGTTGTTCATCTGGTTGTCTACTAGAACATATCCGGAAATTAGCCCAATCGAAGAAATATAAATACCTAAAAACTTAGTTTGAGTACGAACAGCTCATCTCTACCTGATACTCTGTGTGATTTATATTTCCTACATTTTGTTTATTTGAATGGTCATTTTTCAAGGAATAAGAGAAAAATATGTTTCGAACCAAATTTCTATGTTCTTTGATTTCTTCATAATTTTTACAAGGTTCTTTTTTATTTAATTATTTAGAGTGGAACATCGTGATGTTTACACAAACCTTCTTTCCTTTGCAAAAACTATGAGAATGTTTATGTTTATATATACTTGGAAGTGGATTATGGGTAACTTGAGATATGTGAAAGCTTGGGTGAAGTGTGAGCACAATGACCCGTTAGTTGAGAAATTGTATGGGCACAATGACCCAATTTCCCGGGGGAAGGCTTCCGTGCGTGTGCGGTATATGGATGAGATATTGATGTGCTACTTGCTAAAATATGAATATGGTTTGAATGTATTAGGTTGGTTTTTATTCTTCTCCATAAGGAGGTATATATAAGAGTTTACATGAGTGCTTTACAAGGAATTAGATACAGTAAAGGATTAGGAAAGTATCTCCTAATTATACAATGATTTGACAACTATATAAAATAGGAAAGTAAATCCCTTAATTAATCAAGGAAATAAATTTCCTTGATTAATTAGGAGACTTACTTCAACACTCCTCCTCAAGTTGGTGCATATACGTCACAAATGCCCAACTTGGTAAGTGATTCATGAAATTCGTAGCACCCGAGTTGATAATCCATGCAGATTTTTGAGAGGACGTATGAAAAGTAGAACCTTTGGTGGTGTTGATAGAAGCACAAGTCTGGGTAGCTGGGTCAGCAGGATTGACCGCATGCTTTTGTGAGTCTGCAATAAGGGGGAGAATCGTAGGGATTCCTGACATCGCAGCGGAAAGTAAAATGTGATATGTTAATGTGAGGGATTTTGATTGGAGGAATTTGATTTGAGGAATTTGATGTAGGAATTGGATTTGAGAGGTATGTGTATAAGATTTGAGGGTATGTGTTTAGGGATTTTGATAAGAGGATATTAGGATTTGGGTATGAAGATCTGAATCTGAATATGTAAATATGAGAAATTGGATTTAGGGTTTGTATTTGAGGAAATTTGATATTAGGATTTGAGGACTTTAGATTTGAGGGATTTGGATTTGGGGAAAAATATGAGGAATTTGATTTAGGGTTTTGAATTTAAATATGAGAAATTTGAGATAAGGGTTTAGAGACAACCTAGGATCGATTGCTTAGCTAAATTCTAACTAAATAAGGTATAGGAAAGAGAAACAGATCCCTTTTCACTCCCCCTCCCTCCCCCCCCCCCCCCCCCCCCTTTGAAGAGGAGGGGAGGAGAGCACTTAAATTGCAAGAAGAACGCAAGCACGGGTCATAAGAGAACCTGGCTATGATAACATGCTAAAATATGAATATGGTTTGAATGTATTATGTTGGTTTTTATTCTTCTCCATAGGGAGGTATATATAAGAGTTTACATGAGTGCTTTACAAGGAATTAGATACAGTAAAGGATTAGAAAGTATCTCCTAATTATACAATGATTTGATAACTATATAAAATAGGAAAGTAAATCCCTTAATTAATCAAGGAAATAAATCTCCTTGATTAATTAGGAGACTCACTTCAACACTACTGAATATCCAAGCAGAAATGTCATTAAATCTCTTCCAGTATATTTGAGCCTCGCATTATGAGGAAATGATTTAGTCTTGGTTTTGAGACAAAACATACATATTTCAAGGTTTTCAATCATACTTGCTAAGAGAGCAAAGTTTAATATGAAGGTTTTGGTATGAAATTTCTATTTACAAACCAAGGTTTTGGTGCCAAGAAAAGGTTTTTATGATAAATGTTAATTGCTTTTACCCAAAGGGTAGCAATGTCGTTTGTGTTGCTCATCCCTACAAGTGCATTTTTGTATGCAGGTGATCATGAGGAGTTGGTGTGCGAGATGACATGGCAGTGGCGGCAGTAAGATTTGGTTGGTTTTGCGCGTCTCTGATTTAATTTGTGGCATGACTCGTATTATATAAAATTAAAGTTTTGTTTTCTTTTGGGTCTTCCACTTAAATTTTTCGTTTCCGTACAGTTTAGTATTTTATTTTATTGAAACTTAAATTCCTTACGTTCTATTGAGAACGTAATGTTATAATGTTGGGTTGAACATTGTAACATTGCGTTGTTAATAAGGCGTGGCATTGTTAAGTGCCCGATTTTGGTGTGTTACATTACGTATGTTATGAGATGAGATTGGAATTCTTGGGTTGAGAAAGTAATTAGGGAAAAGTGGGTATTGAAAAAGTTATTTTATGTAGTTGAATTTAACTCAAAACAAATAGAATTTTGACACTCTTCAATTTCATTTATCCTTTTGTTTTTCTGAAATTCTTTTATCTTTCTTTGTTTTGGAATTTGACATATGTCATTTGAGATACAATTAATTGAACGAGCTGGATTAAATCCAAGGGTTGAGCCACCCTTTGATTTTGTTTAGCTCCAGCCCAGTGCAAATATTTAGAAAAATAGGAATTTGGTGCCAATTTTTAGGAAGTTTATCATATTTAGCACACCCCATTCTAGAAAGAATAGTCTTGGAGAAAAAAAAATCTAAAAAAAGACAGGGAGATGAACAAAAAAAACTTATGTATATTTAGTATACTAACATATTGTATGAGTATCGCTAAGAGGGCAAGAAAACTAAAATAATATCTTGAAGGGACAGTTGTGGACGTGCAAGTATAGCTATGGGATGTTTCTCTAGCAGCCCTCGGTTTGCATAGGTGTATGGATGTGTTGGTAATAAAATTTCATGCCCATAGTTCTCAAGTTGACATCAACACAAGTCTAGTCTACTTATTAAGTTTAGATCGAAATTTTTAAGTGGTCTTCTCTCTAGAATTTGTAGCGGATACGACCTACTAAAATTAAAGCTTAAAAGTTATTTTTAGTTCCTTTAGTTTACCTTTTTTTTCAATTTTCGTCTCTGTAGTTTCAATTTGGTCAATTATGTCTTGTAGTTTCATATAATTGTAGCAATTCAAAGACAAGTCGTGAATTTTGTCAATTTATTTAACGGGGTCAGGGTATTTCTGTCAACTATTTATTTTGACGTTATGGTTTGTTGATTAATGAATTTAGGAGTATTTTTTGCATGATCCGGGTACACCACGTAGTTGGTATACCATCCAAATGATGTACCCGAAACATACAAAAATTTCTCTGAATTTAGAGCTAGATTGGAGATACTTTTATTATTATTTACTACTTTGGGCACTTGGAAATTTCATTTCAATGACAAATCAATTGCTTGTTTCTTGTTTGCGATCAAAAAAATTACATTTAATTTTTTAATTTTTTTTTACTAGAAATGGACTGAAATACCCATGACGCCGTGAAAGAAATTGACAGAATTCATGACTTGTCCTTGAATTGCTACAATTATAAAACTATAGGGGCACAATTGACCAAATTAAAACTACAGTGACGAAAAGTGAAAAAGAGGTAAACTACAAGGACCAAAGGTGAATTCTTGACTTGTAGACCAGATGTCTCAAGTTAGAACTCCCATGACATCTTAGTTGTGTGTGTGAGAAAAATCCCCCTCCCATGTAGTTTAGACTATCACTTGTACTAAAAATAAATTAAATATTAGGGGGTGTATTGAATATAGACTTTCAAAGACTTTTATGTAATTACAAAATTTAGGTGTATTCTTTTCTTTTTTTTCAAAGTTAAGATGAGGGAGGGGTGGGGGAGGGGGAACTCACACAAGGGTACCATGGAGACTTGAACCCATGACCTCTTGAGAGCACCCCATTAATACAAAATTTAGATGTATTCGTCAGTGTAGATTTTAAAAGAGTCTAAAGTGTTCAAGTATTCAATTAGGACTTTCCACAAGAAGCTAATGACATTCAATTAGGACGTTTAGTATTCAAAAAGTTAAATAATTTTGTGTATTTTGGAAGCTATTGAGTATAAATTTTATTATACTAAAGTCACGAATTTTGCAGCCGCCGCCCTCCGTATTTGAAAGGAGTTCAGATAAAGGCAAGAAATTTCGGCTATAAAGAAGAAATAGAGTATTTTCTTCCTCTAGTTCTCTGTTTTGCCGGCCGCCTTGCTTGTTTTGTCGTCCCAAAAAATAAAAAGGGTGCTGGAATGCCAATTTCTCACGGCACTGGCTAGTGGTACTGTTTGACCAAAATGTAGTTAGAAATTAGGACTTTGCTAGCAACTTGGAAGAAAAGATCTTCTGAACCCTATTGTTGCAGACACAGCTCTCTAGTCGTTTTCAAATGCCAAATTGTATGAGGGAACCAATTAGCGAATAAGAATACTTTATATACAAGTAAGAGACGAGAGCAAATGCAAACCGAAGGAAGGAGAAGATGTTAATGATAAGGAAAATGGAGCACATCAAAAATGTAGATAGAAATAAAGACCTTGCTTTGACGTGGAAGTTTATTAGTTAGTTTATTAGTCTACACCTCAAATCTTCTGAACCCTAATAATTATTACTCAGTCGTTTTCAAATGCCGAATTGGGTGAAGGGACCAATTGTATAGTGAAGAAGGATATTTCCTATGAATGCAAACCCAAGAAAGGAGATGGTAATGAGAAGGAAAATGGAGCACATGAAAAACAAGTCTTTTCTCTTTTGTTTCTTACTTATTTGCTTGGCAAAAATTTGTACCTCATCACCATCTCCACCTCCTCCTAATTACCCTCAAAACCAAACCCAAACTAGCCCAAGTGGGAAGAAGCATTTTGTGTTGATTCATGGAGCTGGTCTAGTAGCATGGTCTTGGTATAAGGTGGCAACTTTACTCAAAGATTCAGGCCACAATGTCACAGCCCTAGACTTGGGAGCAGCTGGGATCAACCCAATTCAGATACAACAACTTCGTTCGATCTCGCAATATGTCGAGCCATTGACAAAGCTCTTGGTGTCTCTTCCACCAAACGAGAGAATCATCCTCGTAGGTTTCAGCATCGGTGGGGCAGTCATATCTATTTTCTTGGAGAGATTTCCTGAGAAAATTGCTGCTGCAGTATACGTCACGGCTTACATGTCTGGTCCTAGTCTCAAATACTCGACTATATTGACAGAGGTAATGAGTTCACAAGCACACACCAAAGTTGCAGCATCAAAAACCATTGTGTATATTTATTAACAAATTATATTTTCGAAAAATGTACAGGTTAATAAAAGATTGGACCCTTTGGACACTATATATAGATACGATAATGGGACCAACAACCCTCCAACCTCCTATCTTCGTGGGCCTAAGTTCTTGGCATTGAAGTATTTACAGCTCTCCCCAGCACAGGTGAGTTGTCTAAAAAATAATTCAAAATTACTATTTCTTTATTAATACAAGCGATAGTCTAATTTATAATTATTAAGGTATCATGGGGATTCGAACTTGCGATTACGTTGCTGCAACTTTAATTTCTTTTTCCCTTTTTTTTTCTCTTGTTGTTTTTAACATTTTGTTTGGTGACATATTAATGGACAGGATAAAACGCTAGTGTCCTCTTTGATAAGATTTCAGCCTCTCTTAAATTATGATGTAATAAAGCTCACCAAGGAGAAATATGGATCGGTTCGTAGAGTATTCATTGTGTCTGGGCAAGACCAGTCAATAGTGTTGGATGTGCAGAATTACATTATCAGGAACAATCCACCAGATGAAGTGAAAGTGATTAGCGATTCGGATCACTTCGTCATGTTCTCTAGACCATTGAAGCTCTTCTTCCACCTCCAAAACATTGCTGAGAAATATTCTTAGAAATAATTTAGGACATGTTAGTACTATTATGTGTCATTAGACACCGTCATTTAAAATTGTATTACAAATAAACATTTGCCATCACTTTTTTCTAGCGTCAACTTTGACGCTGAGCAACTTGATGTCAAATTTATCATGAATTTAAATAGTTTGGTTGAAGTTATAAATTGCAATAAATGAATAAAAGAAACGCTGGAAGGTCCATCATGGATTTAACTTCTCGATTGAAGATCCTTTAACTGTAGTTGTATCATGTACTACATGTAAATCTTGTTTCAATTTTCTAATGAAAAAAGTATTAAGCTATATGACTGTTAGATTCCTCAATTTCGATAAATTATTTTATATGGTACTGAAATGTGTTAATTTATGCATTTTGAGTATTTCTTTTGGCTTCCATTGACAATTTTGTAATAGGAGTTTTATTGTTTTTATCAAGCTCAAGTTTAGATTAAGAATAGCTTCTCTAGGTGTTCTTATCTAACATTTATCCTATGGAGGTTCAAGCAAATTGACAAAGGTAAATTGTGCATTGCATCACATTGCATTAAATTGATTTCATAAAATAATAACTAGTCGTCTGTTTCTCGTATGACTAGTCATCCTTGCTCTGTAGGATTTCTAGCTAGATAACCAATCTTTTTGTCCTATTCTCTATTCCCTCTCTGCTGCCATGTGTCAATTCTGACCTAGGGAATTTTTGTGTGTAAAGGCCAAACAATTCCTCATTTGGCAGCTGTCTCTCTCAGGTGTGGAAGTTTTGGAAAGTTGTTGTTGCTCTTTCTCTTCTTCTTCCTCATGAGAGAACCATTTCATTTTCATCTATGAGTTTTTCCAAATTAATTTCTTTTTGAAAAACTGCATTTGAAATTCAAATCTGCATCTAGCTCATTAAAACACTCTATCATTTATATCTAGGTCAGATTCATGATTGATTTCTTCAAGAGTATGGTTTCTTGAAGAAATTGGTCATTCTCCTTTGAATCCAAATTTTGGTTTCTGTCTGAGTTGGAGCTTGCAAGCTAGTGCCACGGGATGAACAAGCTGGAGAAGGAGCTGTCATTGCCATGAAGAACTGAGCTTCAAGCTTTGCTAAGTTGGAGAAGAAGATTGCACAAAGGAGGTATAGCTCATCTTCCTAAATAGATCTAAGTTTTTCTTGAGCTTGCTTATGTTCCTTTGTAAGAATCTTTTTCTACTTAGTGGATTGCCTGGTCTGTTGATGACCCCCAGTTTTTTCCCAATGGTGGGTTTCTGGGTGAACAAATTCTGATTTGCATCTCTGAAATTTTTCTGGGTTTGTGTTCTTGGTGGTTGACTAGTCATCTTATGAATTCTGGGTTTATGTTCTTGTAGTTGACTAGTCATCATTATCTGTTGTTTGGTGTTTATTTGATTATGTTGATTTCACACACTTTCACCATAGTTGTTGCTAGCACAGGGGATGCCTAGATTGACGGGTCCTTCTAAGTGCCTAGGTTGTCACTAGTAATATTCTAGGGTTGCAGGTACATTGTGGCATGCTCTATGTGTATTCTTGATTGTGTTTGTTTATGACTGGCAGTTGACTAGTCATAAGTATATTTGGTCAAGTTTTGTTTAAGTGTCGTAGAAAATTTACCCCTCGTCACCTAAGTACCAATTTCAAAACGTCGTTACATTACGTGGTGTAAGTAATGTAGATAGCATGGTATGAGTGGGGTGTAAGTGTTATAGTGTAATGCAAAAATTATTTATAAAATTCTTGTGTTGGACAAAAATATTGTAGTTGCAACCAGTTATATATGAGCATTTAGTTACTATTGACAATACAAATTGTAACATTTTATTGTTGGACCAGGTGCTCCAACTACCTAAGGTGACACTTGTATTTAATTGTGGTATTGGTGAGACATGTCTTATGTGATAGGATTTTAGTACCTGTGCAAACAGGGTTAAAATCACTGAAAATACTTGCAAGAATACAGGGTAATTGTAGTATAAATGCTCATGCAAGGTCGTTGTCCCCAAGGATTGTTTGACCAATTTGTAATTAAACTAACTCTTAATTAATAGTTAAATTAGATTTTATCAAAGATCTGAAATTTATGAATTTGAAAAGATTAAATTAACAATAAAAGAAATCTGAAAGTTGGGAAATAATAACATCAAAGAAGAAAAAAGTTTTTCTTTTAACTTAACAATTTAGAGAAAACTAGGGTTCAGCCATCACCATCACAATAATCCTATGCAATTCTATCAATTACTTATGAATTTCCACATATATGCTTTGAATATTAGGTTTTCTTAATTTATATTCTACTTGGAAACTAATTCTATCAATTTGGAGATACTTTTATTATTATTTACTACGTTGGGCACTTGGAAATTTCATTTCAATGACAAATCAATTGCTTGTTTCTTGTTTGCGATTAAAAAAAATTACATTTAAGTTTTTAATTTTTTTTTACTAGAAATGGACTGAAATACCCATGACGCCGTGAAAGAAATTGACAGGAATTCATGACTTGTCCTTGAATTGCTACAATTATGAAACTATAGGGGCACAATTGACCAAATTAAAACTACAGTGACGAAAAGTGAAAAAGAGGTAAACTACAAGGACCAAAGGTGAATTCTTGACTTGTAGACCAGATGTCTCAAGTTAGAACCCCCATGACATCTTAGTTGTGTGTGTGAGAAAACTCCCCCTCCCATGTAGTTTAAACTATCACTTGTACTAAAAAAAAATTAAATATTAGGGGGTGTATTGAATATAGACTTTCAAAGACTTTTATGTAATTACAAAATTTAGGTGTATTCTTTTCTTTTTTTTCAAAGTTAGGATGAGGGAGGGGTGGGGGAGGGGGAACTCACACAAGGTTACCATGGAGACTTGAACCCATGACCTCTTGAGAGCACCCCATTAATACAAAATTTAGATGTATTCGTCAGTGTAGATTTTAAAAGAGTCTAAAGTGTTGAGGTATTCAATTAGGACTTTCCACAAGAAGCTAATGATATTCAATTAGGAAATAAAAATAAAAATTAAAGACTTAAAAATTAAAATTAAAAATTTAAAACTAATATTCCAACAAAGAAAAGAAATAAAAATAAATAAAGAGTTCATAAAGCTCAATATTAAGGTACCCAACTCATACATTAAAAAAAATGAGGAAAATAAAAAATTCACAAAGCTTAAAACAAAAGAGGAAGAGGAAGAAAAGTTAAAACTTTAATGGTGCGTTTGGATGAGGGAAATAAACTTGAGATTTTGACAAAACTCAGAATTTCTAAACTGACATGAACAATTCCCTGTGTTTGGATAAAAAAAAAACATAGAAATTTAGAAATTCCGCGTGGGAAAAAACATGAAATTTGAAGATCATAAATCCCAACTTTAAATTCTATTTGAAAGTCGTCATTTCTAAAATCCCAAGAGAGATTGAGTTTTTAAAAAAGATAACTTTACAAATAAAGGTTAAATTCCGTGTTTTAAATCCGTCACCCAAACAAGAAGCTTTACAAATTCTAGAATATTAATTTCCGTCATTTTAATTCTGTCATTTATGAAATCCTTGTACTTTTAAATTTCCTCATCCAAACGCACTGTAAGAGTTTTTAGTGCAAATATCTTCAACTAACTTAGAAGATTTAAGGAAGACGAGTAGAAGGCGAGATCAAGAAAATTTATAGTTAATTTGTAGACTAAAAGAACCTAATATATTATTTTATTTTAAAATAAATATTCTAAAACTAATCTAATATATTATAATATTATATATCATATATAATATACAAATAGAATAAGTAAAAATAGAGTTGGGGCTTGGACCACACTGGTCCCATGCTGGCTCCCCCCTCACTGCCGCCAAAGGAGAGGGTCATCCTTGTGGCTCACAGCTCGAGTGGGGCTGTCCTATCTATTTTCCTGAGAAAATAGCTGTTAAATTTGAATTGATTTTCTAAAATGTCTTTGCAACTAAAATGTACAGGTTAATAAAAGATTGGACTACTTGGACACTCAATATAGATACGATAATGGGACCGAAAATGCTCCAACGTCCTTTCTTTTTGGGCCCAAGGCCTTGGCAAGAAAGTTATACCAGCTCTCACCACCAAGGTGAGTCTCAATCCAGCTTAGGGTTGCTTTGCTACTGCTTTTCCTTTTCTTTTCTTTTTCTTTTTTTTTTTCTTGCTTTTAACTTTTTGTTTGATGATGTTTTAAGTGGACATGATTTAACACTAGGGTCCTCGTTGGCAAGATTTTCTCCTATCTATAATTTAACTTTTTGTATCATGTCTTGATTGAGTTTGATTGCACTGAGCCATGACAACGTTGATCTAAATTGATGTAATCATTTTAAATGAAGACTTTAGACTAGTCTAAATTCCTTAAATTTGTTTGATTACATATAAAATATAAAATTACAAGTTTGTCAAAAAAATACTAAAAAATAATTAATTAAGTACAACCTAACACGTATTCATCCACGGAAATCTAATATTCAATTAAGTTATACTTCTGTAGAATTTATTAGATGATGGAGTTTTGTAGATTTGAGAGGACTTTTGAGTGTAAACCAAAGTCATGATTACTCTGGCCTCTCCTCCGTATTTGGAAGGATTTCATACAAAGGTTTAAAATATATTATTTGTGGTTATAAATAAAAAATATATATCATGTCTGATTTTTTTAATTTTCAATAAACTCAATAGGATACACGTATGTTATAAATTTGATGCTACAATGCCTATTTCTCATATATAATTGATACACACACAAAAAAAAAAACATAATACGAATTGTACCTACATTTATTTTGTTTTTTAGAAAAAAAAATTTTGAACATCAAAAGATAAATTGAAAATAAATAAATAAAGCACAATAAAAGTCTAAGCCCTATATATAGAGGCTAGCCTCTCAATGACATTTTGAAAGGCCATGGCACAAGCAGGCAAGACAATCGCCTAAGGTCCCCAAATTGGGCCCAAACCAATATTATTTTAAAAAAACTATATTATATAAATATTATGTTAGGCGCCAACCAATTATTGTACATAAAAAAAACTTACATAATTATTCAATTTAAAATTAAAAAGAGGAAACTCAATAAAGGTCCATTCATTGTAAACAAAAACAAACAAAAAAAAAAAACCTTGCCCAATTACTCAATTCAAAATTAAAAAGAGAAAACTCAATAATGACCAAATTATTTTTTAAAATTGTAGCTTAAATCAATTAACCTAGTTGAATCAATTAGGAAATTGAAAAGGACATGATAGAAAAACTTGATTATGTAAAGTTAATTGATACTTTTGAATAGAAAAATGTAGGACGAGTGATATTTAAGTGATGTTTTGATGCACTTTATAAAGTTGTTGTGTAAATTACATGATTGTTTCTTTTATATGTTACAATTGTGAATTTGAATTTATCAAATATTTTTTGAACTTACCAAAAAAATCACATAAATATACATATAGAGAAGAAGTCTCCATTTAGGATGTTTGCCTAGGGCCTCCGAAACGTAGGACCGCCGTTGTTTGAAAGTCAACTCTACTACTAATTAGGTGAATTGTTGGAGCAAACTTATGACATCCGATACAGTACATGTTACCCACCGTCCAATACCAAAAATACCATACCGTGACTAAATTATAACTCGAATAGTTCTTAAGCTAGTGATATATCATCCCCAAATTCAAATTCCCTCTAATAAAATATGATTTTTTTTAAAAAAATTCGGTTAGTAGACTTTACATTTATATATTTTGAGTACTATATTGGATTGCCTCAAAACTGTCTCTTACGTGAATCGAATCCAAATGCACTTAGGGAAATGGGGACATTTATTGTAGTGCCACTGCATATGCATATATTAGAAAGAAACCAACTACTAGAAAGAAAGAATTTTCAAAGATATATGTGTTGTGTACGAAACAAATTCTGTACAAAAAGTCCAGGCAATGAATGAAAACATTAAAGAGAATTAATGAGAAGAATCTGAGAGAATTGAAGAAAAAGATTTTGTTTTCTATTTCTGTTTCTTACTGAAAATCATACACATTCTTATGTATTGTTACATTGTAATCTTCTTGACTAAGCAATCTAACTAACTCAACAAATCACGACATGACACTTGTCATCTTATAATAGGTACAAGTGCCTTTTATAATGAGCACGTTGAATAATTTTTATTATTATTATGCAGATTGGAAATTTATAAGAGAAAGGTACCCAAAAGATTTTGCAGAGACTTGGCCAAAAGATTTTGCAAAGACTTGGCATATATGTTTTCTAAACCCTGAAGAAACCAATTTAATGATGGGAGATTCACTAATATACCCAATATAAGAGACCAAATTATAAAAATACCCCATATGAAATGGACTTTAGAAACACACCCAAAACTCATTTATAACATAACAAAAAGGCTTTTAACTTCTTTTAAATTACAAAACTGCCATTGATTTCTCAAAACAAACCCAACCCCAAAACATATAAACAAGCCCAAAATACTCAATAAGACATCAAAGTAATTTAATAATGAAAATTAAATTCAATAGGGCCAATTGTCATTTTTTGGGTTTGATTATAGAAATTAAATGGTGTGGGGTTTATTTATAGTTTTAGTGCTAAGAATGGGTATTTGACTAAATATCTTAAATGCCTAGTGTTACAAACCATTGGTCTATTCATAAAGACCTTGCTTGCAACTTGGAAGTTTGGTTGAAGTTTACTCGGCATTTGCATTGCATGAGTGGTTCTGTTTACTCGACCAAAACTGTAGATAGAAATAAAGACCTTGCTTTGACGTGGAAGTTTATTAGTTAGTTTATTAGTCTACACCTCAAATCTTCTGAACCCTAATAATTATTACTCAGTCGTTTTCAAATGCCGAATTGGGTGAAGGGACCAATTGTATAGTGAAGAAGGATATTTCCTATAAATGCAAACCCAAGAAAGGAGATGGTAATGAGAAGGAAAATGGAGCACATGAAAAACAAGTCTTTTCTCTTTTGTTTCTTACTTATTTGCTTGGCAAAAATTTGTACCTCATCACCATCTCCACCTCCATCTAATTACCCTCAAAACCAAACCCAAACTAGCCCAAGTGGGAAGAAGCATTTTGTGTTGATTCATGGAGCTGGTCTAGGAGCATGGTCTTGGTATAAGGTGGCAACTTTACTCAAAGATTCAGGCCACAATGTCACAGCCCTAGACATGGGAGCATCTGGGATCAACCCAATTCAGATACAACAACTTCGTTCGATCTCGCAATATGTCGAGCCATTGACAAAGCTCATGGTGTCTCTTTCACCAAACGAGAGAATCATCCTCGTAGGTCACAGCATGGGTGGGGCAGTCATATCTATTTTCATGGAGAGATTTCTTGAGAAAATTGCTGCTGCAGTATACGTCACGGCTTACATGTCTGGTCCTACTCTCAAATACTCGACTATATTGACAGAGGTAATGAGTTCACAAGCACACACCAAAGTTGCAGCACCAAAAACCGTTGTGTATATTTATTAACAAATTATATTTTCGAAAAATGTACAGGTTAATAAAAGATTGGACCCTTTGGACACTATATATAGATACGATAATGGGACCAACAACCCTCCAACCTCCTATCTTCGTGGGCCTAAGGTCTTGGCATTGAAGTTTTACCAGCTCTCCCCAGCACAGGTGAGTTGTCTCAAAAATAATTCAAAAATACTATTTCTTTATTAATACAAGTGATAGTCTAATCTATAATTATTAAGGTATCTTGGGGATTCGAACCTGCGATTACGTTGCTGCAACTTTAATTTCTTTTTCCCTCTTTTTTTTTCTCTTGTTGTTTTTAACATTTTGTTTGGTGACATATTAATGGACAGGATAAAACGCTAGTGTCCTCTTTGATAAGATTTCATCCTCTCTTAAATTATGATGTAATAAAGCTCACCAAGGAGAAATATGGATCGGTTCGTAGAGTATTCATTGTGTCTGGGCAAGACCAGGCAATAGTGTTGGATGTGCAGAATTACATTATCAGGAACAATCCACCAGATGAAGTGAAAGTGATTAGCGATTCTGATCACTACGTCATGATCTCTAGACCATTGAAGCTCTTCTTCCACCTCCAAAACATTGCTGAGAAATATTCTTAGAAATGATTTAGGACATGTTAGTACTATTATGTGTCATTAGACACCGTCATTAAAAAAATGTATTACAAATAAACATTTGCCATCACTTTTTTCTAGCATCAACTTTGACGCTCATGAGCAACTTGATGTCAAATTTATCATGAAAGGTTAATTACTCAAATGGTCCTCAAACTTATACCCGATTTACATTTTCGTTCCTCAATTAAATTATTTGTTCAAATGGTCCATCAACTCTATATTATTCGGTTCATTGGTCCTACCGTTAAATTCTGTCAATGTTGTGGTTAAATATGAGGGCAAATTGGTAATTTTATACATTTAAAATAAATAAATACTTAAAAATGAAATAAAAAGCTCTCTTTCTCCCATGACCACCACCCTCAAGCTCCAACCCCCAAACCCATCCCACAACCACCCTCCATCCCAGGCCCCATGAACCCAGAACCCCAACTCCTCCCCACCCTCCACCCGAGCCAGCAACTACAGAAAAAGAGAAAAGAAAATCTTCCACAAACCCCCTCCCAACGAACCCAGAACCCCAACTCAACAACCTACCCCTTGATTTCCCTTTGTTCTTGAGAGACAACCACCCACCACCACTAGTAAAAAAAAACCCTTGCGCGACCAAATACAATTCGTCGCGCAAAGTAACTTTGAGTGACGAAAATTAAACTTCGTCGCTCAAAGTCTTACGCGACTAAATTTTGCACAACGAAACACAAATCGTCGCACAAAAGTCACTTTGCGTGACAAACCTTTGCGCGACGACAAAGCATCGTCGCTCAAAGTAACTTTGCGAGACGAAACACTAAAATTCGGTGCACAAAGTCTTGCGCGACAAAGTGTGGTTCGTCTCGTAAAGTCTTTACAAAAATAAAGAAAATAAAAAATTATTTTTAAAAATCTTTGCATGACTTTGCAAGACGAAACAATAAAATTCAGGTGCACAAAGTCTTGCGCGACGAAGTGTATTTCGTCTCGTAAAGTCTTTACAAAAATAAAAAAATTATATTTAAAAATCTTTGCATGACTTTGTGCGACGAAACACAAAAATTCGATGCACAAAGTCTTGCGCGACGAAGTGTGGTTCATCTCACAAAGTCTTTACAAAAATAAATAAAATAAAAAATGATTTTTAAAAATCTTTGCATGACTTTGCGCAACGAAATACTAAGCTTCGTCTCGCAAAGTCTTTACAAAAATAAATAAAATAAAAAAATTATTTTGTTAGAAAAATATATTATTGTAGTTCGGATTGGGTTTTTGTTAGAAAATATATATTTTAAATTGACGATCGAATTGGTTCATTGTATTCATATAGGGTCAAGGAGTGTAGCTGTAAAAAAATCATCAAAATCGAAATTGAAATAACCGTTAAATCGTGATTTTTCGTTTATAACCTGTCGAAAAGTTTTGTCCTATCACTTGATCTCTGAATGTTTATTTTTTTCCAATTTTTGGCGTATATGATCTCGAAGTATAAACAAACAAGTTTGACGGTTGAATCGTTGAAACTAGTTTCGTAGAATGCGTATGCCATCAAAACAATATATTCACTAACAATTAAGAGTTTATTTATACCTTCATTAAATACAACATAAGATTTTGTGGTATCCACTAGTGTAAATATTTTAAATTGAAGATCAAATTGAGTCATTGTATTCATATAGGGTCAAGGAGTGTAGCTGTAAAAAATCATCAAAATCGGAGTTAAAATAACCGTTAAATCGTGATTTTTGTTTATAACCATCGAAAAGTTTTGTCCCATTACGTGATCTCTGAATGTTTATTTTTTCCGATTTTTTGGGTATACGATCTCGAAGTATAAACAAACAAGTTTGACGGTTGGATCGTTGAAACTAGTTTTCATAGAATACATATGCCATCAAAACAATATATTCACTAACAATTAAGAGTTTATTTATACTTTTGTTAAATATAACATAAGATTTTGTGGCATCCACTAGTGTAAATATTTTAAATTGACGATCGAATTGGTTCATTGTATTCATATAGGGTCAAGGAGTGTAGCTGTAAAAAATCATCAAAATCAGAGTTGAAATAACCGTTAAATCGTGATTTTTTGTTTATAACCGTCGAAAAGTTTTGTCCTATTACTTAATCTCTGAATGTTTATTTTTTCCGATTTTTGGCGTATTTGATCTCGAAGTGTAAACAAACAAGTTTGACGGTTGGATCATTGAAACTAGTTTCGTAGAATGCGTATGCCATCAAAACAATATATTCACTAACAATTAAGAGTTTATTTATACTTTTATTAAATATAACATAAGATTTTGTGGTATCCACTAGTGTAAATATTTTAAATTGATGATCGAATGCAGTCATTGTACTGATATAGGGTCAAGGAGTGTAGCTGTAAAAAATTATCAAAATCAGAGTTGAAATAACCGTTAAATCTAAATTTTTCGTTTATAAACGTCGAAATGTTTTGTCCCGTTACTTGATCTCTGAGTTTTTTTTTTTTCCAATTTTTGGCGTATATGATCTCGATGTGTAAACAAACAAGTTTGACGATTGGATCGTTGAAACTAGTTTTGTAGAATGCGTATGCCATCAAAACAATATATTCACTAACAATTAAGAGTATTAAATATAACATAAGATTTTGTGGTATCCACTAGTGAAAATATTTTAAATTGACGATCGAATGCAGTCATTGTATTCATATAGGGTCAAGGAGTGTAGCTGTAAAAAATCATCAAAATCAGAGTTGAAATAACCGTTAAATCTTGATTTTTCTTTTATAACCGTCCAAATGTTTTGTCCCATTATTTGATCTCTTAATGTTTATTTTTTCCGAATTTTGGCGTATATGATCTCGAAGTATAAACAAACAAGTTTGACGGTTGGATCGTTGAGTAGCTTTAAATTTGTTTATTTTGTACGTATAACACTTAAGAAATTGAATAGTATATATATTTATTAGTAGCTTTAAATTTTTTTTAAGACTTTGCGCAACTAATATAATAATTCGTCGTGCAAAGTATACTCTAAAAATTTGGCGGGTACCAAAAACGGAAATTTTTTTTAAAAAATTTTACGACTTTGCGGGATCAATATATAGTCTTTCATCGCGCAAAGTATACCCGAAAAATTTGGACGGGTACCAAAAATGGGAATTTTTAAAAAAAAGTTTTTTACAACTTTGCTCGACCAATATATAGTATTTCGTCGCGCAAAGTATACTCTAAAATTTTGGCGGGTTCCAAAAATGAGAATTTTTTTTAAAAAAAATTTATGACTTTGCGGGACCAATATATAGTCTTCGTCGCGCAAAGTATACCCTAAAAATTTGGGCGGGTATCAAAAATGGGAATTTTTTTTAAATTTTTTTTTACGACTTTGTGCGACCAATATATAGTAGTTCGTCGTGCAAAGTATACTCTAAAAATTTGGGCGGGTACCAAAAATGGGACGCGGGAATATTTTGGTCGCGCAAAACTTTGAGCAACCAAAAATTCGTCGCGCAAAACCCTAAAAATTTGGGCGCGCACCAAAAATGGGAATTTTTTTTTATAAAAATTTTCGAGACTTTGCGCGACAAATATATTATTTTCGTCACGCAAAGTGATACAGGTTTTTAAAACCAAAATAACTCCTCCACCATTTTCTCAATGTCTTCTACTCTTACCTCTCCTCTCTCTTTCCCTCTCCCCAAATCCTACCCTTTCTCTCACACTCACTCCTCTCACTTAATCTCTCATCTCTGTCTTCACTATCTCTCACTCTCACTCACTCTCTTATCTCTCTTTTCATCATCTCTCACTCTCACTCACTCTTTCATCTCTCTCTCACTATCTTTTCTAATTCTCTCACACTCACTTCTCCCTCTCATTCTCACTCACTCAAAATCTTGCCAAAAGGTATATTCTCTCCAAACTTTAAATTTTTTTCATTAATACGTGTTTTTGGAGTTAGTTTTGAGTTTATTCCATTTTTTTGTTATTATTTTATGTTATTTTTTTGTTATTTGACAATATTTGTTTTTTTGTAGGGAATCATCGAGACTTTGACGGCTAAAGTTGAGGATTTGGACGCAAACGAAACATATCCTCCTCCACTACCACCACAATAGGCTTGTAGATTTTATTATTGTACTTTGTTAATTTATGTGTACATTTTGAATATTATATATATTGGATAATTTGACCACTATTTTTCATATGTAATTTTATTTTGAATAGGTCAATTTAAATTAAAGTAATTAAAAAATAAAATCATACAATTAAATTAAATTTAAAAAGTAAAAGTTAGAAAAAATTAATATAATGAAATTGATATAAGAGAAATAATAAAACAATATGTCAAAAACCTTTCGCAACAAAATATTTCGTCGCGCAAACTATTAAACTAGTTTATTTTAATTAAAAAAATTTAAAAACAAAAATTAAAAAAATGAATATTTCGTCGTGCAAAGATTTGCTTGACATTAGGATTCGTCGCGCAAAGTATCTTTTAGCGACGTTAAGTTTCGTCGCGCAAAATAAATATTATTCGTCGTGCAAAGTTGATAGTATTCGTCGCGCAAAGTAGTTAATATGCATTGCGCAAAGTTGTTAGTATTCGACGCGCAAAGTAGTTAGAATTCGTTGCGCAAAGTGATTAATTTTCGTGGCGCAAGTAGCTTTGTGCGATGGTAATATTCATCGCGCAAAATTGTTATCGTTCGTCGTGCAAAATAGCTATGCGCGACAAAAAATATTTTTCGTTGCGCAAACCCTTTCTTTACGATCTTTGCGCGACCAAAATTTCGTCGCGCAAACTTTGCGCGACGAAATAGTACTTTGCGCAACAAAATTATTTCGTCGCGCAAAGTGTTTTTTGTAGTAGTGCACCTTCCTCCCTACCCAACAACCACCTTTCATCCACACAAAAATATTCTCATGACACCCAAAAATCCCCACCCCATTACTGTTTTAATTTTTTCTTGATGTTGTAGTTTTGATCTTGTTGATGGTAATAGTTTACCAAATGAGTTGAAAGAGGGGGTGGGTCTTCGTGGTTGGTATGGTGGGAATACAAATTAGTTTCATCAACTCGTTGCTTTCTCTTGAGAAAGTTTGTATCTTTCATGGAAGAAGATGCGAGTCTTATGATGTGCCAATTGAATTCCATTTCCGACTTGGTATTGACTGAAACCTTGATCAGCTTTTGTGCTTCTGTTTCCTCAAGTCCTCTGTTTTCAAGCATTGTGGGTAACCAGAAATTTTTTTTATCAGTGAAATTTAGAATACAAATGAGTTGTATTTATACTAAATTGTGTAAAACTGGAATACAAATGAGTTGTATTTATTTTAACCCTATTTTTATTTGTTACTTATGAAAAGTCGTATTTACCCTAAAATTTGGTTAAATCTAACAGAAAATTAGACGGTGGGACCAATGGACCGAATAGTATAGAGTTGATGGACCATTTGAACGAATAATTTAGTTTAGAGACCAAAATGTAAATTGGGTAAAAATTTGAGGACCATTTGAGTAATTAACCTTATCATGAATTTAAATAGTTTGGTTGAGGTTATAAATTGCAAAAAATAAATAAAAGAAACGTTGGAAGGTCCATCATGGATTTAACTTCTCAATTGAAGATCCTTTAACTGTAGTTGTATCATGTCTTGTTAACGTGACATAAAGTACTACAAGTAAATCTTGTTTCCATTTTCTAATGAAAAAAGTATTAAGCTATATGACTGTTAGATTCCTCAATTTCGATAAATTATTTTATATGGTACTGAAACATCATTGCGTGGTGTAATTAATGTAGATAGCATAGTATGGGTGGGGTGTAACACCACGTGATCGTGTTATGGTGTAATGCAAAAATTATTTATAAACTTTGGAGAAAAATGTAGTTGCAACCAGGTATATATGAACATTTTGTTACTATTTACAATAC
This sequence comes from Prunus kanzakura, assembly GCA_020521455.1. Taxonomy (NCBI): domain Eukaryota; kingdom Viridiplantae; phylum Streptophyta; class Magnoliopsida; order Rosales; family Rosaceae; genus Prunus; species Prunus kanzakura. The sequence continues at coordinate 420,510 of BPUM01000879.1, read as the reverse complement.
AAATTGTAACATTATTGTTGGACTAGGTGCTCCAACTACCTACGGTGACACTTGTATTTAATTGTTGTATTGGTGAGACATGTCTTATGCATAGCTTGGAATTCATGTAGGGGGTTTCTTGAGGGAATCTTTACAGAGGTTGATTTAATTAAAATTTTAAAATATTATATGATTTTTTGAAATTGTTAAATGATGATATTCTTGATATTATTTGATTGATGCACTTGAGATTGTTTGGATATCGAATTAATTTTCACAATGCTTATGATGATTGGTGATTATAATTTGGTTTATATGCGTATGAGAAGTGACTGGTGAAATGAGGAATTATTTGCAGAGTTACGTGTGACATTCCGTCTCAAAATATTATTTTATTTATTTATTTATTTAAATTATAATTTAACCCTTGGTCATAAGGGGATTTTGAGCACTTTTTGTTCGGAAATAGTTTTGGGAACTCCCACACAAATTATTCCCTCATCTTCCCAAAGAATTCTCTCTCAACTATTAATCACAGTATTCCAAACCCGTCAAATCTGTTCATATGTCTTAAACGCTATCCTTCATAGCTCAAATCGAAATAATTGCTTCTTCAATGTTGTTCATCTGGTTGTCTACTAGAACATATCCGAAAATTAGCCCAATCGAAGAAATATATAAGCACCTAAAAACCCAGTTTGGGTACGAACAGCTCATCTCTGCCTAATACTCTGTGTTATATGCACGGATTTGGCTTTGCATGCGAATTTCCATTACTCTTCTCACCTCTGTTCCTTCACACAAGTTGTTCCTAAGGTCAAGTTCTACAACATATCCAAAAGGCAGGACCATTGGGTTTCTCTAACCATCTAAAATCGTGTTCAAGGTGAGATTAGTCTTCTCTTTCTTTCTGTATATGCTGGTTTTACACTAGTGCGAACTTATTCACTCTTTCATGTAGCCATCTCCTGATCTAATGGCATCGTTTCTTTCATGAACGTTGTTTATCTATGTCTTGGTCATGATCTATCAAAATTTTAGCTTCATCCAAGAAGTATAACCATCCCAAAATTCTGTAGGAGTGTAACCAGTTCATCATTGTCTGTTGTGTTGATGTAGGCTCGGATTCTGTCTTTCATGTCGATTTCCCTTACTCAGATGAGAAAGGTTCTTTGATGAAAGTTGTTGAGACTTCTGTTCTCTACAGCATATCCAAAATTCATGGTCATCCAACAAGTTTAGCACTGTAGGAAGTGGTATAAACTGAAATAAGCTTCTTGTTTCCAAGTGCTGTTTTGGTGGTTTTTCTTCTAGGGAGGTGAATTGAGGATCTCAGACCAATTCAGAGGATTGAGGTAAATATTTGAGATATTTGAATTTTGGAAATCTGTTTTAGAGGTTATACTTTTGAGGTTTTGTGGATTATTGAGTTTGTTGGCGAGTCCTTACTTAGTTAGGATTTTGGTTCCTTATTTCATTAGAATTTTGGTTACTTACCAATTATTATTTAGTCCTATTGTAATAGAGATTTACTTCCTATTGTAATTTAGATATATTTCCTATTTTATTTAGGGTTAACACATCTTTGCACTTGTATAAATACCTCTATATTGGAGAAGAATAATAATATGAGCATATACGAGCATATCTGAAAATATTCTACCCATTTTATTTGACATGGTATCAGAGCCAACTTTTCTGGTGACCCGTGTGTTGTGCTCACCCGTGTTCTAACCTCATATTTTTTTCCCTACCGGTGCCATGTGTGCCCTCCTGGGTTTGTGTGTTGTGTCGCTGTGTTCGTGTCATTCCTGTCTTCGTGCATCTACCATATTTGTGTATTTGCTGTGCTCCGCTGTGTTCCCCTGTGATAACCTCTACCAAATTGAGAGTCGTTGGCACTCCTCATTCCTAACCCATCATGGGTCTTCATCTTATGGTCTTTCTTGATGTCTCAGCTTCTTTATCTTTGAAACTTCATAACAAGTCTCTTTACTCCGTGAGCCTCGTCACTGCTCACCGAGCCGTTGCTTTCCTCCGCGAGCCTCGTCAACGCTCGCCGAGCCATATCTGTTGTGATTTCTTCCTCTGTGTTACAGACTTGGTATCACATCCCAAGTCAAGCTTCCAATTAAGTTTCCAGGCCCGTCTGGCATTTGCAATCCCATACCATACCAGCCTAAAACCAATTCATTCAAAGTTATCCCAGCCAATCCACACTACCGTTGTTCCCTTTGCACAGCTACTTACTCTCTCTGTGTTGCCGACATTGTCCCGGCTTCTTGTCTTGCCCATATCCCACGCACTCTGTCTTCCACTTGTTTCACTTTTTATGTTCAATATTCTATGTTCTCTCTCTACCCGCCAACACCCTTTGTGATTAGCTCTATCTCTTGAGCTCTCTCTGTCTTTTCTTCTCTTGCCTACATGTTGGATGTCTTGCCTCTCTTTTTTATCCTTTATTTTATTGACTTGTTTTTGCACCATATGTCTCTTCCTTTATCAACACCTCTCGCATTTGTCAACATCACCTACCCTATCTATACAAATTCATCCACCTCCCTACCACCTTCCCATCTTGCATTTGTTTCTGCCACGAGACTGGCATGTTTGAGTCTCTTTACTATTATTCAATTTATTTTCTTCCAAATCTCGACCCTTTACCAATGTTGGATTTGAGGGGGAGTGTTGCAACTTTATTTGGGTGTTACTTTCTCCAAATCTCGACTCTCATACATCGTCGGATTTGAGGGGGAGTGACACCGCTGCTCATCTATTCCTCTGCAATTTAACCACTTATCTGCCATGGCTGATTCTGCTACATCTCAGTGTTAGTCAGTGCATGTTTCTCAAGTACCATTGATCATATGGCTCCATCGACCCCTTCTCTTTAGGGGGAGAGGGGGAATGAAGAGAAGTTGTCTCTGCTGTTGCTATTGCCAATGCCTTATATTACTCTTGTTGGTGCCAGTATTGTTGCTCATGCCTTTGCTGGTGTGTTTCCGCTGTGGTCATGCCTGTTGACCTTGCCTTTGCTCTTGACTTTCTTTGTCTTGCCTTACCCTATTTGTTAGGGTTTGGCTTTGCCTTGCCATGCCTTGCCTTACCCTTTCTTTATCTTGCCTTACCCTATTTTTAGGGTTTGGTTGCCTTTGCTTTTGCCGTGTTCACAAGATTTCTGTGTCCTTTGCCGTGTTCACAGGGTTTCTGTGTTCTGCCTTACCTACTGCCGTGCTCACATGACTTTTGTGTTCTGCTATGTGCCCTATTTTTTAGGGTTTGCTTTTGTGTTTCCTCTACGAACTTTGCTTTAGGTTGTCACTTGTTTCACTCGTGGTTGACGAAAAGACTTTCTCTACAATTGGTGCTTCTCAAGTATGGTGTTCGGTGACTCGCTTGTCAAGTTGGGCGTGCGAAATATCTTTGACCAACTTGAGGCGGAGTGTTGGCGAGTCCTTACTTAGTTAGGATTTTGGTTCCTTATTTTATTAGAATTTTGGTTACTTACCAATTATTATTTAGTCCTATTGTAATAGAGATTTACTTCCTATTGTAATTTAGATATATTTCCTATTTTATTTAGAGTTAACACATCTTTGTACTTGTATAAATACCTCCATATTTGAGAAGAATAATAATATGAGCATATACGAGCATATCTGAAAATATTCTACCCACTTTATTTGACAGAGTTTGATACAAAGTTAATGAAATCTGTGAACTTTATTGAGGAATACATGAGTTAGGTTTTCTAAATTAATTTTGAGATTGACTTTGGAAGATGAAATTCATTATTTTGGGACAGATTTGGTTGTTGGATATTAGAGGACATTTATGTTGTGATTTAATCTCTTTAGGAATCTAAGTTCTAACTAGGCTTATATTGTCTTCGAGGTAAATTCTTGAAGGTGGCCTAAGTGAGTTGGTGATTGTGGAGATATAAACGTGATGTGGACTATGGTAAAACCAAGTAAGCATGGAATCGAGGTAGGGGGTCTTCACTTGCCTCACTAGTTGTTTCCCGTTCGCAAATAATTATATTTATATATTTTGATAATTGTTTCATACGGTTGAATATCTTTTAAACTGTGTTGTTTGTTATCTGTTTTGGCAATGAATTTGAAATGTTGTCTGTTCTGGCATTGGATTTGAATGTGGTTTAATGTTTTGTTGAATGTGTCACACGTATTACCTGTGGTGATGACTCGTTCTGGTTGGGATATATCTTTCCATGTGTGTAGTATCCGGTTGTCTTGCCTTGAGAGCAAAATCTGTTATGTGTTGATTGATCATCAGTCACTGCGAGTATATAGTGACGTTCGGGTAACTCTGTGCCACTGTTTTAGTTGTGATTTATATTTCCTACACTTTGTTTATTTGAATGGTCATTTTTCAAGCAATAAGAGAAAAATATGTTTCGAACCAAATTTCTATGTTCTTTGATTTCTTCATAATTTTTACACAAACCTTCTTTCCTTTGCAAAAACTATGAGAATGTTTATGTTTATATATACTTGGAAGTGGATTATGGGTAACTTGAGATATGTGAAAGCTTGGGTGAAGTGTGAGCACAATGACCCGTTAGTTGAGAAATTGTATGGGCACAATGACCCAATTTCCCTGGGGAAGGCTCCGTGCGTGTGCAGTATATTGATGAGATATTGATGTGCTACTGAATATCCAAGCAGAAATGTCATTAAATCTCTTCCAGTATATTTGAGCCTCGCATTATAAGGAAATGATTTAGTCTTGGTTTTGAGACAAAACATACATATTTCAAGGTTTTCAATCACACTTGCTAAGAGAGAGCAAAGTTTAATATGAAGGTTTTGGTATGAAATTTCTATTTACAAACCCAGGTTTTGGTGCCAAGAAAAGATTTGCTTGTGATTTGAGAAATTAGTTTAATCACGTTTATGATAAATGTTAACTGTTTTCACTTAGTTGGGGCTACCCAAAGGGTAGCAATGTCGTTTGTGTTGCTCATCCCTACAAGTGCATTTTTGTATGCACTCTTCAATTTCATTTATCCTTGGGTTGAGAAAGTAATTAGGGAAAAGTGGGTATTAAAAAGGTTATTTTATGTAGTTGAATTTAACTCAAAACAAATAGGATTTTGACACTCTTCAATTTCATTTATCCTTTTCTTTTTCTGAAATTCTTTTATCTTTCTTTGTTTTGGAATTTGACATATGTCATTTGAGATACAATTAATTGAATGAGCTGGATTAAATACAAGGGTTGAGCCATCCTTTGATTTTGTTTAGCTCCAGCCCAATGCAAATATTTAGAAAAATAGGAATTTGGTGCCAATTTTTAGGAAGTTTATCATATTTAGCACACCCCATTCTAGAAAGAATTAGTTCACTGCCCACCAGTGATAAGTCTTCGAGAAAAAAAATATAAAAACAGACAGGGAGATGAACAAAAAACCTATGTATATTAGCATACTAACATATTGTATGAGTATCACTAAGAGGGCAAGAAAACAAAAATAATATCATGAAAGGACAGTTGTGGACGTGCGCGTATAGCTATGGGATGTTTCTCTAGCAGCCCTCGGTTTGCATATATATTATAGAGGTGTGTGGATGTGTAGGTAACAAAATTTCATGCCCGTAGTTCTCAAGTTGACATCAACACAAGTCTAGTCTACTTATTAAGTTTAGGTCAAAAAATTTAAGTGGTCTTCTCTCTAGAATTTGTAGTGGATACGACCTACTAAAATTAAAGCCTAAAAGTTATTTTTAGTCCCTATAGTTTACCTCTTTTTCACTTTTCGTCTATGTAGTTTCAATTTGGTCAATTATGTCTTCTAATTTCATAGTTGTAGCAATTCAAAGACAAGTCGCGAATTTCGTCAATTTATTTAACGGGGTCAAGGTATTTCCGACAACTATTTATTTTGACGTTATGGTTTGTTGATTAATGAATTTAGGAGTAACTTTTGCATGATCCGGGTACACCACATGGCTGGTATACCATCCAAATGATGCACTAGAACATACAAAATTTTCTCTGAATTTAGAGCTAGATTGGGGATACTTTTATTATTATTTACTACTTTGGGAACTTGGAAATTTCATTTCAATGACAAATCAATTGCTTGTTTCTTGTTTGCAATTAAAAAAAATTACATTTAAGTTTTTTAATTTTTTTTTAAACTAGAAATGGACCGAAATACCCATGACGCCGTGAAAGAAATTGACGGAATTCATGACTTGTCCTTGAATTGCTACAATTATGAAACTATACGGGCACAATTGACCAAATTAAAACTACAGTGATGAAAAGTGAAAAAGAGGTAAACTAAAAAGACCAAAGGTGAATTATTGACTTACAGATCAGAGGTTTCAAGTTAGAACCCCATGACATCTTAGTTGTGTGTATGAGAAAAATCCCCCTCCCATGTAGTTTAGACTATCACTTGTACTAAAAATAAATTAAATATTAGGGGGTGTATATAGACTTTCAAAGACTTTTATGTAATTACAAAATTTAGGTGTATTCTTTTCTTTTTTTTTAAAGTTAGGATGAGGGAGGGGTGGGGGAGGGGGAACCCTGGCGCCCCATTAGTACAAAATTTAGGTGTAGTTGTCAGTGTAGATTTCTAAAGAGTCTAAAGTGTTGAGGTATTCAATTAGGACTTTCCACAAGAAGCTAATGATATTTAATTAGGACTTTTAGTATTCAAAAAGTTAAATACTTTTGTGTATTTTGGAAGCTATTGAGTGTAAATTTTATTATACTAAAGTCACGATTTTTGCGGCCGCCGCCCTCCGTATTTGAAAGGCGTTCAGATAAAGGCAAGAAATTTCGGCTATAAAGAAGAAATAGAGTATTTTCTTCCTCTGTTCTCTGTTTTGCCGGCCGCGTTGCTTGTTTTGTCTTCCCAAAAAAAAAAGGGTACTGGAGTGCCAATTTCTCACGGCACTAGCTAGTGGTACGTTTCTTGACCACAATGTAGTTAGAAATTAGGACTTTGCCAGCAACTTGGAAGGAAAGATCAAATCTTCTGAGCCCTATTGTTGCAGACACAAGCCGTTTTCAAATGCCAAATTGTATGAGGGGACCAATTAGCGAATAAGAATAATTTATATACAAGTAAGAGACGAGAGCAAATGCAAACCAAAGGAAGGAGAAAATGTTAATGATACGGAAAATGGAGCACATCAAAGACAAAGAGAAGAAGTCTTTTCTATTTTTTCTTTTATTGCTTTTTTTCTTGGCTAGGGTTTGTTCTTCATCGCCATCCCCACCCAAACCGAGTGGGAAGAAGCATTTTGTGTTGATTCATGGAGCTGGTCACGGAGCATGGTCTTGGTATAAGGTGGCAACTTTGTTGAAACATTCAGGCCATAATGTCACAGCCCTAGACTTGGGAGCATCTGGGATCAACCCAATTCAGGTGGAACAACTTCATTCGATGTCGCAATATGTTGAACCGTTGACGAAGCTCATGGTGTCTTTGCCACCAAAGGAGAGGGTCATTCTTGTGGCTCACAGCATCACTGGGGCTGTTATATCTATTTTCATGGAGAGGTTCCCTGAGAAAATTGTTGCTGGGGTATATGCCACGGCTTTCATGTCTGGTCTTAGTTTGAGTTATTCAACTATATTTGCAGAGGTAATGAATTCACAAGCACACACGTACAATAAATATGGTATGAATAATATTCTTCTCTCTCTCAAGTCGCAGCACCATATCCATTGTTGTTCAATTCTTTCTGTGACTCCTGGCGAGTAATTAACGAACGATATGCTCCAAAAATGTACAGATTAACAAAAGATTGGACTATATGGACACTCAATATAGATATGACAATGGACCCAAAAATCCTGCAACCTCCTTTCGCTTTGGGCCCAAGGTCATGGCGTCAAACTTTTATCAGCTCTCGCCACCAGAGGTGAGTTTTATTTTTATTTTTATTGGGTTGCAGTTTTTATTTTATTTTATTTTTTGTTGTTTTTAACTTTTTGTTTCGTGATTTATTAATGGACAGGATTTAACACTAGGTTACTCGTTGGTAAGATTTTCTCCCGTCTTTGATTTTGATCAAATAAAGCTCACAAAGGAGAATTATGGATCGGTTCCTAGAGTATTCATTGTGGCCGAGCAAGACCATGCAATAGTGTTGGATGTGCAAAATTTTATGATCAAGAACAATCCGCCAGATGAAGTCAAAGTGATTAAGGGTTCTGATCACATGGTCATGCTCTCTAGACCAGTGGAGCTCTTCTCCGACCTCCAAGACATTGCTGAGAAATATTCTTGAAAATGATTCAGGGCATACTAGCTAGTAGTAGTCTGTCTCTGTGTGATTAGACTATATGTGAAGAAATTTCAAGAAAGTAATACAACCTAATTGGTGTAAGTTGGTACAACTCGTGTTAATTTAAAAACGGAAGAAAATTAAAGAAGTTGCTATTGAGATGGAGACCACCATTGAAAAAAAAACATTTGCCATCACCTTTTTCTAGCATCAATTTTCATGCCCGGCAGCTTGATGTCAAATTCATCCACACTGGATTTAACTCATCGGTTGGAAATACTCTTATTGATGGGTTACTTAAATTACATATACTTGACTGAGATTTTTCGAATTCAAGAAATTATTATATGATACTGAAATACTGTTACATGGTGCAACTATAATTTAGAATTGTAATATGAGTAGAGTGTAACACCACATGACCGTGTTAAGGTCTAATGCAAAAATTACCCATCAACTTCTTGTGTTGGAGAAAATTGTTGGTGCAGCCAACCAGTTGTATTGTATATGATTATATGCCTATCTTTCGAACCACATAATAAAGATAAACACAAAATTATACACAACTTCTAATAATTAAGTTTTTCTCCTTTATTTGATACTAGTATGCGTAATATTGATGTCTAAAGCATATCAATTTTTTTTTTTTTTTGGGTTGTTGTCGAACCGTATATCAGTCGTATGTTTGTGCACGTGGGATATACTCACCAACCAAATGATGGCGAGACAGACACTTGCGGGAATACCTCACTGGGATGCTTCGAATTGACCATATAAGAACTCAGAATGAGACTTTGTAACAGCCCAAATGGAATCTTAAAGATTGGCCTATCTTCTTTTTCTCACATAAGATAGGCATTTCAATATGACTCTTCATACCCACGCACGTCAGCAGCATGCTACTTCAGACAAACCACTGAAAAGAAATGAAAGAGATCGCAGAGGTAGACAAGTTCCAGTTGAAATTGTTTTTCTTGCAACTTGTATGCAGACCTAGCATTAGGTGTGAATGGGCCGGGCTAGAGCCCATAGTCAAAAAAGCCCAACTAAACATCCTCTTCCTAAATAAGATGGCAAACAGATAGACAATACAAACTTCAACTCCAATACAACATAGCTAATATATTATGTCCACCACACAGTTCTTTTCACGATAACGGTTTTCCATCACTTCATCATTCTTCTTCCGGGTGGTGGCTAAAGCATTATCATGCTATTGGAGAGGCCACCCAACAACTTGTGCCCTGTCAACTATATGAATTTGTAGCTCAAATGGTTAAAAGCAGTTATCCTTTGCACCCGAGATCATGTTTTCAAATTCCGCCTCCATTAGTATCACTTGTATCAAAACAACTAAAGCAGGTGCAATTCCCATTTTAACTTTTCTTATCGACTTCCATAACCCTTAAATGGAAAATTTTAACATACTTGCCAGCTGGGGGCCGGCACCCACATGATTATAGGTATAGCTTAACACTACTCGCCTAAAAACAAAGTTGTAAACTAGTCTCTGGCCACAAAGCCAACAGATTTTGGATTTATTGAGAGGTTTAAAACAAGCATTACGATATTTTCTCAGCCACTTCACATAAGCATCCACAAAGTTGTTCGGGCTTTGAGAGCATGACCATATGACCAGCTTCTCTAATCAGTATCACTTGTGCAGTCGGACCATTCTCAATCATCCACCGTTGAAACTCTTCTTTGACAACTTCATCTCCTTCGCACACTACAAAAACCCTAGTTACTGACCCGAACTTCGGTTCTGTTAGCTGGCACTCTTTGGTCATGAAGTCTTCCAAGAACAACCCGGATGGCCTTACCAACATTTTAGCTAATTCCAGATCCTGCATGCAAAGACACATAAATTCAATACTAAAATACAACTTTGTTGTTAATTATATAGTCATTTCATCATTATAAATTAATCAGCATAAGAAACTAGCCTCTGGTTTGCACTGCTGGAACAATTTTTCTGCCATGTAGTGTGGACCAAAGACAACTGAGGTTAGTGGATTTTCCTGGTTTTGGCCAAACTTAAGCTCACAATCCAATAATGATTCAACTGGGGTCCCTTTGAAATACTTTGTTTTCCATCACGTGAAAAAAACAAAGAGATTGAAATGAGCATCTGAAGCAGATTCATAATAGATAAAATAAGAAGTTTGTAAGAATGTAAGAAGTTTTTTTGTTTTCTTACTTCTTGTATGAGAACTCCAGGGGGAGAATTGTAATGAGGCATATAGGCTGTGACAAAAACAGCAGCCAAAACCTTCTGAGGGAAGCTCTCCATTGCCAGAGATATAGGAAGGCCGCCATAACTGTGGCCAACCAATATGACCCTCTCCTCTCGTGGGAAATAGAAGCCATGAACTCCATCAATGGCTGGACATAGTTTCAAACGGAAGTGATCTCATGTAGCTGCTTGGAGTTGATCCCAGAAGCACCAAGGTCCAAGGCAGTGACACGGTGACCGGCGTGCTGGAGGAGAGTGACAAGCTTGTACCAGCACCATGCTCCATGGCAAATTCCATGAACCAAAACAAAGTGTTTCGGATTCTCCATTTACCTCTCTCTCTCTCTCTCTCTCTCTCTCTCGATCGGCAGCTTATGATAAGTAGGTATATAAGAGCACTTCCAGCCATTGCATGGCAAATGGGAAGGGAAGGGAAGACAAGGGCAATTACTGTTCACGTGAATAGTAACTGTCCTTGCAATATTTTTGTTATTTTTTCACCTATTGCTATGGTAACCTAAGATCAATTACTATTCACATGAGATTAATTTTATTTATATGTATGAGATTAATAATATTAAAAAATTGCTAAGTATGTATAAATAAATAAAAATTATTCTGAATTTTTTGGTAATTTTTCAAAAAAAAATTCAATTTTTTTATAAAAAAATTCGTCACTGACGATATAATCCTCAAGCAACAGCTCGGGCTTTTCTTACTTTTGGGCCTGCAGAATTTGGTGGAGCCCACGCCTTAGCTGGAATGTTTGTACTTGTTGGAGCTGCAGCAAGAGGACAAATGAGACAGAGACAAGAAGTATGGGTTGGCATTATTTTATCAAATTTGCCAGTTGCATTATCAACTTTTTCTTACTTATTATTTTGCATTAGAGTTCACAGTGTGACAGGTGAAATTCAATTATTAATGGAGACGTGTCCTTTTGTTTCTCTCTGACTTGTCGAATTCACAGTGCAACAACACGAAATTGAAATTCTGCCACATATGCCGTAGAAGAAAAAAGTGGAGCCGCAATTGCGTATTAATTCGAGATAATGAATCCCAATGGCCTTATCCGTTTTCTCCTTTCCCTCTTCCTCTCCAACTTTCTTCTTTAACGTTCCCACCACTATACATCTTTATTTCATCAAACCCCTTCCTTTGCTTTATAATTACCTCCCTATCAAGCTTTTCATTGTGATTTAACTCCACCTAATTACCTCACTATCAAGCTTTTAACTCCACTTCTGATTCATGTTGGCAGCTTTTATTATGAGTCTGCTGGTTCGATATCCTGATTGGCCTGCTTGGATCTTTCTTTGGTTTTTCCGAATTACAAACTATATGTATTGGCTCTTGTGTATAGGGAGATCACGTGGCCAATATTATGGTTGAGGACAACTTGTGCATCATCAGTGAAGGAGCAAACCCAACCATAAAACATGTGTCATGATCATTCATTGTCCTGATTAAAACGTGTGGCAATTCAGTCGGTATGTACAAGTCGCAATGGACGTGCCAGAAAGGATAAAGATAAACGGAAACAGAATTGGATGGGAAGAATATTTACATAAAGAAAGGGGAATCTACCCACTTTGAATTCACTTCTTTACATACAAACAAACCTTGCTTGAAAAAGGTTACCGACTCGACACATTCATGTGCGTTTAAAGTCACCGTGAACATGAGAATCGACTTACTTTCAGAAGCAGATCAACAAAGCGGTGCGTACGTAGCTCACCAAACTAATCAGCTAAGCATGGTTGGATGGCCAGTCTGCAGCATCCTTTTGATCATGTCCATTCCAAATGCAGAATCCGAGGAACTGAACAAGGCATCGCAATATTAACTCACCAGTCTATTCATATGAGATTCAGAGAAATTTTCTAAACAGTCATATCATTGACAACAACAACTACTACTAGTACTAACTACTTGTTAAGAAAACAAGAGCAAGATGTTCGTCATATTCGTCAGTTTGCAAAGAAAAAGGGACTCGTCTATCTGTTAACTAGACACTAGCACTCCAACCTAATGTTACAACAGCGTGCTGCTTTTGGTAGATGGAGCAGGTGTAAACTGCTATGACCAAGTCACATTATGATACGTAAGTCGTAATAAAGTAGACCTACATCAGGCTTGAAGATTCAGAACTTACAGTTTGGTGACTAATCTATTACTCATCACTAAGTAACCAGTCCACAATTTTGTATTAACCTTTTAAACAAAATACTTCGCCAAATTTTGTATTAATCAATTGTCAGTACTCAGTACATACAATAAAGTAACTTAAAATTCTATTTTAACAAACAGAGTATCTTTTTTGGCAGTGAGGCATTTCATAGTAAAATTACTGCATTTCAATTGATAGCATCAGAGAACTACCAACCCCATTCTGCCTTAACAAATGTCTGCAAAGACAATTACATTAATTAAAGTGAAAAAATATTCTTAGTGTCAAACTGCGATTGTTTTTCCTCACTCAAAGAGAAGATGTAAGCTATGTGTGCCATGTTTGAAAAGATATATGAATAAAAGGAGAACCAACCTTGGGATAGTAATTTCATGGGGAAAACAGACTACACTCTCATGATTCGGTATAGGGGGAACATGATCTTTCTTCTCATTCACAAATTTTATTATTTGGAACAAAACCTCATTAAGAGATGCTTCAAGCACGGCTCTGCGAGCGATTCTCTCTTCCAATGCACTCTCTGCACTCATACATCAAACAAATGTAAAGGTGAGGGTCAGCATGGCTTCCTGAAAGTGAAGCATTAGAAACTATAAATTCAGTTCACAATAGTAACTGTACCTCCTGGATCAACTACAACTTTAGAATTATGAGATTTGCCAGAATGTGCTTTGGGGTGTTGGGCCACATTCAAATTAATATGCCACTGTTCCCAGTATAGCCTTTCTTTTTTATGAGTAAACCAAGTTGCCTGTTTGTTTCTTTCTTCAAAGAAAGACAAGCAGATCTGCATCACAAACGATGGCAGTTTATTAGGAGTTCTTTCAGAAAAATACCTTGATCTTGATGAAAAGCTTTAATGGAACAATGGGAGGATATAACTGGATACAAGTTTTGGATGAGAAATCAAAGAAGTGATGCAAAAATCATGGTTGAAGAATTCTGTCTCCTAGCAGAAATAAATTCTACCTGCAATAGTATAATTAGTTAAAGCAAATGAGAAGCACAAACCTGACTTTTCTTGTTCGGGTGTTTCTCTACCCAACTAATGAATTGCTCAATATTCTCATCTATTTTCTTCTCTAGTTCCATATCACCACATTGAACCTATACCCAAAAAAAAAAAAAAGGTTTATATATAATAATCATACATATCAAAGGCTAAAGATCAGATTGTAGCCTTTAGCTCAATCCCACATTGAGGATTATTTAGAATGCGGAACCATTACAATCATGAAGATTCGTCTCAGAAAAGTAACACACAAGGAAAAAAATCTGATGCCAAAATTACTAGGCAAACAAAAAAAAGATGATGAAGGAACTTCATTTCCTGTTGAGGTGTCATTAAGATTGCAACAGAATTTGCAGTTGGAAAATTAATTCAAAGTTGACTTATGTTAACTAACATGCACCTGCGGAAATGTTATACTGAATGGAAAAAAAAAATTCAGACTTGAACTTTGTTAACTGACATGCATGATGCACCAAAGAACCAATATTTGGAGCATAAAAAACTTACATATGTAATTTCAAAAAGTTCCAAATCAATGTCTTTGGGCCGAACAAGACCTAAAGCCCGATGAAACACTATCGTGTGAAGTATGCCTGCACTCAAATTTAAACTGCTGTAAGCTCACATGAAAACAAATAAAATCAGAGTGCAGTGAGTGCAGGATTATGTATTCTACATAATTAAAGGCAAACCGGAGATAAATAACACATTTGTTTACAAACCAGCACAAGAGTTCAGAGACCAGACCCCAAAAAATGCCATTTGTTTTGTTGATCTTACTACGCTTTACTACGTATCAGGAAATGACCAACAAAATTTTTTCACATTTGCAAGCTCAATTCTTTGAAGTATTTTTTTCACTTCTCAATCCCCACGTTTGATTATAGTTTGGGGCGGAAGTTAGTAAAGGACATAAAAAAAAACAAAATTCAGGGTCCTTTAGTGCCATTATAAACACAGATTCTTGCAGTATAGAATTCATTGTTCAAAATCACTGTTGCATTGCATCATAAAATGTTGACATTTGGCTAACGGCCACCGCAAATAGAAAACAAATTGAAGGAACTCCGACGCTCCCCGTCTTAAACAAAGCTTATTCTGCATAAAGACACTTCCTCGTCCCACGAAACAGATATACCTAAACACGTATCTTAGTTGAATTGCTCAAACAAGTTCTACACAGTACAATTTCTAATCTGCAGAGTTTTCCATTGGCAAAACTGATTTGCATAATCATACTAATTATACATAGGCATAAGCTAACACATACGCACATATACAAATATACAGATAAAGCAGAAAAGCACGTAAATTGAGCAATTTGAAATCAAATGTACAAAAAAGAACCTGAGAAAGAAAAGAAAAGGACAAGTTCAATTGGAAACTTACAGCGCAGAACTTCCCGTATCTCAAAGTGCTCAACTTCCTGAAGCACCAGCAAAATTTCAATTTTCAAATATAAATTAATTTCTCAAATTTCACAAATATACTAAGAGAGAGAGAGATGGAAAGACAGAGAGAAGCTAACCAATTCTTTGAGCTGGCAAACTTCACAGTTCATGGTGCGTTTGGCGATGAAAGTGAATTGGAGTTCAGAGTGATTACGAAACCCTAGCTTTCTGCGAGAAATTACAGTGGGCGTTTCGTGGCGTTGAGGAGAGCGATTGGGACTTTTGATCGGAGTGTGTGTGTTTAACTTTCAAGTGATCGAAGTCTTCAACTGGAAGTCTAATCCTAATTGGTTTTTAACTCGGCGATGATGAAAGAAAGAAGGTTCTAATTTAAATATGGGCCTCTTTGGGCCTTTTTCGAAAACATAATGGGCTTCGGCCCATGAGACTGGCGTCATGATAAAGAGGTTTAGCCCAATGTTATTTCTTACACATTCCATGTGAACCCACAAATTTATTCATTTATGCATTCGAAACTGTTTTCAATTCTTTTTCTTACCCCATTTTACCCGTTAAGAAAACTTGTAAAACAAAAGTAAATAAATACAAAATTTTGACCATTTTTAGAAAATATTCGATCAGAGAAAAGACCAGTGGTAAAACACATGATTGTTATAGCCTATTACAAGAGTTCAAGAGTTCGACTCTCGTCTTCCTCCCTTTTCTAGACATTGGATCTTTTGGCTTAAAGATCTCACACAATGGGCTGAATACCACATGACTAAAAGTGTTATGTGATGTTGATATTTGGATTCATATTGCCTAAACCTTACTACACTAAATATTTTTTTCAATTCTTTTTCTTACCCCATTTTACACATTAAGAAAAGTTGTAAAACAAAAGTAAATAAATACAAAATTTTGACCATTTTTAGAAAATATTCTATCAGAGAAATGACGAATGATAAAACATGTGATTGTTACAGCCTATTACAAGAGTTCGACTCTCATCTTCCTCCTTTTTCTAGACATTGGATCTTTTGACTTAGATTACCTCACACAATGGGCTGAATACCACATGACTAAAAGTGTTATTTGATGTTGATATTTGGATTCATATTGCCTTAACCTTACTACACTAAACATTTTTTTCAATTCTTTTTCTTACCCCATTTTACCCATTAAGAAAAGTTGTAAAACAAAAGTAAATAAATACAAAATTTTGACCATTTTTAGAAAATATTCGATTAGAGAAAAGACCAGTGATAAAACATGTGATTGTTATAGCCTATTACAAGAGTTCGACTCTCGTCTTCCTCCTTTTTTTAGACGTTGGATCTTTTAACTTAAAGAATACCACATGACTAAAAGTGTTATTTGATGTTGATATTTGGATTCATATTGCCTTAACCTGACTACACTAATTTTATTTTTTTTCAATGCATGGCTAATGTGGGATTCAAAGGTACGTACAAACCTAGAAAGAAAAATTCTCATTAGACTAAGAAAAGTCGTGTGAGATAAAATCATATACAAGTGAAACACATGTTGAGAGACTAATATTTATTTATTAAAATATACAAAACCGGTTGGTTCTTATCTTTGTCGTTGACAGGAGAGAATTTTAAAAAGTAATGTCAGCATCGTGTTAGAAAACAATTATAATAAAAAGACAGAAGTAGAGGAAGAAAACCAACCATAAATTTGTATGTGTCCTTCAAATTCATGATTGTAATTAGTTGAAAGTGATATATAAATTATCAATCTTGAATTGTTAATCGAATATTGCTTGCCCCCTTCCCTCCCGATAAGGAGATAAGTTGATACTCATCCTTCCAACAAACACAGTATATGCTATTGTTCTTAGCAACATGAACGTACGGTATAAATTCCTACTTATATGGTAAGGAGGGAAGTAATTTTTTTGTTAATCCATGAAGTCTTCCAAAGGTGGGATATACGATGGAATAAGGAAATTAATTAATTTAGTCCAGTGGAAAAGAGAGATGTAACAATATTGCAGACAACTACTTCCACCTTATAATTAATCAGACAAATAGACTTTGGAATCTTTTAAAAATAATTGTATGAAGAAGCTAGGGCGGCTTGCCTAGCTAGATTTTGACAGGTCTTGACCTGACCTACAGTGGCTGGCTGGCTGCCGACTTGTTTATTTACCCACACAAAAACGTACGGGGCAGTTGAAGATATTGCAATCTACGGTAACTATATGGTGTTGGGCAGTTAGGGGTATTCTCAAACGACGTACGATCTTGTCCTGATTAGATAATACATTTATTTATTTATGCATTAATTAATAAATATATTTATTTATATGTATATATGATCTCAGTGGTGGTGTCTGCCGGCGAGACTTGGACCTACCTAAAACCTATTACTTTTAGTCTTGCATTAGGTGAGTGTTGATTGAGAATGATAGTGATTATATTTTATGCTTTTCGCAACGAAAATATATACTAGTGTAATTAATTTAATGACAGGAGTGTCGACCTAGAAGGATAAGAATGTTCATAACATGGAAGAACGTTAATAGCAAAAAATTTAAAAGTATTTGGTTCTTTAAATGTTATCAGTCATTTTCTTCACGAACAAATCACAGTCGTTATGTTATGCGTGGTAATTTTAATAAGTTATTTTTATATATGTGTATTAGTTGTACCTTATCAATTGCGGCATATATCCAACAACTTGAGGCTCAAGTTTCAAGGTGGTTGGTGCTAGCTTGCTTTTATCAGTATATCATACAACGTTATCTGAGTAGCTACAATGGCTTTATTTTCTCTCGGTGGTTTTGGAATATTATTTGAGAGCTTCGAGATGTATATCTTCTCGCTAGGGGCGGGAGCTGTTGGGGTGTATTGATCAATTATAAGTTAATCACGCAATCACTGTGTTTAGGGTTTTGTATTTATTTGTGGTGTGAATGGAAATCAGTCCAATTCATGGGATTCAGCCAATCTGGAGTTCCATAAAATATGAACTGTGGGGTCCATCTGTCAATTTCATTAGAGAATAATTCAAGCCCTACCCCCAAAATGGTCCATACCACGCCAATAATCAGCAACATAACATTTGGCACTAATCATTTTCAAACTAAGAAATCTGCGTCCTAATAATTCAAGACTCTCGTTGAAACTTACATATCATGGTTGAACCTTGTCGGTATTATGCACTTGCTATTTATTTTCGTTGTTCAACTCTTTATCAACTCGAAAGTAATTGCTATTGAACTTGACAACATGAAAAACCGAATATATTTAGGTATATTTTTTTTAAAAGGATCTCCTCACAACAACATTATCTATACACTTTATTTATATTATAATATGTATAATCATCATGTCACGTGATGTTACGAATTATAATTTAAGACGGGAATAAAAGAGATGAGAGGAGAGATTACTTACTAGCTAGAGTTTGCCTATCTGCTCCGATCACAAACTCCTATACATAGAAAACCAATCCGAGTCTTGGTAAGAGAAATAATAAGGATTTAGGACCCTGGTCGAGGACCTGGCGGTATGCAATAAAGTATAGGAATCCAATTATCCTATAGGGCTGTATCTCACTGTCAGTGATAAATTCTCTCCGTTTGTCTACCTCTAAGCTCATTATAAGTTCCTCTGCTAAACTAGCTATATCCAATAAGCACCAGCCCACATGCATGCAAAAGCTTTGCCAAGCGACATGATCTATGCAACTTCTGCACCAAGGATTTTGTCCATTCTAGCTGTTGTCAGGTTTGAAACCCTAGCTACCTACTTTGCTAGCCTCCCTCGGGTTTTGCTGAGCAATACATATATGACCTATATATTTCATTTCATTTTGGTTGCGTTTCAATGGTGGTGGAGCCCATAGGGGAATGTTAGGATTAAGAACCATCCATTTTTCTCCTTTCAATGAATTTTGTGTCAACCTTTTCTCAGTAGGAGTAGGCCTAAGCTAGAATTCTATGATATGCGTATCCTTGCGAATTGCAAAATGTTGTTTGGATTCAACAGCTTGGAAAGAGAGAGAAGTATGAGGATCCCAAGAGAGTTTGCGAAGGGACAACCCTAATGACAAGCTAAGTGACGTTGTGTTAGATTGTGAATAACCAAAGAGACAAATATTTCTGTGTGTTGTACGAATTTGGGCCATCAATGGCCCTAGGGTTTACATAGGAACAGGTTGAATTATAAGGTTTAGTGCAATCCAGTTGCAATCCATCGGGCCCCTCTATATGACCAAAGAATATTTGAAGTTTCTATTTGTAAGAATAAGTTGTTAAAATATGTCACAAGTTCATACGATAGTCAAAATGATTAATAATTCATATTTATGTTCATACGATATTCAATATGATCAATAGTTAGTTCAAATTTATAGATCATCTTGTAAGTTGATAATAAATGGGATTTCACCAAATAAATTACGTGATTAAGAATCCAAGTATTTCATTGCCAAACATCAATCATTAACTTGGACTTATTTGTCTTGGATTTTATCCTCTCTCTTTTTTTTCTTTTTTTTCTATGTGTTGGATTTTATTTGTGTTGCATAACAAACATCAATAATTTATTAAGTACTCTATACCTATATCCTTTATATTATTGTTTTATGAACGCAAAGGAAATGACAGAAGAGAGAGAGAGAGAGAGAGAGAGAGAGAGAGAGAATTATTGACCACTTTAATGAAAAGAAAAGAGGAGGAAAGGTGAGGAGCCCTAGAAAAGCTGTATTGCCGCATAAGGAGAGGACACAGTAGTCTATTTAGAATGTGGAATTTTATCACATCCCATATTCCCATCTCCCCATATGCATATTCTCATGTCGTATCCACTCCCTACACTACGCTACTCACAAATTCTCATAATTCTCCGGACACTAATCCAACATAATTAGGTTGTATATACGATTCTTGAAATATATGAAAGCATGTGATTTCATCTTTGATGAAGAAATTTAAATTCATAACTATTATCGACAATTATAATTATTTAGTACGAGTTGAATAGTGATATTAATCATCAATACTCGTATTTGACCTATCAAATGATATGACATAAAAGTGAATTATCATAACTTAAAATTAGAAATCTTAATTTTGTATTCATCTTAAAATATCAAATCCATCACTTGCATATGCACTTATCATAAGATACATACATCTTTGATCATTTCACCATGCTTGTTTGTTGGTTGTCTAAATTTTACTTGGATATGGTCCATATAATTTATTATGATAATCATATTAATAATTAAACATGGGTTTAGATTTAAGAAAATTAGAGAAAACACAGAGAGAGAGAGAGAGAGAGAGAGAGAGAGAGATGGAGCAATAGAGTGCCCGAGGATCGAGGAAGGACTGCCCCCCCACTCAAGCCACAGCCAGCTTTGACGGCGACCTTGATTACCTGCCCCTTCTGCCCGCGCTGCCCACCCATGTGTATCACAAATCCTATAATCTCCTGTCGTTTTCTGCTGCCCTCACGCTGCCCGACCTTCACAGATAAAAGCATGTCGGTCCGGTCTCGTCTCAAGCCTCGCGCTCCGGACGGCACGCGCGGTCAGGTACGTACGTACACACAGTACTATAACATCACCATCCATTCACCAATAATTTCCATGATTTGTTTTCTTTTTTCTTTTTTACTTCCCAAAAATATTTTAAAACTCAAAAGAAAAAATAGAAAGAAAAAGTAGGCAAGTAGAAGGAGCTGTCTATTTTCATGTTGATCAACCCACTACTGGCAAAACCCAGCATGATTCATGGGACCCTTCTTTTCTTTTTTTGCTTTCCTTTTTCATTCACATTTCCTCTTTATATGTATACATGTATTCATGAATTAAGAACCAAAATAAGCTCCTTTTGATTCAACCCAGCAAGCAAACCCTAGATCATTTGGGTTTTTAGTGAGTGCCTTGGTCAAAGTTGAAAGCTCAGCAGGTTCTGGCTCTGATGTGCATTTTACTTTACATTACTATGCACACCCTTCCCTTTACTAACTCCATCTTCAATTTATTTGGCACTACAGTCATTAATACGGACTTATGGGTTTCCAAGTATTTGTACATCTTTTTTTTCTGTGAGAATGTGAAGTGAAATGCATTTCATATTTGACAGTCAAAATCTTGTGTTTATAAGGAGTTGGACTATTTCTCCTATTGCCAATTAATTTCAGGATGGAACCTCAACTTTCATTTGCGCTACAATCTTGGATTAGTTGTGCTATTTTGGTAATTAAGTTGTTGACGAAGAACTTTATGTCATACAAATGAAATTAAAGCTACAAGAAGAACCTAGTATGGAGTTGTATTAGTTTAATCTGTGGTGGGAATGGCCCTACCCTCTAACTAATCCATTTCAATTGCTTTATGGAGTCAATTACAATTGATTTACTGTAGAATTTTAATTGAATAATTAATTAAGAGTGGGAGTTTCCAAGATATCCGTAATTACACATTAGCCTCTCTAATATATTATATCTTAACGTAAGCGATAAGATTTAGTCTTCATAATCAACAATCTCCAAGTCAAGATGGTGATTGACAAATGGTTCCGATAATTTGAGACATGTAGACCCCCACCCAACCCCATTTTAATTCACATCTTATATTCCTTCCAGATTTTCAAGCAATCCGCAAACATGGATCAAAAAGTAATTTGCATTCAAACCACAACTTCTTAGAAGGGTAGCTCTCGTTCACACAATCATGTAATTTACTGTGGGTCGTTGCCACGCAGAGTTAGAGCATGATTGGTCCAAATAAACTTGATTAGCAGTGATTGAACGGGCAGCTAACCGATAAGGGTTCCATCAACTTTGATTAATTATTTCCAGTTTGTCTTATGCAGCATGTAATTAGGTAGCACAGTTTTTAAATTCACGCTCAAGCATACATGACCAAGGTCAAAGCTCTACTTTCTAAGCTTTTGGGAGATTTCATACTTATTTTCCTCAGCGTTTATAATGTGAACCAGTTGATTATCTGATTAAGTATGTGGTCAAGATTGTACTAAAAATTCCATGAATGTGTTTCAAGATCATAGGTGAGCTATTTGTGATAGCGATTCACAGATATGTACTGATGTAAACCTCACAACGAGTTGGACATAAATTAATAATTCAGAACCGTCGACTCACGCATAAACAGTATAAATTTGTCAAACTAATACCAACAAAACTCATGTGATCGATTATGAACTGACTGCATTGATGGAAAAAGAAACAATGATGAATGTTTCGAATGCAGATGATGAAATGTGCTCATGTGGATATGTGGTACTTGATATCAGACAACAAACCACACGTTTGAATAATTAGTTTAATTAGGTTTAAAATTACTCAATGTGTTGAACCTGAACACGATGGCATTGGGCTAGGCCAGCTCTTTGGTGTGGTGGTGGTGGTGTGCGTGGCCATGGGTGGTGGTGGTGGTGTGGGGAAGGCAAAATTGAAGCCATAAGTTTCGGGCAGTGGCTTTATAGTTGGTGTAGGGCCATAGGCTTTACACGTAGTTCCATGTGATTAGCCCACTCCATGAACTTGTAATGATGGTTCTCGAACAGCATCTTCAGGAAGAAAACACAAAAGACCCCCCCACACAACAAAGATTATTCTTTTAGAAAACTTGATTGCTATTATCATTATATATTCTCTTCGGCACTCCCCACTTCCACTAATATAATAAAATTTGGTCTCATTTTATAATCCCAATTGCCAAGCAAATCGTTTCTAATTGATACAATCCAAAAGCTCTTGCACTAAGACCCCTCCCCCACATCCTCGAAAAGATTGAAAAAAACACCTATTAGCTTGTGTGAATAATTTATTATTCCTTATAAAATTCGGCTGGGAAAGAGCTGCATGGAAAATACACAAGAAGAAGGTGATTTTAATCATAAATTTTAATGCTTACTTCAGCCGACTGTTATTGGAATCATTAGGGAAATAATGCAGTCTTGTCAAAATTATATTTTCTCACAGGACAAAAACTTGGTTGATCAGCTCTACTAATGGAAAATGGTATTTACTAGCAGACTAGAGGTCTCAGGTTTGAATCCCATGATATCATATAATTGTGTGTGTGCGTGAGAAATCCCCCTCCCGTGTAGTTTATCACTTATTAAAAAAAATAAAAAAAGACCTGGGTGATCAGAGGGGGTAGGATAGATTGGGAATTTGAGAAAAGACCATTTACTTCCCTCCAAAAACCACCCACAACTGAATTCCAAATCCACAAAAATACCGCTTTATTGGAATCATTGTGTTGTTTAATTAGCTATATAGACTAAAGTTGTGATATATACTTTCTTCCACATGCATTAGACCTATATATATATTAAAGCTCCCACTACCAATCCCCCTCCATTCTTTAACACCCCAAGAATATTTGGCCAACAAAGTCCCCTACAACTCAAGTCTTAAGTCACAAGGCAAGCCTTTTATTTGAATATCAAAGTTCCAACTCAATATATATCCTCTTACATAAATAGTAGCTAGATCACACATACACTAAATACACAACAAAAACCACTTTCTCATATCTCTTTTGCTTTCTCTCCACTAAGTACTCCTCAAAAAAGATTTCATCTTTATTTGCTTTTTCTCTTTGTTTTTGGATTGTTGTAGATCTACAAAGAAGATATCAGAAATTTAAGATGATCCAAGAACTGTTTGGAGGTGCAGGCCTTAGTAACATAGCAGGAGGAGGAGAGAGGAAATTAATCTCCATTCATGGTGGTACAACTTCTTCTCCTTCTCTTTCTCCTTCACAATCTCCTTCTTCTTCCACAACTACTACCACCACCGCCACCGCCACCACGACGACGACTACAGGTGAGAACTTGAGATGCCCGAGATGCGATTCTTCCAACACCAAATTCTGCTACTACAACAACTACAACCTTACTCAGCCCCGCCACTTCTGCAAGACCTGCCGCCGCTACTGGACAAAAGGAGGAGCCCTCCGGAATGTCCCAATTGGCGGTGGCTGCAGAAAAAACAAGAGTGCCACTGTGTCAACGACTCCGATAGGTAAGGCCGCCGCGGGGAAGTTGAAAATGGTGGCATCGGAAATTGGAAGGTCAGGATTCAGCGGGGGGTTCGACAATGATGTCCAAGCAAGCCCAATACTATGGGGCTCCCCTCAGAATTCTCATTTACTAGCCCTACTAAGAGCCAGTCATCAAAATCAAAACCCTAACCCTAACCCTAATCCTATATGCAATTCTGTAAATGTGAAGGAAGAGGGGGCTATGAATATGATTGGATCCCACATGATGACCACTGAGCCAGCAATGAGCACTGCTCGAACTCTGGGGTTGGATCCAGTGTGCCAGGCTCCTTCACTTGGTCTGTGCAGCTCTTTCTGGAGAAACAACAACCAAAATCAACAACCTCCACACCACAACCAACAAAACGACTTCCCAGTTGGTCATGAGGTGCAAAGCAATATTGGAATTCAAGAACTGTTTCAGAGGCTAAGATCATCGTCGTCGTCATCGGGAGGTTATTATTCTGATCATTTAAATAATGTGGTGATGTCATCTTCTTCTTCTACATCCTCCATTTTGGATTCAACTCCAGCTGTTGGTGCCGGAGAAATGGGCTACTGGAACCCG
Organism: Prunus kanzakura; assembly: GCA_020521455.1. NCBI lineage: Eukaryota > Viridiplantae > Streptophyta > Magnoliopsida > Rosales > Rosaceae > Prunus > Prunus kanzakura. The sequence goes on along the minus strand of BPUM01000879.1, from coordinate 395,800 downwards.
GCATTTACTGCCTGGTCATCAGATCTTCCCACAACCAACGGTGCATATCATTAAGCCTTTTGTTAAGGGGATTTTTAACTTTGTGTTAGCTAGCTAGGTTCTTTTTTTTTTTTCCTTTTCTTTTTTTTTTGGGTTATGTTTGTGTGGGTTGTGATGTTATGATGGCTTTAGCATCAGTAGCTAATAGCTATCCATCTCTTTCTTCTCTATCTGCATGTGTGTTTTAAGGTGTAAAGGATATGAGGGTGTACCAATTAAGGACCAAGAAATTAAATTAAACGTTTGTTATTTGTTATAGTGTTAATTTCTTGATGTTATCACATTATTATTTGGCATAAAATAAGAGGGGTTATGCTTAGATCCCTGAGAAAAGTGTAATTCAGCAGTTTAATTATCTTAGCCAAGGGTAATGTAACAAAATTTGGGTACCCCCTATATAGCTAGCTACAATTAATTATATTTCCTAAGGATCTAAATAAATTTATCTATGTAAGAAAATATCTGGAATAGTTGATTGGATCAATTGAGAGAGAGAGAGAGAGAGAGAGAGAGTTAAGCACATACAGCTTCTTGGTTGACTAAACAAGTTTAGTTAATTGAGAGTTTATTTGGATTATATTAATTGATTAAGTGAAGTGAAGGTGAGGGTGGTGGTGTTACGATACTGTTGGGGTGGTGGAAGGCACATGAAGATTCAGGAGTTGTGTTTGGTTACGAGAAAGTGAAGAATGAAGTGTGAAAAAAACAGCCTTTGGAAAGAGTTTCCCTTTTATGCAGCAATTTGATTCTTATTACAGTCGGCCGTCAGAGGATTCCTTCTATACTTGCAGCCTTTGTAAAAACTGGTATCTGCTCTCTGCTCTAATTGCCTGCTTCTCTGGAACTTGCTCATACTATACTTATTTATGCCCCTTTGGGTGCTCAAACATCAAAAGGGCACCATCTCTCTCTCTCTCTCTCTCTCTCTCTCTCTCTCTGGGGTATGTTCATAATTCTTTTGGTGTGAGCATGCATCTTTTTGAAGCTTAAAGTTTACATGTATCAGAACTCTTAAGGAAATAGAGGGGGGAAAAAGAAAGAAAAGTAAGAAGAGCAAAATTTGGATAATATTCTGGCTAGATCTCTCAAATAAACTATAAAAACTCGAGTTTTGAGCAATAAGGGATATATCATATAGTTAGCTACTTGATGAGTCAAGGCGCTTGACAAGACCATGATTGTATGATTATGTTGTGGCTGCACAACGCACATGCTGTGTACGCTACCAGACTATGCTGGTTATGCTCCTATGGTCCCTGATTGGGACCCTATTCAGGATAGGCCTGCTTGCTTTCTAGAGTTGTTAAACCTGGTCCTTCATTGCCCTCTTATAGAAAGGCATATAACTAAGTCTTTGTAAAAGTTTAGTTGGGGTCCAGGTTTATCAAGAACAAGGAGAGAGAGAGGGAAAGAGAGAAACTGCAATTTTGTGATAGAAAAAGTTCACCACTTTGAGTAACTAAGAGGTACCAATTGTCGAAAAAGGTTTGCAGCTCAAGTGGTTAAGAACATTCGAATTTCTCTCCCCCGTTGTCGCTTTTCAAACGAAAAAAGAAAAGAGGGTACCATTTGTCTGACCCAAATTTCAATTTTGTTACCGTAATTTTATAGGTAGTTTGAATTCTCTATAGTTTGAATTCAAACAACTGTGGAGGGAAATGTGGAGCTCTGCTCACTGGGCACCAGTAGGCCGCTCTTAGAGGGGAATCTGCTCTTTTTGCTGATGTTAATTAATTAGATGGTACTCTTTTCGCTAGATAATTTCCTACTTGATTGCTTATTGCACAATGAAAAATCTTGAAGACATTTCTGACTGAGCAACTAAAAAGGAACATAAGATTTTTTTTTCTTAGTAGAAATTGCTGGTGCTCTGTTCCTTCAATGCAGCTTGAGCTTGTGGTTGAACTCTAAAATGAGTTTTTGGGTCAAAATCATGTTGGCATGTTAAAAGTCCTAAATGTGTGATAAATTTTCTAATGAGACTAATTGAAGCCAATCTTCTGAGCACCATTGTTGAACTTATTGTATAGAAATGAACATGTTCTATGGGGAAGCACAACATATGATATTAGACATGAACATGTCAGAGAAATTAATCCTTTTTGGGACTGTGGCAGTAAGAAATCTAACACAATGACACTTTAAAACATCTTATTCCCTCACCCTAAACCTGTTTCCCCATTTCTTTTTCGACAGTCACACCCTCGTAACTGAAACTTAAGAACTACCCAATTTTAAGAAAGAAAAAAAATGAAAGAACATACAGAGTTACATGATCAAAGAGTAAATAATTTGTCTATCAGTGCTTGGCCTTGCCGCAAAGCAACGCATTCAGAGGCATATTGGTCTCAGTGAAAAGGCTGTGTTCGTTGTTCCAAACTCTGACATACAATTGCTGTCCCAAATACCTCCTAGACCAGATTGCAGACCTTAAATTCCACATACCCTTGTTGTCCAAAGACACTAATACAGCACTCCATCCAGTTGGATATACCTGTCAATTTTGCACACCATGTAACATTTCAGTAATGATTAACGCAGGATTAAATCTCTGAAACTCTGCATAAATCGGATGATTATATCAGTACAAGTTGCTAAGTTTCAATTACCTGAACTGTGTGTCTTGATACAGCATCTACCAAATTGTAGCGTCTCCTCATATCTGGTGTCCAGTTACCAGAGCCATATCTGAATATTTGAAGTCCAACAGAAAGTATAAGGCAAATTATCAAAACAAGATAAGGTTTGAGCAATATTATGTTGTAGTTGTACACATTATAATTGTACATAGAGAAGCCTACCCAACAACATAGAAACTGTATCCATCAAGATGCCAAGATTGGAGCATGGGCTCTGTGTTCTGGAAGACGATTTCCACGAAGTCATGAAGGGTGGTTCCTACAACAGAGGCGCCAAATACTGCAGGGCCTGGAGTAGGTGTGTCCTTGATTGTGTCCAAGTTGAAGACACCGGGGATGTTAAGCCAATCGGCGAGTTTTAATGGGGTTTCTGGATCAACATAGGAGATCTTATTTACAGCATATTGAAGCTTGCTACCGATCTTAGCAGCAGTGTTGGCCAAAACTAGTCTCCTGACAATTGGAATAGTTCCATAATGGAATGACCCCTGTGGGTTAGGCCGGGCTGCATTTGCTGTCAAATTCAATCTTCACGCACAAGAAAATAAAAACAGTTAGTTAGATGACTAGCAAATGATTAATCAAATACTGCTAGACAATGTCACATCATTTGGTATATATGTATGCTTGTGAAAAAGGGCAACCGAAAAGATCCCAAGAAAATTATAGCTACCTGATTGTCCTGGCTTGCTTCATAGACCAGTGAATGTGATAGGTTGGACCAATTGGCAATGGCCCTGAAGCAGGGGTGTTAGAACCAGCGTAGCGGAGATATCCAGTGGTTGCAAGGATTGGCTTTGTGAATCGGGAAGAGGCAATGATGAAATAGTCCTTGAGTGAACCGTGCAAGGTGACCAAAACAGCTACAGATTGGCCTGGATGAACGTCAAGTGATTCATAGACCTCTTGCAAGGTATGAGCTCCTTCAACTTCAACAAGTGTCATTGTATGGCCCTGAATTCTGAAGTTAATTGAAGTTGCTATGCCAACATTTGAAACCCTGAACTTGTAGGTCTTTCCTGAAAGAATCCAACAAAACTTTGATTACAAAATCTTCAAATCTAATATTTATGGCATACAAACACTTTTGAGGATGGCTAATATGTTACCTTTTTCGCCAGTGAAGATGGCGGATTTATGAAGCCCATTGATAAGAAGACCATAAGGAAGAGGAAGAGTCTTGCCAGAGTCCAAGGTTTGCTGCAATACCTGAAAACATAAGAGCATCTATCAGTAATCAGATCATTCTTCTTGATATAAACTTCTTCCTGTTGTTCCATTTATGAACATACGGCATGTTATGTTACTAGCCTGTAAATCTAGACCACTCCGACAACATAACATGTCATACTGCATAGCAAAACCGCATTTTCCTTGCTTCTTACAACATCCAAGCTCAAAAAAAAAAAAAAAGAAGTAAAAGAAAATGTGAAATGATCCATGATCTTAGAGTTACATGCCTTGTGGCTGGTCTTGTACCAATCACTAACAAGCAGGGTAAATTCTCCAGCGGGAATTGGATAGGGGACTGCTATCACAGACCTCTGTGCAATATTGAAACCCCCAAAACCACCAACAGCCCTGTGCAGTTTGGTTGAAGGAAAGTAGTTGAAAGTTCCAATCTGATCTTTGGCTTGAAACCTGTATGTCCAGTTTGTGTTTGGAGGAATTGGGCAATTTGTTCCCAGCACTCCGTCTTGCCAGGTGGTCTTTCGCTGTTTGATCCCGTTCCTGATTTTCACACATAGCAGAAAATTAGTCCCATGAGGAGGAGCCAAGCATCACAAATTTTTTAAAAATTTACAACCATAACTACTACCAGCAAAAATTATCACCATGTAATGAGGAAAGGCTCATCCAACTTGTTAATGACATTAACGATTATGTTGTCATTGGTCACGGCTTCAATTGTTGGGCCAGGAAATTGACCATTGATAAGGATACCCTGCATAAATTAACCAGAACTTTTAAATTAATTAAGCACAAGAAAAACATAACAGAATTGGATGACAAATAAAAGGGTCAAAAGCCAATTAACCTTTTGAGGGATGCCCAATGGAGAAACAAGTCCATATGTAACTGTCCATGTATAATACAAATATGGGTCTTCTGCATTAATGGTGCAGATAGCACTCAAGCTAACCAATATTCCCACCAAAAAATTCAAGAAAATGGTTGGCCTCATTGTATCAGCTCCTATATATTAATCCTTCCAGTTTCAGATTTCTGCACAAATTAAAGAACATGTCCACACAAAAACTAATTAGTACCGAATACCGATTGGCGAAAGCAAGACAATCATAGTTGTGAAGTACATAGTTAGAAAGATGAACGTGCATACGTACTGAATTGTTGCCAATCTCCCCAAAGAGCAGAGGAAGATTGAAGTGCAAGTGTGTAGCCGTATGGTTGAGTTGTGCAAGTTAACAGATAGAGGGGTTTATATAAATGGGCAAGAAAGGAAGCAGCCATGAAGAGCCTCGGGGGGCAATGCCAGAGTGGATATACGGATGTGCGCGAAGACCGATGGGAAAAATCGAAGCTCATTTGCGGCGCACTTCATGCTCAAGCAGTCAGCTACCTGCATATGCTACTCATTCACAACTCATGATATTGGCTCACACATTATTGATGATAAATTATTATTTTTACACATAGTGTATAGAGTGTTTATACGCCTATGCTGCTATGCATGTTAGAGCTAATTAAGTGGAGTGGCTTATTAATTAGATTTAGTTTCTTGATGTGGCAAAAACCGACCAATGAATGAATGCTATTTTCTTTGTTTGAATTTTTTTTAAGTGATGGAAATGTGTTGTGTACGTGAGGCTTGGTGTTGGTGGGTGGACTTTGGACGTCGGTGGCCACGGTGGCGGGAAGGAGAGAAGAGTTCAAAGAGGCAGAAAGCAAGCGGGAGCCGCGCAGCTTAGAACGGATCCATATTCATTGCAATTAATATATGATAAGGGGTTTTTTTTTTTTTTGGTGGTTGGTATTAATTAATTTTAATCTTTAGATTTCTTGACTGGTCTTTGAGGAGTTGAAGTAAATGGGGGTTTTAGATCTCTCGCAACCTCACATGACGAAAACAAGCAGAAAAGCGAAGACAATGGAAGGGCAAAGTGGTCAATTCCCGGGATGTCCTCTGTTTCTTCATCGTGTTCAAGTCCCTGGCCTCTTCTTTCCCGCCCTGTTGGCCGTTTGAGTATTGACAGTTGAAGGGTGCAAGTTGGGCTTCTTCAGTCTCGAACAAACTACTTGCAACTTTATATTTAGACCCTTTTCTTTTCATTTTAATGGGGAGTGGTTCACGTTCATGATCTACATGTATCACATCTCTAAAGAGTAACTACGAGTACCAACAACTACAATTATAACTTTTTAATACTAAGGACGTGACACATATAGCTTGAGAGTTGCTAAGTAAATGAAATTTATTGTGAGTTCATACATAAGTAAATGAGATATTACCATATCAGTTAGGATTTAAAAACTTAGGATATGAGTTTATAATTGGAGAGGCTTTCTATATATGGGTCTAAACCAATACTCGGACCCATTTAAGTTTTATGATCTCTTTCAAGGATTATCCATGCAAAAAATCAGTTAAATAGAAAATTATTTAGCTATAGCCAAGTATCCATATTTTTGTTTCACTTTTATCTAGCAAACTGCGTATTTTTGGTTGTTGCACATTTTAGATTACCAAACAACTTTCAATCTGGATGATTTTTATTATATAGAAATAATACTTGAATTGATGACCTAAACATAGATAGTTCCAACTATAGCCAAGTATCCCTATACAAGGATATATAGAGCGTATACTTGGTAGATTTAGATATCCTTCAACCAATTAAACAGATTATTAATGTAAGTATGAAGAAGCTTTTTTGATGGGCAAGTCAACTTTTAGAGTAGAATTGGCAATGGATCCCAAGGACAGATCTCATGGGGAAAACAGGAACAAGATCCATCTTCTTGCTTTTGTTAAATAACATGATTTGGGGGCATATTGGGAACACCAGGTGTTAAATTACACATTCAATTCCAACACACGTGAAATTCAATTCTCATCATGTGGCCATGATGGGATTTTATTAAATCCAATTATGTTCCCTCCAGTCCAATGGTTATTTCTTAAGCCTCACTTTCAACCATTCATACCAATTACTATAAGACACACAGACTTGCAATCACTCCACTGCTCTCTCTCGCTCTCCCCTCTCTCTCTCTATTAGTGGGTTAATCATGTCATTCTATAGTGACCGCCTTATATATGACTCTTGGGTGAGATTCTATCTCTTAATCGTTAGATTAGACTAACTAATTTGATATAATAATTAAGAGATATGATATCACCGAGGACCATATATAAAGCACTCACTATAGAATTCTTGTTGTTTAGCCCTCAATAGCTGAATTTTGAACATCAACTAGCCCATGTGCAGCTCTTTCAAGAGCAACTCTTTCCTTTGGGCCAGAGGATCTGCAAAAAGCAAGCCTGCCCTCGGATGACCCACTAGGCTCACCGGATAGGATCTGTAAGACCCGTGTCTTGGGAAAACAAGAATGGTGAGCAATCCCACATCGCTCGGGGAGGGAAAGGTGAAGTGCTTTAAATGTGTGGGCACTTCTCTTCCAAGCACGAGGCCTTTTGGGAGCTCACTGGCTTCGGATTCTTAGGAACTCCGAAGTTAAGCGAGTTGGGGGCTAGAGCAATCCCAGGATGGGTGACTCACTGGGAAGTTGCTCGTAAGCTCCCAGAAACAAAACCGTGAGGGCAGAGAGGGGGGGCCCAAAGCGGACAATATCGTGCTAGGGGAGTCGGGTCGTGACAAAATGGTATCAGAGCCGAACCCCGACCGGAAGTGTGCTAGCGAGGACGCTGGGTCCCAAGGGGGGTGGATTGTAAGACCCGTGTCTTGGGAAAACAAGAACGGTGAGCAATCCCACATCGCTCGGGGAGGGAAAGGTGAAGTGCTTTAAATGTGTGGGCACTTCTCTTCCTAGCACGAGGCCTTTTGGGAGCTCACTGGCTTCGGATTCCTAAGAACTCTGAAGTTAAGCGAGTTGGGGGCTAGAGCAATCCCAGGATGGGTGACCCACTGGGAAGTTGCTCGTGAGCTCCCAGAAACAAAACCGTGAGGGCAGAGAAGGGGGGCCCAAAGCGGACAATATCGTGCTAGGGGAGTCGAGTCGTGACAAAATGGTATCAGAGCCGGACCCCGACCGGAAGTGTGCCATCGAGGACGATGGGTCCCAAGGGGGGTGGATTGTAAGACCCGTGTCTTGGGAAAACAAGAACGGTGAGCAATCTCACATCGCTCGGGGAGGGAAAGGTGAAGTGCTTTAAATGTGTGGGCACTTCTCTTCCTAGCACGAGGCCTTTTGGGAGCTCACTGGCTTCGGATTCTTAGGAACTCCGAAGTTAAGCCGAGTTGGGGGCTAGAGCAATCCCAGGATGGGTGACCCACTGGGAAGTTGCTCGTGAGCTCCCAGAAACAAAACCGTGAGGGCAGAGAGGGGGGCCCAAAGTGGACAATATCGTGCTAGGGGAGTCGGGTCATGACAGGATCCAAGCTTATTATTATTATTTATTATTTTTCTTAATACTCATATTGGGTAATTAAATGGAGTACAATTATGTTTATCACCATCTTTAATCATGGTCATCTCATGTGGCATGTGATCATTACTACACTTAAACTTTCGCAATGGTGACAGATGATTAGTGGAGTGGCAAATGGTGAATCATAATTAAAAGTGGTCGGCGAAATTGAACTCCTATATTTAAAGCGACCCTTTCAAAAGAAAACATAACGAAAAATGATTGAAAAGCAAAGTTTAGACCTTAAGATATATATATATATATATATATATGTGTGAAGATTATATAACCGTAGCATACAATAACTTCCCGTACAAAGGCAAAGGAAAATACACCTAAATTTAGAATTATACAACTAAATATGAAAAAGAAAATATTAAATAAGAATCTTCTTCTTTTACTTTCTTTTCTGAAACATGTCCTCACTTCAGTCAAACTTTCATGACTCAAGAATTAGACGCCGAAGAATTCAAGGTCATTCAGTGGGTGCCTTCCAAGAGCTTTGCCACACAGAAGAGCATTTGAAGGAATGTTATATTCAGTGTAAAGGCTGCGGACTGGGTTCCAAACCCTGAGATAAAACTGTTGACCAAGATACTGCCTTTCCCATATAGCAGACCTCAAGTTCCACATACCTTGGTTGTCTAGGGACACCAATATTGTGGTCCACGAGTTTGGATACACCTACAGAAGAAAAGACCAAAAAGAAGAAAGATTACATTTTAGTTTACCAAAATTTGAAGCTAATTTTGAAGGTCTACAAGTAAGCATATGCTGCCATTCACAGCCTTTCTTTTACCTGAGCAGTATGTCTAGTAACAGCATCAACTAGATTGTATGTTTTTCTCTTGGCTGGTGTCCACTCTCCGAAACCGTAGCTGCATTTGTTCAAACAATAAAGATTATAGTCTGCTCATTGATTTCAAAAGCTTAAAATGCAAGAAAGCACATTTGACATACCCAACAACCCAGAAATCATAGCCATCTAGATGCATAGATTGGAGGGTGTTTTCATTGTTTTGGAAAACAATTTCGAGGAAGTCATGGAGTGAGGTTGGCACTACAGGGGTAGCTACGAATGCGGAGCCACTGGAGGGAACGGTTTGGATGGAATCAGAGCTGTAGACACCAGAGATGTTGAAGTAATCAGCAAGCTTTAGAGGGGTATCAGGGTTAACATAGGAGACTCTGTTGAATGCGTAACGCTGCTTCTCGTTTATCATAGGAGCTGAATTGGCCAATAGAATTGTCTTTGTTGGTGTGATCTTTCCATAATGGTATGAGCCCTGAGGATTAGGCCTGGCTGCACTTGCTGTCAAATTCCACCTGCAAGAAAAACCAAGTTCAATATACCAACCTAAATCATTGTGGTCTAAAGTCTCACACATCTCAGGCTCAATATGCTTTAATCTTCTTTCGTCCAAAAAAAAAAAAAAAAAGCTTTAATCTTCTAAAATATATACCTGAAAGTTCTGGCTTGCTTCACAGACCAATGTATTTGGTAAGTAGGACCGGCAGGCACAGGTCCAGAAACTGGGGTGTGAGAGTTTGTGTAGTGTAGCGCTGAAGTAGCTGTAAGAACTTGCTTAGTGAATCGTGTGGATGCAACAATGTAGTAGTCCTTTGGAGGTTGATTTAGGGTTACAAGGACAGCCACTGATTGGCCAACATGTACATCAAGAGAGTCGTATGTGTTCTGAATTGTGTGAGATCCTTCAACTTCAACTAACTTCAGTGAATGACCCTGAATCCGGAAGTTTAATGAGGTTGACAAGCCCACATTTGAGATCCTGAACATATATGTTTTGCCTGCAATCATACCAATGAAAAACATAGTTGAACATTTTTCATCAAAGTAAAGGTTAAAATATTTCCCAGAGAACTAAGAATGGTCCAAGTGTTTGAAATCGAGATTGAGCATTACCTTGATCACCACTGAAGGTGTTACTTGTTTGGCCATTTATAAGAACACCAGCAGGAAAAGGAAGAGACTTTCCTGAGTCCAAATTTTGCTGCAATTCCTGCAAACATCACAGGATGATGGCTTAAGTAAACTAACATGCAAAAATGTCTATCAAACACTTTCAAAGCAGTGAGGTTGGACAGTACCAGCAGAAAATACCTCTTAACAATATCATCTGCTTTATAGATTTCAACAATTTAACAAAATCACATATAGAATGGCATTTATCATAGTCATATGTTTCTTACCTTATGGCTGGTGTTGTACCAATCACCAACAACTAAAGTGAAATCTCCATCAGGGTTTGGAAAAGGGATTGGGATCCGAGGTCTCTCGTAGATATTGATCCCTCCAAACGCTCCAGCAGCTCTGTGCAATTGCGTTGATGGGAAATATGTGAAGGAACCTATCTGATCCTTGGCCTGAAACTTGTAGGTGTAGTTTGAGTTTGGAGGGATGGCGCAATTGGTTCCCAATACCCCATCTTGCCATGAGTTCTTCCTCTGTTTAATCCCATTCCTGGTTGTGGCCAAGAAAATTTGTTGTTATGCATGTCACTATGCTGAATGCCACAATCAAAATTTTCAGACATTGAATACAAGAACAGAAATGAAGATTTGTGAGATATATAACAATATGATTCTTTTCACAATTTCTGTAACTTTTAACCATCCAGAAGCTACATGTAAACCAGTGCAATCAATGCTTCAACTATGCAAATCCTAAATGAAGAGGTACCTAATTGTTTCGTCTGGTGGGGTGGCACATAAATGTAGGGGAAAAAGATATGAAACAAAACTCAATTAAGACTTTCGAGCTCACATTTCCCATCAATCAAAATCTAGGAACAAAATCCTTCACGCAAGTAACTCTAATGCAGTAAGTTTGCTTAAATTTCTTTCTAATTTTCATCCTAAAATTCCTTAGCAGCTTAACATAAATAATAAATTTAAGGAAAATATGCCCACCAGCAGTTCTTTATTTCTTTATGTCAGATACTGAACCAGCATTGTGTGGCTGTTCTAAGTTAAGCCCTAGAAAAGCAAGGAACTTTTCATTGCCTCAGTAAAATAAAATAAAAATGACTAAGGCATTTGAGCAAACTGACTGGGAATGAGAACCCTGAGCCAAGAAATACCGTAACATGAACAAAAACAAAAACAGAAAAGAATTAGAAGTAAATGGAAGGCTGAACTGAACTCACCATGTTAGGAGAAAAGGCTGGTCCAGCTTGTTAATAAGGTTGAGGATAATGTTGTCATTGGTGACCACATCAAGTCTAGGGCCAGGAAATTGACCATTGATAAGGATTACCTTCAAAACACCAAAAGACCCATTTTTTCAGATAAATCCAAGAGCTCCAAAAACAGAACTGACAATGCAAAATGGCAAAGACCACCAACCTGTTGAGGAACGCCAAGAGGAGAACGAGTCCCATAAGTCACAGTCCAAGTGTAAAACTTATATGGGTCTTCTGCTTTCACCACAGCAACGCTGAAAACAGCCAAAACCCCACAAACCAAGTGGAGCAAGACTGCTTTTTTCTCCATTGTCGTCCCTGCAAAATGCAAATTCTCAAAACCAGGTATTTGGGTTTAATTTAATCCCTTTTGTTTTGGTCACATTGGATGAGGTATGAGCAGTTAGTGACAGCTTTTTATAGCAGCAGCGCGGGAAAAAGTGCTTCACCAAATGTGTCCTACTTTTCCTTTTCTAAAATAAAATCTGTTTTTAATTTTATCCAACCATCAATGTTATCATATTGGGTGCATAAACGCGTTTTCGCGTGATGATAATTCCCCATTGCTTAGATTCGAAGCCAATGTGAACCCATCATTCGTGAGTTAAAGTGAAACTGTGTGTCACACTTTGTCCATAAACCGCCTCTAATTGCGCCAGTGATGTTGAAATTATATTACTTTTCCTCCTTTCGGTCTGTTTTTCTCTTTTAATTTCTTTGACTATTCCTTCCATTAAACATTAAAGTTTAGGGTTCTCTCATAAATATGGATAATGAAACTCATCATTGGTGGTTCTATTCATGATCCCAACACATGCCTACAATTAATGTGAAAGCACAATGCTTGTTCAACAAATTAAATGCAACCCCACTTGTTTTTGTTTTGTTTGGTTCTGAGGCTTTTGTAGTTTGTTTGTTCCTGTTTTTTTTTCTTCTTCTGGAAATTAGCTTATGTAGTTTTGTTAAGAAGAAAACGAAACTAATCGGTGTCACATGCAGATCATATTGTTTCTGCCATTTTCCTTTTCCCATAATTCTGCAACTTTGGAAATAGCTGTAGCATGTTAAGGCTGTAACGCAGAAATATGTATAAAATTTCGGGACCAAAAATGCCCTTTTGGGCTTATCCACCAGCCACAAGGACAGAGAACCTCTTTGTTTTCTTTTTTGGTGAATAATGCGGCAGCTGAAAGCCAATGAGTAATCTACATTAAAGGTTGTATTTTGTGATCAGTTATTTATGTGCGTATGTAATTCCAATTAACCTTTGATTTAGTGGTATTTGTCTCTATTTAGTTAAAAAATATCTCGTGTTCAACTCAAATAATCGATGGTGATGAATTCAGTAGCTAGTTTGTTATGGCTAATTCTATTTTACTTGTATAATCTTGTTGTGAGTGTATGGACCCATTACAAAACTATCATGTAAATATTTAACCTTTTGTGAAAATAAATCATAAAAATCTACCTTCATGTGATATAAATTAAACACTTAATTACAATAATTCATTTAGAATTGACAAACACATTTAACAACTAATGTAAGCATTTTGTCTCTGTGTGGAAGACACAGTTTAGGTAGATAGACAATTTATATATCTGAGGCAGCAGCCAGATACTTGTCATCCGGATATCATTCAAGGTTTTCATGGGACTTGTCCTCTTCCTTCCTTTGCACTTTCCAATATGGTATTATTATTTATTAGGGCGGGCATGTGGATAAGACATATGACATATTTGAGTGCCGACTGAGCCCAATACAGCTCATATATAACTGGGTTTTATAAGGTACAACTGGGTTCAGTTTAAATGGTGAATTGACTGTTGACTAAAGCCATGCATGGACGAATCAGATACAAGATTAGACCCACTGATGCTTAGTTTATGAATCATGGTCTGACCTGCCGAGGTTGCAGCCTAATGATAATGCAGTGTAGGGTAGAACTTATGTGCATGTGCTGCATAGGATTCATATCCCACTTGCTCTCTTCCATCTCTCAAAAGCTTTGTTAGATTCATAATTTGGCTAGGTCAACTGATCCCGTGTAGGAAAGCAACTTGTTGGGGGGAGAAGGGAGGGAGAGTAGATAGGAGGAATATTCAATGATGGTACATCCAGCCTCATATTTTTAATCACAGTAGAGTTCAAATCTTTCAACAAGCTTAAATAAGTTGGGCTTCTTCAGTCTCGAACAAACAAACGCACTTTGCTATAGCTAGCTACTTGCAACTTTACATTTAGACCCTTTTCTTTTCATTTTAATGGGGAGTGATTCACGTTCATGATCTGTACTAATGGTATATCGCATCATTAAAGAGCAACTACGAGCGCCAACTACGATTTCAACTTTTTAATACTAACCGGCGTGATACATAACATGACGGTTGCTTATTAATTGTAAATAAATAGAACTTATCGTGAGTTTATACATGAGCAAATAAAACATTAATTACCATATCATTTAGAAGTTAAAAACTTAGGATATGAGTTTATAATTGGAGAGGCTTTCTATAGTAAGGATGTCGTTATTTACCTTAAACGAAGGACATTCTATTTATGGGTTCTAAACCAATATTCGGATTTGTTCAACTTTTATGTTCTCTTTCAAGGATTATCCATGCAAAAGATCTGTTAAGTTAGAAATTGTTTAGCTATCCAAGTATCCATATTTTTGTTTCACTTTTATCTAGCAAACTGCATTTTTTGCACATTTTAGATGACCAAAACAACTTTCAATCTGGATGTAATATGTAGAAATAACGCTTGAATGATGACCTAAAACATAGACAGTTCTGACCATTGAAATACATTGTTGTGTAGCCCTACGAAGGATGTGTGGACATTTCCCACAATAAACACATCCTTAACATAGAAAAACCGTATAACTTGTGTCCTAAAGTTATTACAACTAGAAGCAAAGTGAACTAACCTAACATGTGTGAGTTCATAATTACATAGCCAATTTAAGGGAGAAAGGTGCAGAATATAAAGACTGCTGGAACCTACATCTTACCCTATATATGAGACATGGTATAGACTAGGGTATTGATCAAAAATATGTTTCATATGTACAAGTACAACAATACAAGTCAATGGAAGAAAATATGTTACATTGATAACTTAGGACATTGAGAAGTCAATCTTTATGACATTATTGGTTGTAAAGTATATTTATACAAGGATATATAGAGCATATACTTGGTAGATTTAGAATTAAACATTTATTTTTGACAATTAGACTGTGTTTATAAATTAAACAGATTATTAATGTTAGTATGAACACCCTCCTATAGTACATGAAGTGTAAAGTCAATGAAAAGCTTTTTTGATGGGCAAGTCAACTTTTAGAGTAGAATTGGCAATGGATCCCAAGAACAGATCTCATGGGGAAAACAAGAACAAGATCCATCTTCTAGCTTTGGTTAAATAATATGATTTGGGGCATATCCAGGTGTTAACTTACACATGGCACGTACGTGGAATTCAATTCCAACACACGTGACATTCAATTCTCATCATGTGCCCATCATGGGATTTTTAAGCCTCCCTTCAACATTCTTACCAATTACTATAAGAAGACACACAGACTTGCAATTTGCGCCAACCAATTACTCGACTGCTCTCTCTCTCTCTCTCTCTCTCTCTCTCTCTCTCTCTCTCTCTACTGGTTAACATGGGGCCATGCAGAAAGAGCACAAGGGTAGTATATAGTTCCCTCCAATGTGACAATATTAGTTTCATATTCTCATAAGTGCACCAAATAATTTGAAGTTCAATTCAATCCATATAAACATAGGTCAAAAGTTCTTGTACGTTTACTACTTATATTGGGTCGTCTAATTCCGAATTTTGGTAGAATTTACCAAGGCTTGTATGCAAGGAATATGTATATAACAAATGTTCTCAAAGCTTTGAGCAGTGGCAGAACAATTCACCTCATTTTTGTTATTGTTTCCTCTTTTTACTAAATTCTACCAAACTTAAGCTTTGGGCTTGATCAAGCCTGGGCTGCATGCACAAGGATTCTAGAAAACTATCTCATTTTGGTTATGTTATTTTTTATTTAGAGTAAACGATAATTGTATTCATAATTTAGGCACTAAGATTATCCACCACAAGGGCATAAACTACCCAAAAAGGGTTAATACAAATGTGGAAGCACAATAACCATGTAGGGTTATTTCAGATATAGAAAAATACGCCACAAGATATATCTCCACTAATAGCAGCATAAAGCCAAACAAATTTCAGCATAAAAGCCGCAAGTCTGAACAAATCAAACATGGACCGCAAGCCTCATTTTGGTTCAGCTGATTGTGTTGCTAAGCTTGAATATTTGACCAAAAAAACGCTTTGAATATGCTTTTGAAATCAAGTAAAATGCTTTGGGAAAAACAAAAATCAGTTTAAGCTTCACCATGAAGTTTTCTTTTGTTTAGTGGGTTACTTTTGGCCAATCAATTGGTTTATGCTATGAGCCAACAGTTTAGCCCTCAGTAGCTGCATTTTGAAACATCATCTAAGCCCATGTGCAGCCCGGATTCAAGAGCAACTCTTTCCTTTGGCCCAGAAGATCTGCAAAAAGCAAGCCCGCCCTTGGATGACCTACTAGGCTCATGGGACAGGACCCAAGCAAATTTTCTCTTTTTTAGTACTCATATTGGGTAATCAATTAGAGTGCAATTGTGTTTATCACCATCTTTAATCATGACCATCTCATGTGCAATGTGATAATAAGTTAATAACTACAGTTAAACTTTCGCAATGGTGACGGGTAATTAGTGGACACCATAACTATTAGTGGAGTAGTAAATGGTGAATCATAATTAAAAGTGGTGAGCATAAACTCGTACATTTCCATCGATCATTTTGAAAGAAAACATAAATAATAAAAAAAGATAGAAAAACAAAGTTTATACCTTAGAAATATATATAATTAAAGATTATATAACCGTAGCTTAAATAATTTCCCGTACAAAGGCAATGGAAAATTCATCTAAATTTAGAATTATACAACTAAATATGAAAAAGAAAACAATAAATAAGAATCTGCTCTTCTACTTTCCTTACTGAAACATGTCTTCACTTCAGTCAAACTTTCATGACTCAAGAATTAGACGCCGAAGAATTCAAGGTCATTCTGTGGGTGCCGGCCAAGAGCTTTGCCACACAGAAGAGCATTTGAAGGAATGTTATATTCATTAGCAAGGCTGCGGACAGGATTCCAAACCCTGAGATAAAATTGTTGACCAAGATACTGCCTTTCCCATATAGCAGACCTCAAGTTCCACATACCTTGGTTGTCTAGGGACACCAATATTGTGGTCCAAGAGTTTGGATACACCTTCAAAAACAAAACAAAAAAGATTACATTTTAATTAACCAAAATTTGAAGCTAATTTGGAAGGTCCTACAAAGTAAGCATATGCTGTCATTTCCAGGCTATCTTTTACCTGAGCAGTATGTCTGGTAAGAGCATCAACTAGATTGTATGTTCTTCTCTCGGCTGCTGTCCACTGTCCGAAACCATAGCTGCATTTGTTCAAACAATAAAGATTTTAGTCTTTACCCGTTGATCTCACAAAAGCTTAAAATGCAAGAAAGCACATTTAACATACCCAACAACCCAGAAATCATAGCCATCTAGATGCATAGATTGGAGGGTGTTTTCATTGTTTTGGAAAACAATTTCGAGGAAGTCATGGAGTGAGGCTGGCACTACAGGGGTAGCTATGAATGCGGAGCCACTGGAGGGAACGGTTTGGATGGAATCAGAGCTGTAGACACCGGGGATGTTAAAGTAATCAGCAAGCTTTAGAGGGGTATCAGGGTTCACGTAGGAGACTCTGTTGAATGCATAACGCTGCTTTTCATTTATCAAAGGTGCTGAATTGGCTAATATAATTGTCTTTGTTGGTGTGACTTTGCCATAATGGTATGAGCCCTGAGGATTAGGCCTGGCTGCATTTGCTGTCAAATTCCACCTGCAAGAAAAAACCAAGTTCAAATTACCAAACTAAATCATTATAGTCTAAAGTCCAACACATCTATGGTTCCTTTTGTTTGAATAGTCTTTAATAAATACCTGAAAGTTCTGGCTTGCTGCACAGACCAATCAATTTGGTAAGTAGGACCAGCGGGAACGGGTCCAGAAACTGGGGTGTGAGAGTTTGTGTAGTGTAGCACTGAAGTAGCTGTAAGAACTAGCTTAGTAAATCGTGTGGATGCAACAATGTAGTAATCCTTTGGAGGTTGATTTAGGGTTACAAGGACAGCCACTGATTGGCCAACATGTACGTCTAGAGAGTCATATGTGTTCTGAATTGTGTGAGATCCTTCAACTTCAACTAACTTCAGCGAATGGCCCTGAATCCTGAAGTTTAATGAGGTTGACAATCCTACATTTGAGATCCTGAACATATACGTTTTGCCTGAAATCATAACAAGGAAAAAACACAGTTGAACATTTTTCATCAGAGTGAAGGTTAAAATATTTCCCTGAGAACTAAGAATGGCCCAAGTGATTGAGGATCAAGATTGAGCATTACCTTGATCACCGCTGAAGGTGTTACTTGTCTGCCCATTTATAAGAACACCAGCAGGAAAAGGAAGAGACTTTCCTGAGTCCAAAGTTTGCTGCAATGCCTGCAAACATCAAAACAAGATAACTTAAGTAAATTAGCATGCAAAAATGTTTATCAAACACTTTCAAAGCAGTAAGATTGGACAGTACCAGCAGAAAAATTTTCTTAACAATATCATCTGCTTAATATATTTCAACAATTTAACAAAAACACATGTAGAATGGCATTTATCATGCTCATACTTGTCTTACCTTATGGCTGGTGTTGTACCAATCACCGACAAGTAAAGTGAAATCTCCATCAGGGTTTGGAAAAGGGATTGGGATCCGAGGTCTCTCGTAGATATTGATCGCTCCAAATGCTCCAGCAGCTCTGTGCAATTGCGTTGATGGGAAATATGTGTAGGAACCTATCTGATCTTTGGTCTGAAACTTGTAGGTGTAGTTTGAGTTTGGAGGGATGGCGCAATTGGTTCCCAATACCCCATCTTGCCATGAGTTCTTCCTCTGTTTAATCCCATTCCTGGTTGTGGCCAAGAAATTTTTTGTTGTTATGCATATGTCACTATGCTGAATGCCACAATCAAATATTCAGACATGGAATACAAGAACAGAAATGAAGATTTGTGATATATATAACAATATGATTCTTTTCATCATTTCTATAACTTCTTAACCATCCCAGACATGCAATCCATGCTTCAACTATGCAAATACAAATTGAAGAGGTACCTAATTGTTTCATCGGTGGCACAGAAATGTTGGGGAAAAAGATATGAAACAAAACTCAATAAAGACTTTCAAGCTCAAATTTCTCATCACACGAGTAAGCATAATGCAGTCTTTTGGCTTAAATTTCTTTCCAATTTTCATCCTAAAATTTCATAGCAGATTAACATAAATTTAAGGGAAAATATTCCCCTTAGAGCCGCTACCAATCCTTTATTTCTTTATGTCGGATACCAAACCAGCATTCTGGCTGTTCTGAGTTAAGCCCTGAACTAGAAAAGCATGGAACTTTTCATTGCCTCAGTAAATAAAAGTTCTTTAATTTAAATAAAAAAGGAAAAACAAAACAAAAAGAAAAAGACTAAGGCATTTGGGCTAACAGACTGGGAAAGAGAACCCTGAGCCAAGAACTACCACAACATCAACAAAACCAAAAACAGAAAAGCATTAGAAGTAGATGGAAGGCTGAACTCACCATGTTAGGAGAAAAGGTTGGTCCAGCTTGTTAATAAGGTTGAGGATGATGTTGTCATTGGTGACCACATCAAGTCTAGGGCCAGGAAATTGACCATTGACGAGGATTACCTTCAAAACACCAAAAGACCCATTTTTTCAGAAAAATCCAAGATCTCCAAAAACAGAACTGACAGTGCAGAAATGGCAAAGACCACCAACCTGTTGAGGAACGCCAAGAGGAGAACGAGTCCCATAAGTCACAGTCCAAGTGTAAAACTTATATGGGTCTTCTGCTTTCACCACAGCAACACTGAAAACAGCCAAAACCCCACAAACCAAGTGTAGCAAGACTGCTTTTTTCTCCATTGTCGTCCCTGCAAAATGCAAATTCTCAAAACCAGGTATTTGGGTTTTGGGTTTAATTTAATCCCTTTTTCTTTTGGTCATATTGGACGATATGGGTGCAGTAAGTGCCAGCCTTTTTATAGCAGCAGCGCGGGAAAGAGTGCTTCACCAAATGTGTCCTACTTCTGCTTTTTCGAAAATAAAATCTGTTTTTAATTTTATCCAGCCATCAATGTTCTCGTATTGGGTGCATAAACGCGTTTTCGCGTGATGATAATTCCCCATTGCTTTGATTCGAAGCCAATTTGAACCCCTCATACGTGAGCTAAAGTGAAACTGCGTGTCACACTTTGTCCATAAACCGCTTCTAATTGCGCTAGTGATGTTGAAATTATATTACTTTTCCTCCTTTCGGTCTGTTTTTCTCTTTTAATTTCTTTGACTAATCCTTCCATTAAACATTAAAGTTTAGGATTCTCTCATAAATATATGGATAATGAAACTCATCATGGGTAGTTCTATTTATGATCCCAACACATGCCTACAGTTAATGCGAAAGCACAATGCTTGTTTAACAAAGTAAATGCAACCGCACTTGTTTTTGTTTTGTTTGGTTCTGAAGGAAGCGAAACTAATTGGTGTCACATGCAGATCATATTGTTTCTGCCATTTTTCATTTCCCACAATTCTGCAACTTTGGAAATAGCTGTAGAGGAGAAATATATATATATAAAATTTCAGGACCAAAAATGCCCTTTGGGCTATCCACCAGCCACAAGGACAGAGAACCTCTTTGTTTTCTTTTTTGGTGAATAAGCGGCAGCTGAAAGCCAATGAGTAATCTGCATTAAAGGTTGTATTTTGTGATCAGTTATTCATGTTCATATGTGATTCAAATTAATCTTTGATTTAGTGGTATTTGTCTTTATTTAATTAAAGAATATTTCGTGTTCCACTCAAATCGATAGTGATGAATTTAATAGCTAGTTAGTTATGGCTAACTCTATTTTACTTGTATAGTCTTTGTTGTGATTGTGTGGACCCTTTATAAAACTATCATGTAAATATTCAACCTTTTGTGAAAATAAATCATAAAAATCTACGTTCATGTGATATAAATTAAACACTTAATTACAATTATTCATATAGAATTAACAAACACATTAACTACTAACGTAAGCATTTTGTCTCTGTGGAAGACACGATTTAGATACTTACTTGCCAGCCGGATACCATTCAAGGTTTTCATGGGACTTATCCTCTTCCTTCCTTTGCACTTTCCAATATGGTATTATTATTTATTAGGGCGGGCAAGTGCATATATGACATATGACATATTTGAGTGCCGACTGAGCCCAATACAGCTCATATATAACTGGGTTTTATAAGGTACAACTTGGTTCAGTTTAAATGGTGAATTGACTGTTGACTAAAGCCATGCATGGACGAATCAAATACAAGATTACACCCACTTGATGCTTAGTTTATGAATCATGGCCTGACCTGCCGAGGTTGCAGCCTAATGATAATGCAGTGTAGGGTAGAACTTATGTGCATGTGCTGCATAGGATTCATATCCCACTTGCTCTCTTCCATCTCTCAGAAGCTTTGTTTAGACTCAGAATATGGCTAGGTCAACTGATCCCCTGTAGGAAAGCAACTTGTAAATAAAGCACAAATCTTTGTAAGCCTGTTGGATTGGATTTGTTAATTCATATTTCATATACAATTGTTGATGACAGACATTTAATTTGTTTCTATCATTTAGTTAGTTTAAGGCAATTTTGTTCTGTCACTGTTTATTGATAAGAAAATTATTAAGTAGAAGGATAGAATCATAATTTGACATTGTTATGATAAAATAACAATTACTCATACATCTGGTATGCTGACTTTTTTTAGAGTGAAAAGACTTAGAAATAGTGTGGTGGGGGGGCCTCTAATCATGTCACCCATGTGGAGATTCAGTAATTGCATGTCCTGGATTTTTGACCTTTATACAATCCAAGTCGGTAGAAGGAACCAACTACCACAGGGTCCACACGCATTCGCCCGGGAACTGTATGATCTCATCGCCATAATCTTGCAAGTGAAAGTCGATCGAGGTGCAACTGTTCATGTTCTTATTTATATGCTCTAAGCTTAGGATGGATGGGGTTGGATTATCATATCGGAGGAATTTGTTTGGTGCTTTATGAGTTAGGGTGGACATCAATCCGATCAAACCGCGACTAAATCGGTCTGTAATATGTGATTATTATTTTGTGCTACTAAAGATTATTGTCTAATTTGATATCGTTTTGGGTAAGTTACCACATGTTACAGGTTGTTGCTTATGAACCCTTCCATTTATATGCAATTTCCGATCGGAGGGATAAAAGGAGAAGTAACAAATTCAGCATATTGCGTAAAAAACCCATAAAAGCATGAAGAATTGGTTGAGGCAATAAGTGAGACATTGTACATTATTATGAGGCTTCATCGTGATGGAATCAAAGTGTTGTAACTGTTGGGAACATCATGGACCCAAAAATAATTATGGAGCATAATCACTAGCGCTGGTAATAAAAGATAAAATAAATGTACAAGAGGATGGAAGAGGAAGCTCGCTAGCTTTTGGACCTAAACAAATCCTGAAAAGGCAAATCTGGTAAAGCCTATTCAAGTTATTTTCACTCTCTTTCAGAAGTATCTGTAAAAGAGCAAATCTCGATACTATATATACTCAATATTGATCGGCATCACAATTTCATATTTCTCATTGCACTACGAAGGAAAATAAAACTTACCCCACGGTGAAACAGGATCCTCATATCTGAACCAGTTATGTTACCTCCTAGTGCCTTCACAAAAAGCCTAAATAACTTAGGATGGCCTTCATATGTAGCCCCAGTAATTATATTACCATCAACAACACACGCCAACAAGGTCTCGGGTTCCACCCAATAAGCACCTGCAACAACAAGTACAGGTCTGACAGCTGGGAAGGCCGTACACTTCCTACCTTTAACCGAGCCTGCAGCTGCTAGGACAAGTTGCCCATGGCAAACCGAAGCAATTGGCTTTCAGGAGTCAGAAAACTTTCTCACCAATTCTAAAACCGACGCATCCAAAGCAAGATATTCAGGTGCCCGTCCTCCTAGTATTATTAATCCATCATATTTGTTAAATTCAATGTCATCAAATGTTGCATTGAGTGCGAAATTGTGACCACGTGATTCAGAATAAGTCTGCAACCAAAGAAAAAAAATACAGAAAACCAAAAAACATATTAAAACAAAGGGGGACCAGAAAGACATCTAGCATTTGAAGATTTGTAAATTAAACACAGATCACGATTCAGCAAACCAAGGTAGCCCATTATCATATTATTTTCACTTAGAGACGAGGGCACTAATGCAATTTTGTTTATTGAATATGGCATACGCAATGACGTTGGAGCCAAGAATTTGTTCACGCTGTCTTGTCCCCAGAGCTCAAGCTCAATACAGGTTGGTTCTCTAGCTCATAATGAATGAGCAAGCACTCTAACAAAACTCCTAACATGTGTTCTTGTTTGAGCTTACTTTAGTCTCGCTGTCCACACAACCTAGAACTATAGCCTACGGATTGCTATTTGTCAATCTAATAGAGTGGCTCTAATCAACAATAAAACTTATTCAATTTGTCTATAATTAAGGCTACCAAAGATTGGCTGATGCAAAAAACTAAACTTGAAAGCGTGATGTTCGTTCGTAAACTTGACAAACTAATTTCCAGTCCCAACATATTCCAAATTTTAGAGGAGGCAACATAATCCCATATGTGAGAATTGTAAGCACTTCAATCTTTGAGACAAATTTCTTGTTTTGGGTTTAGAAATTCAAGTGAAGTAAGCATTTAATCTTCAATCTAATTGAGTGTGCTTAATTACAAAGCATGAAAATGACCAATTGACAGTGCTCAAGTGATGTAATGAGGCTAAAGAAAACGATTTTCATTAAAAATAGAAAAAGGAAAAGGCAAAAGAAGCAGAGGTGGGTGACTTGGTGAGCAGGAGAAAGTTGATGAATGGCTGTGCGACAGATATCACCAGCTTTCTTGCCAAGACAGACGGCATCAACGGACACTCCATATGCCTGCAGTGCTTGAAATGGAACCATCACCTCGTAGTCTTCCACGTAGTGCCCCAATACCAACAACACCCTGCGTTTACCTTTCGCCATTTTCTTGGAATTTGAGAGAGAGAGAGGGAGAGAGAATTTGGTTGGACTAAACTCTCAGATGGTTAAAGAAATAGAATATGTTAAACGTATAGCCGCCCGGCTATACTATATAAATAGAATATCATATAGTATAGCTGCGAGGCAATACTCTATAAATAGAATATCTAACAGTATAGCCGGGAGGCTGGACTCTACAAATGGAATGTGTTAAAGAGTATATCCGTCCGGCTATACGATATAAACAGAATATTCTAAACGTATAGCCGGCCGGCTATACAATGTAAATAGAATATGTTAAAAGTATAGCCGATCGGCTATACTATTTAAACAGAATATTTTAAACTGTACTACGCTCCCAGAACCATCATCTTCTTCATCATTGTCATCATCGTCGTAATATTCCGAAGAATTATCGTCTGATCCCAAAACTGGATGAAATTCTGAAGAGTTTTGGGAGAAATTCAGAGCAGGGTTTGCTGTTGTTGTTTTGCTGATAGTAACACTCGTCAAGTCTCCAAATTGGTGGTGGCGTGCTACAAAGCCCTCCTATTTTCCCTACCAATACACCGCGTTTCAACTTTTTCACCATTGATGATCCTAGCGCCCGCCTAGTGACCGCCTAGAAACCGCCTAGCCCGCCTAGCCCGCCTAGACCGCCTAGCCCCAGCCTAGCCCGCCTAGCGCCCGCCTAGACCGCCTAGCAACCGCCTAGACCACTTAGCACCCGCTAGCGACCGCCTAGACCGCTTAGCGCCCGCTAGCGACCGCCTAGTGACCGCCTAGCAACCGCCTAGCCCCCCTAGCCCGCCCAGCCCGCCTAGCCCGCCTAGCGCCCGCCTAGCCCGCCTAGCGCCCGCCTAGCCCGCCTAGCGCCCGCCTAGACCGCCTAGCGACAGCCTAGACCGCTTAGCGTCCGCCTAGCGACTGCCTAGACCACCTAGACTGCCTGGACCGCCTAGCGCCCGCCTAGCGACCGCCTAGCCACCGCCTAGACTGCCTAGCCCGCCTAGCCACCGCCTAGGCCATTTATTCCGTAATATTAACAATATGAGTGAGTGTGTTCAAGGATTTAACTTGTAAAGAAGATTTCCGAACAACAACAGATAACCCAGAGAAGTTTCATGGAGTTATCACAATGGTGGCTCTTGGCCAAGTAAGTCTCATGGAGATGGTGTTATCAAAATGTGCTATTTGCATTAGCTCTTTATCTTTTCTGTTCTTTTTGTTCATGTCTTGTTTTGATTTGTCTCTGTTACGTGCTATGTTTATTCATTTTAGCACCTCTAGCAGTCATTTTCACCATTGAAGTATAAAGGTTTTTGCTTAAATATCGGTGGCTCAAGGCTGGTTTTGTTAGTTTCCGTTGATTTGTAAATCTTTCGGATAATGTCCCCTGTGTCTATTTGCTTGATATTACAATTTGCAATTCTATTTTTCTACTTGAAGCCTAGTGCTAGTTCTATTTGACTGAGACCTTTCAATTACAGTTCATGAACATTAGTACCCACTTTATGTGAGTAGGCTAGTTATTGTTTTTATTTAGTAAACTAGGCTACAAGCACTACTTACCTGACATAGTATCTTTTATTTTAAACATCTTTATTTGCTGATTGTAACCACTTTTCCAATCGAAATCTTCGGGTATGTAAATGTTGTGGGATACATTTCTGAATGTAATTTGGGAAAGCGTGCCAAATGGTTGTGCTATTCATGATATTTTGATGCTTGTTCACAGAATTCTGACTTATGTGTTTGCTCTAAAACAATTGGTTAATGTTGTTGCATCTGTCTTGTAGCACTGCTGTGGTTGCTTACTGCAGCATGTATCAAGACGGGGAGGCCTCAGACTGCTAAGAGAGCAATTGAACAGGCGGAGCAGCGGCTCTCAAAGACGGGTGGCCAGAATGCTATGACGGCAAGGCAGGGAGATATATCGGGAAGCAAGTGAGGAAGTGCCAGACCTGGAGCATCTCAGGATATCTGGTAGCTAAACTGATGATCGAGAACCCAGCCAATCTTTCACTAATCCCTCTTGAAGAGGACAAGAAGATAGCCAAGCCAAGGCTCACCCGCTCCGCTTCCTTTTGAGTCAAACCAGTGGCAGCAACAGACATGATGCATTATAGGTATATGAGATTTCTCTTTACCCATGAATGCAGGAGGGAAACTAGCTGATTAAGCTGATTGAGTTGCAGTTTTGTGATTCATTAACATGATTTGCTAGTATGCTACTGAGATATACAGCCCCTGCATTTTCCTTTTCAGTTTCTTAATATCTGGTTTTGAATAGCAAATGGTCTATAGGAATTTTGGAAAGTAATGCAACATGGCCGCTGTTCTGCTTACCAATTATTTGGCTAAGTATTTCAAGCTTTTATGGTGGGAATTTGCCTCCAGAAATGAGATTTTGATTTTGTAAGGATCAGAGAATTGTGCAGCAGAGTTTTGGTCATTCATTTCTTTTTGAATATGCAATAGCCGTGTTAATTGTATCATGGTTTCGTCTTTCTGTTGTTTATTGTGTGCTATTCATAGTTTTATACCAGTTATCGCACATCATTGGTCATGAATCTTTGCAACCTTTGAGTTGGATTTCTGTGATTGCATCAAATGCTTATTCAGAAAATGGCAATTGTCACAAAGAATCCGACTGGAAAGAAGCTGGATATCATGACCCACAGAGTGAGACTCCGTTTTCAGGCCACTTTTTTGGTGTTACACTCCAAATAACACGTTGCTTCCAGTTTTTGATTGTGTACTGACATTGAGTCAGACAAGTAGAATAATTTTGTTTATTATGTGCCATTCGTGGATGATATTTGGAATGTCGAGTGGTATTTTTTCTTTTCGAGTGTTGTATTAATTTGTTTGAGTTTTAGACAACATGTTATTTGTGTTAGATTTAATGTGTCAATTTCTGTTACAGAATTCTGAATTATGCATTTTTTTTTTCCATGTAAGAGTACTGGGATGGATGCTTGGGTGTTCTTCTCATTCTCTTTTCCACTGCAGATTATAAGCTTAGATAGCTTTGTTATATTCATAATCAGCAGTTCATTTTAGTTGCTTGCAGTTTTTCGATGCTCTCCTCTTCATCTCTGCTTTTCTTAGTAATTCATTTATTTAGATTTGTGTCCAGATTAAGCCTTGATTTCTTCTTCTTTTGTTTTCTCAGGGGATTCTTTTGGCAGAGGAGTTGAAGGGTTAGAAGCATTTAGGTGAAGAAAATGCTTTCTTTGAGTTACTTCTATTTCAACTTTCGGTGAAATTCCTTTTTCTTTTGACTGAAAATGCTCTGACCTTCTAAGAAAGAAACAAATTGGATGATATTTAATCCAAGTTATATGATCTTTATCTGTTGAATAAATTGTTTCAGTATTTGAACCCAAAGATTGAGTCTTTGGGTGACTATGCCTTCCTTTGTTTGTTTAAACTTATTTATCTGTTTTGCAGACCAATAGCTTCAATTTTGGTTTATTAACAACCATCCATTTGGTATGTAATTTGGCAATAGCACATAAATTCAGCCCGTATTCCTGTTTTCATTAGTTGACATTAGTTTTGTATGGTGACAACAATTTGATAGGAAATTTGTTGAAGTTGATATGAGGAAGTTCACATTACTAGCAAAGGGTAGCTACGTCCTCATCATCACCATCTTCCTCACACCCATCTTGGACGTCTCCTCATGTTTTACTTAGTGATGCAAGGAGTTCAATACATCAAGGAGTTTTGTAATTGTGAACTTTTGTTCTTTATACTATCCTGTTCTATTTTGTTGTGCATAATGGATGAACTCAATATTTTTCAGAGAGGAACAATTAAGAGATAAAGCTGTGAAGCATTTAAGGTATATACATTACTAATATGATTCTTTTTTGAGATTTGGAGAAATAATTAGTATAGCTCTACTTTTTCTTTTCTTTTACTTTTTTGGGTAAAGAGTTAGTTTAAGTACAGAGTTGCTGTATGAAATTTGGTAATGTTTTTGTGTGATATATGTTTTCTCATTGTATAAAAAGCATTAAAGGCTTCTAATATTTCCATTTATAGGCCCATATTAGTCCCTTTTCCTACAGTAGGAACATTTGGTTGCAATTTTTTTCTTTCCTGCTCTGTTTTCAGTTTAAGTTTCATGCTTCATGATTGTAATGTCTTTTTTTTTTAAGAAAAGTGATAATTTTCTTTTTTAGTTACACTATTAGAATTCTGAAACTTTAATTATTTACTTCAATTTGGATAATTGTCATCATAGAATTTGACTGGTTGTATTTTGAAGTTCTCTCATTATTTGGTTGTTGTAGTTCATTCCAATCACTGTTTTTTTCTTTCTTGCTGTTCAAATTTGTAGATTGTGTAATTTTACGATTTCTCTTGCTTCTAATTTTTTCCATTTTTCCTATTGTAGGCGCATAAATTGCAATGAAGGTTCACATCACTGCATTGGTTACTGAAAAGGAGTATGGATACATGTAAAAAACAAATAAAGGAAATTTGTACTGGATAATTTGTCTTTGTGCCAAAATCATGAGTTGCTTAGGTGAAATACAAATCTGTTTTTATTATTTGATTGTGCCTTCTAAGGGGTGGTGCCAAGTTTTGCGTTATTCACTGTGAAAGGAAAATCTCATTGAGAAACCAAGGAAAAAAAAAGTGTTTCAATATCCACATTCTTCTTCATATGAGATAAATAAGCAGTTTACCATCGGACTTTGGGAAATTCCACCTTTGGAAATCTGATGCAGAATCCACAGAGGCTCTTCTATTCTTCATCCTTCTTTCTTTTCTCAATGCCTCATTGTTCTGGGATCTACTACATCTCTCTTCATTGAGCACCGACTGATTTCCCACTCAGCACAGCAAGTGATTCTGTTGCCCTTGCCTCCTCTGCACTTCCCATTCTTCGGTATGTTCCCTCTCTTGGTACAACCTCAATTTCAGCTCTTCAACTTTTCTTTCCAGCCTACTAATCTCTTTTTCCACCATTGCCAGCTCTGAAAATAGCACCTGAACCTGCATATTGTAGAGCCTTTTCTCACAAATCAATTCCACTTAATTACACATCACGCACAAACACAAATGCGCGCTCTCTCTCACACACACACACACACACACTCACTCTCTCTCTCTCTCTCTCTCTCTCTCTCTTATATACCTGAGGTGGAAGCAATGATAAAAGGCATGGATGTGATAGCAGAGCTCCATGAAGAGCACAATGCAGAAGATAAATATTATTTAAATCGGTATCAGTCTTTCTCTCCATGTCATCTTCCAATTAGGAGAGAAGATAAATGCGTAAAGCGTAGCTCTCCAACTCTCCATTAGTGAACCCACTCATCTCTCTTTCACTTTACAACTACGATTCATTCATAGATATGGTTAGGCCCTCTGCGAAGTACACATCGGCTCGCTTGTTGTTGATTTGCATTGGCCTATTGGGGCTTGTTTTGATTGCTGATTTCCTCTAGGCTTCCTCGCCTCGTTTTGCTAACTCCTATATCTCAATTGCCTCCATTGCTAATTCCTCACACCCAAGAAGACTGACGATGAAGTACCTGGACAGGATCGCTTGGCTCTTTGTTATCATCTTGTTGAAATCTTGGTTGGCTTGTGTCAAAACGGGGGAAAAATTTTACTTTTTATTGTTTATAGTTGTTTTGTTGAAGCTCATTCGCGCTGGTTTAGGATTTTTCTTGTGAATTTGATCTAAGTATTGTCTGATTTGTGACATTCAAATATTTTAGAAGTATAGCCGCTATACTCTTTAAATATATTGGACTCATGGTCGCTTCTAATACATTATCAACAGAAAACCTCGGAAACTTTTAGTGATGGTGGAGAAAGTAAAACTGATCACACGTGACTCACCACTATCTCTCCCTCCTCTCCATATGCCTAATAAAATTCTTCATCTCTCCATCATAAGTTTCCCAGGTTTTTCAACTTGAAGGGTAGACAAGCATGCAACAAAATTTCTTTCATATTGAAAGCTCATGTGGTTGGTACAATTACTAATAAATTAGGAACATTATCAGCCCCATCTGAATACAATCAGAAAGAATCTCAAATTTTGCATTAATCACTTATGTCCTTAATATATGTAATCAGAAGTAATTATGTTTTAATTATTATTTCTTTTGTGAATATTTAAGTATGTTACTTATTTCATAAATTACTCAATAAATATTCATTAATTATTTTAAATTATTTTGTGCAATTTTCAAACCACGACAGTTATAAACCTAATTTTATTCGAATTTAAATTGAAAGGATATTTCAAAAAAAAAAAAAACTTATTTTCATTTGGGTGCCTTAATTAAATTTCTCCAAAGCCCAAGAGCCCCAAGGCCCAACTCTTTGATTAATATAATTATTATTAATCAGCGCCAAATCATAAAAAAAATATTTTAAAAAAACCCAAGTGTGCCCTCTCTGTAACTTGAACCCTGGACCCTGAAGTTAATAATTAAAACAAAAACCAGACCATCTAATATTAAACATTTTAATATTGTTGCTCGTTATATTTACTTGAACACCACTCTCCATACTAAATTGCTACTGTAACATTGCTTTCCATCTAATATTAAACATCTTAAATGAGTCCACCCCATCAATTACTGTCTCCTATGTTCAAAACTGAAGTTTAGTTTGCATGACATTAAGAAAATGTAAGGAAAACCTGTCTGTGTTGTTACATTGGAAGATGTAATCCAGTTTTACAGCAGAAAACAACGTTTTTTTAGGGGTCTGGAGGACTCAAGCCGCACTTACCAAGCCATCATAGTGCTATGTTTATAAAGACCTCTGTAGGAGTGGATTTTCGATGTGGGATGTTCACAAAGGGCACCTCAAAAGCTAAGCCAACAGAGAAATCCATATTTATATTTTTATTGGTGGTGTATATATTAAAAGCGTATAGCCGCGCGGCTATACTTCATAAATAGAATATCTTCAAAGTATAGCTGCGCGGCTATACCCTTTAATATGTATCTCTCTTTTTTAATCACTTTGATTAGTAGTTAGGTTTTACTTAGTGAATATTAAAGGAAAAAAGAAAAAAGAAAGATTGAATTACTATTTATTAAGTAACATAATTCATGAAGTTAATTAAAAAATTTAATACTAATTATTTACTAAATAAATAATAATTAAAATATAATTACTAGCTTAACTAATTAAATAAAGCAAATATATTACTTAATTACTAACAATAAATTTTTTTAAAAATTAATTAACTCAAATATCCTAAGTTTATATTTATTTTTTTTAAAAGGACCTCTCCCGACGAAATTTCGTCAGCACAAGTCAATAGACTTCTCCCGATGAAATTTCGTCGGCAGAGGCTCTTCCGTCGCGAAAAACCTAATCCGACAAAGTTTTGCCGGCATAGGTATGTGCCGACAAAATTTCATCGGGAAAGGTGTTATGTTTATTTTTTTTAATTTTTTAATTCTTTAAATATAAAATTAGTTTCTTTACTTTTTTTTTGGGGCTAACCTCTTTAATTTAATATATGTAATTAAGTAACATCTTATCCTTTTTGAATTACTTTAATTAGTAACTAGATTCTCTACACGGGTTTCCGCCCGTGCGAGAGGCTTTTTTTTAATCATGTGCGCTACGCGCAACTTACAAAGTTTCGTAAATATATTTTCGCAATTGTATTTATAGATATTCGTTTCAACAATTTCATATTTTAATCGCGCGTGTGATAAATCATTGTCTTAAAAGTTTTCCTTTATCGCCCGTATTTTTCTAGATGTCCATCTTAGCAGTTTCATTTTTTTCTTTTATAGCGTGTGAACTGTTAAGATGGACATCTAGAAAACTATGGGCGATAAAGGAAAACTTTTAAGTCGATGATTTATCACATGCACGATTAAAATATGAAATTGTTGAAACGAACATCTATAAATACAATTGCGAAAATATATTTACGAAACTTTGTAAGTCGCGCGTGATTAAAAAAAAGCCTCTCGCACACAGGGAGGCTAGTATTCAATTAATTAACCACACGTTAATATTATCCAAAGCAAATCCAGAATTAATAGGAAAATCTCAAATAATTTGAGTAAAATAATATTTTTCATTATTCTACACAACATCATAGCTTTAGATTATGTACATAAATATTTACATAATATGCACATAGGAGGAAGATATGCAACGATCAAGACCACTTGAGCCACCCGTTATATCTTTTTATCTTCTAAATGTTGTGATACATATTAGAAAACTTGTCAGAGAAAGTTGACACAAATCAAATGCTTATGCATTCTGCAGGTTATGAAATTACAATCAGAGATAGATGGACAACAAACACTAAACAGGTTTCTGCATTGTGCTCTTCATGGAGCTCTGCTGTCACATCCATGCCTTTTATCATTGCTTCCACCTCAGGTATACAAGAGAGAGAGAGAGAGAGAGAGAGAGAGAGAGAGAGAGAGAGAGAGAGAGAGAGAGAGAGTGAGTGTGTGTGTGTGTGAGCGCGTGTTTGTGTGTGTGTGTGTCAGAGCGCGCATTTGTGTTTGTGTGTGATGTGTAATTAAGTGGAATTGATTTTTGAGAAAAGGCTCTACAATATGCAGGTTCAGGGTGCTATTTTCAGTGCTGGCAATGGTGGTGGAAGATGAGATTTGTAGGCTGGAAAGAAAAGTTGAAGAGCTGAAATTGAGGTTGTACCAGGAGAGGG
Organism: Prunus kanzakura; assembly: GCA_020521455.1. Lineage (NCBI taxonomy): Eukaryota > Viridiplantae > Streptophyta > Magnoliopsida > Rosales > Rosaceae > Prunus > Prunus kanzakura. The sequence goes on along the minus strand of BPUM01000879.1, from coordinate 363,297 downwards.
AACATACCAAAGAATGGGAAGTGCAGAGGAGGCAAGGGCAACAGAATCACTTGCTGTGCTGAGTGGGAAATCAGTCAGTGCTCAATGAAGAGAGATGTAGTAGATCCCAGAACAATGAGGCATTAAGAAAACAAAGAAGGATGAAGAGTAGAAGAGCCTCTGTGGATTCTGCATCAGATTTCCAAAGGTGGAATTTCCCAAAGTCGGATGGTAAACTGCTTATTTATCTCATATGAAGAAGAATGTGGATATTGAAACACTTTTTTTTTCCTTGGTTTCTCAATGAGATTTTCCTTTCACAGTGAATAACGCAAAACTTGGCACCACCCCTTAGAAGGCACAATCAAATAATAAAAACAGATTTTTATTTCACCTAAGCAACTCATGATTTTGGCACAAAGACAAATTATCCAGTACAAATTTCCTTTATTTGTTTTTTACATGTATCCATACTCCTTTTCAGTAACCAATGCAGTGATGTGAACCTTCATTGCAATTTATGCGCCTACAATAGGAAAAATGGAAAAAAATTAGAAGCAAGAGAAATCGTAAAATTACACAATCTACAAATTTGAACAGCAAGAAAGAAAAAAACAGTGATTGGAATGAACTACAACAACCAAATAATGAGAGAACTTCAAAATACAACCAGTCAAATTCTATGATGACAATTACCCAAATTGAAGTAAATAAGTAAAGTTTCAGAATTCTAATAGTGTAACTAAAAAAGAAAATTATCGCTTTTCTTAAAAAAAGAGACATTACAATCATGAAGCATGAAACTTAAACTGAAAATAGAGCAGGAAATAAAAAAATTGCAACCAAATGTTCCTACTGTAGGAAAAGGGACTAATATGGGCCTATAATTGGAAAAATGGAAATATTAGAAGCCTTTAATGAGAAAACATATATCACACAAAAACATTACCAAATTTCATACAGCAACTCACTCTTTACCCAAAAAAGTAAAAGAAAAGAAAAATAGAGCTATACTAATTATTTCTCCAAATCTCAAAAAAGAATCGTATTAGTAATGTGTATACCTTAAATGCTTCACAGCTTTATCTCTTAATTGTACATTGCCAAATCTTTTTCTGGCCTAACAAGGGGACAACTCCTGAAGAATTGTACAGTTCTTCTCCCATCCGGATATGTTTGGATGTTATTACTGTGTGAATGTCATTGTAAACATGGAGGAAAGTAGAGAGGAGTAATAGAAAATACACGATGTCCAAACGTCCACAAAGGAGATATTACATAAGTACATCCTCTAAAAAAAGTTCTTGAAGTAAAATGATAACTCTCGAACTCTCTCTTCTCTCTCAACCCAGAAAACCTCACAGCCACCGCCTACAATTGTCTCCGGTTCCAAGGGTTTCCAATGGGTAATAGGGAGATGCAAGATTGGCTTGTTTCCAGCGGGTAATAGGAAGACGCCGAAAATTATATCTCATTTGCTTACCCATATGGAAGAACTCTAAGTAATGGGCTTGGACTATTTGGTAATACCAAGCAACCCAAAGTCTCCATTATCCAAGAGCTTCTATGGGCCTTGAGGACCTTCATAACATTCCACACCACAACCCTACATGCAACCCCTACGAACAACCACATGACTTGGGTTCATGTGTGATTGGTAGGTGATTTGAAATAGGAAAAATGTATTAACCTTGCATGGAGTTATTTTGACATGTGCATGGAATGCTTGGGCATGTGTTGCAGTGACTTTGACTTTTGTGACGGTGAAGCATTCTTGATGGTGACCAAGCTTAGTGAGATATTGGATTTAAAGGAAGGGGAAGGAATGGGCTTGGCATGCGTATTATTGCTTGACATGATATGGATATTATTAGAATTTGTATAAAAGCTCATGTATATATTTATTTTGTTGAGTTAAATTCCAAAATATAATTGGAATTAGCACATTACTAATTTATCCTTTTATTTTGTAAGTTATATTGGGCTTTAAATGCCCTTGGAATTCTCGTGACTTTTTGGGCCTCAACATGTGCCTATTGGATGGACTATAAGATTGGATCGAAAATGCCCTCTATATTAGAGTACGATGACATAAATTGGGGATTGTCCTTGAATTGCTTGGAATCCAAACTACAGTGGCAAAATTGATCAAATTGAAACTACAAACACTTTAGTGATAAAAATGGTAAGCTATAGGGACCAACAATGATTGTTTGCCTTGAGAAAAAAAAAAAAGACAAAAAACCCAAAAAAGAGTAGGATGAAGAAGAAGAAGAAAGGGAAGTGATTATTATGTCACTGATGTTTGGGCTGTCAAATACATATACAAAAGCCCATTAGAAATGAGAATTCACTGGGTTGAGCTCAATTAAATCCAATTTGGGCCTAACAAAATACAATTTTTGTCCTCTTATCACGCCAATCAAAACAGAGGCCCAGGCTACACGAAATACGTGACTTGGAGTGGAGGCATGTATGGTTTCCCCGTTCTGGTTCTTTTGACAGCAACAACGACAACATGGGTTAACGCTGGAACTGGAAGTGGAAGTGGAAGTGGAAGTATATCAGTTTCCTCACTGTAATTTCGTACGTGGCCATGTTTATTGTTGCTTCATTGTTCGTTTCGGCCAACAACATGTGCTTAGGCTGCTGGCAAGTATTTTAATCCCCTGTTCTTGTCCTTTTTACTATATTTAATTGTAATTAATCTGAATAGTTTTAATTATTAATTTAATTAGAACTAATTTACGCGGAGACAGAGAGAGATGAAGTCAACACTGTATGTATGTACGAGGACTTGTTCAATTAAACGAGTCTCAGATCTCTCACATGATCGTCATTATAGATCTATTCTATTAAGACTATATTATAAAGAAGAAGAAGAAAAAAAAACATATCTTATAGACTCGTAGTATGAACACTCTCCTATCCTAGTCCACCCAATATGTTAGGTATGCGCATGATTTTGTCGTAATATTTTTTCCTCTTTATATATGAAACATTGAAGTCAAGAAATCTATGAAAGTGGAAAACCATCGGATGAAACCCCGCAACGGGCTCCTTGGCACCGGCGACCCACACTAGTAAACCGCCCTGCCTTTCGTTGGTCGACATTGTTTCTGCTGCGGTAATAATCTTTCTATAAACTCTCAGATCTAGTTTTTTGTTCAATTTACAAATAAAAAACTTGGAAAATGTCGAACTAACATAAGTTAATTGTGATCAGATTTTGGTACGTGTTGGGTTGTGTTGTGAAGAATCGAGAATGGCGGATCTTATTGCAGGGGCGGCCGTAGGACTAATATTTTCAGAGCTGTATAAGGCCGTTGAGAATCTGATACAAAAGAATAAGAAGTTCCGCACCCACCTTACAGCAATCAAGGCCACCGTAGACTCTTTGAAACCATTGATCGACCAGACGGAGAAGCAAAACAAGGAACTGAATCTCTCAAACGAGGAGACAGCTAAGTTGAAAAACATAATCTCCGACGGCATAAAACTGGTCGGCGACTGCTCCAAGAAGCCAAAGTTGTACAGTACGGCACACTATACAGATAAGCTCACCAAATTGGACGAGGATCTCAAAGGGCAGTTGGAAATAATCAAGGTGCAGGGGCTGAGGGATGTGAAGGAGACGCTGATTATTGTTACGGAAATAAAGAAGTTGATCAACCAATTACAAGCCTCGTGGTTATTATTGATGCTCATAATTTTTGTTATTTTAGTGAGTAGGGTCATGTTTAGTGTTCCTGGAGGAGTGAGAGAGCAGCAGCTTGCAACATCATCGGCGTCAGTGCCTGACGGCGGTATAATATTGTTCCGTCCGGCGCGGTTGCAGTTAGGTTATTTTGTGGTCTGGTTATTTGGAAAACTTCTTGTGTATGCCGTCTATGTGGTCTTCGTTTTTATGGCCATTGGGATCGTCTGTATTTGCTTCGAAGCTATTCAAGATCAGTATCGACTGGGTTTCTCCGGCCTGAAGCTCCCGGAATGGGATGAGCTTCGGGAATTGGCTAAGATGATTGTCGGGCTGTGTATGTTCCTCTATCTTCTTAAGGGTCTTTTGGGGTTGACCAACTGGATTAATCATCAACTGTGATTCCATGAAATTGAATTGAGTTGAAATTGAGTTGAAAATGAGTTGAGGTGTTGGGCTTTTATTTGCTATCTTTTGGTTATTTTCAGTAGACTTGAGTTGTTTTCGCCTGGCCGTGGCCTTTTGGATTTGGGCATCATTATTAATTTAATAGCGCCATATTTTCACTTTCTAATTGATTTTTCATTATTTAAATTTCTTCATTGGCTAAAAAACAAATTGTGGATATTTCAGTGGACTGCATGGGAGCCTTTCCTCTTTTACGAGTAATTGTTTTTTTATATTTATTTATCCATGTATGCATGATGCTCTTTTAAGTGAATATTAGGGATTGAATAATGATGATCAAAACTGTCATTCATTAAGAGTTTAATTTCAGTAGCTGCTTTATTTGCAAGTGTTGCTTGGGAAGTGAGTGTATTATGTATACATTACAATAATTTCTGAAGTATTGACTCTTGACCTTGTCACATAGTGTTGGGTAGAAATTGTTAAAAGTGCTTATGAGTTATAAAATACGTATTTTTGAAGAAGCACTTCCAAATAACTTCCAATTTGGGGCTATCAAAAAGTCCATTAGGAATACTGAGCGTGTTTCAATTGATTTTTATATATTTTTATTTTAAAATTAAAAAAGATAATGAGTAATTTTTTTTTTCTAAGAGGATAATGAGTAGTTTTGTTCCATAAAAATAGAATTCATTATCTGATTTTGTTTTTAATTTTAAGTTTTTTAATATGAAAAAGTGTGAATTTATCAAATTATTCGAATTTAATTAATAATATCAATTCTGAATGTTGGGCTTGATGAAATCCCTTTTAGTTTTTTTTTTTTTTGGTTGGGAATCCCCTTTGGGTTAACAATCAAACAAGAGGTAAGCCTTTTCGACTCCTGGAACCGTATGCGCTGTTGTGTGCTCCCAACAGTCCAAGGCTCCACGCAAGAAAGTGACTCTATATGAAGAAGGCTTGCATGGTTTCCACGTTTCCAATACTCAGATCCATACGTGTAAGCCCAAAAACCAGTCACCCTTTGAGCATATCTCAACTAACCGCTTCAAAATCGACATTTCAAAATTAGCGTGTCCTGCTCTTCATCTTCATCTTCAGCTTGAGCTTTGCTCCAATCATCAACATGTCTGATACATCTCAATCTTCAGATACTTTGAGAGATATAATCCTGTGGAGGAAGAAGAGGCAGTGTTTGCTGACTCTTTTGACAGCAACAGCAACATGGGTTTTACTCCAAGTCTACCAATTCAACTTCCTCACTCTGATTTCATACCTGGCCATATTCATTTTTGCTTCGTTGTTCCTTACAGGCAACATGCTCAGGCTTCTTGGCAAGTAAGTGAGCTAAGCTCCCCTGAAGATCCCCTGTTCTTGTTCTTTTTATAATACTTGTGTTGTGTAACGAGTTTTGCATTTTAATTTGCTTTATTTTCAGAGCGCCTCCAGACTTGTCAAGAGTGGGAATTTCGGAGAAGTCGGCTTTGGAGATGGGCAATAACGTTCGAGCATGGGTTGAAGAGGGAATTCGATGGATGTTTTGGGTTGGTGCAGAGAGAGAGTGGTTTGTATTTGTTGGAACTGTCTCTGGTTTGTGGCTAGTCTCCCGTGTAGCAAGATCCGTCGATCTTCTTACCCTTCTATACATAGGTAATGACTAATAAAAAGGAAACTCACTTACCTAACTAATTTCATGTGTAGTCCGAATTCACAGTCTGATAAGATGAGTTAAAAGACACAATAATATAAGTTAGTGTCACAAAATTTGTATGTTAACAAACATGTTAGTACGTGCTTTATTTGTAATAAATAATGTAGTCATGATAGACTTGGAATAAATGGTACACAGAGAATGCGAAAATTTGATGACCCTAGCAATACTAGTTTGTATATAATTTGGGTGGTTTTGCATGTAGGTATTGTCACGGGCATGACAGTTCCAGCAATGTATATTAAGTACCAGGACAAGATAGAGAGGGGCGAGGAGAAGTTAAAGGCACAATTGAAAAGGTATTACGACACGGTTGATGAGAAGGTAGTGAAGAAGATACAGAACAAGGTGACAGTCGGGGAAGAGAAGGAGAAGAAGGTTGAGTAGCTGCTTATAATTTGCATGCCTTGCTTGGAAATTAATTGCATGTAAAATTTCTCGAGTAGGTATCTTGACCTTGTGAGCAAGCTTAGTTGTAAATTGTGGATCACTCTCATTGATGAAGCCCATGCCTTGATCTTGTGTATTCTATATATGGTATACCGTGTAGTTATATTTCACAAAAATAAATCAAACAAATGTAATTTGTAACCTTCTCTCATTCATAACCTGTGTAAATTGTAATTTCCAAATTTCCCCGTTACCCATTATTTCGATTTCTTGCGCTACACTCTAGTTGGGAAGCGAAGGAGAAGGAGGAGGTTAAGTAGCTTGGAAAGTTTCATGCATTTTACCATTTTCCTTTTCTCTTTTGGAGCGTCTTGACCTTGTCAGCAATTTAGCTGTATACAGAGCATGTAGTCAAATTTCTTCTAGATCAAGTCCTGGCTTTGATCTTGTCTTTTCCGTGTGGTATTAGACCAAGTCCATGGCGCTTGATCTTGTCTTTCCAATAATTATATGGTAAGTAATATCGAGCCTGTCAAACACTCCTATAAATAGCACAAGCATTGCTCCTTTATTCCTCAAACTAATTAATGCTGGTTCTTCTTAAAAAAAAAAAAGGTAGTAACTATGGAAAAAATCCTTATAGATGCTACTATAGGACGCGCATTAGAGGCGCTACTAGGAGCTGTTTCACAAGCAAGGGAGAGAGCACACATGTATGAGTCTATTCTTGCACAACTAGAATTCACAATTCAAACCATCACTCCAAAAATCAGTGAAATCGATCGTCTTTCTGAAGAAGATATCCCAGACGATGTCATTTACCGAATACGTCTACAGCTGATTCGAGGCAAGGAACTAGTCGATAAGTGCTCGAATGCAGGTTGCTGCAACTTATGGAAGAGCCAAAAGTACTACAAGAAGCTCCAAGAGTTGGATGACTCTCTTCGGAGGCTGATTACTGTTGATTTGCAAGTTAAGGTGGCACTGGATGTTATAAGGATTTCGACTGAGATGAAGGAATTGTGTAGGAGATGGGATCAAAAGAATCAAATGGATGTGCATGGGGATGGCAGGGGTTGGATTTTCAACGTAAGTGGAAGTAAAGTTTTGGGTAAGGTTTTGGGTAATTAAGTTTTCTGGATTGAAGAGGCTTGTGCAGAAGTCTGCACCAAAGCGAATCCTTATGAATTTGGTTACATGTGGGGCTATCACAGAATAAATCTATAGCAGCTTCTGTCCCAAAAACTATGGATTGAATATTGTGTAAAATTAGTGTTATGAATGTTTGATGTTGGTGTTAAAGTAATAAAATGATGCAAATCAAATCCCTTCAATGCAATTGGAGGGAACCAAAAGTCAAGGAGACCTTAGAAATTGCATTTTTTTCAATGGCCAACATGCTGTACTTTAACTATTGGAAGAACCCTATTAAAAAAGACAATTGGAATGTGATGTAACTAATCCATCTTAACTGAGTAACTTTTCATTATGACAGTCACACCGTCACGTAGTGTTATCAATTCACTCATATTGTAACACGTGTATTTATTTACTAATAATTAATCATTTTCCTATGAAATATGAACCATGTTGTCCATCCTTATTTTAACTTCGTAACACCACGTAACTATTTGACTGTAACTCTCTAGATTTTCTGTGTCTATTGAATTTTCAGTCCATCAACATTCGGTATTTCGGGTTTAGATACATTTACTGGTTAGAATATAGGTATCCAATACCTTATTTTCTTCCATCTTACTCGTTTGCAAATCAAATGAAAACTTGAATCTATGGTTTTGACACATATATATGTCACGAGAACTTAACAGGATGTTAAAAGGATTTCGGCTGAGATGAACGCCCTGTGTAGAGATGGGATCAAATGGATCTTCATCAAGGGTGAAGTAAAGTTCTAAGTACGGTTTCTGGATTGAAGAGGGCTTGTGCAGACTGTCCAGTCAGCACCAAAGCGAGTTCTTCTGATTCCGAATTTGGTTACATGTGGTTCTTTGACAGATTAAACAGCAGCTGCTGTCCAAACTCAAAGACATTGGATTGAAAAATAACATAATTGATGTTCTATAATTACGAAATTACTATTTAGTTATTATTATTATTTTATTTGCACACCAGCAAAGGATTGATTGTGGAAACTAGTAGTAAGACAAGGTTCCTTATTCGCTTAATATATATTATTAATATTGCCAGAAGTATCTTACTCCTTAGCAATACAAACGACCTGCTTACCAACATTGCGGCCATAGAAAATTCCAACAAGAGCAGATGGGGCATTCTCCAGCCCCTGAGCAATATCTTCAACATAGACCAGCTTCCCTTCCTGCAAGTATTTGATACATAACTCGACCAACTCTGGATACACATGCCCGAAATCGTTTTCAGTAAACCCTTTCATCTCGATCCGCTTCATGATCAGGCTAAACATATTGTGTACACCCTCTGGTTTCTCAATATTGTATTGAGAAATCATGCCACAGAGTGCAATCCGGCCATGAACTTTCATGTGCAAGATAACTTCATCAAGCATGTGACCACCCACATTGTCAAAGTAAATGTCAATGCCTTGCGGGAAGTGCCTTCTTAATGCCGAACCCAAATCATACTCCTCTTTGTAGTTAAATGCTTCATCAAACCCCATCTTGTGCTTTAAGAGATCAACCTTCTCTTTAGTGCTGGCACTTCCAACAACATAGCAACCCATAAGTTTGGCAAATTGACCAACAAGTTGACCAACTCCTCCTGATGCAGAAGAAACATATACACAATCCCCTTCTTTGGGGTAGCATATTTTGTGAAATCCAGCATAAGCAGCAATTCCTGGCATGCCCAGAATGCCTGCATAGTATGAGAGGGGTACGTCGGTAAAAGAGATCTTGTTTAGGCTTTCAGGGGTAGTGATCAAAGTGTACTCTTCCCATCCAATCATGCCCCAAACAAAGTCACCTTCTTTGAAGCTTGGATGTGTGGACTCTATGACTTTGGACACGCCATATCCCACAAGGACAGAGCCAGAGGTGAACGACTGGACAATAGTCCCGGAATGGGAGATATGATCGGACATGCGGTGGCGCATGTAAGGATCACAGGAGAGGTATAGGTTCTTTAGAAGAACAGCAGATGATGTGGAACCATGGGAAAGGGTGCAACTGGTTGTAGAGGATCGCAATCCAAAGTCACTCTCTTTTGGGTACCCAGTTACATAGTGATTCAGGACAATCTGTTTGTTGGGAATGAGCTTCTTCATCATTGTCCTTTTCTCTTCCTCTCCCTTGTTCATCTTTATTGTTTCTGGCTTCCTAATTTCCTCCTAAGATATGGAGGTATGCATGTGGGTGGGTAAAGCACGTAAAGAGTAGGTGTAGCAAGTGGGTGAGTGAAGTGAAAGAAGGGTAATGCTAGGCTTATCACATTTTTATACCACATTGTGTACCACATCTCTAATAGAGTTGGTGCCCACCAATACAATGGGGCCCATCTCTATTAGAGAGGTGGTACACAATGTTGTAGAAAAATATAGTAAGCCTAGCATTTTATGTGAAAGATTTAATGATAGAGTGTAATAAAGCATGGTATGTTCCTTTTGAGAACTTCTATGTAAAGTCAAGTCATGAGCGTTTTCCTTCTGTGTTGTTTTTTGTTTGTTTGTTTTTGTTGAAAACTAATGCTCATTTGTTCTACAAAGTTCGAGAAAAGTCAGGAGCTCACAATAAAGAAGTTGCATGGCGGCAAAGCAAAATGTATATGGTAGAATTTTCTAGAAAAAGTGACAAGTGAATGGCTAAAGTATGGCGGTGGAAGAAATCTCTAGAGCATGACTACAAACATGTGGTTGGGAGAAAGTGCCCAAGTCGGTGGACCAAGGCTAAGTCGGCAAACAATCACAACGAAATGTGGAGTGAACCAATAAACTCCCAACCTATGTGGGAGCTACAAGCTACCCGACCCAAACTAAGTCATGCATGTGGGGGAGTCAACTAATAGAACCCCCAATCTATGTGGGAGCAAACAAGCTACCCAAATCTAAGCTAGTAAGCTAGCAACCTAAACTAGCTAATCAACTAAAGGTGGTGGGATTTAACCACTACAACTCCCAATCCACAAGCAAACTACACGTGAGCTACCCAACCTATGGAAGAAGCTTGAAGAAGAGCTCAAGCTAGGGCCAAATAGCCCAAACTAATCTAAGCCAAGTGTGGTGGCCAATAAGCCAATAAACTATGAAGAAGACCAATTAGCCTAACCCTATGTACACTAAGTTATAACTATTCTCCTCCAACGTAATAAAATCACTTTGTCTCAACTATTGCTCTATTGTCTCAAACCCCTTCATCGCATCACATAAATCAACAATGGTATCAGAGTGTCACAAACACTCATCACACACCTCCTAAAATTCCAACAGTTTTTCGTTCGTTACGTGAATACGAATTGCTCTAGAGTCCTTAAGAAAATTGTATATTTACATACGTATTTAGTTCTTTCCTAAAAGTATTAGACCATGCAAGAGGGCCTAAGTACTTTTGCATTACAAGTAGGCCTGGGCACGGTCCGGTTCGGCCCAATTTTGAGTCCAAACTGGAACTGGAACTGTACTGTGCATACAGTCCGGTCCGGTCCGGTTTTTGTTCAAAACTGATAATAGAACCGAACCAAACCAGACTGGTTACAATCCGGTTCGGTTCCCGGTTCTGAACGGTTTGGGCTTGCTTGAAGGCCCATTTGAGTTTTTTGGGTTTTTAAACTTTAAAACAACCTGAATTTTTAAATTGTTGGGCTTACATCATAATTGCCCCAATTTTTACACCACAATTGGCCTAAATACTAAAACTTTTAACAAAACAAAGACATAAAATGATAAGTTCAGCAGTTATCAAGTCTGCCAAATTAAATTACAGCAAAGTTCAGCAGTAATCAAGTCTGCCAAATTAAACTACAGCAAAGTTCAGCAGCAAATTACACAAAGTTGGCAAAGTTGCAGCAAATTAAATTACACAAAGTTGAGCAGCAAATTAAATTACACAAAACAAATACACAATTGGCTCCATTATGTCATCCATTATCAAGTTGCCAAAAATTTGAGTAGCAAATCTCATATCACAAGGTTTACCAAGCTTTGCTCTAGTTGGATGAACTGCATTCATTCAAACAAAATCTTAAATGTTTCACCCATTTGAATTTTAAATAAATAAAATTTTAAATAAAGAAGAGTACAAGTTGAGTGTAGTTAAACAATATCACACCCATTTAAAATTCAACTTTGACAAATCTGAAATGGCTTGATGAGAATTTTCACTATTATTCTCAAATGTTTCACCAGGGTAAATTATTTAGGAAAATACTTCAGAGAAAATGGAGCACACTTGTGATTAAGACAATGTGTGAAGCACCATGAACATAATCCACAGATTGCAAGCTAAACGAAATTAAATTTAGTTCCAGTTGAGGACCATGTAAGAACATGTTAATAGCCAACCATAATATACCTTGATTAGGCTTGCAACGAGATTAAGCATGCTCATTTTGTTGTATTCCCAAAGAGAGAGAAGCTGCACATGATACATGCATTAAGGACAGCACATCAAACAGAAAAATAGTAGCAAGTTCAAAAGAAAGGGAACTAATTGTCTATGTGAAAGGCAAAAATCACTGGTGCCAATTAAAAACTCAAGACTTGCCTCTAACATAGGACAGGATGGAAACAAAGGTCCGTGAGACTTCCTAACTAAATGGATATAAAACTAACATATTCCTGTATAACAAATCAACTGGAGAATGTAAAACAAGCCAGGATACGATAAAACCTACTGTCTAAAAAGCTGAAGCTAATAAGAAATAAGAAACATATGAAGATTAACCTACATTCCGCCTCGCGTATAATCAATAACTACATCAACATCAATAAAGAAAGTTCCCTAGTTTGCTGCTGAGTACTGAAATATCTTCATATAATTTCCCCTGTCGCTCTCTAACTTCAAATATCTGGACCCCCAAAACAAAACAACTCAACCCTAATTTTAAAAATCCCCAATTGAGATGAGATGAGATGAGATTTAACTTACCACCAGACAGAGGCGCCGACGACGAGAAGAACGGCTGTGACGTCGACGACTGAGAGGCGGAGCAGTGACTGGGGAGAGTGGAGGAAGAATTGGAGGCGCTGTCGTCGATGGCTGAGACAGATTTTGAAAGGGAGGAGAAAAAATGTATTGCTAGAGAAAGAAAGCCCTAAGTGTTTAACACGAGCTGAAATCAAGTGCAGAAGTTCTATTTTAATTCTTTGCAACCTCCAATTATATAGCACCATGTGTATAATATAAATAAATTAATATAAATTTAATTATGCCCGGTCCGGTTCGGCGCAGTCCGGTTTTTTGAGTTGCAGAACCGGAACTGGAACTGGACAGCACCGGTCCGGTTCGGTTTTTTGCACTGGTGTTGACTTTTTGGTCAACACGGTTTTTTTTTCGGTTTTTTTCGGCCCGGTTTGGTTCGGTTGTCCGGTTCTTCGGTCCATATGCCCACCCCTAATTACAAGATTGGTAGTATTGTCGTTTCAATAAATAACCATGTGAGTGGCCACAAATAACTTTAAATAAAGGGTAGTATAATGTACCGAGTCTCATAAACTATAAAGATATGCTTTGAATTTCATTGGTGATGTTTGATTGGCCATATGAGGACGCTTGATGTTGAAAGATGTAGCTGCAAAAAATTCTCAAGTCTGAATGGGTTTTGGTTCCATTCTTCTCATACGATCAAACAATGAAGCCTAATTGATGTTAATACGGCGATTTACCATTTAGGCATCAAGCAGTCCCCAGCTATTTCCAAGACCTCATAGCACACCGGTAAACTCGGATTTCAATTTCTTTCTCCTAAGCTCAATCAATCCACCATATGTGATCTAGTCCTTTTGACTCAGAACAATACGAAGAAAATTCCCAGATCGCATTCTGTGGTAGGACTCAAATGCTTTACAGACGACTCGGTGATTCAAATTACCAATAGTCTCGACATGAGCAGTTCCCGTCCTCAAAACAATGGAACCGATTTGAATCCCGCACTATTATTTTTCTGTTAGCAATCTTAGAAATAAATTTAATGGCAGTATGACAATCTACACATGTTCTTAAATTCTTAAAAACCTTGATTGGTGTTCCTGGTGGAGTAGAAATGATGCCAAACGCAACTGCAAGCTTCTCACTGTGGTAGGAGAGGTTCTGCTCTTTCTGCTCCTCCTCAACATCATGCAGCACAAAATTTGTGTCGGGGACATACCCTTCTTCCTTCATCCTCTTTGAAAGCTCATGCAAAAAGAAATGTATTTCATCATATCTCAGGTGGGACTTGTCTCCTACTAAGAAAACATGCACCTCTCTCTTGATCTCAATCCAACTCAAACCTGGTTTCTTTATTACCCCTCTTTCATCCATTGTTTTTCTGACCTTTGTTACTTCATCCCACATGCCACCAGTAGCATAAATGTTGGCTAGAGTAATATAAGTAGCAGGATTCTCAGGTTCTATCTCAAACAACGCTTCTGCAGCTCGCTTTGCCAGCTTGAGGTTTCCATGAATTCTACAACCACCAATTAAGGAAGCCCACAAGAACTTATCCGGCTTCATTGGCATTTTATCGATAAAATTCTCAGCTTCTTCAAATTGGCCAGCTCGAGCCAATAAATCAACTACACAGGCATAGTGATCCGCAGTATGTGCTAAACCATGTTTTGCCTTAATTGAATGGAAATATTCAAGTCCTTTTTCAACTAAGCCAGCATGAGTACAAGCGGAAAGAACACCTACAAAAGTAATGTGATCAGGCTTAGTACCTGATTTAAGTAACAATTCAAACAACTGAAGAGCCTCATAAGGTTGACCATTCTGAGCATATCCGACGATCAGGGAAGTCCATGAAACCACATCTGGATGGGGCATCCCTTTAAACACCTTATTTGCATTCACTGTGTTTCCACACTTCGAATACATATGAACAAGGGCACTTGATGCAAACGACAAGGGGTCAAATCCTATCCGTGTCATGTACCCATGAACTTCCTTGCCCAGGTTCTCAGCGGCATGATGAGCGCAGGCATTCAAAACCCCTGCAAAGGTGAAATCATTCGGCCTAATGCCTGACTTCATCAACTCCGTGAACAAAGCAAATCCTTCTTCCCTCTTCCCATCCTCAAAATATCTATCAATCATGGCTGTCCATGAAACAACATCTCGATTCACCATCTTATCAAAAATGCGCTTAGCTTCCTCTATACTCCCACATTTTCCATACATATCTGACAAGGCACTCCAAACCACCTCATCATAGTCCAACCCAGTTCGCATTATATAACCATGAATCTCCTTCCCCAATCTTAAACTCTGGATGGCTGCTGATGCAGCTAGAGCACTAGGCACGGTGAACTTATTAGACTTTGAATTCTCGTGCCTTTGCATCGTCCTATACAACTGCAAAGCCTCTTTAGGCCTTTCATGGCGAACATACCCTGATATCATTGCGGTCCAAGAAAAATTATCTTTCTCAGGCATTTCACCAAACAGTTTCCTAGCTTCACCAAGCCGCCCTACTTTGGCATACCCAGAAATCATAGTATTCCAAGAACACAAATCTCTCTCAGCCATTTCATCAAAAACCTTCTGGGCATCCACAAGACTCCCACATTTTGCATACAAATCAATTAAACGATTACAAATGAACAGCCCGGGCACGAACCCAGACACTTTTGTGTGGGCATGGACCAATTTGCCCTGCACAAGAGCTCGTTGTTGAAGACAAAGCTGCAACAGGGTCAAGTATATAGAAGCAGAGGGCCTATCTATTCGGTTGAGCAACTGAACCGCTTCTGCCAAGCGCTTTTGCTCGCAAAGAATGTCTATGGCTTCTTTGAATTTTCCGTCCTTGCACAAGCGGCTTATGAGGCCGTCTTTGGTGTTGGACTTGAAGAAAGTTTTCTCAATTAGAGGTTTGTTTAGTTGGGTTTGGGAAGATGATGAATGGGTTCTGTTAAAGCAACTCAGAGAAAAGGATCTGGAAATTTTGAGAGTCAAGGATTTCATGGTGGCCGTGGTGGAAAGCAAAGTTTGATTCTTTGAAGATTTAAGACGACTTCAATTTTTTCGCGCCAGGGGAAAAACTTTTATGGGCCAAAGTTAATAAAATGGTCCAACTTTGGCTAATTGGGTCTCAGAAATTTTTTGGGGCAAAGTTGATAAAATGGGTTGAAGTCTTTTCGTTGCAGTTAGGTTGTTGGGCTTGTTGGGTAAAATTTTACTCATTTTTATTAATTTTTTTTTACCAGAAGAGACCAAACATGAAAGAAACCGAACATGAAGATATATTGGGTCGGTTGACGCAACATCCCTGTCTTCCAAAAAAACCAAAGCATGTGTTTCGTCATTCTTTCTCCTCCGTGTGTTTTGATTGAAGACTTGGAAGTGAGTCGTCTGTATGAAGGTCAAGGAATGGAGACTGGGTTTACGGCAGGAAGATTCTTTACCGAAAGAGAGAAGAAACCCCGCATTAATTCATAGCTACTGTTTTTGGTCAATGGAGTTTAAAAAAATAGATGCAGGGTGGTGGTGGTGGTGGTTCCATCCAATTTCTAGGTCTCATCTCATCAGGTTAAGGGATTCAACGTGAATGTTACTGTTTCAATTATATTATTGGTTTCTTTGGTATTATTTATTAATATCAATATTAAGACATAAATTATATTATACCACTGCTGATTAGTTCAGATATTTTATTTAATCTTTGGCTTATCAATGCACTGTAGTTGTTAAAACTCTTGTCCTCAGCTTTCAATGGGATATCGATATTTTCTAGAAAGTGTAGGGTAGGAAGCTGCTTGAAGGCTAAGCATCATGTGCTTGGTCAGTCAATGGGGGGCAAAGTCAATGGATGGGGTTGGGGGAGAGGGGCTAACTCGGAAATTCTGAGCTTCCACTTGACGGAAGAATCAATTCTTCCTTATCTTGGGTATTTATCACCATTTACAAATCAAGAGAACATTGAGTTTTTCATACCACTCTGTTCTCTCTCTTGTCTTCAACTTTAGATTGAAATTATACGATTTCAAGTTAGTTTTCGGGTTTTGGTGGCGTGGTGGGTTTTGTTGTAAAGACTCTAGAATGGATCTTTTTGCCGGGGGTGCTGTAGGAGCGTTGTTCACTGTGCTGTATGAAGTTGTTAAGGATGTGAAGGACAAGACCATGATGTTTAAATCCCTCCTCGGAGATCTCAAATCCACGCTAGATTCTTTGAAACCGCTGATCGGAGACATAGAAAAGTATAACAATTTGATGGATCGTCCAAAGGAGGAACTAGAAAATTTCAAAGGAAAAATGAAGAATGGTGCTGTGCTTGTTCGCAAGTGCTCCACCGTTAGCCCGTGGAATACCTACAAAAAGTATAAATATGCCAAAAAGCTTCTTGATTTGGACCAATGTCTGAATAGACTGTTAACCATACTGAACGTTGGGGGAGTAAGGGATGGGAAGGAGACCTTGTATAGGGTAATGAACATTGAAGAGAAAATTGATAAATTGCAAATAAAAGAAGAGGTTGTGTTGCCAAAACAATTGGACATTAAAGCTTGGTGTGCAGTACCTGAACTTCCACCTGTTATAGTTGGATTGGAGGAGCCTTTGAGGGATTTGAAGAAGAAGCTTCTTAAGGACGATGTGTCAATGCTTGTGCTGACTGCTCATGGAGGATCCGGGAAAACCACATTGGCAACAAAGTTCTGTCATGATAAGGAAGTCAAAGGTATGATTGCATTTTCTGTTCTATTTGTTCCCTTTATTGGTAAACATACAGTAACTATTAATACTTGTATTGTATGTTTCTTTGTTTGCACAATGGTACACAGATTTATATGACAGATTTCTTATATTGTATTTTGATAGATAAATTCAACAACAATATATTCTTTGTCATTGTTTCAAAAAAGCCCAACTTAGACTTCGTAGAAGAAGTATATCAACGCATGAATTCCGAGGATGCAAGACAAAATCCTCTGTTGTTGGTCCTGGATGATGTTTGGTTAGGATCCGAATCTCTTCTTCAGAAATTTGATGAATTGAAAAGGCCAAATGACAAGATTTTGGTGACATCAAGATCTGAGTTTCCAGGATTTGGTACTCCGTATTTTCTAGAATCATTGAATTATAAAGATTCAATGACTCTTTTTCATCATTCAGCATCTCTTGAAAACAGGAGCTCTAGTGTTCCAGAAGATCTTCTGAGAGAGGTGATTTCTTACCCTGCAATCTACACCATATATGCTTATTTATGCCTCAAATATTAAAGGGGGAACGAAGTAGGGAAATAATTTTTTTTTTCATATTTTATGCGAAGTACTCATACACACAAATGAATATCCATTTTACCATCTCAACCTGCAAATGATCAGTTATGCCTGTTGCTTGTGAACTAAAACTAGAATAAGAATGAAGAAAAGTAGATACTAGATAGTCATTTAACAAACTTGAACATTCGGTCTGCAAGTCAGATAGTAATTGACTTTATTTGGAACAACTGAACTGCAGATAGTAGAGCGCTGTAACGGATTTCCGCTTGCCATTACAGTGACCGGAAACTCACTTCGCGGACAAGCTACAGAGTTCTGGCGTAAAAGACTGAGAGACTGGTCTAAAAGTTCTATTCTTGATATTGAGACTGAGTTGCTTCTTCGCCTTCAAAGTAGCATAGATGCCTTGGATGAAGAAATCAAAGAATGTTTCATGGACCTTGGTTCATTTCCTGAAGACCAAAGAATTCCTGCTGCTGCTGTCATTGATATGTGGGCAGAGTTATATGAGCTAGATGAAGACTTTCTGTCCATTACAAACCTCCTCGGGCTCACCACTAGAAGTCTGGCAAATCTTGTGATCACCAGGTATGCACGGTTCTATATCTCTTATGTATAGTATTCTCATTCAAATTTCCATATTTATGAACAATTGCTAACCTTAATTTACAATTTCAATCTGTATGCTGAAGAAATATCTTTTAAGCGACTAATCTTTTATTACCAGGAAGGAGAATATGGAGATGGTGGATGACTACTACGTTGAACACTTTGTTACCCAGCATGATATGCTTAGAGAGCTGGCTGTCTATAACGCGAAACTAGACCCAATAGAACAGAGAAAAAGACTGATTGTAGACATAAGAGGAGACAATGAACCCAAGTGGTTGAAAGAACAGAAGTCTCAACCCATCAAGGCTCGCCTCTTATCTGTCTCCTCTGGTTGTTCCATCTCTCTCGCTCTCTTTATTTTTAGAAAATTCAGATGTATGAAATCATGCACACATGCACATGTACCCGCACTCATGACAAGCGCACACACTAAGATTTGAGGAGAACTTTCATTTAATTTCCCTCCACAGCTCATATCTTGTAGCATGTCGTTTGCAGATGGAGTGTTTTCAACAAAATGGCAGAGCATTCAACTACCAGAGGTTGAGGTCCTAGTTTTGAATATTCAGACAAAGAACTATGCCTTCCCTCAATTTGTGGAGAAAATTGACAAATTGAAGGTTCTAATAGTCACAAATTACGGTACATTACCTGCTGAATTGAGTAATTTTGAGCTACTGGGTTCATTATCAAATCTGAAGAGAATCAGATTAGAGCGCATTTCAATTCCTTCCATAACCAAGAACCCCGTACAATTTCGGAGTCTAAAGAAAATATCTTTATTCATGTGTAACATCGGTCAAGCTTTGAGCAATTGTTCAGTCAAAATTTCAGATGCATTCCCAAATTTAGAGGAAATGAATATTGACTATTGCCATGATTTGGTGGAATTGCCAACCGAGGTCTGTGATCTTATTCATTTAAAGAAGCTCAGCATCACCAACTGCCATAATCTATATGCCTTGCCTGAACGGATTGGGAAGCTGGCCAATTTACAAGTGTTGAGGCTAAGGTCCTGTACAGACTTGGTAAAACTTCCAGGCTCGGTGAAGAACCTAAAAAAGTTACACTTTCTTGACATATCTGATTGCTTCAGCATTAGGGAGTTGCCTGAAGACATTGGTGAAATAAGCAATTTAAGAAATATCAACATGAGACAGTGCTCAAGATTGCAAGAGTTGCCTCTATCCGTTTTTTATCTTGAGCAGTTAAAGGAAGTGATATGTGATGAAGAGACAGGAAGTCTGTGGGAGCCCTTCTTGAACCGTCTCAGAAGCACACGCATAATGGTAGCCAAAGAAAATATCAACCTGAATTGGCTCCACTAGCTTCAATTTTGAGACCTGTCTTTTTCTTACTGAATGTTGGAGCAACTTCTTAATTTTCCTCTCGTGGTTGGAATTTTCTTGTTTGTTTTCTTGATGTTCTTTCAGAACAAGATGAAAATGTATTTACTGCAAATTGTATTTGAAAGGTCTTCTGTTTTGTGAAATTAAATGAGTGTCTGAGAATTTGTATTTACCAGTTTTTGCTTGTGAATTATTGCATCTTTCATTTGGTTGCTTCACACAGTTTGTCTTTATGCCTTTAGAGTCCGTTTGGATGAGGAAAATAACTTGGAATTTAACTAAAAGTCGGGAATTTAAGAGAAGAAATTCACAATTCCCTTGTTTGGCAACTTAAGCATGAAATTTATTAAATAACATGTGGAAAAAAACATGGAAATTGCGGCATCAAATTCCCGAGTTTAATTTCCACCAAAATAGGAGTCATTTCACAATTTCCGTAGTGCCATTTACAAAATTTGACATACATTCCAAACATTGAAATTATAAATTGAAATGATGGAAATCTAAATTCCATTATTTTAGAATTCTATGTAATTTTTAATTCCTTCATTCAAACGGAATTTTCAATTCCTTCATCCAAACGGAATTTTCAATTCCTTCATTAAAACGGAGGCTTATCATTTTTCTTCAAACTTGTCACATTCATTAAAGTGAAACAATCTGACAGAAGTACAATTCTGGGTTGGCGACCTGCAGTGTGGTGGGAGGGTAGGGGGGTTATTTTTCAGACCATGGAATTTTCCTAGAAACGTTGGTGCAATTTCCCAGTTAAGTTGTAATAAGTCTCCTAATAGAGTCAATCATATTTGAAATCCTCTTTTAACTTATCTTGCATGATTGCCAACAAAGAAAGAGAAGACTTTGTATTGCCGACTTTCGAGTCTCTGGTTTACCGTGTTTCTTGGGTTCCAATTTTAAGAGTGTCTCACTTTAGTTTCCCTTATTTCCCAATCTACCAAGATGCTGTTTTGTGCTCCTGTCTTAAAGTTGAGATGAAACTCAAACAAGTTTTCTGATTTTGGTGTTGTGTTTTGTTGCTAAGGATCAAGAATGGGAGGAGCAGGGGAGCTTATTGGAGGGGCTGTTCTAGGAACACTATTTAGTGAGCTGTATAAACGCCTTGAGAAGCTGATCATCAAGAATTTCAAATATAAAAACATCCTCAACAACTTCAAGTCAAGTTTAGACTCTTTAAAGCCAGTGATCGACCAGATAGATGAATACAACAAGGAATTGGATCACCCAGAGCAGGAACTGAAAGACCTAAAAGAAGTGATGGAGAAGGGCATAGAGCTCGTCGGTGAGTGCTTGGAGGTTCGTGAGCGACAGTTCTACAAAAAGAACAAATATGCCAACAAACTTCTTCAGTTGGACAAATCTGTCCAAGCACTTCTACAGAGACTGGTTGTGCAGGGCATAAGGGATGTGAAGGGGAGCTCGGTTTCGGTGAGGAACATAGAGAAGGGGCTCAGCCGAATTGAATCAAGTTTGGTCTTACAAAATCAAGCTAAGATTGAAGCTTGGGGTGCAGCACCTGAACTTCCGCGGCTTGTAGTTGGGTTGGATTCTCCTTTGAAGGAATTGAAGAGGAAGCTTCTTAATCTTAAAGATGGGGTGTCAATGCTTGTTCTGACTGCTCCTGGAGGATGTGGCAAGACCACTTTGGCAACAACATTTTGTCAAGATCAGGAAGTCAAAGGTATCTTTAATTCCTTTTCAATTGTGAACTTTGATCAAGAGTTGGTTTTATAGAAACATTTCTTGCTCTTTCTTGGAATATATACTAGGGCTGCAATTGTGAAGGTTTCATCTTTGTAAATGGCAGCATTCTTATATTATATATGTTTTCTTTGGATAGATATATTCAGGGACAATATCTTCTTTGTCACTGTTTCGAAAAACCCCAACTTGGAATATATTGTACAAGAACTTCTTCAACGGACGGGTTCCACGCCACCTACTCTCGGAAACAAGGAAAGTACAGTAAAGTGGCTGCACCGTTTTCTCAAGGAACAAGGACAAAATCCTTTACTGTTGGTCCTGGATGATGTTTGGTCTGGATCAGAATTCCTTCTGGGGAAGTTTGATGAAGTTAAAATGCCAAATTACAAGCTTTTGGTGACATCAAGGTCTGAATTTCGGAGATTTGACTCTTCATATCATTTACGGTCATTGGATTATGACAATGCAATGAAACTTTTTCATCATTATGCATCTTTGGGAGATAAGAGCTCTCATGTTCCGCAAGATCTTTCAAGACAGGTACTTTTTAGTTGCAATGCACTATATATGCGCTTATTCATGCCTTACAAGGAGGAAAATAAATTATGTTCTCTTTTTACACAAAGCATCCATACAGACGAGTGAACACATCCGTTTCACCATATCAAGTTGAGTAATCATGCATTTAAGCTTACTTGTGAAGTACAACTAAAACAAAAATAAAGAAGCTTAGATAGTTATTTAACCATTTTCTCATCTTCAAGAAACCATTGAGATGATTTTCAGAGACTTGAATTTGGGTATGCGAGTCCGAAGGTAACTGATTTAATTCTTGAAAATTGAACTGCAGATAGTAGAGCGTTGTAAGGGATTTCCACTTGCCATTAAAGTGCTTGGGGGATCACTTTGCGGACAGTCTATAGAGATCTGGACACAGAGACTAATTGAATGGTCCAGAGGTTCTACTGTTCATGATTCAGATGATGAGTTGCTTCTTTGTCTCCATAGCAGCTTCGAAGCATTGGATAAAGTAATGGCGGAATGTTTCTTAGACCTGGGTTTGTTTCCCGAAGACCAAAGAATCCCTGCAGCTGCCCTCATTGATATATGGACAGAGTTATATGATCTAGATGAAGATGCAGAGTGCATTGCAAACCTCTACAAGCTCTCCGATCGAAGTCTTGCTAATCTTGTAGTCACAAGGTGTTCATGCTTCTGTCTTTCTCTCATATGATATTTTCGCTCTATATTTTTCTATTTGTGTACTAGTTGCTGCTGATAACTTGTTATTGCAATATGTTTTCTGAAGAAATCTCTTGTAAGTAACTTAGTTTTGATCATCACCAGGAAGGAAACGGTGAAGAAGGTGGAGAAGGTGGAGAAGGAGGAGAAGAAGGAGAAGGTGGAGAAGAAGGAGGGGAATCAGTACTACAGTGAACACTTTGTTACCCAACATGATATTCTTAGAGAGCTGGCTATCTACTACTCAAAACAAGAACAAGTAGAACAGAGAACAAGGCTGATTATCGACATATGTGGTAACAAACTTCCCAGGTGGTGGAGAGAACAGAAGCATCAACTGATGAAGGCCCGCCTATTATCTATCTCAACAACTGGTTGTCCCATCTGTCTCTTTAGCAACTACACATATACATGCTTGCACTATGCATACACACATTAAGTCTGTATAGTACTTCCATATTAGTTTCACCTCACACTCACATCAATTAGCATGTTGTTACTTTGCAGACGGACTGTTTCCAAAAGAAGTGCACAACATGCAAGTACCAGACGTTGAGGTTCTAGTCTTGAATTTCCAGACAAACAACTATGCCTTACCCTCAGACCAAAAAAAAAATGCCTTACCCGAATCTGTGGAGAACATGGATAAATTGAAGGCTTTAATAGTCACAAATTATGGTTTCTTACCTGCTGAGTTAAGCAACTTTCAACTTCTGAGTTCGTTATCAAATTTAAAGAGGATAAGATTAGAACGCATCTCAATTCTTTCCATAACCAAGAACCCCATAGAATTGAAGAGTCTGCAGAAGATATCCTTGTTCATGTGTACTATCGGTCAAGCTTTCAGCAACTGCTCCATCCCAATCTCATCAGCATTCCCGAATCTAGAGGAAATGAACATTGACTATTGCGATGATCTGGTGGAATTGCCTGCTGACCTCTGTGATCTTATTCGACTAAAGAAGCTCAGCATCACTAACTGTCATAAGCTATCTGCCTTGCCTGAAGAGATTGGGAAGCTGGTCAACTTAGAAGTGTTGAGGCTAAGGTGCTGCACAGACTTGGTAAAACTTCCAGGCTCCATTAAGTTCCTCACTAGGTTACACTTTCTTGACATATATAAATGTTTCAGCATTAAGGCATTGCCTGAAAAGATTGGTGAATTGGGTGGTTTAGAAACAATCAACATGGGACAATGCTCAAGATTGCAAGAGTTGCCTGCATCAGTTTTGAATCTTGGGAAGTTACAAGAAGTGATATGCGATGAAGAGACAGAAATATTATGGGGGGAACCTTTCAAATCCCGTCTCACAAGGATATCGGTGGTAAAAGAAGACTTCAACCTGCATTGGCTTCACAAATTTTGAGAGCTGACTGTCCTTAATAAACGTATGTTGGGGCAATGTCTGTGTGATTTGTGTATCTATTTTTCATTTTCCTAGTTTTCTTCTCTTTTGTGGTGTTTATTTCTCATTTACCTTTGTATGAGATATTTTTGCATAGTAAAAACAGTGTGAATGAGAGGATTTGGATTTACCACCATATAGTAAAGATTTAATTTCTTATGAGGAAAGACAGAGGAGGGCAGGGGCTACCCTTCCTTGTGCGAAAGAAGTACACAGAAAAGAAGACAATAGTCTACCATTCTTCTTGGAAAAAATTAAAAGCTGCAAACTCCAACTTAGTCGCAATGCTAAAATATTACTTGGAGCCGAAAGCAAAAAGCTTTTCAATAAGCTTTACCCAAGTAATTGAATTCACCTAATTAGTGCTTCAAATTGCTAAGTTTGTTTCGTTTATGATTTTGGCTTCATAGACCGAAAAAAAGAAATAAAAATAATAATTGATTCGTTTGTTTCGACTTTCAAGTATAAAATTAGAGTCTTTCTATTTAAACCCATACACCTTTTTTTGTTCACTCAATAGAACAAAGAGAATTATGAGGTTTAAATAGTAAAAATTCTAAAATTATTGTGTTATCATTTCACAATTAGATTTGAGAAGTGTGTAAATACAAATTTTAGAAAATGAAAATTGACCTAAACCATTATAAATAAAATAAGGTTTGAGTTTAGGCATAAAGTAACGGCACCACTTCATGATTGATGATTGGTTAGTTCGCGAGTGGCCTATTATGTAAATTTCTGCATCTGGTTATAAGTTTGTTTGATTACTTTACCGTTTGTCTTTATGTCTTTGTCTTTTTTCTTTAAACTTGTCCTCACATAAGTACAATTTCTGGTTGGCCACTACCTGCAATTTCTGGGAGGTTAGTTTTCTCACCATGAAACGTTGACACAATTGTCCGTTTAACCCAACCAGTCAATAGAAATTTCCACCGAGCTTCGCAGATCAGTAACATCATTTCTGAAATTCTTCTTTATCTTATCTTGCATATAAGCCAATAAAAAAAGAGAAAGCTGAGCTTTGTATTTCCTGCTTTTGGGTCTCTGGTTTACTCTGTTTCTTGGGTTCTGAACTTACTAGCTTCCAAGTTTAGAGGTAACTTAAACAAGTTGTCTGATTTTGGTGTTGGGTTTTGTTGCTAAGGATCAAGAATGGGAGGACCAGATTCTGGAGGGGCTGGTCTAGGAGCACTGTTTAATATGTTGTATGATGGCCTCAAGGAGCTGATCGGCAAGAATGTCATATATAAACCCCTCCTCAAAGCCATCAAATCAAGGTTAGACTGCTTACGCCCATTGATCAAAGATATAGAAAAATACAACAAGGATTTGGATCTCCCAGATAAGGAAATAGAAAGTCTGAAAGTTGAGATGGAGAAGGGCGTAGTGCTGGTCCACAAGTGCTCAAAGATTCGTGCGTGGAACATCTACCGGAAGTACAAATACGCCAACAAACTTCTTGATTGGGATGACTCTCTTCAAGGGCTTTTAGATATGCTGAATGTGCAGGGCATAAGGGATGTGAAGGGGAGCTCGGTTTCGGTGAGGAACATAGAGAAGGTGGTCAGCCGAATTGAATCAAGTTTGGTGTTACAAAATCAAGCTGAGACTGAAGTTTGGGGCGCAGCACCTCAACTTCCGGCGCTTGTAGTTGGGTTGGATTTACCTTTGAAGGAATTGAAGAGGAAGCTTCTTAATCTTAAAGATGGGGTGTCAATGCTTGTTCTGACTGCTCCTGGAGGATGTGGCAAGACCACTTTGGCAACAACATTTTGTCAAGATCAGGAAGTCAAAGGTATCTTTTATTCCATTTCAATTGTGAGCTTTGATCAAGAGTTGGCCTTATATACACATATTTGCTAGGAACATGCTTTCTTGAGAAAATTGCCACACACATTTCTTACTCTTTGGATATACTAGGACTGCAATTATATATGTTTAATCTTTGTACAACCATAGACAGATTTGAAAGAGACCTTAATGACAGCATTCCTGTATTTTCTTTGGATAGATACATTCGGGGACAATATCTTCTTTGTCACTGTTTCAAGCAACCCCAACTTGGGACGTATTGTTCAAGAACTTCATCAACACAGGGGTTCCAAAGTACCTACTCTCGGAAACGAAGTAAATGCAGTTAAGTGGCTGCACCATTTTTTCAAGGAACAAGGACAAAATCCTTTACTGTTGGTCCTGGATGATGTTTGGTCTGGATCAGAATCCCTTCTGGAGAAGTTTGATCAAGTTAAAATGCCAAATTACAAGCTTTTGGTGACATCAAGGTCTGAGTTTCGGGGATTTGGCTCTCCATATTCTTTAAAATCATTGGATTATCACAATGCAATGAAACTTTTTCATCATTCAGCATCCTTGGGAGATAAGAGCTCTCATATTCCACAAGATCTTTCAAGACAGGTACTTTTTAGTTGCAATGCACATTTTTAGCTATTTACGAATTTTCCCATCTTCATAAAATCATTGAGATGATTTTCAGAGACCTGAATTTTGGTATGTGACTTCATTTTCGAAAATTGAACTGCAGATCGTAGAGCATTGTAAGGGATTTCCACTTGCCATTAAAGTGCTTGGGAGATCACTTTGCGGGAAGCCTATAGAGATCTGGAAAAAGAGAGTAATTGAATGGTCTAGAGGTTATACTGTTCATGATTCAGAGGCTGAATTGCTTCTTTGTCTCCAAAGCAGCTTAGAAGCATTGGATAAAGAAATGAAGGAATGTTTCTTAGACCTGGGTTCATTTCCTGAAGACCAAAGAATCCCTGCTGCTGCCCTCATTGATATATGGGGAGAGTTACATGATCTAGATGAAGACACAGAGTGCATTGCAAACCTCTACGAGCTCACCATGCGAAGTCTTGCTAATCTTGTAGTCACAAGGTGTGCCTGCTTCTATTTTTCTCTTATATGATATTTTCACTCTATTTTTCCTATTCACCACTAGTTGCCGCGGCTAATATCTTGTTATTGCAATATGTTGTCTGAAGAAATCTCTTTTAAGTAACTTAGTTTTGATCATCACTAGGAAGGAAAATATGGAGGGGGATGAGTACTACAATGAACACTTTGTTACCCAACATGATATTCTTAGAGAGCTAGCTATCTACTACTCAAAACTAGAACCAGCAGAACAGAGAACAAGACTGATTATAGACATACGTGAAAACAAACTTCCCAAGTGGTGGAGAGAACAGAAGCATCAATTGATGAAGGCTCGCCTGTTATCTATCTCAACTGGTTGTCCCATCTCTCTCTTTAGCAATTACGCATACATGCAGACATCAAGTCTTTTTAGTAGGTTCGTATTAATTTCATCCCACACTCACATCAATTAGCATGTTGTTACTTTGCAGACGGTGTATTTTCAGGAAAATGGCACAACATGCAAGTACCAGAAGTTGAGGTTCTAGTCTTGAATTTCCAGACAGAGAACTATGCCTTACCCGAATCTGTGGAGAACATGGATAAATTGAAGGCCTTAATAGTCACAAATTATGGTTTCTTACCAGCTGAGTTAAGTAACTTTCAACTTTTGAGCTCGTTGTCGAATTTGAAGAGAATCAGATTAGAACGCATCTCAATTCTTTCCATAACCAAGAACCCCATAGAATTGAAGAGTCTGCAGAAGATATCCTTGTACATGTGCAATATCGGTCAAGCTTTCAGCAACTGCTCCATCCCAATCTCATCAGCATTCCCGAATATAGAGGAAATGAACATTGACTATTGCCATGATTTGGTGGAATTGCCTGCCGAGCTCTGTGGTCTTAGTCAACTAAAGAAGCTCAGTGTCACCAATTGTCATAAGCTATCTGCCTTGCCTGAAGGGATTGGAAAGTTGACCAAGTTAGAAGTCTTGAGGCTAAAATCCTGTACAGACCTAGAAAAACTTCCAGGCTCGATGAAGAACCTCAAAAAGTTAGACTCTCTTGACATATCTGATTGCTTCAGCATTAGGGGGTTGCCTGAAGACATTGGTGACATAAGCAATTTAAGAAAGATCAACATGAGACAGTGCTCAAGGTTGGAAGAGCTACCTCTATCTGTTTTGGATCTTGAGCAGTTAAAGGAAGTGATCTGTGATGAAGAGACAAAATATTTATGGGAATCTTTCTCGTCTCACCTAAAAAACGTAAGCATAATTGTGGCCAAAGAAAATATCAATCTTAATTGGCTCCACCACACTCAAACGTAAGCGTGAGACAGTGCTCAAGGTTGTGTGATTTGTTTTTCATTGTTTTCCTATTTTCCCTGTCTTTTTTTTTTCAATGTTTTCCTTCTGTTTTTGTAAATAGAATGAGATATTGCAGTAAAATCAATGTAATAAACCAACTGTGCAATACTTTGACACTTTCCTTTTTTCATCCTAATTTCAGATGCATTGTCAAATTTAGAGAAATTGAATATTGAGCACTGCGATGAATTGGTCTCAAACTATATGTTCTTCATCAAATAAAGTTTGATTTGTCTTGTTCAAAATTATCCCTAAAATAATCTTCTTCTAGATTGTTCAAGCACGTAATAGTTGAAACAAGAAAGCACATAATCAAATAACTTTTCTTGCTCCAAATGTAATCCAAATAAAGGGTTAATTGTTTTATTAGTCCCTAAACTTAGACCTAATTTGCATTTGAGTCCCTCAATTTCCAAAATGATTCCCGTGGTTCTTTAACTTCACTTTTGTTAGGACAAATGGTCCTGTTGTCAATTTTCTTAACTTTTTCTGTTAAATGCAGGGGCAAAATGGTATTTTTATGTTAAAACCAAAAAAATGAATTAAAAAAATCATATCTTTAAAATAACAATAAAAGAAAATCAAATAAAAAACCAACAAAAAAAAAAAAATCAAGTTTGGGGTAGTAGAAATCGGAATAGAAGGGGAGAGAGAGAGTTTAATTTTAATTTTTTATTCATATTTTAATCAATTTTGATACAAAAATACCATTTTACCCCTGCATTTTAAAAAAAAGTTAACAAAATTGACTACAGGACCATTTGTCCTAACGAAACTGAAGTTGATGGACCACGGGAACCATTTTGGAAATTGAGGTACTCAAATGCAAATTGGGTCTAAATTCAGAGACTAATAAAACGATTAACCCTCCAAATAAATAATCATACATTAAAAAGGATATAATTTCTTGTATGAACCAATGAAGTTATGGTACAAAACTTTTGAATTTAAAACTCACAAAGAGAAATTGTACTTGTAATACATAAGAAATTTATTAAAGCACATTGATGTTTTCGTGCTTCTTCTAAGAAAACAAAAGGAAACTATATTGTGTCCTCCCGGCACATAGTTCTTAGCTCAATCACAATAGTAAAGATGGAGCAATTACGCATGAAATTCTTCAGTTCAACATATGATACACGTAAACAATATAATCCACACACGACAAAGTCTGAATGTTGCATTTATATAAGTCGAATTTTGAACGTCTATAGCTAAATAAAGAGGACTATTATTAGATTAAAGAAAACAAAAGGAAACTATATTGTGTCCTCCTGACACTTAATCCTTAGCTCAATCACAAATTCACAATAATAGAGTCAAAGTAATTTTGCATGAAATTCTTCGTTTGACGTATGATACACGAAAACAAGATAATCCACACACGACAAAGTCTAAATGTTGCGTTCATATGAGTCGGTCTTTGAATGTCTAGCTAAATAAAGAAGACTATTACTAGATTAAAGAAAATAAAATTAGGAAACTATATTGTGTCCTCCTGACACGTAATTCTTAGCTCAATCACAATAATAAAGTTGGAGCAATTTCGCATGAAATTCTTTGTTCGACATATGATACACGAAATAATGCACCCACGACAAAGTTTGAAGGTTGCATTCATATGAGTCGATTTTTGAACATCTAGCTGAATAAAGAGGACTATTATTATATTAGAGAAAACAAAAGGAAACTATATTGTGTCCTCTTGACACGTAATTCTTGGCTCAATCACAATTCACAATAATAAAGTCAAAGCAATTTCGCATGAAATTCTTCGTTCGACGTATGATACACGAAAACAAGATAATCTACACACGACAAAGTCTGAACGTTGCATTCATATGAGTGGTCTTTGAACGTGTAGCTAAATCAAGAAGACTATTATTAGATTAAAGAAAATAAAATTAGGAAACTATATTGTGTCCTCCCGACACGTAATTCTTAGCTCAATCACAATATAAAGTTGGAGCAATTTCGCATGAAATTCTTTGTTAGACATATGATACACGCAAACAAGATAATCCACCCACTACAAAGTCTGAACGTTGCATTCATATGAGTCGATCTTTGAACGTGTAGCTAAATAAAGAAGACTATTATTAGATTAAAGAAAACAAAATTAGGAAACTATATTGTGTCCTCCTGACACGTAATTCTTAGCTCAATCACAATATAAAGTTGGAGCAATTTCGCATGAATTTCTTTGTTCGACATATGATACACGCAAACAAGATAATCCACCCATGACAAAGTTTGAAGGTTGCATTCATATGAGTCAGTCTTTGAACATCTAGCTAAATATTATTAGATTAAGGGAAACAATAGGACACTATATTGTGTCCTCTCCGCACGTAATTCTTAGCTCAATCACAATAGTAAAGTTGGAGCAATTTCACATAAAATTCTTCGGTTGAATGTATTATACTAGTAAACAAGATATTCCACCCACCACAAAGTCCGA
Organism: Prunus kanzakura; assembly: GCA_020521455.1. NCBI lineage: Eukaryota > Viridiplantae > Streptophyta > Magnoliopsida > Rosales > Rosaceae > Prunus > Prunus kanzakura. Next base: position 332,724 of record BPUM01000879.1, on the reverse strand, counting down.
ATGTTGCATTCCTATGAATTGGTCTTTGAATGTCTAGCTAAACAAAGATAACTATCATTAGATTAAAGACTAGTTATGTAAGAGTGCTCGTTGCGCCTAGCTATTTAAGAAATAAAAGAAATATCCTGAATTATCCTTTTGCTTTTTCTTTATCATTTTTCCGAAAGACAAAGGTTTGTTGTCACATTTAACAAAAAAAGTTGTTGGTTACTTACTTTATCATTTACCCCACCGCATGTAGGTTTTTCTTCTTAAGGATTCTATACGTTTTACTGTGATGCATGAGTTTTACCAAAATGAGGAATAACTTACCCTTTTTTTTGTTTTTAAAGAAATAGCATCTTTTTATAAAGATTTCTTGAATAATAAAAAATAAAGAGCATGTGGCTTATGCACTTCATCAACCGAAGGGTCGTAGCATCCACGTATTTTGATATTATTGAAATAATAAAAAATAATAAAGTCTTTTTTGCAACTTTCGTTGACGGCTCCTGGTATTTGCTGGGTTAGTTAGTGTCACAATGTCACTGTCGTAATTGGCCCGGTCAATGGGTCAAGGGTCGTTCAACAGAGAATTCCAAACAAAATAACCTTTATTTTGTTCTCCGGAGACAATTTTATATCAGGAAAATGTAGTAAACCAACTGCGCAATTCTTTGACAGTTTACATAAGAAATTTTCCAGACTCTTGTATTTTCAAGGGAAATTTAACATCTGAGCACTAAGGTTGAATGATTTCAGATATCAAAGTTGTACAGAAGATATCAAAGTCATCTCTGCCACTCAAGCTTACAGCAATTGTTCAATGATTTCATCCAAATTTCAGACGCATTGTCATATTTAGAGAAATTGAATATTGAGCACAGCGATGAATTGGTCTCAAACTATGTTCTTCATCAAATAAAGTTTGATTTGTCATGTTCAAAATTATCCTTAAAATAATCTTTTCTAGATATATACTTGATCAACTTAGAATTGAACTTCTCTTGTTCAAGCACGTAATAGAATAGTTGAAACAAGAAAGAACGTGTTATGTATGTTTTCTTGCTCGAAATGTTATCAAATAAATAATCGTGCATTAAAAGGACATAGTTTCTTGTATGAACCAATGAAGTTATGGTATAAAAGTTTTGAATTTGAAAATTCACAAAGAGAAATTATACTTGTAGGGGTCGTTCGATACGGCAAGCTGTCATGGACTGGATTAAATCACAATAGTAAAGTTGGAGCAATTTCGCATGAAATTCTTCGGTTGGACATATGATACATGCAAACAAGATAATCCACTTACAATAAAGTTCAAAAGTTGTATTCATGTGAGTCGGTCTTTGAATGTCTAGCTAAATAAAGATAACTATTATTAGATTAAAGTAAACAATGTCTAGCTAAATAAAGATAACTATTATTAGATTAAAGTAAACAAAAGGAAACCATATTGTGTGGCACCTAATTCTGAGCTCGATCACAATGGTAAAGTTGGAGCAATTTCACATGAAATTCTTCGATTGGACGTATGATGCACGTAAACAAGATAATCCATCCACGACAAAGTCCGAATGTTGCATTTATATAAATTGGTCTTTGAACGTTTAGAAGATAACTATTATTAGATTAAAGACTAGTTATGTTAGATAAAAGTATGTCAGAGTGCTCATTGCGCCTAGCTATTCAACCTTTTGTTTTTTCTTTATAATTTCTTGGAAAGACAAAAGTATGTTCTTCACTTATAAGAAAAGTCAAGTGGTTGGTTACTCCCCCGCGTGTACGTTTGTTATTCAGGATTTTATACGTTTTACTGTTTGATGCATGAGTTTTACCAAAACGAGGAATAACTTGCCCTTTTTTAGCTTTTAAAGACATAACATCTTTTTATAAAGATTTCTCGAATGAACAAAAGAAAGAGCATTTGGCTATGCACTTCGTCAAACCAAATAATAAAAAATAGTTAAGTCTTTTCTGCAACGTTCCTTGACGGCACGTGGTATTTGCTGGGCTAGTTCATTTGACCATCGGCATCAACTCGAACTCTATTAATACGCTGAACTGAAAAAGAGAAGTTGCAAACAACGTAACTTATTTTGTTCTCCAGGAACAGTTTTATCTCAAGAAACAGTTTTTCATATTTCTGTTCTATCTTGCACCATCGGCATCACTAACAACAAGTAAGATAAGATTGAGTTTTGCATTGTTGGGTTCTTGCGCCAATGTTAATTTATTCATTTCTTTGATCCCAAGTTACGTCAACTTATTGCTTTTTTTTTTCTTCTTCTTCTTATCTTAGGCTTTGGATTGAAACCTAATAGAAGTTGTCAGATTTTAGCTTTGGATATTGCTTTACACTTATGGCATTGGCTGTTGGCGTGGGCGCTCTAAGAGCAGCATTTCAAATGCTGCTTGATGCGGTTATAACAGTGAAGGCGGAAACTACCATGTTTAAGCCTCTCCTTGGAAATATCAAATCCACACTAGACGCTTTACAGCCAATGATAAAAGACATAGAAAATTACAACCCAAAGGAGGGGCTAGAAAATTATGCAATGCAAATGGAGGAGGGGGTAAATCTTGTTCGCAAGTGCAGCAAGGTTGGTGTGTGGCGCTGCTGCAGGAAATATAGATACACCAAAAAACTTGATGAATTGGATAGATGTCTTCAAAGACTAGTGGATGTGTTGAAAGTGCAGGGCATAAGGGATGTCAGGGAGACCTTGGTTTCATTAAGGAATATAGAGACGGTGCTGCATCGTATTGAAGGGAACTTAGTGATGCAAAATCAGTCTGAAAAAATCAATGGTTGGTCTGCTGTACCTGAACCTCCACAGGTTACAGTCGGGTTGGATGTGCCAGTGAAGGAATTGAAGATAAAGCTTCTTAAGGATGATGTGTCCATGCTTGTGCTGACTGCTGCTGGTGGATGTGGGAAAACCACATTGGCCAAAAAGTTTTGTCAAGATCAGGAAGTAAAAGGTATCTCAATCTACTTTTTTTTTTCTAACTTCTTTTAGGCCCGTTTGGGATTGCTTTTTTTGGTCAAAAACCTGCTTCACTTTAAAGTTAAGCAGTTTAAGGTATTTGGTAAATCTAAAATATCCCGATTATTTTAAAAGCAATGGCCTTTTGACAGCAGCTTTTAAAAGCAGGCTATGGGTTGCTTTTCAAAGTTGCTTTCAAAAGAAGCAGAGATGAGCAGTTAATGAATTTTTTTAATTCCCAAAATACCATCATGAAATTTTTAAAGACACCACCTCCTTCTCCGCCACCATCACCACAACAACCATGCCACCACCGCCACCACCATCTCATCTTCAACCTCCACCACCATCACCTGCACAACCACCATCCCCACAACCACTACCTCAACCTTCATCACCACCACCACCACCACCTCTTTCTCCGCCACCATCACCACCACAACCACCACCTCCTCCTCAACCTCCACCACCTCCACCACCAACACCATGACCACCATGCCGCCACTACCACCGCCACCGCCACCGCCACCACCATCTCATCCTCAACCTCCACTACCATCACCTCCACAACCGCCATCCCCACCACTACTACCTCAACCTTCATCATCACCACCACATCCCTTTCCTTCTTCGTGACCATCACCATCACCACCACAACCACCACCTCCTTCTCTACCTCCACCACCTCCACCTCCACCTCCACCTCCACTACCAACACCGCCACCATAACTTTGCCACCGCCACTGCTACCTCCTCCTTCTCAACCTCCACCTCTCCAACCTCCATCCCCACTACCACAACCACCACATCCACCTTCATCACCACCTCCACCACCATCTCTTTCACCACCATCTTCACCTCCATCTCTTTCACCACCACCTCCAACACCAATACTACCACCACATATTTACACGATTGGAGACATATTTAAATGAGCTTCTAGTGACACCTTTCTTATATCTTATTTCGATAGATAAATTCAAGGACAATATCTTCTTTGTCACTCTTTCAAAGAAGCCCAACTTGGACCTTATTGTACATGAACTATATCAACGGAAGGGTTCTCAGGTGCCTGCGTTCCAAAACGAAGTAATTGCGGTTAACTGGTTGCAACATTTTCTGAAGGAAACTGGACAAAGTCCTTTACTGTTTGTCCTGGATGATGTTTGGTCAAGATCAGAGTCCCTTCTTGAGAAGTTTGATCAATTCAAAATGTCAAATTACAAAGTTTTGGTCACGTCAAGATTTGCATTTCCAAGATTTGGTTCTCCATATCATTTGGAATCATTGAATGATGCGGATGCAATGGCTCTTTTTCGTCATTCAGCATCCTTGGATGATAAGACCTCTTATGCTCGGGAAGACCTTTCGAGAAAGGTGATTTCTTCATCCGCAAAGCACAACATATATGCTTATTTATGTGTCACAGACAAGGGTCAAGAGATTATGTTTGCTTTTCATATAATTACATATCAGGGTTTTTCTCTCTACATGACGTCCGTCTTTTATATACAAAATTCATCTTTTGTTAAAAGGATGGATGTTCGGCTCTGAGAATTCCTATATATATATATATATGTGTGTGTGTGTGTGTGTGTGTATTTGTAAAACAACCATGCATACATGCATGAGTGAATAGTGAACACTCCCATTTACCATATCTACCTGCAAAAGATTATACGTTCATTTAAAGTAGACAATTACTTAAACATTTTGTCATCTTCATGAAACCAACTAAGACACTATTGTTTTGGTCAAATATTGATTGACTTCATTTGAGAAAATTGACTGCAGATAGTAGAGCTCTGTAAGGGATTTCCACTTGCCATTACAGCGGTTGGAAGATCACTTCGCGGCCAGCCTATAGAGATCTGGCGAAAAAAAGTAATGGAATGGTCTAAAGGTTCTTCTATACTTGCATCTAACACTGATTTGCTTGCTTGCCTCCAAAGCAGCTTAGATGCCTTGGACAAAGAAAAGCCTATCCTCAAGGAATATTTCCTAGACTTTTGCTCATTTCCTAAAGATCAAAGGATCTCTGCTGCCACCCTCATAGATATGTGGGCTGAGTTATATGGGCTAGACGAACCTAGTCTGTCCATTGCAAACCTTCATGAACTAACCACCCAGAGTTTAGCTAATCTTGTAGACACAAGGTATGTAGGATTCCATATTCCTCTTGTCTGCTACTATCACTCCACTTTTTCCCTTATATTCACGACTCACTGCTGCTCATAATTTTATGTTCCAAAATTTATGTTGAAGAAATCTCTTATGAGAAAATTATTATTGAACATCCAGGAATGAGAGGGAGGCGGATGGCTATTACACTGAACACTTTGTTACTCAGCATGATATGCTTAGAGAGTTGGCTATCCATCAGGCGAGCCAGGAACCAATAGGACAGAGAAAAAGACTAACTATAGACATACGTGGAGACAATCTTCCTAAATGGCTGACAGAGGCAAAGCATCAGCTCATGCAGGCCCGACTATTATCTATCTCAACTGGTTGTCCCATCCTTCTCTCTCTATAGTAAAAACGCATATGCACACACATACACTCGTATGCACGCCAGTAGTACTTCCGCACATTTCCCACACTCACACCTTATAGCATGTTTTTTGCAGATGAAGCGTTCTCAAATAAATGGCCAAACATGCAACTACCAAAAGCAGAGGTTCTAGTTCTAAATTTTGAAACAAAGAGCTACGCCTTACCCGAATTTGTGAAGAAAATGGATAATTTAAAGGTTCTAATAGTCACAAATTATGGTTTTTTACCTTCTGAGTTAAATAATTTTCAACTACTTGGTTCGTCATCAAATCTGAAAAGAATTAGATTGGAACGCATTTCAATTCCTTCCATAAGCAAGAACCTCAAACAGTTGAAAAGTGTACAGAAGATATCTTTATTCATGTGTAGCATCGGTCAAGCTTTTGGTAAAGGTTCCATCCAAATTCTAGATGCATTGCCAAATCTAGCCGAAATGCACATAGATTATTGCCATGATCTGGTGGAATTGCCAGCCGAGCTTTGTGATCTCATTCGCCTTAAGAAGCTTAGCATCACTAACTGTCATAACTTATCCGCCTTGCCTGAAAAGATTGGAAAGCTAGTAAGTTTGGAAGTGTTGAGGCTTCGGTCATGTACAGACTTGTTAGAGTTGCCAGGCTCGATTAAGAACCTTAAAAAGTTAAACTTTCTCGACATATCCTATTGCTTTAGCATTAAGGAGTTGCCTGAACACATTGGTGAGATGTGCAGTTTAAAAAAGCTCAACATGAGACAATGCTCAAGATTGCAAGATCTGCCTGCATCAGTTTTGGACCTTGAACAGTTGAAGAATGTGATATGTGACGAAGAGACTGAAATTTTATGGGAACCCTTCTTACCCCTTCTCAAAAACATACACATACAGGTGCTCAAAGAAGATGTCAACCTAAATTGGCTACACAAGCATCCATCTTGAGATTCTTCTTGATGTTTCCATGTTTTTCTAGCACAAATGTGCATTATAGTTTCAACTTTCTATGTTGTTGGAAGTGCCAGCACTAAAGAGAAGGTTGATCTCTTAAAGCACAAGATGGGGTTTGATGAAGCATTTAACTACAAAGAGGACCATGATTTGGGTTCGGCATTAAGAAGGTACTTCCTTTAAGGCATTGACATTTACTTTGACAATGTGGGTGGTCACATGCTCGATGAAGTTATCTTGCACATGAAAGTTCATGGCCGGATTGCACTCTGTGGCATGATTTCTCAATACAATATTGAGAAACCAGAGGGTGTACACTGTACACAATATGTTTAGCCTGATCATGAAGCGGATCTAGATGAAAGGGTTTGTTGAAAATGATTTCGAGCATGTGTATCTAGAGTTGGTCGAGTTATGCATCAAATACTTGAAGGAAGGGAAGCTGGTCTATGTTGAAGATATTGCTCAGGGGCTGGAGAATGCCCCATCTGCTCTTGTTGGAATTTTCTATGGCCGCAATGTTGGTAAGCAGGTCATTTGTATTGTTAAGGAGTAAGATATCAAGTCCTACTTTTTATATATACAAATTGGTGAAGTTTTGATTCCTAAATTGAAAAGTTCTATCCTTACTTATAATCTAGAATGAATCTATTGAAGAAAGAATTTGGGAATTGTGGACAGATTTAATTGACCTCTTCGTAACTGCTTTCTTTTGTTCTACTTGGGCAGAGAAATTCAGGGGCAAAATATCCTCTTCGTCATTGTTTTAAAGAAGTCCAACTGCCTTATTGTACAAGAACTATGTCAAACAAAACAAAATCCCTAGTACCTACTCTCCAAGACGAAGCAAAGGACAGGATCCTCTACTTTTGGTTCTGGATGATGTATGGCCAAGTTCAATATCCCTTCTTGATAAGTTTGGTGAATTCAAAAGGCCAAATTACAACATTTTGGTGACATCAAGATTTCAATTTCCAAGATTTGGCTCCGCATTTCCATTAGGAACTTTGGAATAAGTAGATGCAATGACTCTTTTTCGTCATGCAGCATCCTAGCCAGATAGGAGCTAAGAGATAAGAGGTAAAACTAGCAGTGGCATCGATAGTCGAAGGGGCTGCTCTAGCGGTAGCATTTGGGGAGATGTTTGATGTGTTGGCGTGAGTCAACTAGTCTTATTAGGAATAGAATTATGTAATTATTCTATTTTATTATAGTTACGTAATTTGTGTATATTTCTTATTCGTACTCACTCTGTATGTAGTATATATATCCCTCATTGAGAGAAGATTAAACATATAAGTTTAAACCCTAATTACTTTTGAGTTGGTATCAGAGCGGTTTTCGATCCATCTTTACAACATCAAAAAATCTAACCCTAAACACTACCCATTTTTCCGCTGCACTATATTACTAGCCGCTCTAATCCTATTTCCGCTCCCTAACACATCTAGCTACCCCTTACTCCACTGTCGCCACATTCCCCTCCATCGCCGCCATCGTTGCATGTCACCATGTCGGATGTTAACGACTCCATTGTCTCACTTAATTCACCTCCTGCTACTCCTACCTCTATTGTGAAGGTTCACACTGAGTCATCCCCTAATCTACCCATAGGATTTAAATTGAATGGATCCAACTATGAGATATGGGCTTCGATGATCGAACTCCATGCTACTACGCAAGGCAAATTGGGTTACCTAATTGGCGATACTGTTGCCCTAGATTCCCAAGACTCACACTTTGGGAAGTGTAAGATTGCTAATGCTACTGTGAAAAGTTGGAAGCTGCAAACTATGGAACCCAGTTTGCTGAGTATGTTTTATACTCTCCCTACTGCCAAGAATATTTGGGATGTTGTTAATAAGATGTTTTATGAGGACATATCCCAACTCTATGAACTGCGGTGCCAGGCTACCCTTCTCAAGTAAGGGGGTCGTCCTGTCTCCACCCATTTTGCCGAACTCAAGGCAATCTGGCTTGAATTAGACAAGAGACGTTCTTTCAGATGAAGTGTGCTGATGATATGAAGATTTTTCAGGCTGCTATTATTGCAGATCATGTGTATGATTTTTTAGCTGGCCTTGATGATACTTATGATAAGGTACACAGTGATATTCTACGGAGTGATAAGGTTCCAAGTATTGAGAATGTATTCTTTATGGTCCGTCACGAGGCTCAACGTCAGATTACTATGCTTGGATCTAGTACCAAACCTGGGGAACCTGCTGTTGTGTTAGTTTCCAAAAACACTGCTTTGGTTTCTCGGCCTTTAGGATCTGGCTCTTTTGCTGTTCCACCTCGTCGCCTGACTTCTGCAGAAAAAGATAAACTAAAGTGTGAACATTGTGGTGATCGAAGGTATACTATAGACACTTGCTTGGCATTGCATAAGGTCCCATAGTGGGAAAAGAACTGAGGGGCTTGAAAAATGAACAACTGGGAAGCAAAGCTCATGTGACCGATGCCACAACCCCTACAATCAATGTCTCTACTGGGCACAGCCACCTGGCCGTCACCCCTGCCCTGACCATGTCCACGGCCTCAGGTACCCCACCATCCATTGCACCTCCACCTTCTTCAAGTAACTTTGGCAAGGCTTTCCTTGCTCATGATGCACATGATACCGGTTGGATTATTGACTTTGGTGCTACCGACCATATGACGTATAATTCTGATTTATTCTCTACTACTATCCTACCTCATTATGATCATGTTCTGACTACTAAAAATGCTATTGCTCCTGTCACGGGGGCGGGTTCTATACTATTGACACTTAGTTTACCATTAGACAAAGTGTTACTAGTTCCATCTTTGTCTAGCAATCTATTATCTATGCCACAAGTTATTGAGCAGTTAAATTGTGTTGTGTTGATGTATCCATCTATTGTTTTACTACATGATATCCAGACTTAGGAGATCTTTGGTCGTGGTACTAAAAAGGGGGGCTTTATTATGTGGATGACATGGCAACTAGTCGGGTTTTTTGTGCTGGTAGTGCCGAAACTTCTCAGCATCTCTGGATTTGGTTGCTACATCGCTGTTTTGGTCATGCCTCATTTGGTTATTTACGACATTTGTTTTTTGTATTATTTAGTGGCTTCTATGAGTATGTCTTCCAATGTCAGACTTGTATTTTAGCTAAGAGTCATCAGTCTGAGTTGTAATAAACGCCTTATGCCATTTGATTTAGTTCATTATGATGTTTGGGGTCCTTCCCTTATTTCCACTGTCTTGGGTGTTCGCTAGTTTGTGTTAATTGTGAATGATTGCACTCGTATGATGTGGTTATATGGAATGAAACATAAAAGTGACGTGGTCACTATCTTTCCGCATTTTTATCAGATGATTCAAACTCAATTTATGCTTTCTATCAAAGTTTTTCACTCTGATAATCTTGGAGAATTTGTAAATTCAGCTTTATCTCAATTTTGGCATACTCAAGGTGTTTTTCATGAGACTACTTGTCCTCAGACACCATAACATAATGGGGTTTGGCCAAATTTACAAGGAGAAATTGTGGTGAATGGTTTAATACAAGGAGGAGCAACGGTGGAACCAGTTGAGCCTACTGTTTTGGCCGAACCTACTGATTTTGCTGAAAATCATGCTTTGGCAGAACCCAAACCGGCTAGTTTTACTGATTGTGTTGAACCGATTCTACCCCTTACTTCTCAAATAGTGTCCGATCAAGCTCCCCTGGATATTCCCAAGGTAAGCACTTCTATTTCTACTACTGAAAATTCTTATATTTTACCACCTAGACGAAATCGTGGGGTTCCACCTAATCGATACTCACCAGAAGGTAAAACAACATATGATATTGCTCATTATGTGTCTGATCACAGGTATCTCCTGAGTGCAAGGCGTTTGTGACCAAAATAGATAGTATTAAAATTCCAACTCTTGTTAAGGAGGCATTTAGTGATCCAAAGTGGTCGAAGCCATGAATATTGAGATGGAGGCACTGCAAAAAAAATAATACATGGGATATTGTTGATCTATCAAAGGGAACAAAGCCTGTGGGATGCAGATGGGTGTTCACGGTGAAATATAATGCAGATGGTACTGTGGAAAGGTACAAGGCAAGATTAGTAGCTAAAGGGTTCACTCAGACGTATGGAGATTGCAGAGTTGCTGGAACTTGAGGGTACAGAGCTACTGGAATTGGGAGGTTCGGAGCTGTTGGAACAGGGGCAGGCGCAAGCGGAGAAAGCTGTATGCGAGGGCGTCGGGAATAAGTTTGGAGCAATGGCTGGGATAAAGCAGAAGAAGTGTCGTTGAGTGGACCATGGCTTGTGACTGCAGCAGTGGGAAAGGTGCGCACCAGGGAGGTGCCGTGAGGTTGTGAGTCTGAGATAGGAGTGATCGATACGGGCCCAGGTGCGGAGGAGGGCAGAATTGGGTGGAATTCAATATCCATATACTCTGAAGAAGATGATACCTGCAAATGCTCAAATGAAAAATGCATTTCGTTAAATAAACACATGGCGGGACGTGTAAACACGACCCGTAGAGGGATGTAAACAACGGTAACCTTTGTGGTCAGAACTGTATCCAAGGAAAACACATTCAAGGGTGCGGTTGGTGAGTTTATTTTCAGTATATGGTCCAAGGTAAGGGAAACAAGAACACCCAAACACTCGGAAATGAGAGTAGGAGGGAGGATGTTGGAAGAGATGATTGTATGGGGTGTCCCATTGAAGATTAGGAGTAGGTAAGAGGTTTATGAGATGGACAGCAGTGAGGGCAGCTTCGACCCAGAGATTGTGGGGAGTGTGAGAAGTGGTAAGGAGGGTACAGATCATGGTGACAATGTGTCTGTGTTTACGTTCAGCTAGGCCATTTTGTTAGGGAGTGTGAGGACATAAGAAATGTTGATGGATGCCTAGTTGATTGCAAAGATCAGAGAAAACATTATTGACATATTCAGTGCCATTGTCACTTTGAAGGATTTGCACAGTGGTGTGAAATTGATTTTTAACCATGGCAAGAAAGGTTTGAAAGTGAGAAAAGACCTCATTTTTACAGTGCATAGGATAGATCCAGGAGTAACGGGAAAAGTCATTTGTAAACAAGGCATAATAGCGATAACCAGTGACAAATGATCGGGGACATCTATACATCAGAGTGAATTAAATAAAAGGGAGATTGGGCAAATGTTTTATTACTAATAAAGGATAGTTTGGTGGATTTGCTAAGTGCACAATCCTTACAGAAAGCATGAGAAATTTTAGATCCTAGAGATGACGCTAAGTGAGAGAGCACAGGATGGGATGGATGGCCAAGGCGACGATGCCAAGCAGGAGAGTGCACAGTGGTAAGGGCACGAGGGACAGTGGATGAGTGAGAGAGAGAAAGTGGGTAAAGACCATCTTTAGAAGGGCCCTGAAAGAGTAACGAACCAGTACGTAAATCATAGATTTGATAAAAGTCAGGAGTAAAAACAAAGAAAACTAAATTATCTCGAGTAAAACGGGCAACAGAAAGAAGATTAGTATGAAGAGAGGGAAGACAAAAGACATTTTGAAGAGAAAATTTATGAAAACCTAAAGGAAGAGGAAGAGAGCCAGTATGAGAGATAGAGAGAGAATCTCCATTACCAAGAAACACATAATTATTACCCTGATATGGCTGTTGATTTTGGAGATTAGAAGAGCTACTAGTCATGTGATGAGTGGCACCTCTGTCAGGGTACCAAGTGGAGTCAGGTGGTTGCATGAATTGAGCCCCAGCAAAGGAAGGAAAGGATTCTGGGCCATTGTAGCGATGGGGACATGTTGCAGTAGTATGTTGATTGGTATTGCAGGTGGTGCACCAAGCGGGTCCCAAGACACCAAGAGCTAAGTTGGCCCGGGCAGAGTGTTTGCTAGAGGCGGCAGATTGGGCCCAAGGAGGCTGAAAGGAAGGCCAGTTGCTTTGAGATCCAGAACTTGGTGAAAAAGGAGGCTATGGTTGATTAGGCCACTGGGGCTGCTGGGAGCCATTCCACGGGTTGCTCCAGGAAGATGAGAAGTTGTGCCAACCATCACGGCCGCGACCGCGCCAGCCACCGCGGCCATCGCGCTTGTTGCTGGAAGAGCCACCACCACGGTGAGAAGGGAAGGAAGTATGACCGGTGGTGTGGGAAGAGGATTGGGCAGCCATGAGCGCTGTGTTTTGATCAGGAGAGATTCTAGGAGCCTGTTCGTCAAAAGCTAACCAATGAGCACGAAGATCAACAAAGTCAGGAAACAGAGGAAAATTGAGAATTGCCGTGACGAGCATTTTGTAATCGGGTCCTAAACCCCGAAGCACAGCAGTGACAAGTTCTTTTGGGGAGATAGGTTCATTGATGGCAGCCAGTGAATCGGCAAGGGACTTAGCATGACGAAGGTAAGCATCAATGGGTTGAGAGCCTTTTTGCAAATCCATAAGTTGAAAACGAAGAGCAGATTCGCTGGCCATACTGGATTGAGAGAAGTGGCGTTGGAGACATTCCCAGAGATCTTGGGCAGAGGTGCAGCCAACGGTGAGAGAGAGAATAGACTCAGAGAGTGTACTGGTGATGTAGCTAACAATGAGTTGGTCTTGTTGGTACCACTGAGCACGGGCGGGATTGGTTTGGGTAAGAGTGGCGGTGGTGGTTGTGGATGTTTCGGTGGAAGAAGTGGAGGTTTGGGCAAAAGGTTGTTTATGAGTGCCATCGATAAATTTCCAGAGGTCATGACCGACTAAAAAGGGTTTGAGTTGGCGGAGCCAAAGAAGATAGTTGGAGTCAGTAAGCTTGATAAAATGAGAAGAGTTTGGGCTAGGGAGGGAGATGGTGGATTCAGACAAAGCCATGAGGTGGACCTAGAGGAGGATTGGATCGAATAAGGGAGAGGGAGGAAACCCTAGGTTAGGCTGATACCATGTAGAAAATATATTTCCTTGTATTTGATAGATTACACAAAGTCCCTATTTATGCTAGTACAGGATATCTACTTAAGGTATGAAATAATATAGACATGAATACAAATCAATTTACAGCAGGAAATCTGATTTACAGTAGGAAAGGCTAATTGCTAGGAGGAGATTGTGAAGTTGACTTCTGTGTAGGCTAGGAAAGGAAAGCTGCGTTAACACTAGTCTTGAATTTCCAGACAAACAACTATGCCTTACCCTCAAACCAAAAAAAAAATGCCTTACCCGAATCTGTGGAGAACATGGATAAATTGAAGGCTTTAATAGTCACAAATTATGGTTTCTTACCTGCTGAGTTAAGCAGCTTTCAACTTCTGAGTTCGTTATCAAATTTGAAGAGAATCAGATTAGAACGCATCTCAATTCTTTCCATAACCAAGAACCCCATAGAATTGAAGAGTCTGCAGAAGATATCCTTGTTCATGTGTACTATCGGTCAAGCTTTCAGCAACTGCTCCATCCCAATCTCATCAGCATTCCCGAATCTAGAGGAAATGAACATTGACTATTGCGATGATCTGGTGGAATTGCCCGCTGACCTCTGTGATCTTATTCGACTAAAGAAGCTCAGCATCACTAACTGTCATAAGCTATCTGCCTTCCTGAAGAGATTGGGAAGCTGGTCAACTTAGAAGTGTTGAGGCTAAGGTGCTGCACAGACTTGGTAAAACTTCCAGGCTCCATTAAGTACCTCACTAGGTTACACTTTCTTGACATATATAAATGTTTCAGCATTAAGGAATTGCCTGAAAAGATTGGTGAATTGAGTGGTTTAGAAACAATCAACATGGGACAATGCTCAAGATTGCGAGAGTTGCCTATATCAATTTTGAATCTTGGGAAGTTACAAGAAGTGATATGCGATGAAGAGACTGAAATATTATGGGGGGAGCCTTTCAAATCCCGTCTCACAAGGATATCGGTGGTAAAAGAAGACTTCAACCTGCATTGGCTCCACAAATTTTGAGAGCTGACTGTCCTTAACAAACGTATGTTGGGGCAATGTCTGTGTGATTTGTGTATCAATTTTTCATTTTCCTAGTTTTCTTCCCTATTGTGGTGGCTATTTCTCATTTGCCTTTGTATGAGATATTTTTGCATAGTAAAAACAGTGTGAATGAGAGGATTTGGATTTACCACCATATAGTAAAGATTTAATTTCTTATGAGGAAAGAGAGAGGAGGGCAGGGGCTACCCTTCCTTGTGCGAAAGAAGTACACAGGAAAGAAGACAATAGTCTACCATTCTTCTTGGAAAAAATTAAAGCTGTAAACTCCAATTTAGTCGCAATGCTAAAATATTACTTGGAGCCGAAAGCAATAAGCTTTTCAATAAGCTTTACTCAAGTAATTGAATCCACCTAATACGTGCTTCAAATTGCTAAGTTTGTTTCGTTTATGATTTTGGCTTCATAGATGAAAGAAAGAAATAAAAATAATAATTGATTCGTTTGTTTCAACTTTCAAGTACAAAATTAGAGGTTTTCTATTTAAACCTCACATTTTTCTTTGTTCACCCAATAGAACAAAGAGAAGTGTGGGATTTAAATAGAAATAACTCTAAAATTATTGTGTTATCGTTTCACAATTAGATTTGAGAAGTGTGTAAATACAAATTTTAGAAAATGAAAATTGACCTAAACCATTATATTAAAAAAATGTTTGAGTTCAGGCATAAAGTAACGGCACCACTTCATGATTGATGATTGGTTAGTTCGCGCGTGGCCTATTATGTAAATTTCTGCATCTAGTTATAAGTTTGTTTGATTACTTTACCATTTGTCTTTATGTCTTTGTCGTGTTTCTTTAAACTTGTCCTCACAAAAGTACAATTTCTGGATGGCCACAACCTGCAATTTCTGGGAGGTTAGTTTTCTCACCATGAAAGTTTCCTAGAAACGTTGATGCAATTGCCCGTTGAACTCAACCAGTCAATAGAAATTTCCACCGAGCTTCGCAGATCAGTAACATCATTTCTGAAATTCTTCTTTATCTTATCTTGCATATAAGCCAATAAAGAAAGAAAAATCTGAGCTTTGAATTTCCTGCTTTTGAGTCTCTGGTTTACTCTGTTTCTTGGGTTCTGAACTTACTGGCTTCCAAGTTTAGAGGTAACTAAAACAAGTTGTCTGATTTTGGTGTTGGGTTTTGTTGCTAAGGATCAAGAATGGTCGTACCAGATTTTGGAGGGGCTGGTCTAGGAGCACTGTTTACTGTGTTGTATGATGGCCTCAAGGAGCTGATCGGCAAGAATGTCATATATAAAACCCTCCTCAAAGCCATCATATCAAGGTTAGACATTTTACACCCATTGATCAAAGAAATAGAAAAGCACAACAAGGATTTGGATCTCCCAGATAAGGAACTAGAAAATCTGAAAGTAGAGATGGAGAACTGCATAGAGCTGGTCCGCAAGTGCTCAAAGATTCGTGCGTGGAACATCTATAAAAAGTACAAATATGCCAACAAACTTCTTGATTGGAACAAATCTCTTCTAGGGCTTTTAGATATGCTGAATGTGCAGGGCATAAGGGATGTGAAGGGGAGCTCGGTTTCGGTGAGGAACATAGAGAAGGCGGTCAGCCGAATTGAAAGCCAAATTGAATCAAGTTTGTCGTTACAATATCAAGCTGAGACTGAAGTTTGGGGTGCTGCACCTGAACTTCCGGCGCTTGTAGTTGGGTTGGATTTTCCTTTGAAGGAGTTGAAGAGGAAGCTTCTTAATCTTAAAGATGGGGTGTCAATGCTTGTTCTGACGGCTCCCGGAGGATGTGGCAAGACCACTTTGGCAACAACATTTTGTCAAGATCAGGAAGTCAAAGGTATCTTTTATTCCTTTTCAATTTTGAGCTTTGATCAAGAGTTGGCCTTATATACACATATTTGCTAGGAACATGTTTTCTTGAGAAAATTGCCACACACATTTCTTGCTCTTTGGATATACTAGGACTGCAATTATATATGTTTAATCTTTGTACAACCATAGACAGATTTGAAAGAGACCTTAATGACAGCATTCCTGTATTTTCTTTGGATAGAAACATTCGGGGACAATATCTTCTTTGTCACTGTTTCAAGCAACCCCAACTTGGAACGTATTGTTCAAGAACTTCATCAACGCAGGGGTTCCAAAGTACCTACTCTCGGAAATGAAGTAAATGCAGTTAAGTGTCTGCACCATTTTCTCAAGGAACAAGGACAAATTCCTTTACTGTTGGTCCTGGATGATGTTTGGTCTGGATCAGAATCCCTTCTGGAGAAGTTTGATCAATTTAAAATGCCAAATTACAAGCTTTTGGTGACATCAAGGTCTGAGTTTCGGGGATTTGGCTCTCCATATTCTTTGCAGTCATTGGATTATCACAATGCAATGAAACTTTTTCATCATTCAGCATCCTTGGGAGATAAGAGCTCTCATATTCCACAAGATCTTTCAAGACAGGTACTTTTTAGTTGCAATGCACATTTTTAGCTATTTACAAATTTTCCCATCTTCATAAAATCATTGAGATGATTTTCAGAGACTTGAATTTTGGTATGTGACTTCATTTTCGAAAATTGAACTGCAGATGGTAGAGCGTTGTAATGGATTTCCACTTGCCATTAAAGTGCTTGGGAGATCACTTTGCGGACAGCCTATAGAGATCTGGAAAAAGAGAGTAATTGAATGGTCTAGAGGTTATACTGTTCATGATTCAGAGGCTGAGTTGCTTCTTTGTCTCCAAAGCAGCTTAGAAGCATTGGATAAAGAAATGGCTATCATAAAGGAATGTTTCTTAGACCTGGGTTCATTTCCTGAAGACCAAAGAATCCCTGCTGCTGCCCTCATTGATATATGGGGAGAGTTATATGATCTAGATGAAGACACAGAGTGCATTGCAAACCTCTACGAGCTCACCAAGCGAAGTCTCGCTAATCTTGTAGTCACGAGGTGTGCCTGCGTCTATTTTTTTGTTATATGATATTTTCACTCTATTTTTCCTATTCACCACTAGTTGCTGCTGCTAATATCTCGTTATTGCAATATGTTATCTGAAGAAATCTCTTTTAAGTAACTTAGTTTTGATCATCACTAGGAAGGAAAAGCTGGAGGGGGATGAGTACTACAGTGAACACTTTGTTACCCAACATGATATTCTTAGAGAGCTAGCTATCTACTACTCAAAACTAGAACCAGCAGAACAGAGAACAAGACTGATTATAGACATATGTGGAAACAAACTTCCCAAGTGGTGGAGAGAACAGAAGCATCAATTGATGAATGCTCGCCTGTTATCTATCTCAACTGGTTGTCCCATCTCTCTCTTTAGCAATTACGCATACATGCAGACATTAAGTCTTTTTAGTAGTTTCGTATTAATTTCATCCCACACTCACATCAATTAGCATGTTGTTACTTTGCAGACGGTGTATTTTCAGGAAAATGGCACAACATGCAAGTGCCAGAAGTTGAGGTTCTAGTCTTGAATTTCCAGACAGAGAACTATGCCTTACCCGAATCTGTGGAGAACATGGATAAATTGAAGGCTTTAATAGTCACAAATTTTGGTTTCTTACCAGCTGAGTTAAGTAACTTTCAACTTTTGAGCTCGTTATCGAATTTGAAGAGAATCAGATTAGAACGCATCTCAATTCTTTCCATAACCAAGAACCCCATAGAATTGAAGAGTCTGCAGAAGATATCCTTGTACATGTGCAATATCGGTCAAGCTTTCAGCAACTGCTCCATCCCAATCTCATCAGCGTTCCCGAATATAGAGGAAATGAACATTGACTATTGCCATGATTTGGTGGAATTGCCTGCCGAGCTCTGTGGTCTTAGTCAACTAAAGAAGCTCAGTGTCACCAATTGTCATAAGCTATCTGCCTTGCCTGAAGGGATTGGAAAGTTGACCAAGTTAGAAGTCTTGAGGCTAAAATCCTGTACAGACCTAGAAAAACTTCCAGGCTCGATGAAGAACCTCAAAAAGTTAGACCTTCTTGACATATCTGATTGCTTCAGCATTAGGGAGTTGCCTGAAGACATTGGCGACATAAGCAATTTAAGAAAGATCAACATGAGACAGTGCTCAAGGTTGGAAGAGCTACCTCTATCTGTTTTGGATCTTGAGCAGTTAGAGGAAGTGATCTGTGATGAAGAGACAAAATATTTATGGGAATCTTTCTCATCTCACCTGAGCAACGTAAGCATAAATGTGGTCAAAGAAAATATCAATCTTAATTGGCTCCACCACACTCAAGTCTGACACCTATGTGATTTGTTTTTCATTGTTTTCCTATTTTCCGTGTCTTTTTTTTCAATGTTTTCCTTCTGTTTTTGTAAATAGCATGAGATATTGCAGGTAAAATCAATGTAGTAAACCAACTGTGCAATACTTTGACACTTTACTTTTTTCATCCTAATTTCAGATGCATTGTCAAATTTAGAGAAATTGAATATTGAGAACAGCGATGAATTGGTCTCAAACTATGTTCTTCATCAAATAAAGTTTGATTTGTCTTGTTCAAAATTATCCTAAAATAATCTTCTTCTAGATATATACTTGATCAACTTAGAATTGAACCCTTCTTGTTCAAACACGTAATAGTTGAAACAAGAAAGAACTTAATCAAATAACTTTTCTTGCTCCAAATGTAATCCAAATAAATAATCTTACATTAAAAAGGATATAATTTCTTGTGTGAACCAATGAAGTTATGGTACAAAACTTTTGAATTTGAAAACTCACAAAGAGAAATTGTACTTGTAATACATAAGAAATTTATTAAACCATGTTGATGTTTTCATGCTTCTTCTAAGAAAACAAAAGGAAACTATATTGTGTCCTCCCCGCACATAGTTCTTAGCTCAATCATAATACTAAAGATGGAGCAATTTTGCATGAAATTCTTCAGTTCAACGTATGATACACGTAAACAAGATAATCCACACACGACAAAGTTTGAATGTTGCATTTATATGAGTCGATTTTTGAACGTCTAGCTAAATAAAGAGGACTATTATTAGATTAAAAAGACAAAAGGAAACTATATCGTGTCCTTCTGACACGTAATCCTTAGCTCAATCACAAATTCACAATAATAAAGTCAAAGTAATTTTGCATGAAATTCTTCGTTCAACGTATGATACACGCAAACAAGATAATCCACACACGATAAAGTCTGAATGTTGCATTCATATGAGTCGGTCTTTGAATGTCTAGCTAAATAAAGAAGACTATTATTAGATTAAAGAAAACAAAATTAGGAAACTATATTGTGTCCTCCCGACACGTAATTCTTAGCTCAAACACAATAATAAAGTTGGAGCAATTTCGCATGAAATTCTTTGTTCGACATATAATACACGCAAACAAGATAATCTACCCACGACAAAGTTTGCAGGCTGCATTCATGTGAGTCGATCTTTGAATGTCGAGCACTAAGGTTCCCTTTTGTAATTTCAAGGGAAATTTAACATCTAAGCACTAAGGTTCAATAATGCGTAGCGTATAGAATTGAAGAGTCTATAGAAGATATCAAAGTTCATGTCTGCCACTCAAGCTTTCAGCAATTTTTCAATGATTTCATCCTAATTTCAGATGCATTGTCAAATTTAGAGAAATTGAATATTGAGCACTGCGATGAATTGGTCTCAAAAGGATATAGTTTCTTGTATGAACCAATGAAGTTATGGCACAAAAGTTTTGAATTTGAAAATTCACAAAGAGAAATTGTACTTGGTAATGCATAAGAAATTTATTAATCTACATTGATGTTTTCGTGCTTATTCTAAGAAAACAAAAGGAAACTATATTGGGTCCTCTCTGCACGTAATTATTAGCTCAATCACAATACTATAGTTGGAGCAATTTCGTATGAAATTCTTCAGTTCAACGTTTGATACACGTAAACAAGATAATCCACACATATACGACAAAGTCTGAATGTTGCATTCATATGAGTCCGTCTTTAAACGTCTAGCTAAATAAAGAGACTATTATTAGATTAAAAAAAACAAAAGGAAACAATCACAATAATAAATTTTGAGCAATTTCACATGAAATTCTTCGTTCGACGTATGATACACCAAACAAGATAATCCACACACAACAAAAGTTCGAATGTTGCATTCATATGAATCAGTCTTTGAACGTGTAGCTAAATAAACAGAACTACTATTAGATTAAAGAAAACAAAAGGAAACTCCGCACCTAATTCTTAGCTCAATCACAATAGTAAAGTTGGAGCAATTTCGCATGAAATTCTTCGGTTGGACGTATGATACACGCAAACAAGATAATCCACCTATGACAAAGTTCGAAAGTTGCATTCATGTGAGTCGGTCTTTGAATGTCGAGCTAAATAAAGATAACTATTATTAGGTTAAAGACTAGTTATGTCAAAGTGCTCGTTGCACCTAATTATTTAAGAAATAAATAAAAAAATTCCTGAATTATTATAATTTTTTTAATTATTTCTGAAAGATAAAAGTATGTCAGAGTGCTCATTCCGTCTAGCTATTCAACCTTTTGCTTTTTCTTTATCATTTCTTCGAAAGACAAAAGTATGTTCTTCACTTATAAGAAGGGTTAAGTTGTTGGTTACTTACTTTATCATTTACTCCACCGAGGTGATGCAGAGTTTTACCAAAACGAGGAATAACTTACCCCTTTTTTATTTATTTATAAAGAAATAGCATCTTTGTATAAAGATTTCTTGGAAGTTCATCAAACCGAAAGGTCGTAGCATCCACGTATTTTGTTATTATTGAAATAGTAAAAAGTCTTTTTTGGAAGTTCATCAAACCGAAAGCTCGTGGTATTTGCAGGACTAATTCATTTAGTGCAGGTTAACGCGTTCAAATGCACTATATTAATACGCTGAACTGAAACAGAGGAATTGCAAACAACGTAACTTATTTTGTTATATCTCAAGAAACAGTTTTTCATATTTCTGTTCTGTCTTGCACCATCGGCATCACTAACAACAAGTAAGATAAGATTGAGTTTTGCATTGTTGGGTTCTTGCGCCAATGTTAATTTATTCATTTCTTTGATCCCAAGTTACGTCAACTTATTGCTTTTTTTTTTTTCTTCTTCTTATCTTAGGCTTTGGATTGACACCTAATAGAAGTTGTCTAAATTTAGCTTTGGATATTGCTTTATACTTATGGCATCGGCAGTAGGCGTGGGTGCTCTCAGAGCAGCATTTCAAATGCTGCTTGATGCGGCTATAACAGTAAAGGCGGAGACTACCATGTTTAAGCCTCTCCTTGGAAATATCAAATCCACACTAGACGCTTTACAGCCAATGATAAAAGACATAGAAAAATATAACCCAAAGGAGGGGCTAGAAAATTATGCAATGCAAATGGAGGAGGGGGTAAATCTTGTTCGCAAGTGCAGCAAGGTTGGTGTGTGGCGCTGCTGCAGGAAATATAGATACACCAAAAAACTTGATGAATTGGATAGATGTCTTCAAAGACTAGCGGATGTGTTGAAAGTGCAGGGCATAAGGGATGTC
This sequence comes from Prunus kanzakura, assembly GCA_020521455.1. Classification (NCBI taxonomy): domain Eukaryota; kingdom Viridiplantae; phylum Streptophyta; class Magnoliopsida; order Rosales; family Rosaceae; genus Prunus; species Prunus kanzakura. Next base: position 310,831 of record BPUM01000879.1, on the reverse strand, counting down.
AGGGAGACCTTGGTTTCATTAAGGAATATAGAGACGGTGCTGCATCGTATCGAAGGGAACTTAGTGATGCAAAATCAGTCTGAAAAAATCCATGGTTGGTCTGCTGTGCCCGAACCTCCACCGGTTACAGTCGGGTTGGATGTGCCTGTGAAGGAATTGAAGATAAAGCTCCTTAAGGGTGATGTGTCCATGCTTGTGCTGACTGCTGCTGGTGGATGTGGGAAAACCACATTGGCCAAAAAGTTTTGTCAAGATCAGGAAGTAAAAGGTATCTCGGTCTACTTTTTTTTTTTCCGAACTTCTTTTTCAGTCTAGCAATAGTGATATGGAAGGATGAAAGCATCATTGCTCATGTTTACACAATTGGAGACATATTTAAATGAGCTTCTAGAGGTAAAAAAATGTTATCTTTTATCTCCTTATACCATTTATGAATCAAAATTTTGCTTCCCAAATTTGAATTTTTTTAAAGTTAAATGTTCAAGAAAATGAATTACGATGATATAAACTAAAATTAAATTAGAAAAAATTAAACATAAAATTATTTTAGAGTTAAACCATTTTTAAACAATTAATAAAGTTGAGTATGAGATATACATGAATAGTTCTATTTTAGATCGGGAAATTTTGGGTTTGAGTTATCTAGCATTAGAGATGGACTTAATAGACTTATACGTAAGGTAAATTTAGCCCACCCCATTTTGAAATCTTGGGTCCGTCTCTAGTGACACCTTTCTTATATCTTATTTCGATAGATAAATTCAAGGACAATATCTTCTTTGTCACTCTTTCGAAGAAGCCCAACTTGGACCTTATTGTACATGAACTATATCAACGGAAGGGTTCCCAAGTGCCTGCGTTCCAAAACGAAGTAATTGCGGTTAACTGGTTGCAACAATTTCTGAAGGAAACAGGACAAAGTCCTTTACTGTTTGTCCTGGATGATGTTTGGTCAGGATCAGAGTCCCTTCTTGAGAAGTTTGATCAATTCAAAATGTCAAATTACAAAGTTTTGGTCACGTCAAGATTTGCATTTCCAAGATTTGGTTCTCCATATCATTTGGATTCATTGAATGATGCGGATGCAATGGCTCTTTTTCGTCATTCAGCATCCTTGGATGATAAGACCTCTTATGCTCGGGAAGACCTTTCGAGAAAGGTGAGTTCTTTGTCCGCAAAGCACAACATATATGCTTATTTAGGGTCAAGAGATTATGTTTGCTTTTCATATAATTACATATAGGGGTTTTTCTCTCTACATCACGTCCGTCTTTTATATACAGAATTCATTTTTTGTTAAAAGGATGGATGTCCGGCTCTGAGAATTCCTATATATATATTTGTGTGTGTATATTTGTAGAACAACCATGCATACATACATGAGTGAATAGTGAACACTCCCATGTACATCTACCTACAAAAGATTATACGTTCATTTTAAGTAGACAATTACTTAAACCTTGTCATCTTCATGAAACCAACTTAGAAACTTTTGTTTTGGGCCTGCACTCAAATATTGATTGACTTCAGTTGGGAAAATTGACTGCAGATAGTAGAGCTCTGTAAGGGATTTCCACTTGCCATTACAGCGGTTGGAAGATCACTTCGCGGCCAGCCTATAGAGATCTGGCGAAAAAAAGTAATGGAATGGTCTAAAGGTTCTTCTATACTTGAATCTAACAGTGATTTGCTTGCTTGCCTCCAAAGCAGCTTAGATGCCTTGGACAAAGAAAAGCCTATCCTCAAGGAATGTTTCCTAGACTTTTGCTCATTTCCTAAAGATCAAAGGATCTCTGCTGCCACCCTCATAGATATGTGGGCTGAGTTACAAGGGCTAGACGAACCTAGTCTGTCCATTGCAAACCTCTATGAACTAACCACCCAGAGTTTAGCTAATCTTGTAGACACAAGGTATGTATTCACGACTCACTGCTGCTCATAATTTTCTGTTCCAAAATTTATGTTGAAGAAATCTCTTATGAGAAAATTATTATTGAACATCCAGGAATGATAGGGAGGCGGATGGCTATTACACTGAACACTTTGTTACTCAGCATGACATGCTTAGAGAGTTGGCTATCCATCAGGCGGGCCAGGAACCAATAGGACAGAGAAAAAGACTAACTATAGACATACGTGGAGACAATCTTCCTAAATGGCTGACAGAGGCAAAGCATCAGCTCATGCAGGCTCGACTAGTATCTATCTCAACTGGTTGTCCCATCCTTCTCTCTCTATAGTAAAAACGCATACGCACACACGTTCACATATTTGCACACACGCACACACATATACACTCGTATATATGCACGCCTGTAGTACTTCCGCACATTTCCCACACTTACACCTTATAGCATGTTTTTCGCAGATGGAGCGTTCTCAAATAAATGGCCAAACATGCAACTACCAAAAGCAGAGGTTCTAGTTCTAAATTTTGAAACAAAGAGCTACGCCTTACCCGAATTTGTGAAGAAAATGGATAATTTAAAGGTTCTAATAGTCACAAATTATGGTTTCTTACCTTCTGAGTTAAATAATTTTCAACTACTTGGTTCGTCATCAAATCTGAAAAGAATTAGATTGGAACGCATTTCAATTCCTTCCATAAGCAAGAACCTCAAACAGTTGAAAAGTGTACAGAAGATATCTTTATTCATGTGTAGCATTGGTCAAGCTTTTGGTAAAGGTTCCATCCAAATTCTAGATGCATTGCCAAATCTAGCCGAAATGCACATAGATTATTGCCATGATCTGGTGGAATTTCCAGCCGAGCTTTGTGATCTTATTCGCCTAAAGAAGCTTAGCATCACTAACTGTCATAACTTATCCGCCTTGCCTGAAAAGATTGGAAAGCTAGTAAGTTTGGAAGTGTTGAGGCTTCGGTCATGTACAGACTTGTTAGAGTTGCCAGGCTCGATTAGGAACCTTAAAAAGTTAAACTTTCTCGACATATCCTATTGCTTTAGCATTAAGGAGTTGCCTAAACACATTGGTGAGATGTGCAGTTTAAAAAAGCTCAACATGAGGCAATGCTCAAGATTGCAAGATCTGCCCGCATCAGTTTTGGACCTTGAACAGTTGAAGAATGTGATATGTGACGAAGAGACTGAAATTTTATGGGAACCCTTCTTACCCCTTCTCAAAAACATACACATAAAGGTGCTCAAAGAAGATATCAACCTAAATTGGCTCCACAAGCATCCATCTTGAAGAATTTGTTGTGTGTGGATTATCTTGTTTACGTGTATCATACGTCCAATTGAAGAATTTCATGCGAAATTACTCCAACTTTACTATTTGTAATCAAGCTCAGAATAAAGATGCTATTTCTTTAAAAACGAAAAAAGGGTAAGTTATTCCTCGTTTTGGTAAAACTCATGCATCAAACAGTAAAACGTATAAAATCCTTAAGAAGAAAAACGTACATGCGGTGGGTAAATGATAAAGTAAGTAACCAACAACTTATTTGGTGGAGTAACCAACAACCTAGGTGGTGGAGTAACCAACAACTTAACTTTTGTTAAATGTGACAACAAACCTTTGTCTTTCGAAGAAATGATAAAGAAAAAGCAAACGGTTGAACTAATAATTCAGGAAATTTCTTTTATTTCTTAAATTGCTAGGCGCAACAAGCACTCTTACATAACTAATCTTTAATCTAATGATAGTTATCTTTGTTTTGCTAGACATTCAAAGACCAATTCATAGGAATGCAACATTCGGACTTTGTGGAGGGTGGAATATCTTGTTTACCAGTATAATACATCCAACCGAAGAATTTCATGTGAAATTGCTCCAACTTTATTATTGTGATTGAGCTAAGAACTACGTGTGGAGAGGACACGATATAGTGTCCTATTGTTTCCCTTTATCTAATTATATTTAGCTAGATGTTCAAAGACCGACTCATTTGAATGCAACCTTCAAACCTTGTCGTGGGTGGATTATCTTGTTTGTGTGTATCATATGTCGAACAAAGAATTTCATGTGAATTGCTCCAACTTTATTATTGCGATTGAGCTCAGAATTACGTGTCAGGAGGACACAATATAGTTTCCTAACTTTGTTTTCTTTAATCTAATAATAGTCTTCTTTATTAGCTAGACGTTCAAAGACCGACTCATATCATGAATGCAACATTCAGACTTTGTCGTGTGTGGAGTATCTTGTTTGCGTGTATCATACGTTGAACGAAGAATTTCATGCGAAATTGCTTTGACTTTATTATTGTGATAAGTGTTTTCAAAGGCATGCGTAGGCGCGCGTCGGAGCAAGGCAAGACCAAACCGCCTCAGTATTTATTGTACATAAAGTTTTCCGTGTGTTCAGGTATGCCCGTGAAAAATTTAAAAGGTTGAGTATTAATTTAAAACGACCCCTAAAGATTGGGTACTTTTATGTAATTAACCCTTAAGTTTTATATTATTTTATTATTTTTTATATTTTGATTTGAAAATAAACTATTGTTTTAATTAAATTTTCAGTACACGTGGAGGTCATTTTTGCAACATCAACTTAAAAAGTGGGACCAATTTTTTCCACATCGGTACTTAACAGAATTCTTAACGGTCTTATTAACGGAGGGGCTTGGATTTAGGATCTCTATGAGTTTGCAGGGTCTTCAAAACTTGGGTACCAACGTGAAATAACCCCCAAAGTTCAAGGGGTTTTATGTAGTTGATCCTTTTAAGTAAGAAGTTTGATAGAAAAAGCCTTTTGTACAACAACTCTAATCATATCTCTGATTGTAATCCTTGTTTTATCTCTTAATCAATTTAGCTACTTTGCTTCTGCTTACCCCAACATTGACTCGCTGAATTTAAGGCAAGTTGAAAGAAGAATGGAAGAAATAAAACAACATAGCCTAAAAAGAAAATGAAGAAAATAGGTCCGAATTGTATTACAAGTGCTTAAATCGGTCCTATGGGTCCAAAAAAATACAAGGCTGTATATTATCTTAGGTCCAGCTACATTTTTATTTCCCATGAGGTCCATGTTAACTATTAAAATGCCACATAAATTGCAATGATGCCACAGTTCATTCTTTGTATTTGTAACAAGAACGAAGGAGGCAGAGAGATTTCCGTGAGCTGCTATGTTACAGCTTCTTAATTGATTGAATGGTAAAAGTTTGAAGCTATTTCCTATTTCAACACAAAAGAGACCCTAGCCAAAGTAAAGTAAAGAAAAACCAAACCAGAGAGCAAAAAGGTTTCAAATAAATGTATTTGAACAATAACTTATCAGGTCTATTCTGCATTTTATTTTTAAGGCAAAGGAAGTCTTCTCAGGCTGATTACTCTCCGTGCACTCCTTTCAGTATACCTAGAAATTTTTTAAGAGAGTTATCCAATTCAACAATAGGACAATCAACATTAGTATATTCTACTGTTTTCAAGATAAATGGTTTTAAAGAGTATAAGCAGGAGTCAGGAGCGGCCTTGAGGGTGTGCAAGTGTTGCCACAGCACAGAGCCCCCAATTTTTAAGGGCCTCAAAAAAAAATTATGTGTATATTAATATTATAGGTATTATATATATACTTGAGCATGCAAAAAAGTAACACAAAGTGTGTATTTGATTGAGTTGGAATTCATACCCTTGATTTTAGTAGGCAAATTGGGTTCAAGTCCATGTTGTGTCATGCACTAGTTGTATTTTTACATTTCTACTCTTTTTTTTTTTATTGTTAACAATAGAAAAAAGAAAAAAGAAACACGTCAAAGAAGAGGATGGCAATATATACAAGCTTTTTCCAATCCAACAAAAAAATTTGAATCGATCTTTGAACGTTTAACTAAATAAAGATAACTATTATTAGATTAAAGACTAGTTTTTTTTTTTTTGGTCGAAGATTAAAGACTAGTTATGTCAGAGTATTCATTGCGTCTAGCTATTTAAGAAATAATAAAAATTTCCTGAATTCTTAGTTCAACTTTTTGCTTTTTCTTTATCATTTCTTCGAAAGACAAAAGTATGTTCTACACCGCGTGTACGTTTGATTTATATGAAACGTAAAGTGGTTGGTTACTTTATCATTTACTCCACCGCGTAGTGACGCGGAGTTATACCTCTTTTGTTTTTAAAGAAATATCATCTTTTTATAAAGATTTCTTCAATAAAAAAAGAAAGAGCATTTGATGACGGCTGTTACGTTGAATATTCTTTGCGAGTTTCGTTAACGGCTCGTGGTATTTGCTGGGCCAATTCAATTCAATAGCGTTTCGTTAACGGCTCGTGGATACGGACGCTGGGTCAAGGGTTGGTCAAAAGTCGGTCAAGGGTCGTCCAACTATATTTATATTAACATTAGCACTGCAACCAAGAATTGCAAACAACATAACTTATTTATTTTCTTCTCCGGAAACAGTTTTTCGGATTTCTTTCTTGCGCCGTCGGCATCATAAACAACAAAGTAAGACAACATTGGGATTTCTTTCTTTGATCCCAAGCTACGTCAACTTATTGCTTTTTTTCTTCTTCTTCTTATCTTAGGCTTTGGATTGATACCAAACAGAAGTTGTCTGATTTTTGCATTGGATATTGCTTTATTCTTATGGCATTGGCAGTATGCGTGGGTGCTCTAAGAGCAGCATTTCAAACGCTGCTTGATGCGGTTATAGCAGTGAAGGCGGAAGCTACCATGTTTAAGCCTCACCTTGAAAATATCAAATCCACACTAGACTCCTTACAGCCAATGATTGAAGAGATAGAAAAATATAACTCAAAGGAGGGGCTAGAAAATTATACAATGCAAATGGAGGAGGGGGTAAATCTTGTTCGCAAGTGCAGCAAGGTTGGTGTGTGGCGCTGCTGCAGGAAATATAGATACAACAAAAAACTTGATGAATTGGATAGATGTCTTCAAAGACTAGTGGATGTGTTGAAAGTGCAGGGCATAAGGGATGTCAGGGAGACCTTGATTTCGTTAAGGAATATAGAGACGGTGCTGCATCGTATCGAAGGGAACTTAGTGATGCAAACAGTTTGAAAAAATCAATGGTTGGCCTGCTGTGCCTGAACCTCCACAAGTTACAGTCGGGTTGGATGTGCCAGTGAAGGAATTGAAGATAAAGCTTCTTCAGGATGATGTGTCAATGCTTGTGCTGACTGCTGCTGGTGGATGTGGGAAAACCACATTGGCAAAAAAGTTTTGTCAAGATCAGGAAGTAAAAGGTACGTATCTCAACCTACGTTTTTTTTTTAAACTTCTTTTTTAGTCTAGTAATAGTCATATGGAAAGATGAAAATATCCACCGTGTAGATAGTATCATTGCTCATATTTACACAATTGGAGACATATTTAAATGAGCTTCTAGTGACACCTTTCTTATATCTTATTTGGATATAGATAAATTCAAGGACAATATCTTCTTTGTCACTCTTTCGAAGAAGCCCAACTTGGACCTTATTGTACATGAACTATATCAACGGAAGGGTTCCCAGGTGCCTGCTTTCCAAAACGAAGTAATTGCGGTTAACTGGTTGCAACAATTTCTGAAGGAAACAGGACAAAGTCCTTTACTGATTGTCCTGGATGATGTTTGGTCAGGATCAGAGTCCCTTCTTGAGAAGTTTGATCAATTCAAAATGACAAATTACAAAGTTTTGGTCACGTCAAGATTTGCATTTCCAAGATTTGGTTCTCCATATCATTTGGAATCATTGAATGATGAAGATGCAATGGCTCTTTTTCGTCATTCAGCATCCTTGGATGATAAGACCTCTTATGCTCGGGAAGACCTATCGAGAAAGGTGATTTCTTTGTCCGCAAAGCACAACATATATATGCTTATTCATGTGTCACAGATGAGGGTCAAAGATTATGTTTGCTTTTCGCATAATTACATATATGGGTTTTTCTCTCTACAGGACGTCCATCTTTTAGATACAAAATTCGTCTTTTGTTAAAAGGATGGACGTCCGGCTCTGAGAATTCCTATATATATATATTTGTAAAACAACCATATATACACGAGTGAATAGAGACCAAAGGATCTCTGCTGCCAACCTCGTAGATATGTGGGCAGAGTTATATGGCCTAGATGAACCCAGTCTGTCCATCGCAAACCTCTACGAACTAACCACGAAGAGTTTAGCTAATCTTGTAGCCACAAGGTATGTAGGCTTCATGTTCCTCTTGTCTGCTACTATCACTCCACTTTTTTCTTTATACTCACTACTCGCTGCTGCTCATAATTTTCTGTTCCAATATTTATATTGAAGAATTCTCTTATGAGCAATTATTATTGAACATCCAGGAATGAGAGAGAGCCGGATGGCTATTACACTGAACACTTTGTTACCCAAAATGATATGCTTAGGGAGTTGGCTATTCATCAAGCGAATCAAGACCCAATAGAACAGAGAAAAAGACTAATTATAAAGACATGTGGAGACAATCTTCCTATGTGGTTGGCAGAGCAAAAGCATCAGCGCCTCCAGGCCCGACTATTATCAATCTCAACTGGTTGTCCCATCTTTCTCTCTTTAGTAAATACGCACACATGTACACACAGACGCACACACATAATACGCACTACGACTTGATTAGTACTTTGGTGCATTTCCCACGCTCACATCTTATATTATATTGTTTGCAGATGGAGCGTTCTCAAAAAAATGGCCAAACATGCAACTACCAAAAGCAGAGGTTCTAGTTCTAAATTTTGAAACAAAGAGCTACGCCTTACCCGAATTTGTGAAGAAAATGGATAATTTAAAGGTTCTAATAGTCACAAATTACGGTTTCTTACCTTCTGAGTTAAATAATTTTCAATTACTTGGTTCGTCATCAAATCTGAAGAGAATTAGATTGGAACACATTTCAATTCCTTCCATAAGCAAGAACCTCAAACAGTTGAAAAGTGTACAGAAGATATCTTTATTCATGTGTAGCATCGGTCAAGCTTTTGGTAAAGGTTCCATTCAAATTCTAGATGCATTGCCAAATCTAGCCGAAATGCACATAGATTATTGCCATGATCTAGTGGAATTGCCCGCCGAGCTTTGTGATCTTATTTGCCTTAAGAAGCTTAGCATCACCAACTGTCATAAGTTATCCTCCTTGCCTGAAAATATTGGAAAGCTAGTCAGTTTGGAAGTGTTGAGGCTCAGGTCATGTACAGACTTGTTAGAGTTGCCAGGCTCGATTAGGAACCTTAAAAAGTTAAACTTTCTCGACATATCCTATTGCTTTAGCATTAAGGAGTTACCTGAACACATTGGTGAGATGTGCAGTTTAAAAAAGCTCAACATGAGACAATGCTCAAGATTGCAAGATCTGCCTGCATCAGTTTTGGACCTTGAGCAGTTGAAGAATGTGACATGTGATGAGGAGACACAACTTTTATTGGAATCCTTCTTACCCCTTCTCAAAAACATACACATAAAGGTGGTCAAAGAAGATATCAACCTAAATTGGCTCCACAAGCTTCCATCTTGAGATTTTTATTTTTTATTTTGTAAATAGTTGAGCTATTTCTTTGTGAAAAGAAACAGTGTATTAACTAAATGTTCAATCGTGGGCTTTGTTACAAATGCGTCTGCTCTTATGTGGTCGTCAATGGCCCCACTACCTTTCAGTGTGGAATTGTTACGAAAGTTTCCTAAAAAGAACACTTAAAATTTCCTAGCAAATTACTAAATGTGGTCGCACTGAGGTTTCCATCGGGACTTCCTAAAGAACATTATATGGGAGGAAATTAACCAAATGTGGTCCTGCTGGCTTTGCTAAAACTTTGACTATCTTGACTTAGTCGTCAATGGCCCCACTTTCAGCGTGGAAGCTTATTGTACTTGTTACGAAAGTTTCCTAAAAAGAACACATAATTTCCTAGAAGTACGACCGAGCTTTCCTTATTGATCCAGAGATTCTCTCACCGATATATTCATATTGTTTTTCTTGGGTCCCAAATCTCTGTCAAGAGTCTCCCACTTTCTCCACATTTCGTAATCTGCAAAGACATAGACTGATTTCTTGTCTCAGATTAGACTCAAACAAATACAAAGCTGGAGAGTTGGGTGCTGTTTGAGTGTATTTATGGCAGTTGCAGCGGTAGGAGGAGCTGGTCTAGGAGCAGCATTTGGAGCGCTGCTTGATGGCGTTATAGCAGTGGCGTCGAAGGCTACAATGTTTGAAACCCACCTCAGAGATCTAAAATGCACCCTAGACTTGTTTCAACAAGTGGATGAAGATGTAAGGCAACATCCCAACATATTGTTTCGCCCGATGCAGGGCCTAGAAAGGTTTGAAATACAAATGGAGAAGGGTGTTCAGCTCATTGAAAAGTGCTCCAAGATTTGTCCATGGAAGCCGAACGTGTTCAATAAGCCTAAGTACACCAGAAAACTTATTGCATTGGATGCATCTCTTAGAACACTGTTAAGTGTACTGACAGCGCACATAGAAAGTGACCTGAGGGCTCGGGTGATCAATGTGGCGACAGTGGTGAACCATATCGATGCGAATATTGCAGCACAAAACCAAAATGTAAATCAAATTAGAGGTTGGTCTGCAATACCTGAGCCTCCACCCTTTACAGTTGGATTGGATGTGCATGTGGAGGAGTTGAAGTTGGAGTTTCTTAAGGACGAGGCATCAATGCTTGTGGTGACTGGTCTTGGAGGATGCGGGAAAACCACACTGGCACAAAAGGTTTGCGAAGATAAGAAAGTCAAAGGTATGGTATATATGTATATCAATTCCTATTTTATTTTATATACAAATTGGTGAAGTTTTGATTCCTAAATTGAAAAGTTCTATAGTTATAATCTAGAATGAATCTGTTGAAGAAAGAATTTGAGAATTGTGGACAGATTTAAATGGCCACTTGGTGACTGCTTTCTTTTGTTCTACTTGGCCAGAGAAATTCAGGAGCAATATCTTCTTCGTCATTGTTTCAAAGAACACCAACTGCCTTGTTGTACAAGAACTATGTCAAAAAACCGGATCCCTGGTATCTGCTCTCCAAGACGAAGCAATTGCCTTTAACTGGCTGCAAGAATTTCTGAAGAAAACAGGACAGGATCCTCTATTTTGGTCCTGGATGATGTATGGCTAGGATCAGAATCCCTTCTCGATAAGTTTGGTGAATTCAAAAGGCCAAATTACAACATTTTGGTGACATCAAGATTTCAATTTCCAAGATTTGGCCCTGCATATCCAGTAGGAACATTGGAACAAGGAGATGCAATTACTCTTTTTCGTCATGCAGCATCCCGACCAGATAGGAGCTCTTATATACCGGAAGATCTAGCGAAACAGGTGATTTCTTGTTTGCATTTCAAAAACATAATTTATGTTTATTTTGCCTCACAAAACAAGGAAACAAATCACCTTCATTTTCTACAAGAACTGTCCATACACAAAAGTGAACAACAGCAATAGCTGCAGATGCATATACTTTTATGCTTACTTTACTTATGAACTAACTCTAAACTAAGAATAAAGAAAAGTATATAGCCGGTTAACCATTTCCTAATCGTCATTAAACAATTGGTATGATTTGCAGGAGGTTAAATTTTTGATATGTAACTCAAATAGTTATTGACTTCATTTGGGATAATTGAACTGCAGATAGTACAGCTCTGTAAGGGATTTCCACTTGCCATTACAACTATCGGAAGATCAGTTTGCGAACATCCTACAGAGATCTGGGAGAAAAGAGTAGCGGAATTGTCCAAAGGTTCTTCTATTCTTGATTCTGAGGACGATTTGCTTGCTTGCCTCAAAAGTAGCTTAGATGCCTTGGATGGACGAATGCCTATCATCAAGGAATGCTTCATTGACTTTGCTTCATTTCCTGAAGACCGAAGTATCCCCGCTGTTGCTCTCATTGATATGTGGGCAGAGTTATATGGACTAGATAAGGATTCTTGGTCCATTGCGAACATCCACGAGCTAACCAATCGTAATTTGGTGAATCTGGTCACAAGGTATGCAAGCTTCTATTCGTCTCGTCTTTGATATCTCTTCTCCACTTTACCCTTTCTTTTTATATTTATGACTAGCTAAGAAAATAGTTATGATCTTAAACAGGAATGGGAAGATGGAGATGAATGGCTATTACAGTGAACACTTTGTTACCCAGCATGACATGCTTAGAAATCTTGCTATCCGTCAGACTTGTCAAGATGAAATAGGACAGGAGAAAAGGCTGATTATAGAGATTTGTCATGACAATCTCCCTAAGTGGTGGACAGAACAGAAGCATAAACCCAAGAAGACCCGCTTATTGTCTATCTCAACTGGTTGTCCCATCTCTCCTTCTTTACCAAATACATCAACTAAGGCTTGAATATAGTACTTTTGCATTAATGTTTCCCCAAAACTTACATCATATAGCTTTGGTTTGCAGATGGATTGTCCTCGGCAAAATGGCACGACATGCATATACCAAAAGCTGAGGTTCTAGTTCTGAATTTTCAGACAGAGAACTATGTTCTGCCCAAGTTTGTGAAGAAATTGTCTGAGTTGAAGGTTCTAATAGTCACAAATTATTGTGTCTTACAAGCTGACTTGAGTAATTTCAAGCTTTTGGGTTCTTTGGCTAATCTGAAGAGAATAAGATTGGAGCGCATTTCAATTCCTTCCATAAGCAAGAACTCCATGCAGTTGAAGAGTCTGCAGAAGATATCTTTATTCATGTGCAGCATCGGTCAAGCTTTTAGCAACTCTTCCATCCAAATCTTAGAGGCATTTCCAAATCTAGTGGAATTGAACATCGACTATTGCAATGATTTAGTGGAATTGCCTGCCAAGCTCTGTGATCTTATCCACCTAAAGAAGCTCAGTATTACCAATTGTCATAAGCTATCTGCCTTGCCTGAAGAGATTGGAAAGCTGGTCAATTTGGAGGTATTAAGGCTAAGGTCCTGCACAGAGTTGGAAAGGCTTCCAAGCTCTATTAAGAACCTAAAAAAGTTAAGCTTTCTTGACATATATAATTGTTTGAGCATTATGGAGTTGCCTGAAGAGATTGGTGAAATTAGTGGTTTAAGAAAGATCAACATGGGACAATGCTCAAGACTGCAAGAGCTGCCTGTATCATTTTTGAATCTTGGGGAGTTACGGGAAGTGATATGTGATGATGACACAGAAAACTTATGGGGGCCTTTCAAATCCAGTCTCATAAACATAAACATAACAGTGGCAAAAGAACAACACAACCTTAATTGGCTCTACTAACAAGCCTTGAGAGCTGACTGTCCTTAACAAATGTTGGTGCAATGTCTGTGTGATTTGTGTTTCAATATTTCTTTTTCCTACTTTTCTTCTCTTTTACGTTTTTTGGTTTTTATTTTGCATTGTAAAAACAAAGTGAATTAGAGGATTTGGATTTACCACCATCAGTTTGTCTTAATTTTCTTCTCTTCCTTTTTCCTTCGTACCATATACTAATGTACCTTCTATGACGAAAGACAGAGACAGTGCTCAAGGTTGCAGCAGGAAGTGATCCGTGATGGAGAGACAAAATATTTGTGTGAATCTTTCTCATCTTGCCTAAAAAACATAAACATAAACATAAACATATCCCCATTTCCTTCTGTATAGAATAGCCCGTCCATACCTACTCCTACGTTTTGTTTCTCTTATTATTTCTTTTGAAGTTTACTAGCACATGACTAGTTTTTTTATTATAAATTTTTATGAAAAATGAGTAGATCCTTTAATCGATACTAGCCTTTCCGCACGCGCTTCCGCGCTTGCGAGAGGCTTTTTTTTTTAAAATTTAAATTTATTTTAGAATTAAAAAATAGAATGGGTAGTTGTGTTCCATAAAAATAGGATCCATTATCTGAATTTTCTTTTAATTTTAATTTTTTTAAATATGAAAAGTGTGAATTTACCATATTATCCTCATTTAATTAATAATTTTAATTCTTAATATTTGCATTAACTAAGGGCATTTTCTGGTATTTTGAATGTTTCACCATTCTCTGCCTTTTGCTTTATATATATAGATAGATATAGATAATCAGTACATACCCACCCCTATGTTTTGTTTTCTCGTATTATTTCTTTGGCCAAATTATACTTTTGATCCTTGCATTTTGAGTAATTTTCCATTAATACTTGCAATTGCTGAGCCAAGAATTTTTCAGGGAGAGTTTAAAAGGCTAGAAGCTCAACAACAACAAAAAAAACCAAATATCCTTACAATTTAAACAATACTAATGTCATTCATAATTAATGGAAAAAAAAAAACATCACAAACAATCAAACAAAACAGCACAACCTCTTTGAGGCATTTAGTTGAACCCATGGTGGGCACCATCAGAGGGGTAAATTCTAGCCTTTCCAAGGAATTTTTCGGTGAGAGGAAATGCAGCTACACCTCCTTGTTCTTTTGTGGCTCCGCCACTATTTCCCTGTATTATTTCTCGCATTATTTCTTTGGTCAAGTTACACTTTAGTAAAACTGTTTCAATTTTTTGACAATTTTTAGTATGTAGTTTGCTTATTTTAACTTCTTCACATACAAGCTGCCACATCAGATTTACATCTTCAATTTTAACAGAATTAACAATTGGGATCAAAATTGCAAAAGTAAATTACATAACTAAGTTTGGTAGGTACAACTGAAACTACGGTGTAAAAGTGAAAAATTACTCAAACTACAGGGACAAAAGTGTAATGTGACCTATTTCTTTAAACTCTATCCTCGCAATTGCCAAACAAAATTAGGGCTCGTTTTCTCCACCGCGTGCACGGTCTGATCATCTGCCCTCGATGTTTCCGAGACACGGTGAATTGCAGAAACAAAAATCTGGTGTTCGTAGCAGTTTCTTGTGTTTTTTTGTGATCATATGGTTGCAGTTTCTCGAATGAGTACAACCTTACACTCGGAAACTGCGTTTGCTTTAGTCAATCAGTCAATCCAAAAGGTATATAGCTCCAACTTGGAATCTTCTCTCTCTCATCATATAAGTTCCGAGAGTTGCAAACTACATCTCCATAGCATTCTTTGTCACTGAACTAGATTATACTCTCTTTCATCTCAGAAAGCATTTATCGGATTTCTGTCCTGTTTCATCAGAGCAAGGAGATCATTGAGTCTTCGTATTGTTTGGGTTTTTTATTTGAAACAAATAGAATTTGTCTGATTTTGGTGTTGGGTATTATTTTACACTCATGGCAGTGGATTTAGTCGGAGGGGGTACTTTTAGAGCAGCATTTCAAATGCTATTTGATGCTGTTATAGCAGTGAAGAAGGAGACTACCATGTTTAAATCTTTGCTTGGAGATATCAAATCCACACTGGACTCTTTACAGCCAGTGATCGAAGAGAGAGAAAAATATAACTCAAAGGAGGGGCTAGGAAATTTTACAACGCAAATGGAGGAGGGGGTTAAGCTTGTTTACAAATGCAGCAAGGTTGGTGTGTGGAGCTGCAGAAAATACAGATACACCAGAAAGCTTGATGAATTGGATAAATGTCTTCAAAGACTAGTGGAGGTGTTGAAAGTGCAGGGCATAAGGGATGCCAAGGAGACCTTGGTTTCTTTGAGGAATATAGAGACGGTGCTGCATCGAATTGAAGGGAACTTGGTGATGCAAAACCAACCTGAAAAAATCAATGGTTGGTCTTCAGTGCCCGAACCTCCACCGGTTACGGTTGGGTTGGATGTGCCATTGAAAGAATTGAAGATAAAGCTTCTTAAGGATGATGTGTCAATGCTTGTGCTGACTGCTGCTGGTGGATGTGGGAAAACCACATTGGCAAAAAAGTTTTGTCAAGATCAGGAAGTTAAAGGTATATCAACCTTCTTTTTTTTCAGTTCTAATTGGTAAAGCAGTTTTACTTCCTAGTTGAAAAGTGCTACACTAGTAGTCTAATGGTATTGGTATTATGATATGAAACTTAACATGATTTTTTTTGTTTTAGTGGTATGTGGAAGATACCAATATTCTTTAAGTTCCCTTTTGTTGGTGGTTAACATAAGTATACCCAAATCTGATCCATCTGAGCAAATTAACATAGTTACATAGCTTCATTTCAAGCCACTAATTTTGTAATGAGCCATTGCCTGAATCGTATGTCTTATTGGATTGAAAATTTATGTCAAACTTATATCAATATGCATGGCTAAGGGACAGAGGTTTTAGGGAGACTCAAGTCTCTCTGTTCTATACTTCTGATATCTTATTCAACCTTTAAATGTAGTTGTTTTCTACAGTTATAGCCTTACAGGAATATATTCACCACATCTCACTGATAGGAATTTTTACTTCAGAAGAGTAACCAAGGATTTTATAACTTCATGACTGGGATATGTCTTCTTAAGAATATTGCCTCACGTAGTTCTTACTATGTGCATATGTTAGGTTTCCAATTGAGACCTGGATATTCTTTTGTATGACCACCATTTGTGTATATTGTTTTCCTTTGCACAGTTGGAGACATATTTCAATGAGCTTTTAGTGACACTTCTCTTAAATCGTATTTGGATAGATAAATTCAAGAACAATATCTTCTTCGTCACTCTTTCAAAAAAGCCCAACTTGGACCTTATTGTACATGAGCTATATCAACGCAAGGGTTCCCGGGTGCCTGCTTTCGAAAATGAAGTAATTGCAGTTTACTGGTTGCAACAATTTCTGAAGGAAACATCACAAAATCCTGTACTGTTTGTCCTGGATGATGTTTGGTCAGGATCAGAGTCCCTACTTGAGAAGTTTGATGAATTCAAAATGACAAATTACAAAGTTTTGGTCACATCAAGATTTGCATTTCCAAGATTTGGTTCTCCATATCATTTGGAATCCTTGAATGATGAAGATGCAATGGCTCTTTTTCATCATTCAGCATCTTTGGAGGATAAGAGCTCTTATGCTCGGGAAGATCTTTCGAGAAAGGTGACTTCTTTTATTATTTTTCTTTAAATACAATTACATGTAGGTTTTTTTCTCTCTACATGACGTCTGTCTTTTAAATACAAAATTCGTCCTTTGTTAAAAGGAGGGACATCCTGCACTGAGAACTCCTATATGTATATATATATATATATATATATATATATATATGTATGTATTTGTTAAACATCCATACACATGAGTGAATAGTGAACGCTTCCATTTACCATATCAACCTGCAAATGATTATACATTCATGTTATGTAGACAGTTACTTAACCATTTTGTCATCTGCATGAAACCATTGAGATGAGATTTAGACGCTATTGTTTTGGGCCTGCAACTCAAATAGTGATTGGCTTCATTTGGGGAAATTGAACTGCAGATAGTAGAGCTATGTAAGGGATTTCCACTTGCGATTACAGCGGTTGGAAGATCACTTCGCGGCCAACCTATAGAGATCTGGCGAAAAAGAGTAATGGAATGGTCTAAAGGTTCTTCTATACTTGCATCTAACAATGATTTGCTTGCTTGCCTCAAAAGCAGCATAGATGCCTTGGATAAAGAAAAGCCTACACTCAAGGAATGTTTCCTTGACCTTTGCTCATTTCCTAAAGATCAAAGAATCTCTGCTGCCACCCTTATAGATATGTGGGCAGAGTTATATGGCCTAGACGAACCTAGTCTTTCCATTGCAAACCTCTACGAACTAACCACCCAGAGTTTAGCTAATCTTATAGCCACAAGGTATGTAGGCTTTCATGTTCCTCGTCTGCTACTATCACTCCATTTTTTCCTTTATATTCATGACTCGGTGCTGCTCATAATTTTCTGTTCCAATATTTATGTTGAAGAAATCTCTTATGAGCAAATTATTATTGAACATCCAGGAATGAGCGGGAGGCTGATGGCTATTACACTGAACACTTCGTTACTCAGCATGATATGCTTAGAGAGTTGGCTATCCATCAGGCAAGCCAGGACCCAATAGGACAGAGAAAAAGACTGATTATAAACATACGTGGAGATAATCTTCCTAACTGGCTGACAGAGGCAAAGCATCAGCTCATGCAGGCTCGACTATTATCTATCTCAACTGGTTGTCCCATCTTTCTTTCTTTAGTAAATACGCACACATGTACACACAGACGCGCACACATACTACGCACTATGAATTGAATATTACTTTGGCGCATTTCCCACACTCACATCTTATAGCTTATTGTTTGCAGATGGAGCCTTCTCAAATAAATGGCCAAACATGCAACTACCAAAAGCAGAGGTTCTAGTTCTGAATTTTGAAACAAAGAGCTACGACTTACCCGTATTTGTGAAGAAAATGGATAAATTAAAGGTTCTAATAGTCACAAATTTCAGTTTCTTACCTGCTGAATTAAATAATTTTCAACTACTTGGTTCGTCATCAAATCTGAAGAGAATTAGATTGGAACACATTTCAATTCCTTCAATAAGCAAGAACCTCAAACAGTTGCAAAGTGTACAGAAGATATCTTTGTTCATGTGTAGCATCGGTCAAGCTTTTAGTAAAGGTTCCATCAACATTTTAGATGCATTGCCAAATCTAGGCGAAATGCACATAGATTATTGCCATGATCTGGTGGAGTTGCCTGTCGAGGTTTGTGATCTCATTCGCCTTAAGAAGCTTAGCATCACCAACTGTCATAACCTATCCGCCTTGCCTGAAAAGATCGGAAAGTTACTCAGTTTGGAAGTGTTGAGGCTTAGGTTTTGTACAGACTTGTTAGAGTTGCCAGGCTCGATTAGGAACCTCAAAAAGTTAAACTTTCTTGACATATCCTATTGCTTTAGCATTAAGCAGTTGCCTGAACACATTGGTGAGATTTGCAGTTTAAAAAAGCTCAACATGAGACAATGCTCAAGATTGCAAGATCTGCCTGCATCAGTTTTGGACCTTGAACAGTTGAAGAATGTGATATGTGACGAAGAGACCGAAATTTTATGGGAACCCTTCTTACCCCTTCTCAAAAACATACACATAAAGGTGCTCAAAGAAGATATCAACCTAAATTGGCTCCACAAGCATCCATCTTGAGATTCTTCTTGATGTTTCCATGTTTTTCTAGCACAAATGTGCATTATAGTTTCAACTTGCTATGTTGTTAGAAGTGCCAGCACTAAAGAGAAGGTTGATCTCTTAAAGCACAAGATGGGGTTCTTTAGGAGACACTTGGGTGCCACCTGCATCATCATTGAGACAAATTCAAAGGAGCTGGTTCAAATTGTCAACGGCGGAATTGGTAGGAGTGTTGGTCTATTTATCCTATCCTTTCTGCTATTAGAAATCGTTATAACCAGTTCAACTTTTGTAATTGGTTGTGGATCCCTCATCGGTTAAATGGTGTAGACGATTCAATTGCGGCGAATGCAAGGAGGATGTGCAAGAAAGTCTGGATTCACAGACCCCCATCATTCCTGGTTTTTGATCTGCAGGCAGATGGATTACCTTGTCCTCCCAAGATCGTAGGTTGTTGTTGGTTAGAGGCTGACATGCATCCTTTGGTGGCGTCCTAGTGGTTGGCCGTCTAACTGAGCTTCTTTGCTTGTTTTTTCTCTAGTCTGTTTGTTTTCCTTTCTCCTGGCTGTTTGATTGAAGGAGGTGTTCCCGCCTTCCCTATGACTTCGTGTCTGTATTGTTTTGTTTGCCTATGTTTTAATGATAACCTCTTTGCTAAAAAAAAAAAGGCTTCGATCTTGATGTTTGTCTTTCCTCAACAAATGGTTGAGCTACCTCTTGTAATTTGTGTTTCATTTTTTCTCTTTTAATTTAATTTCCTTCTCTTTTACGTTTCTCTTTTCGTTGTAATTTAATTTCCGTCAAGCTATTGTCTTTTCCTATTTATTTTGCTTTTTTGATCTGCTTTTTTTTCGTTTCTTGTTCAACTTCATTCCCTCTAAAGTTCTAAACCCAACAATATCACATCAACATTTAAGCACTTCATTTTCCCGTGATTATTTAATCACTACTTATGTGTGCAAGTCGGTTTCCTTTTGGCCATTCAAAATTGTTGTTGCTTGCTCGACATGACATGACTTTAGCATATTTCGTGGAGCTTTGGTGCTGCTTTTTAATTTGTAAAAGGTTCGTGCAATTTCCATATATGATGATTATGATCCCCCCGCTCTTTTCAACCCAATAAAGAAAAGGAAGAAAAAGACATTCGTACTTTACATCACCAGAAAATTGAGATATTTCTTTGTAAAAAGAAACCGTGTATTAACGAACTGTCGAATTCTGGGCTCTGGAAGAAGTTTCTGGTCTTTTGCTGTGGGCTTTCGCTTTCCTTCTTTTGTGGGTTTCCATATTAATACTTCATTTTCTAGAATTCGTCGTCAATGGTCCGGTACCTTTCAATTTGGAAGCTTATTTTACTTGTTACGAAAGTTTCCTTTTTTATTTAATGAATACAAGCAATAAACTAAATTACTATGAGGTTTTTCACACACACTACCAATCTATCATGAGGGTTCAAACCTGAGATCATTGATATGCAAGTCTAGACCCTTTTTCACTAGAACACAAGTCATCAAAACCCTTTTTCACTGGGCTAAACCCGTTAGTATTACAAAAGTTTCCTAAAACCAATAGTTCTATATTTTCCTAGAAAGCACTAGTGTAAATCGGGACTTTGGTCTTTGTTGGTAGCTTCTATCTAGCTTCCCTATTGACCCAAAGAGTCTTTCGCCCCCACATATTCATATCGTCTTCTATGTGAAGAAGAATATTTCATTGTACTTTATATATTCTTTGCTTATCGTTTCTTTGTTCGACCACCAATGAAGGTAAGACAAAACTTGTTTTCTTGGGTTCCAAATGACTTGTGAAATCTAAATTTATATGTTAACAGTCTCTGACAAGGTTTCAGAGTTGGGTCTTGTTTGGGTGTAGTTATGGCTTTGGAGGCAGTGGGAGGAGCTGCTCTAGGAGCAGTATTTGGGACGCTGCTTGACGGTGTTATAGCGGTGTGGTCGAAGACTATAATGTTTAAAACCCACCTCAGAGATCTCAAATTCACCATGGACTCTTTTCAGCAAGTGGATGAAGATGTAAGACGACATCCCAACATATTGTTTCGCCCCATCCCGGGCCTAGAAAGGTTTAGGATCCAAATGAAGAAGGGCGTTCAGCTCGTTGACAAGTGCTCCAAGGTTCGTCCATGGAAGTTAAACGCTTTCAAAAAGCCTATTTACACCAGCAAACTTGTTGCATTGAATGCATCTCTCAATACACTGTTAAGTGTACTGACAGTGCACATAATAAGTGATACGAGGGCTCGGGTAATCAATGTGGCTACAACATTGAACCAAATCGATGCGAATATTGTAGCACAATATCAAAATCAAAACCAAATTAGAGGTTGGTGTGCAATACCTGAGCCTCCACCCTTTACTGTTGGATTGGATGTGCATGTGGAGGAGTTGAAGATGGAGCTTCTTAAAGACGAGGCATCAATGCTTGTGGTGACTGGTCTTGGAGGATGCGGGAAAACCACACTGGCACAAAAGATTTGCAAAGATCAGAAAGTCAAAGGTATATATGGTACAGAAGTATATCAATTTCTATTTATTTTTATGCTAATTGGTGAATTATTCATAAATTGAAACGTTCTTTACCTACTTATAATCTAGAATTTAGAATGTGTTGAAGAAAGAATTTGTACCATTGTAGACAGATTTAAATGACCTCTTGGTGACTGCTTTCTTTTGTTCTACTTGGACAGAGAAATTCAAAGGCAATCTCTTTTTCGTCATTGTTTCAAAGAAGTCCAACTGCCTTGTTGTACAAGAACTATGTCGAAAAACCGGATCCCTGGTACCTTCTTTCCAAGAAGAAGCAATTGCATTTAACTGGCTGCAAGAATTTCTGAATACAAGAGGACAAGATCCTCTACTTTTGGTCCTGGATGATGTGTCGCCAGGATCAGACTCCCTTCTTGATAAGCTTGATGAATTCAAAAGGCCAAATCACAACATTTTGGTGACATCAAGAGTTCAATTTCCAAGATTCGGTCCTGCATATCTTTTAGGAACATTGGAACCAGGAGATGCAATGACACTTTTTCGTCATTTAGCATCCCGGTCTGATAGGAGCTCTTATATACCGGACAATCTAGCGGAACAGGTAATTTCTTATTTGCACCTCAAAAAATAATTTGTGTTTATTGTGCCTATCAAAAAAAGGAGACAAATAACCTTCATTTTCTATGTGAATCGTCCATACACGCAAGTAAACACATTACGATATCTGAAAATGCACATACCTTTATGCCTACTTTACTTATAAACTAAATTTAAAATAAGAATAAGGAGAAGCAGATAGCCGGTTAACCAAACAATTGATATGATTTGGAAGAAGTTCAATTTTCGATGTGCAACAGCACTGTAAGGGACAATTTAACTGCAGATAGTACAGCACTGTAAGGGATTTCCACTTGCCATTACAACGATCGGAAGATCAGTTTGCGAACAGCCTACAGAGATTTGGGAGAAAAGAGTAGCGGAATTGTCCAAAGGCTCTTCTATTCTTGATTCTGAGGATTATTTGCTTGCTTGCCTCAAAAGTAGCTTAGATGCCTTGGATGAACGAATGCCTGTCATCAAGGAATGCTTCATTGACCTTGCTTTATTTCCTGAAGACCGAAGTATCCCTGTTGTTGCTCTCATTGATATGTGGGCAGAGTTATATGGACTAGATAAGGATTCTTGGTCCATTGCGAACATCCACGAGCTTACCAATCGTAATTTGGCGAATCTAGTCACAAGGTATATGCAAGCTTGTATTCGTTTCGTCTTTGATATCTTTTCTCACCTTACCTTTTCCTTTAATATTTATGACTAGCTAAGCAAATAGTTATGATCTTAACCAGGAATGGGAAGACGGAGATCGATGGCTATTACAGTGAACACTTTGTTACCCAGCATGATATGCTTAGAAATCTAGCTTTCCATCAGATTGGTCAAGATGAAATAGGAAAGGAAAAAAGGCTGACTATAGATATTTGTGGTGACAATCTCCCTAAGTGGTGGACAGAACAGAGGAATAAACCCAAGAAGAACCGCTTATTGTCTATCTCAACTGGTTGTCCCATCTCTCCTTCTTTACCAAATGCATATGACAAACACACACACATGTAAACACTAAGGCTTGAATATAGTACTTTCACATTAATTTCTTCCCACACTCACATCATATAGCGTATGGTTTGCAGATGGATTGTCCTCGGAAAAGTGGCACGACATGCATCTACCAAAAGCTGAGGTTCTAGTTCTTAATTTTCAGACAGAGAACTATGGTCTGCCCAAGTTCGTGAAGAAAATGTCCAAGTTGAAGGTTCTAATAGTCACAAATTATGGTGTCTTACAAGCTTACTTGAGTAATTTCAAGCTTTTGGGTTCTTTGCCTAATCTGAAGAGAATAAGATTAGAGCGCATTTCAATTCCTTCCATAAGCAAGAACTCCATGCAGTTGAAGAGTCTGCAGAAGATATCTTTATTCATGTGCAGCATCGGTCAAGCTTTTAGTAACTCTTCCATCCAAATCTTAGAGGCATTTCCAAATCTAGTGGAATTGAACATTGACTACTGCAATGATTTGGTGGAATTGCCTGTCAAGCTCTGTGATCTTATCCGCCTAAAGAAGCTCAGTATTACCAATTGTCATAAGCTATCTAGCTTGCCTGAAGAGATTGGAAAGCTAGAGGGTTTAGAGGTATTGAGGCTAAGGTCCTGCACAGACTTGGTAAAACTTCCAGGCTCCATTAAGGACCTCACTAAGTTACACTTACTTGACATATATAAATGTTTCAGCATCAAGGAGTTGCCTGAAAACATTGGTGAAATGAGTGGTTTAGAAAAAATCAACATGGGACAATGCTCAAGATTGCAAGAGTTGCCTGTATCAGTTTTGAATCTTGGGGAGTTACGGGAAGTGATATGTGATGATGACACAGAAAACTTATGGGGGGAACCTTTCAAATCCAATCTCACAAAGATAAAGATATCGGTGGTAAAAGAAGACTTCAACCTGAATTGGCTCCACAATCTTTGAGAGCTGAATGTCCTTAATGTACGTATGTTGGGGCGATGTTTCTGTTGAGTGATTTGTGTTTCAATTCTTTTTTTCCTATTTTTCTTCTCTTTCAGTTGTTTGTTTTTCATTTGCTTTTTTTGCATAGTAAAAACAGTGTGGATGAGAGGATTTGGATTTACAACCATATACTAAAGATTTAATTAATATACATGGTTTGTCCAAAAAAAAAATTAATATACATGGGCGATTACTTATGAGGGAACACAAAGTGGGGCAGGGGCTACCCTGGTGTGCAAAAGTTAAAGTATACAACAAAGAAGACAAGAGTCTACCTTTCTTTCTTGGAAACAACTGTAAGCTCCAAATTAGTCACAATACCAACATATTACTTGGAGCCGACGGCAAAACTTTACTGAATTAATGGTGAAAGATATATAATAATATGCGGGTTCAAATTGCAGTCCCATCCTATCGAAAAAGTCTAGTAGGAATGCATGGAAAAAACCTAGTAATAAAAATATCAATATTTGAGGCTCACTCTATCAAGTCAACTGTCTTCTTCTTTTCAGCTTTTACAATGGAAGAAGACTTGTTTAGCTGCTGTTTAAGTAGTTACTAAGCAGCCAACGAGGGTTAGTTTAGTTGGTAAGGTCTCTGCATTGTGTATAACTCCACCAGTGTTTGAGTCCTGCTGCCAATAGTCCTTATTGGTGCGTAATATGTAATTATCTACATAAATTCATACCCGTGGCAGCTGACAGTTGAGTGCCACACATAAGTCTTCCAGGTCAAGGTACTATTTTGGATTTTGGGTTGAAATTCATTATTCAGCCCAGGTGGTGTGGGGGCTTGGTCAACTTTGGCCCAGCCCTGGTTGAGTTCACATCGATGCTGGTAAACTGCCGTTCAAAGTATAAATAACCTTCTTTATGCCAAAAGAAGGAAGACAAATAAAATGAGTGACGACAATAAAGAAAACAGATACGTTGGGCTTTTCTAAGCCTAAAGTCAACTTTGCATAGGCTTGATATCTCTCCCTCTTTGGGCCTCGCCACCCGAATGTCAAACATAAAAAAGAAGACAAAAAACAGCAAGAAAACGAAAATTTACATAACCAATGCAATGGTTAAAGTGTTTATCGTAGACCCAAAGATGTTTTATACTATTGCTTGTATTAAGGAAAAAAAAAAAAACTCAAACTTATATTTCTAGTTCAAATTAAGTTGTCACTTGCCGCTATTTATTCAATCAAATTGTGGTAAAGTTGTCGCTTATGACTGCCTTTCAGTGTGGTACGTGCATATATATTTGAAAGTTTCCCAGAAATGGTATTTGAAAATCCAAATTGTGGTCACCTGGCGGTTTCTTCAATGATTGCAGATATAGTTGTTTTTGTTTGCTTTTAAAAGTTTCCAAGAAATGATATTGCATAAATTTCCGGCTGTTGTTGAAGCATTATATATTGCAGTTAAGAGGTCTTGTATGATCACCAACAAAGTAAGAGAGGTTTTTTTTTTTTGAACGAAAGTAAAAGAGTTTATATTAAGACTCTCAACTTCCCCACAATTTTTTTTTTCTAATCATGGCACTGGAGTTAATCGGAGGGGCTGGTCTAGGAGCAGTATTTGCAATGCTGTATGATGTGGTAAAGATAAAAATGGAAAAGGGTGTGAAATTGAGACCCTTGGGAGCTCTCAAATCCACCCTAGACTCTTTGCAACCCCTGATCATTGACCAAATAGAAGAGCACAACGTGCAACTGGGTCTTCCTAACGACTTAATAGAGAGTCTCAAAATACAAATGGAGGAAGGGACAAGGTTGGTTCAACGGCTGTCCAATCTTCACATCTTGCACTTGATGTTCAACTGCACAAGCCACCACACCGAGCAGCTTGTCACGTTGGATGACCGTCTTAAGATGCTGTCGGAGAGCCTGAAGATACAGTTAGCAAGGGATATGAAGGAGACATTGCTTTTGGCAAGGCAAAGCGCCAAAAAGCTCGTTGAAATAGAAGGTTATAATAGGGAACAGTTGGAAACTCTGAGGCTGCAAGTGCAACAGCAAGAGCAACCAAGTGCTCTGAAGGAGAGGTTGGCTTTGGCAAGAGAAAGTGCGAAAGCGCTTAAAGAAATGAAAGGGTCTATTAGAGGGCTGCTGGCTACACTAGAGCTGCAGCTGGAATCGGAAATGGACGTGGAGACCTTTGGTTCAGTAAAGAATAATATAGAGTCTGCTCTCGAGCGAGCTGAAAAAAGCAGTGTGGTACAAGGTCACTCTCCTTTTATTTATTATTACTCTTCCTAACGTTAAAAGAGGTCACAAGTTTGAATCTAAGCACCCTTTTTTGGGGTATAATTATACAGCAGTGGAATCGATAGTGGAAGGGGCTGCTCTAGCAGCAGCATTTGGGGAGCTGTTTGATGCTGTTATAGGAGTGAAGGACAAGACTGCCATGTTTAGACTCCTGCTCGGAGATCTTGGTTCCACGCTATACTCTTTAAAACCATTTATCGCGAAAACAGTAGAATTTACCAATGTGGATTGCCCCTATATAGAGGAACTGGAAAATTATAAAAGGCAAATGGAGGAGGGTGAGAAGCTTGTTCGTAAGTGCTCCAAGGTCAGGCTGTGGAGCAGTTACAGAAAGTATAAATACACCGACCAACTTTGTTGTATTGGATAAATCTCGACTTCTAGGTATACTGGAAGCAGTGCAAGGAGAAAACTAAATAATAATCAGCCTGATTTAGGTTTTTTTACTTTAGTTGCTGATCTAGTGGCACATGTGTATGGCTTTTGTGTTCAAACTTTTACCATTCAAACAATTAAGGAGCTGTAATACTTAACATGGACCTCGTGGGAAATTAAAATGTAGCTTGGACCTAAGATAATATACAGCCTCGTGGGAAAGCAGTTGTAAAAGAATGTGGACGCCGTTTTCTAAGTCATTATTGTATCTTGGTCCATATATCAAGTCATTGCTGGGGCTGGACCTAAAAAAGAAGAAGTCATTGTTGGGGTCAGCATAAGAAAAGCAAAGTAGGCTAAATTGATTAAGAGCCTATTTACTTGCCCTATTTAATAAGACCCAGTTTATGGATATCCAAAAGACCTCCGATACCGACTTCATCATGTAATTTAGATTATCGCTTGTAGAGTTGTATTAAAAAAATATAAAAAACCTCCAACACAAATCTGTCCCCATCTTGTAGAAAATATAAGATTACAAATTACCTTTTTACAGTGCAAGGAACAACTATTTAACTGCGAATTCAAACTTGTAGGAGCCCAAGGAAGTAATTACTCTTTTACAAAAACAGAACAGAAGCACTCAAAACAAAAGAGAATGGTGGGTGTATTCAATTAAGATTTTAATAGATTTTTTTGAAGCTTAAAAGTCCCGTGGTATTCATTTATGATTTTTAAGTAATCAATAAAAATTTGGTGGTATTCAATTCGGATTTTAAAATCATCAATGCAAGTCTGGTGGTATTCAATTAGGACTTTTAAAATATTAGAAAAAGTACGCTAGTATTCAAAAACTTACCGATTTTGAGGTATTTCATTAAATGATGTATTATGTGAGACTTTTGAGTGGGTGGTATAAATACCAAACCCCATAAAAAATCTGACCCTATTAACATCTGATTCTCACGTTGCTGGTTTGTTTTGGGAGAAGATGAACAGACTTGAGAAGATAAACAAGGTTCTCATCTTTTTTGCTTTTCTCTTCACACGCCTGTTCTCATATATGCTATAATACCATTTTTTGTTGTCTCTATTTGTATTATTTGTGTTGCTTTGGTATGGGCACAAGCCTATATATCCGTTTTTTATATGTGTTGCTCTGCTGTGGAACAGACAAAAAAGAAGAAACCAATCTGTAAAGATTGATAGTTTGGGTGTTTTTGGTTTGTTGGGCACTGCCTCATTCTTTAGGATTAATTTTTCTTTTTATTTATTATTTCATAAAATAATATTTTACTTTTATAAAAGCTGGAGAATGACGATTTGAATAACTATAGAGCTTTTTGTTTTGACTTGAGTCTTTCTTATCTTTTTTTTTTTATATATAATACTATAGTGGACGGTGGAAGAGTAGAAGTAGTTTATCACTAGGAAATTTCCTTGCATTAGGATGCTTTTTATTTCTTGGTTTGAATGCACAGTGTTTGGGTCTTCTAGTCACACTTGGGAGAAAAAGACCACTGTGCTACGATATTTATTACATACTAATAAAGTCTAATCTTTACTTTTATTTGCTCAGATTGGTGTATAATTATAAGAAGATTGAAGCATAGTTTATTTGCTCAAGAATATTCAGGTAACTACACATCACTAAAATTTGACACTTTCTTTTTTTGCAAGTATGAATTTTTCCTAATGGCCTTCCCTCATGTGCTTATTTGGCTCTATCATTGTTGTTTGATGTAAAGTTGTGAAAATTATGTGTGATATATGATATAGTAGTAAAAGAAATTTTTCTTACATGTATGATGTAGTAAAATGAAGGATTCACAATAAGGAAAGGACAAAGGAAAAGGCAAAAGTTCCGATAATTATGAACTTTGGACTAAATAGTTGTTGGCAAAGAGAACGCGTCGGACACCACCTTCCCCAGTTGTACTAAATAGTTGTCCCAGAGAGTCTTTCTATATTCATATCTGAAGAAGAATATTTCAATGTACTATATATATATTCTTGCTCATCTTCTCTTTGTTTTCTTGGGTTCGAATTGACTCTACTTGTAACATCTAAATTTATGTTAAGATTCTCCCACAAAATTTCAGAGTTGGCTGTTGTTTGGGTGTAGTTATGGCATTGGTGACAGTAGGAGGAGCTGCTCTGGGAGCAGTATTTGGGACGCTGCTTGATGGCGTTATAGCGGTGACGTCGAATGCTATAATGTTTAAATCCCACCTCAGGGATCTCAAATTCACCCTGGACTCTTTTCAGCAAGTGGACGAAGATGTAGGACAACATCCCAACATAGTGTTTCGCCCGATGCAGGGCCTAGAAAGGTTTAGAATACAAATGGAGAAGGGCGCTCAGCTAGTTGACAAATGCTCAAAGGTTCGTCCATGGAAGTTGAACGCTTTCAAAAAGCCTATGTACACCAGCAAACTTGTTGCATTGAATGCATCTCTCAATACACTGTTAAGTGTACTGACAGTGCACATAATAAGTGATCTGAGGGCTCGGGTGATCAATGTGGAGACAACGTTGAACCAAATTGATGCGAATATTGTGGCACAATATCAAAATCAAAACCAAATTAGAGGTTGGTGTGCAATACCTGAGCCTCCACCCTTTACTGTTGGGTTGGATGTACTTGTGGAGGAGTTGAAGATGGAGCTTCTTAGAGACGAGGCATCAATGCTTGTGGTGACTGGTCTTGGAGGATACGGGAAAACCACTCTGGCACAAAAGATTTGCAAAGACCAGAAAGTCAAAGGTATGGTATACAAGTATATCCCAATTTCTATAGCCCTATATTTATACTAATTGGTGAAGTTTTTTAAATTCATAAATTGAAAAGTTCTATACCTACTTATAATCTAAAATTTAGAATGTGTTGACGAGAGAATTTGTACAATTTTATACAGATTTAAATGACCTCTTGGTGACTGCTTTCTTGTGTTCTACTTGGACAGAGAAATTCGAAGGCAATATCTTTTTCGTCACTGTTTCAAAGAAGTCCAACTGCCTTGTTGTACAAGAACTATGTCGAAAAGCCGGATCCCTGGTACCTGCTTTCCAAGAAGACGCAATTGCATTTAACTGGTTGCAAGAATTTCTGAATACAAGAGGACAAGATCCTCTACTTTTGGTCCTGGATGATATATATCCAGATTCAGTCTCCCTTCTTGATAAGCTTGATGAAGTCAAAAGGCCAAATCACAACATTTTGGTGACATCAAGAGTTCACTTTCCAAGATTTGGTCCTGCATATCCTTTAGGAACATTGGAACCAGGAGACGCAATGAGACTTTTTCGTCATTCAGCATTCCGGACTGATAGGAGCTCTCATATACCGGACAATCTAGCGGAACAGGTAATTTTTTATTTGCATTTCAGAACATAATTTGTGTTTATTGTGCCTCACAAAACAAGGAGACAAATAACCTTCATTTTCCATGTGAAGGTTCCATATACGCAAGTGAACACATTTTGATATCTGAAAATGCACATACCTTTATGCCTACTTTACTTATAAACTAAATCGAAAATAAGAATAAGGAGAAGCAGATAGCCGGTTAACCATTTTCTTATCTTCATTAAACAATTGATATGATTTGGAGAGGAGGTTAAATTTTCGATGTGCAAGTAATTGACTTCATTTGGGACAATTTAACTGCAGATAGTTCAGCTCTGTAAGGGATTTCCACTTGCCATTACAACGATCGGAAGATCAGTTTGCGAACAGCCTACAGAGATCTGGGAGAAAAGAGTAGCGGAATTGTCTAAAGGCTCTTCTATTCTTGATTCTGAGGATTATTTGCTTGCTTGCCTCAAAAGTAGCTTAGATGCCTTGGATGAACGAATGTCTATCATCAAGGAATGCTTCATTGACCTTGCTTCATTTCCTGAAGACCGAAGTATCCCTGCTGTTGCTCTCATTGATATGTGGGCAGAGTTATATGGGCTAGATGAGGACTTTTGGTCCATTGCGAACATCCAAGAGCTTACCAATCGTAATTTGGCCAATCTAGTTACAAGGTATGCAAGCTTCTATTCATTTCCTCTTTGATATCTCGTCTCACTTTACCTTTTCTTTGATTGAAAGCAACATATTTATGATCATAACCAGGAATGGAAAGATGGAGTTGGATAGCTATTACAATGAACACTTTATTACGCAGCATGATATGCTTAGAAATCTGGCTATCCATCAGACTGGTCAGGACCGAATAGGATAGAGAAAAAGGCTGATTATAGACATTTGTGGTGACAATCTCCCTAACTGGTGGACAGAACACAAAAATAAGCCCAAGAAGACCCGCTTATTATCTATCTCAACTGGTTGTCCCGTCTCTCCTTCTTTACCAAATACATATATCACAAACAGACACACACACACATGTAAACACTAAGGCTTGAATATAGTATTTCGTCATGTTTGCAGATGGATCGTTCTCAGCAAAGTGGCACAACATGCATCTACCAAAAGCTGAGGTTCTAGTTCTGAATTTTCAGACAAAGAACTATGTTCTGCCCAAGTTTGTGAAGAAAATGTCCAAGTTGAAGGTTCTAATAGTCACAAATTATGGTGTCTTACAAGCTGACTTGAGTAATTTCAAGCTTTTGGGTTCTTTGGCTAATCTGAAGAGAATAAGATTAGAGCGCATTTCAATTCCTTCCATAAGCAAGAATTCCATGCAGTTGAAGAGTCTGCAGAAGATATCTTTATTCATGTGCAGCATCGGTCAAGCTTTTAGCAACTCTTCCATCCAAATCGTAGAGGCATTTCCAAATCTAGTGGAATTGAACATCGACTATTGCAATGATTTGGTGGAATTGCCTGCCAAGCTCTGTGATCTTACCCACCTAAAGAAGCTCAGTATTACCAATTGTCATAAGCTATCTGCCTTGCCTGAAGAGATTGGAAAGCTGGATAATTTAGAGGTTTTGAGGCTAAGGTCCTGCGTAAACTTGAAAGGGCTTCCAGGCTCAATTAAGAACCTCACTAGGTTAGACTTTCTTGACATAAGTAATTGTTTCAGCATTAAGGAGTTGCCTGAAGACATTGGGGAAATGAGTGGTTTAAGAAAGATCAACATGGGACAATGCTCAAGATTGAAAGAGTTGCCTCTATCAGTTATGCATCTTGGGGAGTTACGGGAAGTGATATGCGATGATGAGACAAAAGAATTATGGGGGGAACCTTTCAAACCCAGTCTCACAAACCTACACATAACAGTGGTGAAAGAAGACTTCAACCTGAATTGGCTCCACATTCTATGAGAGCTCACTGTCCTTAATAAATGTATGATGGGGTTGAGTTGTTTTTCAATTCCCTTCTTTTTCCTAATTTTCTTCTCTATTGCGTTGTTTGTTTTCATTTTGCTTTTGTATGAGACATTGCATTAGGGCTCGTCAATGGGCCGGGCCAGGCTAGCCCGGCCCAAATTTAATGGGCTTGGGCCGGGCCGGGCCGGGCCGGGCCGGGCTTTAAAGAGGAGAGAGAAAATAGCGGGTCGGGCCGGGCCGGGTTTTTTTAAAAAATTCAAAGCCCAAGCCCTACCCATGGGCCGGGCTTGAGAAAGCCCATCGGGCCGGGTCG
Organism: Prunus kanzakura; assembly: GCA_020521455.1. NCBI lineage: Eukaryota > Viridiplantae > Streptophyta > Magnoliopsida > Rosales > Rosaceae > Prunus > Prunus kanzakura. Next base: position 278,620 of record BPUM01000879.1, on the reverse strand, counting down.
GGCTAAGCCCAACGGGCCGGGCCAAAACGGGCCTACTTCAATCGAAAAAAATCATAAACTTAATCATAAGAGCATTTTAGTCCAAATTTGAGATTAAACTCACTTAATTCTAATATTTTCACATCAAACCAAATTCATAAAACACCTAATAAAGTCACACAACTTAATAAGATTTTCTACAAAAATAATAAAACCAAGTATTATTTTTGAGGTTATTACATAATTAGACCGTAATACGTTTTAAGAAATAATAAGTATAAAAAAAAAATATTTTTTTTAAAGGATGGTATGAATAAATATGCAAATGTTTGGTGATGTGTTCAAGAAAAGCATGATTATATTTGGTGGTACGATTATGTTTCGTGATATGATTATGTTTGGTGATATGATATGTTGTTCATCTTATTTATATATATATATATATATACAGTCCCCTTCAGTTGAGGGATCCCTCAAATAGTGTTATTTGAGGGATGGGGCGCTCAACCGTTGGATCTGTTTTAATGATCTTGTGCGGCTGAGATTGTTTTACATATTTTAACCCGTTTTCTGCCAAATAACCCGACACATCCAATGCTCTGCAGAAGACCTAAGGCACGCAAGCTCTCAGATGGGAAACGAAGGAAGAGGAAGAGCCCCTTGCAAGCCTAAGAGAAGACCCACTCTCTCGAGATGAAGAGATGACCCACCATTTCCAACTGAGCATGCGAGATTTCCATTTCTATAAGGTATCCACTGTCCTGGTTTTTTTTCCTTTCGAAATCTGGGGTGTGGTCGTCGATTTGGAGATGTACGAGGGTTTTTTGATATGGGGTTGTAGATTTCTGGGTTTTTTAAAATCTGAGTTGAGATTAATCTCCAGATTTCATATGGGTTTGGAAAAATTCTTGTGAATTATTATTGTTGTGTTGTTCTGGTATCTGACATGGGTTTTTTTAAAATCGATTTGAAGATTTCTGCTAAAAGTTGAGATTACATCTCCAGATTTGATATGGGTTTGAAAAAATTCATGTGATTTACTCATCATGGTATCAGATAACACCACAACAACAACAGAAAGTGTTGAATTCTGATATGGTTTGAAGATCTGTTGAAGAAGAAGACTCACCATCGTTAGTTGAAGAAGAAGACCCACCATCTATGCGACAGAGGTATGCTATCATTGGTTCTGATTCTTTCAATATCTGAGCCATGGATCTTCGATTTGGAGTTCTGGGATGAATTCTGATATGGTTTCAATGGGTTTGAAGATCACTCCTCCAGATTTTTAATGGTTTCTTAAAGTTTTGGAATATCATGTGTATGAAGTAAAAAAAAAACACAATTTGATTCATGGAACTTCAATTTTGGGTTTCTTGCGTTTCTGTGTGATGAGTTTTGATTTGGGTTCTATTGAGTAATTCATAATTTGGGGGTTCTTGCTAATTATTGTTAGTTTTTTTTATTGTTAACCCCAATTTTTTTATTCAGGGACGAAGTGCTGCTAGAACAAGATGTCAACCCAATTCAGGATCAGGGTCCAGTAATTCACAACAGTACTTCTTAGTTACAAAGTGGTAAAAGATGATTGTTGATTTTGCTATACTAGTTCAGTATCTTAGTTAAATCTCATGGGGCTCTGTTTTCTGTACATCAGATAGAATAGAAGGGAAAATGAAATGTAGATGTTTCAGACACTTTTTTCCTTGACAGATAGTTTTGATATGTATAGAACTATATCAGACATTTTGCTGCTTTCAGGAGAAAAAAAGAACAGCATTTTGCTAATGTGCTACCCCAATAATAATGTTTGCGGCTTTCTATCAGTGTGAAACATTCAAAGTGATAATGATTGTACTACTTTCTGTTTAGATGAATACTTGCTCGATGCCAACTTGTGAAATTTATTGAATAATCAATTTAAGGACTACCTTGCTTTCAAGCAATTCTATGTTCGTTCACTCTTGTAGTGTGGTCTTACTTTTATTTTATTTCTTGCATTGCAGGTTTGTAGTGGGGTAATCTTGTTCGTTCACTCTTGAAGTTCAACATCTGATGTACTAAGGATGGTTTTTTATGCGGGTGTTTGTTTTAACTCAATAAGGATTTTGTAGCTCTTCTCTGTAATAAGGATGGTTTTTTTTTTGTTTTTTTTTTTTTGGTATGTGTGGGTTGGTAATTTGGATAGGGATGACGAGCTCACTTCCTATACAATGGATGTTGTACATAATTGTTTTTCCCTTACGTAATGAATGCTTGATGTTATCAAGTTTATTTTATCGTGTTTTCTCTAACTACCACACTACGAAATGAAAACTTTATTCAGTTCGTAGTGTGGTAGTTTTCCCGTGTTTTCTCTTCCACTTTTCTGAACTTTAATGGCATATATGATACTTTGTTTCACTATTTCAGTACTAGTAAACTCATCCAAGACATTCATTCATATAACACCAAAACTTAACTATGATATTAAAGAATAGCAGCAAAACAAATTTGTTTCCTTTTAATTGAAATGATTTCTGAATGGTTTTCTTTGTTCAATACATTGCGCATCAAAAGGCATTCTAATGAAAACAAAAAGTACAAACACAATCTTTCCATTAGGAGGCTAGTTGCAGGAAGCTTGATTGGGCAAACATAGTCTTTTCTTCAAGTATGTCAGTGCAACTCTACAACCCAAGAAATAGGTGGAATCACTGGAGTTCGAAACATCATCCAAAAAACTCATCATCCTGACAAGACAAAGTAAATGAAAAAATAAATACAAATTTATCATTCTCAATAACAAGCAATTTATATAGTGGAAGAATTATTGTCCATTTCATCAACAAAATACTCCATATAAGTTCTGTGTATAACTATGTCGCAGATATTGAAAGAATCAGAACCAATGATATTGAAAGAATCAGAACCAATGATAGCATACCTCTGTCGCATAGATGGTGGGTCTTCTTCTTCAACTAACGATGGTGAGTCTTCTTCTTCAACAGATCTTCAAACCATATCAAAATTCAACACTTTCTGTTGTTGTTGTGGTGTTATCTGATACCATGATGAGTAAATCACATGAATTTTTTCAAACCCATATCAAATCTGGAGATGTAATCTCAACTTTTAGCAGAAATCTTCAAATCGATTTTAAAAAAACCCATGTCAGATACCAGAACAACACAACAATAATAATTCACAAGAATTTTTCCAAACCCATATGAAATCTGGAGATTAATCTCAACTCAGATTTTAAAAAACCCAGAAATCTACAACCCCATATCAAAAAACCCTCGTACATCTCCAAATCGACGACCACACCCCAGATTTCGAAAGGAAAAAAAACCAGGACAGTGGATACCTTATAGAAATGGAAATCTCGCATGCTCAGTTGGAAATGGTGGGTCATCTCTTCATCTCGAGAGAGTGGGTCTTCTCTTAGGCTTGCAAGGGGCTCTTCCTCTTCCTTCGTTTCCCATCTGAGAGCTTGCGTGCCTTAGGTCTTCTCCAGAGCATTGGATGTGTCGGGTTATTTGGCAGAAAACGGGTTAAAATATGTAAAACAATCTCAGCCGCACAAGATCATTAAAACAGATCCAACAGTTGAACGCCCCATCCCTCAAATAACACTATTTGAGGGATCCCTCAACTGAAGGGGACTCTATATATATATATATATATATATATATATATATATATATATATATATAAAATTGTTGTATTAATAATTGACACAAATTAAATTAATGTGCTAATCATCCAATTATAAACTAGGAATGAGTAAAGAAAAGTAAATGAAATGAAACAAATTATATATGTGATTTAAGTGATATAATCATAATCCTAAACTCTTATTTATACATAATTATATATGTATGCGGGCCTAACGGGCCGAGCTTTTGTGGGCGGGCCGGGTCGGGCTTTCTTGGGCCTAATCGGGCCGGGCTTATGGGCCGGGCCGGGCTTCAAACACTCAAGCCCAAGCCTAGCCCGACCCAAGACGGGCCGGGCCATCTCAAAGCCCATAACGGGCCGGGCCGGGCTTTTTTTCAATGGGCCGGGCGGGCCCCCATCGGCCCATGAGCCCGCGGGCCAAATGATGAGGCCTACATTGCATAATAAAAACAGTGTGAATTAGAGGATTTGGATTTACAGACCATATACTAAAGATTTACTAGACTACATGTGCGATTTCTTATGAGGAAAGACAGAGGAGGGCAGGGGTTACATATTTAGTCACAAGCTAACATATTACATAAATAATATCTTTTATGGAACGCAGTTTAGAAGTCTCTGTCCGATCCAAGTTCCAACGATAAGAGCCAACTTGGAAAAGACCCATATATTAATTCCAAGTCAATATATATATAATGTCATGTCCAGCAAAACGCTATTTTGAATTAACCGTTTAGGACAAAACTGTAAGCTTCAATTTTGTTGGTGAAAGATTCCTATCAATTTATTCAAGTTTAGGACAAAACTGTAAGCTTCAAGTTTAGTAGTTATTACGCGGTCTATCTTGCCAATGTCATTAGAGTCAATGGTCTTAAACATGAAAATCTTGAGATCATCTGTGTATTATGTATCGTATTATCTTCTCTTTTATGATCACATTCACAAACCTAGTAACAGAAAATTCAGTAAGTATAAATTAAAAAGATAGGAAAGTGTTCGGTTCATTTTTACACATGATTTATCATGTTATTCACCTAATATTTTGAGTTAGTTCAATGATTGTAGATACTAGTTTTTGTTTCCTTTTTTTAAAAGTTTCCAAGAAATGATATTGCAAAAATTTCCGGTTGTCGTTGAAGCATTATATATTGCAGTTATGAGGTCTTGTATGATCACCAACAAAGTAAGAGGACTCGTTGGTGCCTAATCTGTAATTACTTACATAAATCTATACCTGTGACAGTTAACAGTTTGTTGCCACACCTTCTGGCTCAAAGCACTAATTTCAATTTTGAGTTGAAATTCATTATTCAGCCCAGGTGATGTGGGGGCTTGGTCAACTTTGGCCCAGCCCTGGTTCAGTTCACATCAATGCTAGTCAGCTGCCGTTCAAAATATAAATAACCTTCTTTATGCCAAAACAATGAAGACAAATAAAATGAGTGGCGACAATGAGAAGGAAACGGATGTGTTGGGCTTTTATAAGCCTAAAGTCATCTTTGCTTAGGCTTGTCATCTCTCCCTATTTGGGCCTTTACGCCACCCCAATGTCAAACATAAATAAGAAGATAAAAAACAGTAGCCAATGCAATGGTTAAAGTGTTTATCCTAGACCGAAGATGTTTTATACTATCGCTTGTATTAAAAAAATAAATAAATAAAAACTCAAACTTATATTTCTAGTTCAAATCAAGTTGTCATTTGCCGCTATTTATTCAATCAAATTGTGGTAAAGTTGTGGCTTATGACTGCCTTTCAGTGCGTATATATATATATATTTGAAAGTTTCTCAGAAATGGTATTTGAAAATCCAAATTTTGGTCACCCGATGGTTTCTTCAATGATTGCAAATATAGATGTTTTTGTTTGCTTTTAAAAGTTTTGATCGGTGCATAATTACATATCATTTTGTACCCTTCTAACTTATGATTTGGTTATGTTTTTGAGTTAAACTTGTGCTTTTAATAAGTTTTGTGTTTGTTTCAGTGTAATAAGCTTGAGACTCACTAATTGCATTTTGGAGACAAGTTATCTCAAAATGGTGTCTGCAGATCAGTCAACTTCACGGATTAGACTGTACTTACTCAAGAAGAACCAGATAATGAGCCATACATCATTGGAAAGATACGGAAGTCTAGTTTCTGTAGAATTTTACGGTTCATGATTCCGAGTTTTCTAGAGAAAGTTATACATGTTTTGGCACCTTAAGGTCAAATTCGGCAGCATCTGCGTTACTGGGCCAAAAATCACATTTGAAGGCCTTCCCGATTTTTCCTTGAGTTGGGCTGCATATGCTTGGAAAGATAAGACAAAGAGCTTCAAGATCCATAGTTTTCCAGATTTTTCAGATTGGAGCCACAAGCCCAAAAACGAGCCCACAAGCTGGCTGCAATGCATTGTCATGCATGACGTATGCATGATGAAATGTTGTTGATTGTGGGAAAGTTTGGTGAAGCATATTCAATACCTATTTTTGAGTGGAATTTTGCAGCAGCCAAAAGATGATGAAGTGGGAGCTGCAACACTAAGCCTAAAGACAAGAGGAATTGTTTTCAAATGCAATAGTGTGTTAGGTGAATTAAGTGTTGTAAGTTGGTGAAGTGAGTGTGGTTAGTGAACTATATTGTATAATTCAGATTTTCACTTCCCCTAGGCCTATAAATAGGGAAGTTCTCTAAGCTTGTAAACACACCCCAAGGGGGGGAGCTCTCAAGCACTTCTCTAGAGCTCCCTTCCCTTCTCTCCCTCAAATTCTCTTAGTTTCCCTTTGTAGTTCTCAATTGTTGTAATAAGATCATTCTACTAAATTTTCTTGTACTAAATCTCAAACACATGCTCTTTCAAAATCCACAAAGTTCTCAAACACCATTTTCCCTTCTCTTCCAAAAGTCTCCATGTCTCAAGCACTTCACAAACACCTTTCTCTCCCTTCCCTAAGTTCTCAAATTCTCCAAGTTCACAAACATTCTCCAAATTCTCAAACACATTTCTCTTCCCTTCCAAAAATCATCCAAGTTCTCAAACACTCTCTTCCAAATTCTCAAAGTTCTCAAACACTTTCTCTTCCAAAATCCTCAAGCTTTCCAAACACTTCTCTACTCTCTTCCAAATTCCCCATGTTCTCAAACACTTTCTCTTCCCTCCAAAAATTGTCCATGTTCTCAATTGTTGTACAAAACCATTTTGCTTCTTAGTTGAAAACTAAATAGGATCATTCAATCACCAATCCCTGTGGAATCGACCTCGCACTTACATATGCTAAACTACTAACGGCTCGTGCACTTGCGAGTATCACAAGTTGAGGATGCAGCTGAATCCATTTTGGTGCAGCTGAATCTACGCAACAAGTTTCCAAGAAATGATATTGCAGAAATTTCCGGCTGTCGTTGAAGCATTATATTTTGCAGTTAAGAGGTCTTGCATGATCACCAACAAAGTAAGAGAGAGTTTTTTTTTTTGAACGAAAGTAAGGGAGTTTATATTAAGACTCTCAACTTCCCCACAATTTTTTTTTAATCATGGCACCGGAGTTAATCGGAGGGGCTGGTCTAGAAGCAGTATTTGCAATGCAGTAAAGATAAAAATGGAAAAGGGTGTGAAATTGAGACCCTTGGGAGCTCTCAAATCCACCCTAGATTCTTTGCAACGGCTGATCATTGCACAAATAGAAGAGCACAATGTGCAACTGGGTCTTCCTAACGACTTAATAGAGAGTCTCAAAATACAAATGGAGGAAGGGACAAGGTTGGTTCAAGGGTTGTCCAATCTTCACATCTTGCACTTGATGTTCAACTGCACAACCCACCACACCGAGCAGCTTGTCACGTTGGATGACCGTCTTAAGATGCTGTCGGAGAGCCTAAAGATACAGGAAGCAAGGGATATGAAGGAGACATTGCTTTTGGCAAGGCAAAGCGCAGAAAAGCTCGTTGAATTCGAAGGTTATAATAGGGGACAGTTGGAAACTCTGAGGCTGCAAGTGCAACAGCAAGAGCAACCAAGTGCTCTGAAGGAGACGTTGGTTTTGGCAAGAGAAAGTGCGAAAGCAGTAGAATATACCAATGTGGATTGCCCCTATATAGAGGAACTGGAAAATGTTAAAATGCAAATGGAGGAGGGTGAGAAGCTTGTTCGTAAGTGCTCCAAGGTCAGTCCGTGGACCAGTTACAAAAAGTATAAATACATCGACGAACTTGTTGCATTGGATAAATCTCTTCAAAGACTTGTAGGTATACTGAAAGCAGTGCAAGCAGAAAACTAAAAAATCAGCCTGAGAGGACTTGCTTTATTTGAACCCATTTTGGTCTCTGGTTTTGGTTTTTTTTACTTTAGTTGCTGATCCAGTGACACGTGTATGGCTGGGGTCGCTTTTGTGTTCAAACTTTTACCCTTCAATCAATTAAGAAGCTGTAACAGTTAACATGGACCTCGTGGGAAATAAAAATGTAGTTTTTTTTAGTAGTGGTGGTAGGTAATTGAAGGAGAGAGAAATTTTAGGTTATGTTTTTTGGGACATGGATATTACATGTGGGCATTTTTTCTTTTTGAAAAGTTTGGGGTAGGACCCCCCCTATATGTAATGCTATGGCTTGCTCCATGAAGTCATGTCGTTGGAGTCAATAACCAACAGCAGCCTCCTAACAGTCAAGGCAATTTGGTGCTTTCACAACGCTAGTCGACAAACTTACACATCATTGCTTGTATCAATATCTATAACGCGTTCCTACTGAGGAAGTTTCAATCGGGATTTCCAAAGAAAAAACAGCATTAAATGGGATGACCTTGACCCAGAGAGTCTTGCAAATAACATATTCTTTGGCCATTGAAGCTGAAAATATATTCTTGCTTATCTTCACTTGAATGATAAGTAATAGAAGCAAGTTGACTCCTTTTGCATTGCTTGGTTCCGGGTCTCTTGATGCAAATGTTTTCTTCTCGGCTTCCAATCTTCTCTTTTTTTCTTTGGTCAATTTTCCAAGCTTATCTTAAGAGTCTCTCACTTGTTCCTCATTTGTAGTCTGCCTTACGTAGTGTTGGTTTTGTCTTACAAGTTCAGATTGAAACAAATACAAATTTTCAGAGCTGGTTTGTTGTTGTAATGGCGGAACTGGGTATGTTAGTGGCAGGGTCTGCTCTAGGAGCAGCGTTTGAAATTCTGTTTTCTGCCGTTCTAAAAGCGAAGAGCACAGCCAAGATGTTTCAAACACACCTCGAAAATCTCAATACCACGCTAGAGTCGTTAAAACCACTGATTATACAGCTAGCACAATCTGCCAATCATTTTGTTACCCTGGAGAAGAGCCTAGAAAATTTTACAACAAAAATGGAGGAGGGCAAGAAGCTGGTTGATGAGTGCTGTGAGGTGGGGAGGTTCAACCTCATCAAACAGAGTGAATACAAAGACAAAATTCTGGCGTTGGATGGCTCTCTCCGTCTGCTCTTAAGAATACTGAAAGTGCAGTTCGAAGGCCATTCAGCGATGCTGCTTCACCAAATTTATGGAAACAGTGCGGCACAAAATAAAAATCAAATCGGGGTTCGGTGTGCAGTACCTCCACTTCCATTGGTACGGCCTGTTGGCTTGGATACGCCTTTGGATGATCTGAAGATGACGCTCCTTGGGGATTGCCCCGAGTCAATACTTGTGCTTACTGCTCCCGGGGGATGCGGGAAAACCACTTTGGCAACAATGTTTTGTCAAGATCAGGAAGTCAAAGGTACCTGAAATAATTTAACATCATTTGCATTTGTGAAAAATAAATTATAGAAATCAGTTCTTTGTTGAACAAGCACAGATAAATTTATATGACCTCTTGGTGACAGCTTTCTTATGTGTACTTGCTAGATAAGTTCAAGGAAAATATCTTCTTTGCCACTGTTTCGAATAAGGTCAGCTACCTTATTGTACAAGAACTATGTGAGCATGCGGGATTGAAGGGGGTACCTGCTTTACAAAATGAAGAAAATTCGTTTAAATGGCTGCAAAAATTTATGACGGAAAGAGGACAAAATCCTTTACTATTGGTCTTGGATGATGTTCAGTCTGGATCAGAATCCCTTCTTGACTGGTTTAATAAATTCAAAATGTCAAGTTGCAAGGTTTTGGTGACATCCAGATATCATTTTCAAAAATTTGGTCGTACATATGCTTTAGAAACATTGGAAGATAAATATGCTATGGCTCTTTTTCGTGATTCAGCATTCCTACCAAACACGAGCTCTAACATACCAGATGATCTTCAGGAAGAGGTGATTTGTTAGTTTGAATTTCAAACATTTAAGCTTACTTGTGGATCACAAAAGAGGAAAAGGAATTATGTTCACTCTTTTGCACATATCTGCAAACAGACATGCATGTAGACTGCCTACTTTAATTTTGAACTAAATCTAAAATAAGAATAAAGAAAAATTGATAGTTATTTGACCCTTTTCTCTTCTTCATGAAACAATTGTTATGATTTAGAGAAAGTTTAACTTTCAGTCTGCAACTTAAATAGTAATTGACTTCGTTTGGGACAAGTGAACTGCAGATCGTACGGTTGTGTAAGAGATTTCCACTTTCCCTTAAAGCGATTGGAGACTCACTTTGCAATCAACCTATACAGATCTGGGAAAGAAAAGTACTGGAATTGTCTAAAGGTTCTATTCTTGGAGCAGACAAAAAGTTGCTTGCTTACCTCAAAAGTTGCTTAGATGACTTAGACAAGGGAATGGCTACCGTCAAGAATTGTTTCATAGACCTTGGTTTATTTCCTGAAGACCGAATAATCCCCGTTACTGCTCTCCTGGATATGTGGGCAGAGTTATATGAGGGAACTGAAGATTTTCTGTCCATTGCAAACCTTCACGAGCTCAACACTCGCAATCTGGCCCGCCTTGTAGTAGTCACAAGGTATGCAAGCTTCTACGCCTTTTCTCTTGTACCATATTCCACTCTACCTATCTTTTATATTCATGACTAGCTTCCACTAGTAACTAATTTTTGCAATACGCATTTTTCAAATTTCTTCTAAGAAACTAAATTTTGCGCATAACCAGCAACGAGGACGTGGATGGCTATTATGGCGAGCACTTTGTTATCCAACATGATATGCTTAGATTGCTATCGATCCATGAGAGTTGTGAAGACCCGAAACAACAGAGACTGATTATAGGCATACGAGAAGACGAGCTTCCAACATGGTGGAAAGAGAGGAAGCAAAAGCATAACACGAAGAATGCTCGCTTAGTATCTATCTCAACTGGTTGGCATATCTCTCTTTGTTTACAAAATAGATAGACATGCATACACAAACACACACACACAAACACACAAACGCACACACGCAAAGGCTTGTTTAATACTTTCACATCAATTTCTACCCCACACTCACATCATATAGCATGTGGTTTACAGATGGATTGTCCTCAGCAAATTGGGACAACATGGATCTACCAAAAGCTGAGGTCTTAGTTTTGAATTTTCAGACAGAGAACTACGTTTTACCCAAGTGCGTGAAGCAAATGTCCAAGTTGAAGGTTCTAATAGTCACAAATTATGGTGTCTTACAAGCTGACTTGAGTAATTTCAAGCTTTTGGGTTCTTTGCCTAATCTGAAGAGAATAAGATTAGAGCGCATTTCAATTCCTTCCATAAGCAAGAACTCCATGCAGTTGAAGAGTCTGCAGAAGATATCTTTATTCATGTGCAGCATCGGTCAAGCTTTTAGCAACTCTTCCATCCAAATCTTAGAGGCATTTCCCAATCTAGTGGAATTGAACATTGACTATTGCAATGATTTGGTGGAATTGCCTGCCAAGCTCTGTGATCTTATCCACCTAAAAAAGCTCAGTATTACCAATTGCGTTCAGCTATCTGCCTTGCCTGATCAGATTGGAAAGCTGGACGATTTAGAGGTCTTGAGGCTAAGGTCCTGCACAGATTTGGAACGGCTTCCAGATTCGATTAAGAACCTCTCTAAGTTAAACCTTCTTGACATGTATTATTGTTTCAACATTAAGGAGTTGCCTGAAGAGATTGGTGAAATGAGTGGTTTAAGAAAGATCAAGATGGTACAATGCTTAAGATTGCTGGAGTTGCCTGTATCAGTTTTGCATCTTGAGCAGTTACGGGAAGTGATATGTGACGAAGAGACGGAATGTTTGTGGGGGGAACCTTTCAAATCCAATCTCACAAACATAAAAATAAGGGTGGTGAAAGAAGACTTCAAACGGAATTGGCTCCGCAATCTTTGAGAGCTGACTGTCCTTAATAAATGTATGATGGGGTTGAGTTGTGTTTCAATTCCCTTCTTTTTCCTAATTTTCTTCTCTATTGCGTTGTTTGTTTTCATTTTGCTTTTGTATGAGACATTGCATAATAAAAACAGTGTGAATTAGAGGATTTGGATTTACAGACCATATACTAAAGATTTACTAGACTACATGTGCGATTTCTTATGAGGAAAGACAGAGGAGGGCAGGGGCTACATATTTAGTCACAAGCTAACATATTAGATAAATAATATCTTAGGCATGTGGTTTCAAATTGCAGTCTAATACGAAAGCATAGGGAAAAAAAATCAAGTTATAAAAAATATCGAAATTTCAGGTTCGTAAACCAGTCAAGAACAGATTGCCAATTTTTAAATGAAGTACACGCAGAGATGATATCATATGAAACGCGGTTTAGAAGTCTCTGTCCGATCCAAGTTCGAACGATAAGAGCCAACTTGGAGAAGACCCATATATTAATTTTTTATTTTTATCAATCAAGCTGCCAGTTGATCCACCAACCTATATAATATATATAAAATTCAACTAGTTAGTAGTTATTACGCGGTCTATCTTGCCAATGTCATTAGAGTCAATGGTCTTAAACATGAAAATCTCGAGATCATCTGTATTATGTATCGTATTATCTTCTCTTTTATGATCACATTCACAAACCTAGTAACAGAAAATTCAGTAAGTATAAATTAAAAAGATAGGAAAGACACCACTAATGAGACGTAGAAGTATCAAGCCAAGGAAAACTATTTAATAAATAAACCATATAAATAGTTTTCAGTTTTTTTTTTGGATCTTCTTCGTGCCTTCCAATTTACTTGCTTTGTTGCTTACAATTAAATAAAATGTGTTGACTGCACATCTGAGCCTAGTAGTATAATATTTTGTATGGCAAATGAAGGTTACAAAATAGGAGGGCTATTTAAGTTAAATTGGGGACACAATAATTCTGAAAACCCTAGCAAAAAGCTCACGCCTCTTTCTCTCTCTCCCTCTCTCACGGCTCCACGATGTCACCCCCACTCCCAGCATCCACGCCTCCTCATATCTACGGAGAGGAAAATGTTGTGAATTAGAACCAACTCACTCCCCTTTAGACTTTGTTGTTGATGGACTTTGGACAAGACTCAATGATGGATGAATCTTATACACATACACAGAAAATAATCAAGCACAAAAGACACAAGTGTTTATAGAGGTTCAGCAATTTGCCTACATCCTCTTTGGTGATCCCCTTGAGAAATTTCACTAATGAAGATAGGTTACAACTTTGGTTTACACAAAAACCCCCTTAGAACACTACCCTCAAAATCTGTTTCTCTTTGCTCACACCTTGATACACTTGAGAATTCTCTCCTCTTCTTGACTCACTAGTTCCAACTACTTTTCTTCCAACTCTCTCTTACTCTCTTCTATTCTCAGACTTGCTCACTCTTTCCTTTAATACATGAGCCTCTAGACTTGAGAGAAGACCCTTGCTTTGTCTCCCACGTTCTGCCCTTGAATACCTGACATGGACCACAGGTTAGGCCAGCCACAAGCTATGTATTGATGGTAACTTGTGTAGCCACCCTATATAGAACCATAGGGTAGCTACACCTTGAAACAAGTCTTCCAATGTCCTTCAATGCTACCTCAAACCTCCCAACTGATTTCCAACGTTCTTCTGACTTAGAAGTGACCCCTAGAGTTCTTGCAAGTAGGTAGGAGGCGATAGCCCTTGAAATTAGAGTTCAAAACTCGAGAAGTTCGAAACAACACGTGCTAGACTTTGAATCTGCCTGAAAAACGACCGGTCGCTTGCTTCGTGCAACCGGTCTCTTTTTAGGCAAAGTCTTCTGCGACCGGTCGCTTCCTGTTTTGTCTCCGAAGCTTGTATCCTTTATGCGAGCCAATTTTCACAACAGAAAACTCCATCCTTTCAGTTAAATTCACATATCCTTTAGACCATTTTACTAACTTAAGCATCGGAGGCCCTTTGGCCAACACCAAACTAATGTTCTTCGATTAACAGCCATTATTTTGCAAGGTTCGAGAAAGAAGTCGATCGAGAGAATAGAGGATCATCAACGAATATTCTCACTAGAAGATATTTAAACAAACAAAGAGGTTGTGAAAAGCACATCATTCATAGAAAGACACAAAAATCTGCAACAACAACACTCTTTTGTTGTCAACAAGGGGGTGTAAATTTGTCCATTCCATTTCGTTTAGAATTTTGGTTTAATTTTTTTTTTTTTATCTTCAAGAAAATTGTTGAATTAGATTTAAAGCGATAACTATAACAATTAATTAAATCTCTCCCAAATGAGGTAATGAAATTAATGTAACATATTAACATGTTTTAGTGCCGTAATTGCTTCTTCAAAGTTAGTAATGATACATGTTTAGGAATTTGGTAGCTGATGAATGGAAGGCACAAGAAACTCTAGCATATTAATTAATGTGAGAGAGTGCATCAAAGAAAATGTTAAAGATTGAGCAAGATTCAAAGAAACTATGGCCGAGAGATTGTAGTAGCTATAGCTTTATATAGGATTTAATTACTATATTATTTAGATTTTATCTAAAGGATTGTTTTAACTTTTATGTTGATGACTTTATTTATTAACTCCTCTCTTTACTTTAGCCCTAGAGAAAGATAATGGATTTTCATAAATGAAAATTTAAAAGAAATTTTTGTTTATGAATTTGCTCTGAAAGCTCATTCAGAGATTGGACTATAGGCCTAAGGCCTATCAAATGCTTAAGGGTGGAGACAGAAAGTACAAAGACAAGCCGTGTCTCGAACTTGGAGACTGTTATAGGATTGAAGGACAAGACTGCCATGTTTAGACTCCTGCTTGGAGATCTTGGTTCCACGCTATGCTCTTTAAAACCATTTATCGCGAAAACAATAGAATATACCAATGTGGATTGCCCCTATATAGAGGAAATGGAAAATTATAAAAGGCAAATGGAGGAGGGTGAGAAGCTTGTTCGTAAGTGCTCCAAGGTCAGGTTGTGGAGCAGTTACAAAAAGTATAAATACACCGACCAACTTGTTGCATTGGATAAATCTCTTCAAAGACTTGTAGGTATACTGGAGAAAACTAAATAATAATCAGCCTGATTTAGGTTTTTTTACTTTAGTTGCTGATCTAGTGCCACATGTGTATGGCTTTTGTGTTCAAACTTTTACCATTCAATCAATTAAGAAGCTGTAATAGTTAACATGGACCTCGTGGGAAATTAAAATGTAGCTTGGACCTAAGATAATATACAGCCCCGTGGGAAAGCAGTTGTAATACAAGTCGGACCTATTTTCTTCATTTTCTAACCACCCAATATACTAATGAGTTGTTGGTTACGTGTTTTTTTTTTACGTTGTTTTCTTCTATTCTTTTTCCATATTCCAAGAGAATCTATATATATAAAGCAAAAAGCAAAGAATGATAAAACATTCAAAATATCAGAAAATGCTATTAGTTAATGCAAATACTAAGAATTAAAATTATTAATTAAATAAGGATACTAAAGTAAATTTACACCTTTTCATATTTTTAAAAAAATTAAATTTAAAAAAAAATCAGATAATAGATCCTATTTTTATAGAACACAACTACGCATTATCTTTTCTAATTCTAAAATAAATTTTAAAATTTTAAATAAAACCTCTCGTTGATGCGGAAGCACATGCGAAGAGACTTGTATATAATAAAAGAGTGTGGATGCGGTTTTCCAAGTCATTATTGTATTATCAAGTCATTGTTGGGGTCAACATTCAAAGTAGGCTAAATTGATTAAGAGCTTATTTACTTGCCCTAATTAATAAGACCCAGTTTATGGATATCTAAAAGACCTCGGATACTAACTTGATCCTGTAATTTAGACTATCGCTTGTACAATTGTATTAAAAAAAATATAAAAAACCTCCAAAACACATCTGTCCCCATGTTCTAGAAAATATAAGATTACAAATTACCTTTTGACAGTGGAAGGAACAACTGTTTAACTGCGAATTCAAACTTGTATAGGAGCCAAAGGAAGTAATTACTCTCTTACAAAAACAGAACAGATGCACTCAAAACAAAAGAGAATAAATTTATCTTTATTTTTTTAACTAAATAAACGTCGCTGGAGTCCTGGACTAAATAGTTGTTGGCAAAGAGAACGCGTCGCACACCACCTTCCCAAGTTGTACTAATATCATATGGAACACGGTTTAGAAGTCTCTGTCCGATCCAAGTTCCAACCATAATTCCAAGTCAATGTACATAACACAACACAAGTCAACAACTTACACATCATTGCTTGTATCAATATCTATAACAAAATGTGTTCCTACTGAGGAAGTTTCGATCAGGATTTCCAAATAAAAAACAACATTATATGGGATGACCTTGACCCAGAGAGTCTTGCAAACAACATATTCTTTGGCCATTGAAGCTGAAGATATGTTCTTGCTTTTCTTCACTTGAATGATAAGTAATAGAAGCAAGTTGACTCCTTTTGCATTGCCAGTTGAATTTTATATTTAGGATAGCAACTGTTGGAATTCGTAACAAATATTTGTCCTGAATTGGAGGATTGTTTCTTAAACCACACAGACACAGTGAAATTTTTTTTCCCTCATCTTTTTTTCCTAACAATGGTTCAAGTTCAAGACAATTTGGCATTTGGCATTGAACCATTTTGCCAAGTGGCATCCACAGGGCATCACGAACGATCATAAGCTATCTCATTCGGACGGAACTTGTATGAAAGAAGTTATGGAGGCGTTGGAACAGGTTCAATCAGTCCAGGAAAAACACTAGCTATTTCCAGGATTATACATTATCATTTACACATCTGAGATTAGAGTAAACTGGCCTCAAACTCGGAAATTTCAAGCTTATTTGCTCCGTTTTGGCATCTTCTATGAGTTTGAACTGGTCTTATAGCTAAAAGTCTCCAATATAAAAAGCAAAAGAAACAGGAAGGAACCGACAGCAAAGAAATTAAAAAACGCGTTAAAGCCGAGTGACTCGCGTCTTAGTTAAAGTCTTGTAGTTGAGTCAATGGTGTTTGTTTTTAGGCCATCAGAGTCCAGTCTATGCTAAACCCAAAGGTTGCAGACAATCTTCATAGTTTGTTTTACTCTTGTCATATTTTCAAAGCTACATTGCCTTCAAGTTTAGACTGAAACGAATATATACCAAGTTGTCCAATTTCAGTGGTGTGTGTTGGCTTATTTTGTAAGAATGTCTGGAATAGGGGAACTTTTAGCAGGGGGTGCTGTTGGAACACTATGTTCAGAGGTGTACAGCGGCGTTTCCAAACTGATCAGCAAGTTTAGGCAGTTCAAGCCCCTGTTCGAAAACATCCAGTCCACGCTTCACTTTTTGCAGCCACTGATCATACAGATAGAAGCTCAGAACAAGGAATTGAAGCTCCCAGACAAGGAAATGGAAAATATTAGAAATGAACTACGTAAGGGCCTAAATCTCATCCACGAGTGCTTGGAGAATCCAGAGTGGTACAAAATGCCTAAATACCACGACCAACTTCTTGAATTTGATAGGTCTCTCAAAAGGCAGTTAGATTTGATGCTGGTGCAGGCACTGAGGGATGGGAAGACGTCGTTGCTTATGCTAACAGAACAAGCTGGCAAACTTGGTGAGTTGACGGTTTATGTGAAGGAGATCTTGGAGTTGGCCAGGCGAATAAATTTGTCTAAGCCGGAAACAGAGACGAGTAACGCTTCACCCCTTCCGTTTGGATTGGGTGAGGAATTGAAACAAATCATTGCGAATATTGTGGCACAATATCAAAATCAAAATCAAAACCAAATTGGAGGTTGGTGCGCAATACCTGAGCCTCCACCCTTTACTGTTGGATTGGATGTGCATGTGGACGAGTTGAAGGTGGAGCTTCTTAAAGACGAGGCATCAATGCTTGTGGTGACTGGTCTTGGAGGATGCGGGAAAACCACACTAGCACAAAAGATTTGCAAAGATCAGAAAGTCAAAGGTATGGAAGTATATCAATTTCTATTTATTTTTATACTAATTGTTGAATTATTCAGAAATTGAAAAGTTCTATTTATTTAGAATGTGTTGAGGAAAGAATTTGTACAATTGTAGACAGATTTAAATGACCTCTTGGTGACTGCTTTCTTGTGTTCTACTTGGACAGATAAATTCAAAGACAATATCTTTTTCATCACTGTTTCAAAGATGTCCAACTCCCTTGCTGTACAAGAACTATATCAACAAAAGGGATCCCAGGTACCTGCTTTCCAAGACGAAGCAATTGCATTTAACAGGCTGCAAGACTTTCTAAATACAACAGGACAAGATCCTCTACTTTTGGTCCTGGATGATGTATCACCGGGATCAGACTCCCTTCTTGATAAGCTTGATGAATTCAAAAGGCGAAATCACAACATTTTGGTGACATCAAAAGTTAAATTTCCAAGATTTGGTCATGCACATCCTTTAGGAACATTGGAACAAGGAGATGCAATGACTCTTTTTCGTCATTCAGCATCCCGGACTAATAGGAGCTCTTATATACCGGACAATCTAGCGGAACAGGTAATTTCTTATTTGCATTTCAGAACATAATTTGTGTTTATTGTGCCTCACAAAACAAGGAGACAAATAACCTTCATTTTCTATGTGAAGGGTCCATATACGCAGGTGAACACATTTTTGATATCTGAAAATGCACATCCCTTTATGCCTACTTTACTTATAAACTAAATCAAAAATAAGAATAGGGAGAATCAGATAGCCGGTTAACCATTTTCTTATCTTCATCAAACAATTGATATGATTTGGAGAGGAAATTAAATTTTCGATGTGCAACTCAAATAGTAATTGACTTCATTTGGGACAATTTAACTGCAGATAGTTCAGCTCTGTAAGGGATTTCCACTTGCCATTACAACGATCGGAAAATCAGTTTGTGAACAGCCTACAGAGATCTGGGAGAAAAGAGTGGGGGAATTGTCTAAAGGCTCTTCTATTCTTGATTCTGAGGATTATTTGCTTGCTTGCCTCAAAAGTAGCTTAGATGCCTTGGATGAACGGTTGGCTGACATCAAGGAATGCTTCATTGATCTTGCTTCATTTCCTGAAGACAGAGGTATCCCTGCTGTTGCTCTCATTGATATGTGGGCAGAGTTATATGGGCTAGATGAGGACTTTTTGTCCATTGCACACATCCACGAGCTAACCAATCGTAATTTGGCCAATCTAGTTACAAGGTATGCAAGCTTCTATTCGTCTCGTCTTTGGTATCTCTTCTCCACTTTACCCTTTCTTTTTTATATTGATGACTAGCTAAGAAAATAATTATGATCTTAAACAGGAATGGGAAGATGGAGATGGATGGCTATTACAGTGAACACTTTGTTACCCAGCATGACATGCTTAGAAATCTTGCTATCCATCAGACGGGTCAAGATGAAATAGGACAGGAGAAAAGGCTGATTATAGAGATTTGTGGTGACAATCTCCCTAATGGGTGGACAGAACGGAAGAATAAACCCAAGAAGACCCGCTTATTGTCTATCTCAACTGGTTGTCCCATCTCTCCTTCTTTACCAAATACATAAACTAAGGCTTGAATATAGTACTTTTGCATTAATGTTTCCCCAAAACTTACACCATATAGCTTTGGTTTGCAGATGGATTGTCCTCGGCAAAATGGCACGACATGCATCTACCAAAAGCTGAGGTTCTAGTTCTGAATTTTCAGACACAGAACTATGTTCTGCCCAAGTTTGTGAAGAAAATGTCCAAGTTGAAGGTTCTAATAGTCACAAATTATGGTGTCTTACAAGCTGACTTGAGTAATTTCAAGCTTTTGGGTTCTTTGGCTAATCTGAAGAGAATAAGATTGGAGCGCATTTCAATTCCTTCCATAAGCAAGAAATCCATCCAGTTGAAGAGTCTGCAGAAGATATCTTTATTCATGTGCAGCATCGGTCAAGCTTTTAGCAACTCTTCCATCCAAATCTTAGAGGCATTTCCAAATCTAGTGGAATTGAACATCGACTATTGCAACGATTTGGTGGAATTGCCTGGCAAGCTCTGTGATCTTATCCGCCTAAAGAAGCTCAGTATTACCAATTGTCATAAGCTATCTGCCTTGCCTGAAGAGATTGGAAAGCTGGTCAATTTGGAGGTATTAAGGCTAAGGTCCTCCACAGAGTTGGAAAGGCTTCCAGGCTCGATTAAGAACCTAAAACAGTTAAGCTTTCTTGACATATATAATTGTTTGAGCATTAAGAAGTTGCCTGAAGAGATTGGTGAAATGAGTGGTTTAAGAAAGATCAACATGGGACAATGCTCAAGACTGCAAGAGCTGCCTGTATCAGTTTTGAATCTTGGGGAGTTACAAGAAGTGATATGTGATGAAGAGACAAAAAATTTATGGGGGGAGCCTTTCAAATCCAGTCTCATAAACATAAAAATACGAGTGGCAAAAGAACAACAGAACCTTAATTGGCTCTACTACAAGCATTGAGAGCTGACTGTCCTTAATAAATGTAAGTTGGGGGCAATGTCTCTGGCAGTGAGTTGCGTTTCAATTCCTTTATTTTTCCTAATGTTCTTCTCTATTGCGTTGCTTGTTTTTCATTTTGCTTTTGTATGAGATATTGCATAGTAAAAACAGTGTGAATGAGAGGATTTGGATTTACAAACAAACCTTTACTTGCATACTAAAGATTTGTACATGTGCGATTTCTTATGAGGAAAGACAGAGGAGGGCAGGGACTAACATATTACTTGGAGCCGAAGGCAAAGCTTCACTGAATCAATGGTGAAAGATAAATAATATCTTAGGCATGAGGTTTCAAATTGACGTCCCATCAAACAAGTCTAATAGGAAAGCATGGAAAAAAAAAAATCAAGTTATAAAAATATCAAAGTTTCAGGTACGAAAACCAGTCAAGAACAGATAGCCAATTATGAAATAAAGTAGTTGGTTTAAACTTTAAACAATCAGAGATAATATTACGCACCATATCCATATCATATGGAACGCGGTTTAGAAGTCTATGTCCGATCCAACCACAAAAGCCAACTTGGAAAATACCCATATTAATTCCAAGTCGATAAATATAATGTTATGGCTTGTTCTATCAAGCCATGTTGTTGTAGAGTCAATTGTCTCTTTCTTTTCAGCTTTTATAGTGGAAGCCCAGCAAAACGCTAATTTGAATTGACCATTTAGGACAAAAATGTAAGCTTCAATTTTGTTGGTGAAAGATTGCTATCAATTTATTCAACTATTACAAGAATTTACAACTTCATTCATTGTTTAATTTAACTGTCATTAAGTTAGTAAATAAGTTGATGCTCGTAACGTTACTCTTCCTACAAATTGATGAGAGCTCCTACAATGAGGAGTTTAGATTTATTAGAGTGAGAAGCTTATTTGAGGGGTTCGATCCCACCATCAAATCATTTAAAATGTTTAAATTCATTGATTTTCTCACATTTGTTGATAGTGGAATTGAACCCCTCAAATAAACTCCTTATTATTTGAGCTGTTTCAGTTCAAATAATTATCTCTGATTGTGGGGCTTTGTTGATTTTGGCCCAGCCCTGTTTCAGTTCACACCAATGCAAGCCAGCTGCCGTTCAAAGTATAAATACCCATCTTTATGCTGCTGGGTTACGTTTTTCGTTTTTAGGCCTCCTGAAGATGGCCCTTCTTAAAAGCCCATTGGTTCCCAAATGGAGCAGAGAGGCCCAAAATAGAAACTAAAAGGCGCGAAAGAGAAAACAACAAATGTCTAAATCGAGAAACAAATCCAATCAGACAAATGATGGAGAGGCCGCTTTACTTGACTCTACATTCAAACTCCTATACGTGGTGGAGAGGAGAAATAATTGCTCTAAGTTTTGCCATGTGTATTTACTTCATTCCCAGTAAAGCTTTGAATATGTTTAAGACATAAAATAAGGATTTTAAGACTAGATAAAGGAGGAGAGTATGAATCTTCTGCTTTTTCTGAATTTTTAATATTGCTTGATGTTTGTGGCATTTTGGGCGGGTAAAGTGGCCAAAATTTTGGTATTTGCTGGTGGGTTTTTGGTGTTTTGAGTTGAGCTCTTCGAAGTTTCATAGTTGAGCTACAGCTCCAACCATGGGAGGTCTCGTCTCTCCCACCGCTCATCATCTATGTCGTCTCCTGCTGTCCTCCTCTCTGAGCAAGCGAAGGGATATTGAAGAAGGTTCGTTAAAGTTCATATTAAAATCAAGTACAAGTTTTCAAATTTTGGGCGTTGGGTGCTTCTACTAATTATGGCACTAGAATTTATCGGCGGAACACTGTTTACGCTGCTCTACGATGGCGTTAAGCAAGCCATAAGCAAGAGCGGCACCTTTAAATCCCTTCTCGGAGATCTCAAATCCACCCTAGACTCTTTGGTAGCTAGAGACATCCAACAAATTGGAGAGCATAACGTCGAATTGGGTCTCCCAAATGAGGAAATCGAAGGTCTCAAAATGCTAATGGAGGAAGGTGTAAAGCTCGTTGAGAAGCTCTCGAACTTTCGCATGTGGAACTACTGCTGCTTAAATGATTACACTGAGCAAATTGCTGAATTGGATAGGGCTCTGAAAAGATTGTTGCAAAAATTGAAGTTGCAGGAAGCAAGGGATGTGAAGGAGGTGTTGCTTTTGGCAAGGCAAAACCGAGACAAGCTCGATGAAGTGAATAGAAGACTGTTGGATATACAGAAGTTGCTCCAGGAGAGAGCAGGGGATGTCATGGAGAGCTCGGTTTCAGGCGGCAATGCGGAGACGGTGCGGGAGCAAAGTCAAGGGAATGGTGAGCAACCAGGTGAATTTCTTGGAACTAGATCTATGCACTGTCCAATTGCTATTGTTTTTTCTTTCTTACACTGTCAATTTTATTTTCCCTTTTGTGGAGTACAAGTATGCAGAGCTTATTGAATACTTAACTGAAATTTAGATTAGAAGAATGTTAATCAAGCACAAATATCTGATGTAGAAATTTATTTTTTATTTTTTGAAAAAGAAAACAAAGATTAACACCAATGGCAGACGTAGCTTGTTTGTGTTGGCTTTTCTGATTCAAGGATAGCTTGTTCTTATTTATGTTTGTATGATCACCAAAAAAAGGAGAGAAAATTGAGTTTTGTGTTGCTTGCTTTGAGTCTCTTGATTTGTTGTTATCTTGGGTTCCGTATGACCTTAGGTTGCATTTAGATGTATGGACTTCAAATGATGGATTTGATTCGACTACTTGGATTAAATTGCTGGTATCTAATGTTTAAAGGAATATACAGAAAGACTTTTGATATGTTCTTTAAATGAATTGAGAGGTAAACTCTATGTTTACTGATTCTTTCTTTTCAGTTCTGTTCCTCTCTATCAGTTATTAGTGGACAAGAGAACAGAGCGGTAAACCCCATAGTTAAATGATTTTCGATATTTCCTTCCTTTCTCAAATAATCAGAATTATGTGTAGATCTTTTCACATAAAAAGTTAATACTTCTACAGTCCAACTAAGCAATTGACAGTAAAAATTCAAATTTAAACCCTCATTTTATATCCATATATATACTACCTTAATGTTTTTGGATTCTAAATTTAATAAAAAGTGGAGTACTTTCATATTGCTTGGTTTGACTTGATTCTGTTCTTGGGTTCCTAATGAAATTTAATTTATTGGATTTAGGTGGTGTCTCTCACTTTTTCTCTCTGTCACATGTTGAGACAATTACAAGCTATCTGATTTTGGTGGTGTTGTAATTATGCAGTGACGTCGTTCGACGGAGGGACTTCTCTACAAGCAGTTTTTGTTGTGTTGTTTGATGTGGTTATAGAAGTGAAGGACAAGACTACGGTGTTTAAACCCCTCCTTGGAGATCTCAAATCCACACTAGACTCCTTAAAACCATTGATCGAAGAGATTGCAAAGCATAACAAAGTATTAGATCGCCCAAAGGAGGAACTTGAAAATTTTAGAAATCAAATGGAAAAGGGTGTAGAGCTCATCCGCAAGTGCTCCAAGGTTCGTTTGTGGTCCAGCTGCAAACAGTATAAATACACCGACAAACTTATGGGATTGGATGAATCTCTTCAAAAAATGTTAAATATACTAAAAGTGCAGGTAGCAAGAGATGTCAAGGAGACATTGGTTTCAGTCAAAAATATAGAGGGGGTGATCAAGAAAATTGAAGGAAGTGGTCTGGTGCAAGATCAAATTCAAACTAAAGGTTCGGGTGCATTACCTGAACCTTTATCGCCTAGAGTTGGATTGGATATAGTGAACATGCAAGGAACAAGGGATGTGAAAGAGGCATTGGTTTCAGATAGGAATACAAAGGTGGTTGTTGATAAAATTGAAGGGAGTGGCGTGGTACAAAATCAAAGTGAGTGTCCAGTACTTGAACTTTCATTGCTTACAGTTGGATTGAATATGGGAATTGAAGATGAAACTTTTAGGTTGTGTTTTGTTTGAAGAAATGGAATGTACTCATTCCTATAAATTGACCATTCCAATTTTTTTGTTCACAAATAAGAATGGGAATCAATTTTTTTTGCTCAAGCTTGATTTCAATTTGTAAACCAAACAATGGATTGGATTCAATCATTACTTGATTGTTGATTCCATTCCATTACCATTCCTATTCTCAGTCTAATTATATTATATTTCTTACATATATGATTTGTGCATATTCTTTGCCATTCTTTAGGGACATCCAAAAATCATAGCAGGAATATAGATTCAAACGCGAGCGGGAGCACAGCGAGTGAATTTTCAGAGGCAGTAAGCCCAAGAATGGACAAGTCACGGACTGACGGGAAAATTTGGGAGATATCCAACTTAAGAGTTTTCAGTTTTGCAGAGTTGAAGGCTGCTACTAGGAATTTCAGCCTAGACACAATGGTTGGTGAGGGAGAATATGGGCGGGTTTTCAAAGGTTGGGTGTATGAGAAGACACTTGCACCTTCTAAGGCTGCTACTTGGAATTTCAGGCCGAACAGATTTGTTGTTGGTGAGCCAGAAGTTAGGCGCATTTTCAGAGGTCAGATGGATGAGCTTGCACCTTCTAAGGTTGGCATTGGATCACCAGTTGCTATCAAGAAATTGAACCCAGGAAGTGCAAAAGGTTTTCAAGATTGGCAGGTACTGTTTTCAACTCTAATACATTATTGAGCATTTTTCATTATCACCATTTACATGCAAAGAAAACATCTATAATAATAAGATGATGTCATGAGTTGGCAAGTAATAGCCTCAGCTTATTACCATTATCATTTTTTCAATTCCATGGGAATTCAGCATATGAAGATATGGATTACACTTAAAATGATCTGCCGTATTCCTATTGATTACAGAATTACTTGTTTAGAAAGTTGTTTTATAATTAATGAGGGAAAGAATGGTTCATTCATGAAAGATTTGAGCCATGCATTGATTTAGTTAGCATCTAGGAGATCATGTGGCAATTAGTACGAGTCTATGTTGGGACTTCAAATTCATTTTCATCTTAAAACACCATTTTGTGTTGAGACCATTCAGCACTAAGATTAAAATGGTAATATGACATATAAAAGTAATTTGTTGGAGGTTACATCATTCTTATTCTGATTTCTATCCTAGTTATACAATTCGGTGCGCAGGTTATGCTTAACTATTCTCTTCTTTCTACATATTTTCAGTATTACGTTTTCTTTTGAAGCTAACGAGTTTCTTGTATATTTGTAATGCAGTCAGTGGTGAACTTCTTAGGGAAGCTTTCTCATCCCAGCCTTGTCAAGCTATTAGGATACTGTTGGGAGGAAAATGATCTACTCCTTGTTTATGAGTTCATGCCAAGAGGAAGCTTGGAGAATTACATTTTCAGAAGTACGAAATCAATGATGAAAACAGGGAACTGAAAGTAACAGATTTTTTCTTGTTCACCATCACAAATTTATTTTGTTGACTCCAGAATTTTCATTTCTAATAGGGACTGAACCACTATCTTGGGACAGCAGACTCAAAATAGCTATTGGAGCAGCTCGAGGCTTAGCTTTCTTACACACTTCAGAAGTACAAATCATATACAGAGATTTCAAAACCTCAAATATATTGCTTGATGAGGTTTGTTCCTTTTTAACCCAACCTTTGTATCTCTCATTGTGCATTATGTAAGTCTACTTGTGCATGACATTGATTAATCCTCTCTTTGGTTTTTACCCCTCTTCTGTATTTATCTTCTGCAGAATTATAACGCAAGAATCTCAGATTTTGGCGTGGCAGAATTGGGGCCAATTTTTGTAGAGTCGCATGTGTCAACTAGGGTTGTGGGCACATATGCTTATGCTGCTCCAGAGTATTTTGGAACAGGTAATGGTATCTCTTTAAAAGATGGAGGCTATTTTGAAATTTTATGCATTGTGGCTTTGTTCTGACAAATTCACTAATTTAGATTCTTCGTAACCCCCTTTCTCATTACTAACACCAGGCCTTGAGCCTTGAGAGTTTGGCTTCAACTACCAGAACATTTACCTTATATGTTTCTACTGGTGGAAATCAATGAATGAGATATCTTTTGTACACAGATTTATCTAATTGGCATTCTGAAAAAAAATAATATAAAATGTGCATCTTTATCTTGAATCAGCTGCTATTTCTCACATGTGCACTATAATTAATTAACAGGTCATGTTACCACGAAGAGTAACGTGTATTGCTTCGGTGTTGTGCTGCTTGAAATTCTGACTGGGTTCCGGGCACTTGATAGGTGTCGCCCCATTGAACAGCAGAATCTGGTCGAATGGGCTAAACCACTTTTGTCTCATGAAACAAAGTTGAAAACCATCATAGATCCAGGGATTGAGGGACAATGTTCCTTAAAGGCAGCATTACAGACAGCACAGATTATTCTAAAATGCCTAAAACTAGATCCTAAAAGCCGACCATCCATGAAAGAAGTTGTGGAAGCATTGGAACATGTTCAGGAAATTAAGGAATAACCCTAGCAATCCCTCCAAAGTGCTAATACTGGATCTACAGATATTATGTATGTACAGACGTTGAACAGTCGTCTTCTTTTTAGTTCTTTTTTCTATGTTGAATTTTTATATTTTGGGCAGCAACTGTTGGAATTCGTAACAAATTATGTTCTTGTAGTCACCATTTGTGCTGAATTGGAGGATTGTTTCTTAAACCACACTATCATCTTTTTGCCTCTTCTTTTTGTTTTCTTTTTTCTTTTTTCCTAACAATGGTTCAAGTTCAAGAAAGTTTTACATTTGGCATTGAACCATTGTGCCAAGTGGCATCCACAGAGCATCACGAACAATCATAGGCTATCTCAATCGGAACTTGTACGAAAGAATTTGTGGAGGCTTTGGAACAGGTTCTGTCAGTCCGGGAAAAACACTAGCTATTTCCAGGATTATATGTCAATTGCACATCTCAGATTTTATTTAGAGACATTTAATTTAGAATAATTGACAGTCATCCTTTTTTTGCCTTTATATATGCATTGTGAAACTTATCGGCAAGTTTAGGAAGTTGAAACCCCTTCTCGATAACATCCAGTCACTAATTGAACCTCAGAACGAAAATGTGTGTTTTAGTGACCAAATTGTAAGCCCTTTAGTAATCAGATTTGCGGTCCCTAAGGCCATCTCCAATGCAAAGACTCAAACCCAAAATATTGCCCCAAATCTCCCCCAACCCAACAAAATGAAGGACCCAAAATTTGGGAAAACCCAAATTTGGACCCAAATATGGGTCCAAGTATTGCCTGGACCCAAACCTTTCATGGAGCCCACCTGCACCTCAAAACAGCCCCATGTGCAAAAGTTTCTGACGTGGCCCCCACCTCCAGATTTTGCAGCTGCTTTTTGTCTCTCTTCGCGCCACTTGTCAATGTCCCATAGAGTAGCCGTTGGAATCCAATGGCTACATTTGAATAAATGTTGCTGTTTTTTTTTTTTTTGTATGTACATTTAACTTAAATCAATGATGGGGATTAAATCTATGCTATTTTAAGGGTAAAAAAAAAGATCCAACGACTGAAATTTAAATCCAACGGTCAAAATAATATTTAAATTGTGTTTTTTTTAATGTTGTGTGTTTTTTTTATGTTGTGTGTTTACTTTTGGAATAAAATTAAATTTATGGAATTTCAATTTCCTTTTTGGTTAAATTGTTCAAAAAATTAAATTATGATGTTATTTAAAAAGATTGAATGAAGAAAAGTTATCCATAAAAAAAAAATTAGACTTAAACCATTCTTAAACAATTTAATAAAGTTGCGGACTTAAAATTTGGGTCCGGAGGGTTGGGAGAAAAAACGATTTGAGTCCGGGAAAAACCCAAATAATCACTTTTTGGAGGGGGGAAATTTGGGTTTAGCCCCTCATGGGTTGGAGATGGTCTAATAGCTTCAGTCTCACAGTATTTGCATATGCTAAGACTGCAATTGTAGACAGATTATAGTGGCCTCCCAGGAATAGCTTTTTAATGTTGTATTTGGACATATATATTCAAGAACAATATCTTCTTTGTCCTTGTTTCCAAAAAGCCCAACTTGGAGCATATTGTACAACAACTATATCGACACAAGGAATACCAAGTACCTAATGACCTCCATCTTGAAGAAATTGTGGTTCTCAGGCTGCAAAATTTTTTGAAGGAACCAGGACAAAATCCTGTACTGTTGGTCCTAGATGATGTTTGGTCAGAATCTGTTCTTGACAAGTTTGATCAATTCAAAATGTCAAATTACAAGATTTTGGTGACATCAATATCTGAGTTTCCAAGATTTGGTTATGCATATCGTTTAAAACCGTTGAATGATGAAGATGCAATGACCCTATTTCATCATTCTGCTTCACTCGGAGATAAGAGCTCTTATGTTCCCCAACCCCTTGCCAGACAGGTGATTTATTAAATGCAATGCATGGCATATCCTCATTCATATATTTGTATATGCTTGCATCCATTTTCTCTCTTTCATCAAACCATTCAGAACATTTAGAGAATCTAGAATTTGAGTCTTAATTCAAAAGTAATTGACTTCCATTGGGACAATTGAACTCTAGATAGTAGAACGCTGTAAGGGATTTCCACTTGCCATTACAGCCATCGGAAGATCACTTTGCGGACAATCCATAGAGACTTGGACTAGAAGACTAAGGGTTTGGTGTGAAGATTCTTCTCTTCTTGATTCCGAAACCAATTTCCTTGGTTGCTTCCAAAGCAACTTAGATGCGTTGGGTAAAAAACGACCCAGCATCAGGGAATGTTTCATAGACCTTGGTTCATTTCCTGAAAATCAAAGAATCCATGTGGCTGACCTCATTGATATATGGACAGAGTTATATGAGCTAGATGAAGACACTCTACCCATTGCGAACCTCCACGAACTCACCAGTCTGAGTTTGGCTAATTATATAGTCACAAGGTAGTGGGGCTTCAATGTTTTTCTTGTCACTCAGCCTTTTCCTTTTATATTCACGACTAGTTTCTGCTCATAACTGCTATTATAATAAATATTCTGAAGAAATCTCTTGTAAGCAAAGAGTTTGGATTGTAACTAGGGAGGAGAAGATGAAGGTAGACAGCTACTACAGCGAACACTTTCTTACCCAGCACTATATGCTTAGACAGCTGGCTATCTATCGTGCGAGTTGGGATGCAATAGTACATCGAGAAAGGCTAATTCTGGACATATGTGGAAACAATCTTCCCAGTTGGTTGAAAGAACAGAAAGCTCAACCTATCAAGGCTCGCCTATTATCTATATCAACAAGTTGCCCCATAACTGCCCTCTCTCTTTCCTACATGCACAGGCACACAAGAATGTCTCTCTACACTCACCTCAAATAGCATCTTGTTTGTAGATGGAATGTTCTCAACAAAATGGCCCAACATGCAACTGCCAGAAGTTGAAGTTCTAGTTTTGACATTTCAGACAAAGAACTATGCCTTGCCTGAATTTGTGGAGAAACTCGAAAAATTGAAGGCTCTGGTAGTGACATATTATGGTTCATATCCTGCTGAGTTAAGAAAGTTTCAGCTACTTGGTTCGCTACCAAATCTAAAGAGAATCATATTAGAGCGCATTTCAATACCTTCCATAAGCAAGATCCCCATAGTCTTAAAGAGTCTGCAAAAGATATCTTTTTTCAAGTGTAACATCGGTCAAGATTTCGTCCACTATTCCATCAAACTTTCAGATGCATTGCCAAATCTAGCGGAAATGAACATTGATTTTTGTAATGATCTGATGGAATTGCTGGACAAGCTATGTGGTCTTTTTCACCTGAAGAAACTCAGTATTACTAACTGTTGTAGGCTATCTACATTGCCCGTGGGGATTGGACAGCTGGCCAATTTAGAGGTGTTAAGGCTAAGGTCTTACACAGACTTGTTGAAGTTGCCAAGGTCGATTTTGTGAAGACCGTATTTTTAAAAGTATATATATTAATAATTTGAAGAAATAAATATTTACATCTTATTTATATCTTATTTTATTACATATATTATTCTATTAAGATAAATATCTTATTCTATTTTATATATATATATATATATATATATATATATATATATATACGTATATCTTATTATATATATGTGTGTATTACATATATATCCTATTATTATATATGGTTATGCTTAGTCATTGATAGTGTAGACGTGTCAAAGAAAGCCAAATGCTAAGTTAGCATGGCTATAGCTTTGTCAATTCATCATTACAATCTTATCTACATAGCTAGAGTATAACTTGGATGGCAAGTATCAGTCAACCACCATTGCACCATCCACTAAGAAGTGATTTGTTGCCGACTTTATTGTAGTATAAATAGGAATAGATGTTCATTCATTTCAAGCAAGAATTATTTGAGAAGAAGATGATAGTTCTTTTAGAGAGAGAGAGAGAGAGAGAGAGAGAGAGAGAGAGAGAGAGAGGTGATTATTGGAGGAGATAGGTAGATAGGTTGTCTTGCCAATTTATTTAAAGGGTTCTCATTAGCAAGGTGAGTGGTTTATGTAATGTGTTCTAAAAGTTCTTATATTGTGATAAATTATGAAAACCATGAATTATCGTGGATTTGTTCTATTTACAAATATCTCTCTCTATTTCAAGTCAAGCATGTCTAATTTGGTGCAATCTTTCACACTATACATATATTGATTGGAATATGAAGTATGTATTATTCATGGAACATGAGAACTTCAATGTTGGAATATCTGAGGGATAGATGTACCACACGGGGACATAGGGCAGTGAAGCCAATATAGGGATCACGTGGTTGGTTACATGCTATGAAGGATAACCAAGATATGAAGGGATGATGTGATATGATTTGGATTGGTGTATTTTTTTCATGATATTTTCTAGAGTGTGTAAAACGGCATTACTTGACTGGCATATTACATAATCTACTCACTGAGCGGTGGTTGCTCATCCCTCACCTTGTTTAATTTTTCAGATGAATTAGTGGGCAAGACAAGGACTAAACCAGTTGAGGGTGAATTAGATGAGAGTGATTGAGCTTTATTTATTAATTGTAAAGTTGTAAGATTTTGGGAGCTATTTTTATAAGAAAAGTTTATTTTATGTTTCGGCTTTCTTCTTATTTTATTTTACTCACGCACCGGGCGCGGGGTTTCCACCTACCCCCGGGTCCGGGGCGTGACAGATTTGGAAACTTAAAAGGTTAAACTTTCTAGACATATCTGATTGCTTCAGCATTATGAAGTTGCCTGAATACATTGGTGAAAGCTCAACATTAGGCACTGCTCAAAACTGAAAGAGCTCCCTCAATCAGTTTCAAAGCTTGAGCAGCTAAAGGATGTGATATGTGATGAAGCGACTGAAAAGTTATGGCAACCGTTCTTACCCAGTTTCAGAAACATATGCATAAAGGTGAAGGCAATGTAGTTAATAAACTGTTCACCGTCTTTACCCTAGACATTTTACAGCATTACACTTACAAGTGAATGTAGGCTGAAATATTGAAGGGCGAAACACATTTCCTTTTATGATTGCTATGATTATTTTACCTGGAAAGTTTTGCATGCATTATTTGTCACTCTCATTGTTCGATTCATTTTTACACATGATTTATCATGTTATTCAGCTAATATTTTGAGTTAGTTCTTGACATTTTATAGCTTTTTACTTCCTTTTTGTGTTTTAATAGGTTTTACCTTGGTTAGAATGAAAATGAGCTAAAAGTGCATTATTGGTTATAAATTCTGATTTTTGTTCATTTTCGTAGGTCAAATTCTTGGTCTTGGATCAGCATGCTCTAGTGCTCGGATGAGGTGAAGATCTTCATGAAACTTGTTCCAATGGATGTTAACTACAACATATCCGAATTTGAGCTCCATTAGACAAGTGTAGCCTATCCAACTTATCTAACAATTGATGCTGGCTCTGGAAATCTGTTTTGGGCCAGTTTTACTTTCACTTGGTGTTACCTCATTTCTACTTGTTACCATGCCTTTTGGTAACAAGAAATTACTTTGGTTAAGAGATATTTTCTAAAGCAATGAGCATCTTTGTGAAGACAAGAACAAAAACAACCCATCATGGCAAGGGGACAAAGGCTAAGGCTTTGGCAAAAGAATGTGTTTTATATTGAAGTATGAGCTGGAAAGCAAGGAGAGAGGAGTGCAAAGAGCATTAGCCATTGCAATCAGATTCATTATTGAATTTTGCAGAGATTTTTGGGAGCTAGAGAGCAAGAAGGAGGAGAGCAAGGAACAACCAAGGAGATGGGAGAATGGCATAACAATTAGAGAGAACCTTGGGGAGCCTTGAGGCAAGGATCCAAGGGGTTGAAGATGCATTCTCTTTCTCCTCTTTGTTCTTAGTTTCTTTCATTTTATTTGTTTCTTGTATATTCTTAGTTCCAATGTAACTTCTTATTTTTATAGAGCTTTGGTTGAAGCCCTAAACATGATTACTCCATTGTTTTGATGCTTTGAGTTTATGAAATTTTAGATGTTGTTGATGGATCCCTTTCACTAATTGAATCCTATGATATGTGTTGCTTCCTTTGATTGATCACCTTAGGTTGTATGCATGTAGCTAAAGTTGAGAAGTTGTGTAAGATACCCAAGAACATAATTTCTAATTAGCAACAAATGATAGAACTTGTAGGAAAAGTGAACATCATGTGAATTGGTTTCTTGACAACAATTGATGAATTCCTATTCACCAAAATAATCTATCATTGATGTGTATTTTTCCTTGGTTGGCCATCTTTGAAAGCATGCTTCTTGAGATTGTTGGGATTATGTGTATTCTCATGTTTTCCTAAGCAATAAATGGATGAAGTAAGAATCATCCATGTGAATTGGTTTCTTTAGGGTTTTTGTGATGTTCATATTCTCTTTGAACTTAATGGGTTTTCCTTGTAATTGAATCGAAGTACGAACCATACCTAGGTTCGGTTATGGGGAGGGCACGAGTATTGTAGCACGAACCCTGCACTCTACGTATATTAGAGAGAATCAATGCGTCTTGAGCCACTAATCCCGGTCTTGATTGCGAACATCTTCATCAATATGTTTAGAGATCATTACTTGAGTATCCATGAACATTGGTAGAATTTTTTAGGGTGGATTCCGAAACCCTAGTGTTTGTTACTTTGTACTTTCACACTTTGATAACTCATCTCTGCCATTCTTGTTTAAATTTAAGGTTCAGTTACTTTCATGCATTCGAATTAGGTCCCTCAAATCAAATCGAACCCCCCCCCCCCCCCCCAAAAAGTGTGTTGTGTGTGTGTGTTTGAAACGTTGTGTGTTTTCTTTATTGAATTCTGTTTATTTCCGTAACTGTTTTTGACTTTTGGTTTGCAATGTATTCTTTGTTTTTCTGTGCTGAATACAACCGTATAAAGAACTTGAAATTTGGACAAACCGTTGGAAAGTTATAGGTCAAAAACTGGACAAAGGTCGAAACTGGAAAAACAGATAAACGAATCTGCCTAAAAACGACCCGTCACCACTGTTCCGCAACCGGTCGCTTTGTATTTTTAACTGTTTTTGAAATTTGGTCCGCGCTCAATTCTTTGTTTTTCTGTGCTGAATCCAACCGTATAAAGAACGTAAAATTTGGACAAATGGTTAGAAAGTTATAAGCTAAACACTGGACAGAGGTCGAAACGTGTTTTTGTTTGTGTTTTTCTTTGGTTTCTTATTTTGTTTCTTTCCTTTTACTTTTCTTTACTCATTTTTTAGTTTCCAATTTGTAGTGTGCATTTGTGTTGTGTTAAATTAGTGTTCTTTACGTACTCAAGTTAGAACTTATAGGAAACCGACAGTTCTTCGTGGGATCGACCCCGTACTTACATAATCTATACCTCAATAGATTCGTGCACTTGTGGGTATTTTTAATTGGTTGTTTGCACATTAATTTGTGTTCAGTTAACAAATACAACATCCATAAACAATCATATGATACCAATCTGAGAAGCAGTAGAACCTCATATTTGTTCAACAAGAAAATATGGGCCTTCCGATTTGTTCCAGCCAAAAACACAAACAAAAAAAACAAAAAAAAAATCAAAAAACGAATGGAGGTAGTGCTTCTTGGAGCCACAGGCCCAGAGTGTTGAAAGCGTAGTGCAACTAGGGCTGCTGCAACTTTTGACTGAGTTTTGTGTGGTGGATATTGAAATTCATCGAGTCTCTCCATAATGGCAAGCCTCACGATTGTGCAGCCCCATATAAAGACTCCATTGTTTGACCCCACAAAGAGAAAAAAAAGAGCTAACCATTGAAATATACACCTCCTGGTTCTGGTCAATGGAAATTGGAAATAAACATAACATGCAGGGTGGTTGGTTGGTTCTACCCAATTTCTTATATGCAAGGCTGCAGCTGTAGGTGGGTTAATTAACGATGGGATCGGTAGCTCCGAAAGTTTCCTAGAAATCAGCTATGCATAAAAATGCATTTGCTCAAGCCAATGGGAAAGTCAACAACAAGGTCCATCTCTGAAATTTCGTGCTTCTTCCCATTGAATTGAAGAGGAAGCTATTTAATCTCTTTATCTGAGAAATTAGCATTTATGTGAGTGTATCTCACCGATTGAAGTGAAACGAATACAAGTAAATTTTCTGGTTTTGTGGTAAACAATCTTCTACAATGGCTGGAGCAGTGGAGATTGTTGCAGGGGCTGCTGTAGGAGAATTGTTTAGTGAGCTGTATAAAGTTATTGAGGAATGGTTCTACAATGGCAAAACGATGATGTTTAAATCCCTCCTCAAATATCTCAGCTCCAAGCTGGACTTTATGAAACTGCTGATCGAAAACATTCAGATGAAAAACACGTTGTTGGATTGTCCCAATGAGAAACTACAAAGTATTGAAGAACAAATGAGGAAGGGCATAAAGGTTGTTTGCAAGTGCTCCGAGGTCTCTATGCGGAACACCTACAAAAAGTATATGTATGTCAATCAACTTCTTCATTTGGAAGAATGTCTAAACGAACTGTTAACCATATTGAAGGTGAGGACATAAAGGGATTGGAAGGAGACCTTGAATGCGGGCAAGTATATTTCAGAGAGAATTGAGAATTTGCAAATCAAAGATAATGATGTGTTGCCAAATCATTCGGAAATTGAAGTTTCAGTACCTGAACTTCCACCTGTTATAGTCGGACTGGAAGTACCTTTGAGGGATTTGAAGAGGAAGCTCCTTGATAAGGATGGGGTTTCAATGCTTGTGATCACTGCTATCGGAGGATGCGGAAAAACCACTTTGGCAAAACAGTTTTGTGAAGATGAGCAAGTAAAAGGCAAGTATATACAATAATACAACTATAGGTGATATCAACTTACTTTGTTCTTTTAATTTAAATTTTACTTCCAAATTCTATTTTTTAGTATCAATTTTGTGTTGAAGATATCACTCAACAAGTTGAAGCCGTTATCTGTGAGAGTGAACATTGAGTATACCCTAATGCATATAGTGTAGCTGTAATAGAAATCAAAATTACTAATGCAAATGTATCTTCAAGACAGAAAACTTGCAATGAGTGGCTGAATATTGTGTCTTATTGGTTTCAATATGGTTTAAGGCAAAATGGTTTCAAACATCAGTCACCTTCTTTGTATACTAAACATAATCTGGGGTTTGTTTGATTTTGGTTCAATTTATGGGTTTTTTGTTTTGATTTGGATTTTATCGGGCCCAACTTAACCACCTATTTAGGTGATGTGGGGTTTTATACAAAAGATCTCAATATTATTAAGAGTTGAGCCATTTATTATATGGGACTTTCTATTTTGTTAAGTATCCGATGTGGGACTCTGTGTATTCTTCAGCAGGGGCAGCAGGAGCCTAGTTTAAAAAGTAGTAAATAAGTCAATCTGTAGCAGCTTAGATGCATTGGGAGTGAGTCTGGATCACTTATGCTGATATATGGTTTATTCTTTCCTTTTAATAGTTACTTGTTAGAAATTATAGCCTATAGGAATACATTTGTCCTATCTCATTGATAGTTATTACGTTGGAAGAGTAACCAGGCATGTAGTATAACTTCATGATTTGGAATATGTACTTCTTAAGACAATTGTACTCGTTTTTTATAAACAGCATATCCTAAGACTGCAACTGAGATCGATCAGTTTTATGACTTCGCCATTGTGTATGTGTCATTGTTTATAAATATTGTGCGCGTCTCTTTCTTACTGAACTCTAGACAGATTTTAATGATCTCAAAGTGACAGCTTTCTTATATTGTATTTGGATAGATAAATTCAAGAGCAATATCCATTTTGTCACTGTTTCACCAAAGCCCAACTTGGAGCATATTGTACAACAACTATATCAACATAAGGGTGCCCGGGAACCTAATAACCTAGATCGTGATGAAGCAATTGCAACCCACTGGCTGCAACAATTTATGGAGGGATCAGAACAAAATCCTTTGTTGTTGGTCCTGGATGATGTTTCGTTTGAATCAAAATACATTCTTGAGAAGTTTGATGAATTCAAAATGTCAAATCACAAGATTTTGGTGACATCAAGATACGAACTTCGAAGATTTGGTTCTCCATATTATTTAAAATCATTGAATCATGAAGATGCAATGAAACTTTTTCATCATGCAATATCCCTTGGAGATAAGCAGTCTTATATTCCAGAAGAACTGCAAGAAAAGGTAGTTTCTTAGTCTGCAATGCACAACTTAGATGCTTATTTATGCCTTGCAAAAGGGGAATAGGAAATCATGTTTGCTTTTACACAAAGCATCGATGCACACGAGTTAACACGTCCATTTTACCGTATGAACATGCAAATAATCATACATTTATGCTTCATTTATGAACTAAAATGAGAATACAGGAAAGTAGATAAATATTTAACCACTTTCTCATCTTCATGAAACCATCGAGATGATTTAGAGAAACTTTGAAATTTGCATCTGCAAGTCAAATAGTAATTGACTTCATGTGGGAAATTGAATTGCAGATAGTTGAGCGTTGTAAGGGTTTTCCAATCGCCATTACAGTGGTTGGAAGATCACTTCGTGGGCAGCCTATAGAGATATGGCAACAAAGAATAGATATATGGTCTAAAGGTTCTTCTATTCTTGATTTTGAGGTTGAGTTGCTTGATCGCCTCCAAAGTAGCTTAGATGCCTTGGATAAACTAAATCCTGTCATCAAAAAATGTTTCATGGACCTTTGTTCATT
Organism: Prunus kanzakura; assembly: GCA_020521455.1. Classification (NCBI taxonomy): domain Eukaryota; kingdom Viridiplantae; phylum Streptophyta; class Magnoliopsida; order Rosales; family Rosaceae; genus Prunus; species Prunus kanzakura. Next base: position 241,026 of record BPUM01000879.1, on the reverse strand, counting down.
TCCTGGTAACCATAAAATCCCTGCAGATACGCTTATTGATATATGGGCAGAGTTATATGAGCTAGGCGATGACATTATATGCATTTCGAACCTCTATGAACTCAGCACCCAGAGTCTGCCTAATCTTGTAGTCCCAAGGTATGCATGCTTCTATTTTTCTCTTGTTGATATCACCTTAACTTTTCCATTATATTCATAAGAATCATGAGTGGCTGCTACTTAAAAATTTCTGTTGTAATATGGATGATGAATAAATCTTTTCTAAGCACCTTAATTTTTATCATAACTAGGAAAGAGAAGATGGAGTCAGATGGCTACTACAATGAACACTTTGTTACCCAGCATGATATGCTTAGAGATCTTGCCGTCATCCACACCATAAATGTCACAATACAACATAAAGAAAGACTGATTGTAGACATACGTGGTGGTAATCTACCCAGTTGGTTGACAGAACAGAAGTATCAACCTGTCAATGCTCGGCTGGTGTTGGTACCGTGACTAACCGAGCAACCAGGAGTCCCACATCGAAAAACTACAAGAGATGGAGACTCCCCCTCACCTATAAAAGAAGACTACTCTCCCCTTAGAAAGGGGGCTCTCTTCAGGACTCTCCTGCTGGTCTGGCCTTCGGGTCCTGGGTCTCCGGACCTCGGGACTTGACCCCTGGGCTTCAGATTCCTAGCTTTGTATCTTAGGCCCTAGGCCTTCTTCCATTCATCTTTGGGTCTAATCCCCTTGTACAAATGTAAGCAAACATGATCATAATGAGAACATCTTCTCCGTGGACGTAGCCCATCATTCGGGTGAACCACGTATATCTTGTCTTCTGTATATTTATCGTTTGCCCAAATCTTCACACACATGATGAAGGCCCTCACCTTCACCTATCACCCATCACACCTCATCACTAAGTTGGACTCAATCTTGGCCGAACTATTTTGAGCATCAACAGTTTGGCGCCGTCTGTGGGAAACGATACAAAAGGCTTCTGTCGTTCTCCCTTTCTTTAGTGACCTTTGGCACCCCTCCGATCATCATCCATAACCATTCAGCACTGTATGTGCCGAAGAAATCAGGAGTCAAACTCAAACATCACATCAGCCTTGCCAAACGGCAAGGCCTGTGCTGAAACACGAAGGGGCTCACATATCCCTTTCCTCCCCTTGTCGAAGCTTCAAGGCCCAGCTCCAGCCTGTTGCCTCTCGAAGCCCAGCTCCACAAACTTGCCGAAGGTCAAGCCAAGACCTACCCAGAAGGCTCATGCCACAAGGCACGACACTTGCCTAGCCTTGACCCCCCTTGGCTCCCTTGTCGAAACTGAGCTCATACCCTAGGCCCTCACCACTTCCTTGCCTAGCCTAAACCCCCCTTGGCTCCCTTGGGCACCTCTTTTCTTGCGACACGCAAGCTTTACACCTTCGGTACCCTCGTGCCTAAACACATTTCCTTGCGACATGCAAGCTTTATGTATTTGGCATCCCTTTGCCTTCGGCACCATCGTGCCTAGTCACCTTTTCTTGCGACATGCAAGCTTTACACCTTCGGCACTCTCATGCCTAGCCACATCGCCCTGCAACATGCAAGCTTTGTGTTGCCTTCGGCATCCCCTATGCCTTCGGCACCCCCATGCCTTGCAACATGCAAGCTTTGTGTCGCCTTTGGCATCCCTTCACCTTCGGCACCCCCGTGCCTAGGCACATTTCCTTGTAACATGCAAGCTTTGTGTTGCCTAAGCTCATTGTCTTGCAACATGCAAGCTTTGTGCCGCCTTCGGCACCTCAGTGCCTAAGCTCACCTTCAACACCCCGTGCCTAGGCACATTGCCTTGCAACATGCAAGCTTTGTGTCGCCTTTGGCATCCATTCACCTTCGGCACCCCTTTGCCTAAGCTCACATTCGGCACCCATTTGCCTAAGCTCACCTTCGGCATCCCCGTGCCTAAACACATTGTCTTGCAACATGTAAGCTCTGTGTCGCCTTTGGCATCCCTTCACCTTCGGCACCCCTCTGCCCAAGCTCACCTTCGGCACCCCCGTGCCTAAGCTCATTGTCTTGCAACATGCAAGCTTTGTGCTGCCTAAGCTCACCTTCGGCACCCCCGTGCCTAAGCTCATTACCTTGCAACATGCAAGCTTTGTGCCGCCTTCGGCACCTCAGTGCCTAAGCTCACCCTCGGAAACCCCGTGCCTAAGCTCATTACCTTGCAACATGCAAGCTTTGTGCCGCCTTCGGCACCTCAGTGCCCAAACTCACCTTCGGCACCCCCGTGCCCAAGCTCACCTTTGGCACCCCCGTGCCTAAGCTCACTTTCGGCACCTCGTGCCTAAGCACATTGCCTTGCAACACGCAAGCTTTGTGTCGCCTTCGGAAACCCCATGCCTAAGCTCACCTTCGGCACCCCCATGCCTAAGCACATTTGTCTTGCGACATTCAAGTTTTATACCTTCAGCACCCCCGGCCCTTCATGCCCTTCGGTATCCTTGCATAACAAACTGAGAACTTGCAAAACCACTTGGGTTTTTGTTGCAAGTTCCCTCCTATACCGAAGCACTCTAGGCTCAACCCAAGCCCACATGGCCCCTTGTTGAACGGCACAACACGTGCCTAGCCCAGACACACCCAAGCCCTTGCTGAAGGTTCCTTCTCTTTCTTCCAGAGCCCAGCTCCAAATTATGTCAATATCCAAGGGACCTAGCCCCCTTCCGAAGGCTCAGATGGCTAACAACACTTTCTTGCCGAAGCTCAACCCTAGCCAAAGTCATATCCGGCCGAAGCTTAAGGCCCTAGGCCATGCCACTATGCCCTTACCGAAGCCCAACTAGGGCTCAGCCAATACCCATGCCCTAAACCCACGCAGCCCAGCCCCAAGGTCTGCCGAAGCCCAAGGCAGCTTGTGCCAAACCCAAACCACTCTCTTACTAAGCCGCCGAAGCCTTCACGCTCCTTCGAGAGGCCTCAAAAAATTTCAAATCACCCCTGCCATTCGGCAGGATCTGTTCCAGCTACACGGCACTTGCCGAACAATTTTTGAAACACCCTTTCCAATAGACCTTGTTGAACCCTAGCCATTTCTCTCTTATTTTGTTCCTTGCCGAAGCCCAAGCCCAGCCCCTTTCCGAACAAGCTCAAGCCCAAAGGTCCAGCTCCAACTAAGGCTCAGCTCCAAAACAAACCCCTAAGGCCAAGCTCCGTACACAAGCTTGAAGCGGCCAAGATTGAGTCCAACTTAGTGATGAGGTGTGATGGGTGAAGGTGAAGGCCTTCAGCATGTGTGTGAAGATTTGGGCAAACGATAAATATACAGAAGACAAGATATACGTGGTTCACCCGAATGATAGGCTACGTCCACGGAGAAGATGTTCTCATTATGATCATGTTTGTTTACATTTGTACAAGGGGATTAGACCCAAAGATGAATGGAAGAAGGCCTAGGGCCTAAGATACAAAGCTAGAAATCTGAAGCCTAGGGGTCAAGTCTGGTATCTATCACCTATGGTTATCCCATGTCTCTTTTTATCAAATACATGCACATGAACACATGCACATGTAGATTCGAATAGTACTTTCACATTCTATTTCCCTGCAACATCCTACAACATATTTTCTCCGCAGACGGAGTGTTCTCAACAGAATGGCACAACGTACAACTACCAAAAGCCGAGGTTATGGTTTTGAATTTCCAGATGAAGAACTTTGCCTTACCTGAATTTGTGGAGAAAATGGACAAATTAAAGACTCTAATCGTCTCAAATTATAATTACTTACCGGCTGAGTTAAGTAATTTTCAACTACTGGCTTCGTTATCAAATCTGAAGAGAATCATATTAGAAGGAATTTCAATGTCTTCCATAACCAAGAACCCTATAAAATTGAAGAGTCTCCAAAAGCTATCTTTACACATGTGTAACATTGGTCAAGCTTTCAGCAATGGTACGATCCAAGTTTCAGATGTATTTCCAAACCTAGTGGAAATGAACATTGACAATTGCAATGATTTGGAGGATTTGCCTACCAAGATCTGTGATACTATTCACCTAAAGAAGCTCAGTGTCACCAACTGCCAAAAGCTATCTGCTTTGCCTGAAGACATTGGAAAGCTGCTCAATTTGGAAGTGTTGAGGCTAAGGTCGTGTACAGAGTTGTTAGAGTTTCCGAGCTCAATTAGGAACCTCAAAAATTTAGAATTGCTTGACATATCTAATTGCTGCAGCATTATGGAGTTGCCTAAAGACATTGGTGAGCTGTCCAATTTAAGAAAACTCAATATGAGACAGTGCCTAGGATTGCAGAGGCTGCCTCCATTAATTTTGGATATTGACCAGTTAAACTCTGTGATATGTGATGAAGTGACCAAAAAGCTATGGGAACCCTTAAATTCCCTGAAAAACAAATGCATCACGGTGGTCAAAGGAGATATGAACTCGAGCAGTTCGCTCACCACCCTGAGTTCGGATAATCATGTGGCCACAAGGTATGGAGGCTTTGATGTTTATCTCATCTATATTCATATGGCGGACCTGTGCAGGCGCAAGGAGGTGCACCTGCACCTCCGGTCGCCGGAAAAGTCCATTAGAGCAGCTGGAGTTGCTCCTCTGCTTCAAAAAAGAGATGCACGCAACGTGTTCGATGAAATGCCCAAACCACCTGGGCTGGGCGCAACTCCTTTTTTTTTAAACATCCCCAGCCAAAACGACGTCGTTTTGGACCAGGGTTTTAAAAAATAAAAAAAAAGGAAACTGTTGCTGCTCCTAGGCCATTTTATTGGGCTTTCGAATTTGTATTATTCCTTACTTAATTGGGTTTCCAATTTCTATAATTCCTTACTTAATTGGGTTTTAAGTGTGAGTTATCTTTATTCAATTGGGTTTTGGGAATTCCTTATTTAATTGGGATTTGAATTCTCTTTATAAAGGACCAATTTAACATATATTTTTTATCGTTTCCAAGATTTGGTTATGTATATCGTTTAAAATATATTTTTTGTCGTAAAGCCGACCGGCTATACTATTTTTTTAAAAATAAAATACCCGAGTATAGCCGTGCGGCTGTACTATTTTGGAAAATACCCATGCGTATAGCCGGCCGGCTATACCGTTTAGTATAAAAAGAAAGGGAACCACGTGTCAAAAACAGTTTAGGCCTATACTATTTTTCTAAAAAAAAGAAATACCGTAGTATAGCCGAGCGGCGGTACTATTCAAATGTATTTTAAAAAATCATATTTTAACGCCCGGCTATACCATTTAACAGAAAAGACCCACCTTGCGGTCAGGTGGCCACGTGTAAAACATGTATAGCCGCACGGCCATACTATGTTTTAATAAAATTATAAAAACAACCCGAGTATAGCCGCGGGCTATACTATTTTGAAAAAAACGGGACAGTACTATTTTGAAAAATACGCTAGAGTATAGCCGCGCGGCTATACTATGGTCACCCGCGATTAGGTGCCCACGTGTCAAAACAATTAAAGCCGCATGGCTATACTAGTTTTTTATTTTCCAGGAACTGCATCCAACAAAAAGATACCCTATCTATCTATTTTTAGGCTATTGATTTGGGCCTGCTGAAGATTGTCAAAAGGCCAAAATGGGTCGCAAATAGAACAGAGGCCCACAAGAAAAAGTAAACGGCGCGAAAGAGAGCACACACGGCAATATCCAAAGTGAAACATTGAGAGAGAGAGAGAGAGAGAGAGAGTTCCCAAATCCAATCCGAACAATCAAAAACAAATGATAAGAGGCCAGTTTACTTCAAACTGGCATTTATTTATATTTACTTCATAACAAAACCCAAGTGCTAAGATCATCTTCTTTTTGGTAGGTTAATCAGCTTCGTCATTAAGACTTAGAAATCCGAACATATTTGGTTTGGTGTGCAATAATATTCAAAGTGAAACATTGAGAGAGAGAGTAAAGGAGTTTTTTTGCTTACTCAGTAGTTCATATCGTGTGCAGAGCCTTTCCTTCTCTTCTTCATACTTGGAAATGATGCCTGTCAAATAGAACAACAATGCTCGACAGAGTCGATGGGTTATGTTAGCTATTAAATTACAGATGGGGTAGGTGGTAAACTGTGACCGCAGCCAAATATGGGGCATCTAATATTTAAGAATTGTTAGCCAAACCTTAACTCAAGCATACACCACAATTATTGGCATTGCTAAAACATACTAAACAATTCGACAACCAATATGTAACGTCAAAAGTACACAAGGAAGGACATATCAATATTTCTCTTAATCCATTAATTTTTTCTTGCAAAATTAACAAATTTATTTTCTCCCAGCTGAAATACGAGAACTGAGTTATTGATACTACACGGTTACACCCATAATGCATCGATTTAGCATCATGTATATGTAAACTTGCATATACTGCATAAACCAGATACAAGCATATATCACGTATTCTGGTAGCCTAAACCTGCCAGCCTTAAGTCAAGCATACAAAAAACTTAGTAGCATAGTTAACAACATCTACCCATCAGGAATAGTCACTTGCAAATAGTGAGTATAGCATTTTACCCCTTAGGAGACTACCAGGAGATACACCCTAGAGAAGACAAGAATCCAATATTTTTAAGACCAAGAGCAAAGAATCTGAAAAGACTTTCTCGCACTGGAATAATCTTTGTATATATGCTTTGTGGAGTTCATCACAAGTCAAGATGCTTACATATAGCGGCCACTAAAATATCAATAAACATTACTTGATAGACATGGATCCTTCGCAATATCAGGTGACGTTGGTTTCTTGAGAAAAAATAAAGATGCTGACGTACCAGATGATCTTCTCCATCAGAAAACGCCTATGGACAATAATATACTTCACATTGCCGCTGAGTTCAAGCACATAGATTTCTTCAAACAAATCCCACCACAATCGCCATTGTTTTGGACCACCAACAACAAGGGTGAAACTCCCCTCCACGTTGCTGCTAGAGTTGGTTGTGATGAAGGAGTTGAGTTCCTCATCAACCAGGAGGAAAAACTAGGCGTTGATGATGAGGAGAGCGAACCCACTACTTATCCAATGACACGAGGAGCAATGCTTGATTGGGGTCAACGCTTGAAGATTATTCAGGGTGTTGCTAGAGGGCTTCTTTATCTCCACCATGATTCCCGTTTGAAGGTAATACATAGAGATTTGCGGGCTAGGAGGGCGCTAGGTGGGCTAGGCGGGTGCTAGGCGGTCGCTAGGTGGTCTAGGCGGGCTAGGCAGTCGCTAGGCGGGAGCTAGGCGGTCTAGGCGGGCGCTAGGCGGTCTAGGCGGGCGCTAGGCGGTCTAGGCGGGAGGGCTAGGCAGACGCTAGTGCCTGGAAAAAAAAACGCCATTTTGGAATCTCCAAGGTCAAGGACGACATGATGATGGGGCTATGAGCGAGAGACAGAGAGATGAGGATTGAGGAAGAAGAGAGGTCGGGGGTTATGTCTGAGCGAGAGAGAGGGGCTGGAAGACGGCTCGTGTTAGGGTTAGGGTTTGAGAAGGAAAATTGCATTTATATATTGATGAAAAAAACAAAAAGAAGAGATGGACCTCCGATTACTCCTCTAGGCATTAGACCCCTGCTTGCAGCCCGCCTACCACCTTGTTTAGAACATTGGGATTGACATGTTGGTAAATCCTTCTAAACTAATAATCTCAATGTTATATTTTTGAGAGATGAATAGGGACTATTTCTTTTTAAAAAATTCAAAAAAACCGGGTATCGACGCTCGGCTATACTATTTCTTTAAAATAAAATTGGGAAAACCGAGTATAGCCCCCCAGCTATACTATTTCTTTTTTAAAAATTGTAAAAAAACCGAGAATAGCCTCTATTTCTTTTAAAAAATTTGTAAAAAAACCAAGTATACACTACTAAAAAAAGGCTCAAAAGGGACTGAGTCCTATCAGTCCCTTTTGCTTCCTTTAGGTACTGAAAACAGTGCCTATTGTTGCATTAGGGATTGTTCCATATCAGTGTCTTTTGAAGGGGTCCTCTATTGTTAATATGTCACGGATTGTAAATCTCCGTGACTTTTTTTGGCAACGGGTCCCACCTTCCCAACAACCAAATACGCGTACATCTATTCTACTACATCCGTGCCTAATATACTAAATTAGGTACTGATGTTTATCAGTCCCTTTAAAAATAGAAATACATTATATTGTTTTAATATATTTATATTTATTTGATGTTTTAGTATATTATTTATAATCTATCCGTGCCTATAAAACATATATATTTTTTAGGTTTTAACATTAGTAACCCATGTTTAATCCGTGCCTTTCAATTATATATATATATATATATATATTTTTTGGCAAAAATGTATTCCTTGTTTTTTCGTTTTCAATTCATTAAAGTGGGTTTTCCATATTGCAAAGTAGTCAAATGACCCTATAATTGGAGTGATACCAAGGACAATTAAGTGAAGGCGATTAAGGGTTGTCGAAAGGAGAGAAAGAGGATCGAATTATACATAGTTATCTCTATTCAAATATCTTTCAATTCATCTTCACATTCCAATTGATATAAGCTATGCATAAATCATAACAATTTCTAAATTCACTACTCATATAAAACAAAAGTTAATTGAGATACATCTTTATGATTATTACAAAATGATACAAAAGTCAGCCCATACATACAGAGACTCCTTAGTTTCAACAAACATATGTGCATAGCCTACTCCAACCATGCCTAATGCTAGCAAGTTCCAAAAGATAAATACCCATGAGTAACATATATACACAAAAATACATCTAAATCTATGCCATATGTACCAACCAAGTTCCATCAAAACTATTAATCCTAGTATTTTAAACATCCCCACCTATTTTCATCCAAACCAGAAAATTCAGCAATTGTCAAACAAAAATTTCTAACCATCAGTGTCTAGTCATTGGCTGGGTAACTAAGAATCTCATGTACCTGGTATTGGCACCAGATTTTGAGCCACATAAGTCTCCTCCGTCAACATTGCATTTTAGGGAATAGTTGGTGGGGTGGCATGAGGTTTCTTGTAGCTTGCTTGTCTTCAAAAAAGCTGCATGAACGACTCTACAGTCAATGACGCCATCTCCACTCATGTACCTCCTACAATACCGCAAAGGGACTGTCGTTTCTCTCATTCAACCTAGCCTCAAGTTCTTTGAACTTTTCTTCAACCCTTTTCTCCCTCTGTTGCATTTCTTGCTCCTTCATAGTTATTTCCTCTTTCATTCTTTCAACCTCAGCACTTGCGTGTTCAGCAACAATCCTTGCTTGTTCGGCAGCAACACGTTGTTCCTCGCATTGAGTTCGCAATGATTGGACTTCACTAGAAATCCCTTGCTTCTTCGTAACTATCCCCGGAACATGTCTCCATTCAACCCCAGCACCATATCCTCGAACTCGGTTACGTTTCTCAGGGCCAAATTGTTCTACATACAACTTATTTCGAACATCAGCCGTCACCTCACGCCCTGTATCCCGCTCCCTTTGTTCAAGTTTCTCCAACTCATCCTATGCCAAAAAACCATAGCATCAAACACAAAGCTTGCATGGGATGCTAATGAGTAATTAGAAGAATTATTTGCTTATGTCCATTTACTTTTGCCTGATTTTTATAATAAGCATTTTTACTACAAATGACATGGTAAGTAAAAAAAAAAAACAGGTGGCATTATTAACACAAAGGGAGCAAAACATCTTTACAAAGACAAATCAGCTAGTCTTCGGCCATGTGAACCATAAAAATACGCAAACAACAAACAAATAAACCCATTTTCCATTTCATTTATTTAGCCTACTTATCAACAGCTTCGGTTTTCTGCAGCTTTTAGATATATATATATATATATATATATATATATATATATTATAGGGCTAGTCCTTGAACAAAATAAAGAGAAATAAAAATTCAACTAAGGCTCAAACTGTTAAACAATTACTTGCCAAATATTAAGCTTGGAGATTGAACTTACAAATTCTTTTGCCGCTTCATCATTAATTGGCTTTGGAATTGGACCCTTCTTGGTGTAAATAAGCTTGAAAAATGTGCACCGGTCCAATACTTCACGAGGGTGACTAAGTTGCTGCATTACGTACAATCCATATATTATACACAACATACATTAGTTTATATGATACTTTATAGGGGTTCATATTTCAATTAATGTTCTTGTAGTTCCTGTAGTACTATATTTTGAACTTTACCTTAGAGGAGATGCTGCTTGTGTTACAAATCCTAATGATATCCATAATGAAAAAATTAAATATTGATCACTATAAACTATAATCATAATAAATCCCTAACATGAGTAATAGAATCAATATTTTGCAACCTGAAATTTCAATGAATGGTCTTAGATACTAAGTAAATTAACTTACCCATTCATGTCGCACTTGAGCAAATGTCTTAGTTCCTGTTGTGTGGCTCAACTTTGATTGTTTTCGGTTGTTCTTGTTTGTGATTGATTGTTTCTATGCATGACAAACAAAACAAAAGGAAATCCAATTTTAGTGTAGAGTTTTGAAATTAATTAAAACTGCTAAAACAAATCGTTATTGTATATTTACCTTGCCATCGCCGTCCCACCATTCTACTAGGTGGCGCCATTGGTTGTTGTTAACACGGTCATCCGGACAGTGAAACCTATCTTCATCTTCTGTATTTGGGTTGTAATATTTATCTTTAAGAGAAGCTTTGAATTTCTTCCAACGCTCGTTCAATTTGTCCAAAGTGGTTTTCTTGATCTCATCCTCTCGTTCTACAGTTTGTGGATCTGACCAATCTAAAGCTTCCTACAACAAAACTAACCATGTTGGAGTATTAAAATTGCTATAAACTATGTTCGAATGTAAGATGAATTCAAATTTCAGTATTCTTTACCTTAACAGTCTTCCATGCCTTGTCTACTGCTCCACTCTTAACCAATTCCCTAAAATCAAATACATCGATTGGAAAGTATGATGCATCAGTTGCAATAATTCCAAGGAACCTCACAAATTTCGCAACCAAATCTGGAGGTTCAACTGCCTGCCCCACTTCATTGAAGCATACTTTCTCAGGGTGGTCAACAGCAAAATTTTGTTTGTTAATGCCTCGTGACTTCCTTTTACGCTTTGCTGACCTATCCCTGCCATTTGTTCCATTAGGTGCACTATTAGCTAGTCTAGATGGCCCACCTGTCTCATTAGTTGGCCTATATCGGCCTCCCATACTAGTGGAACTTACTTCATGTATCCCTACCCTCTCATTCACTGTATCATTGACATTATTGTGGACCTCATCACTCCCATTAGCCAACAACCCCATGAGGTACTCTTCACTCTCGTGCTCATTATACATCCTTCTAGAAAGTGGATCTTGGCTCTCATTGTCTTCGGCCAAGCTTATGAACAAATTGCCCGTATTTGGTACATGTGGAGGAAACATCTGCATCACCAAATCAACATATACACCAATGTATAAGATATTAAACAGACTGATACGAACCCCACTAGTATCCAGTTCATCAATAACATCTCTATTATTAGATGTCTCTATTGACCAACACTATTTCTTAACATCTGCATCCCTATAAAGTTTCATGACAATCGTATATTTAAAGTGCATATTAGTTAGTTTGCCTATAAAATATGAGCACTGAGAACAATAAACATTCTGGTTTGCAATCTGAAATTTCAATTCTATATCCTGTGCAAATATAGAGACGGGTGACATTCAATTAACTTGACTCAATTAAATTTTAAATAAAACAATTTGTAATGTCAAATTCCAGCCATGACCTCCAGTAGAGAGGAAATTGAGATATAATTGAGACAGAACATTTGAATTCTATTTGTGAAAAGTTCAGAGAGAGAAATAGAAGTTAAAAGAAAAAAACACGCAAAACCGAATGATAATTTGACAAACTTCTCCTTACATTTGAGCTATTATTTCTTACATACACTAATTTCATGAACATGTACTGTACTGCACATTTCTCGACTGCAGTTATGTCAATTGGAACCCTGGCATAGCAGACAAACTATACTAGAAAACGCTAAATCCTACTTTGAGTCACTCACTCACTGTACGCAAAATGCAAATTATCACTACACAAAAGAACATCATACATAACCTATGTGAATTAGGATAGTTGATTATAACAGTGTGTTCATTCTCTTGTGTCCAAAATTGAATCCCCTGTCCCCGATTAATTAGAGTAGTTTAGAACATGATACTGTCAAAAAAATAAAAACAAAATAGAACAAACACATTTACATTGGAACAGTATAGGTGGCATAACTGTAGCATTCCATTCTATTATATTCCATTTAACACAGATTAAAGCACTTTGCTAGCGTCATATTGGAACCTAAATTCTTTGTACTTATAGTACTCCTATTATATCATATTTTGGGTTTTTGACCCTGAAGGTCTAACTTTTTTCCAACCAAATTGAAATAGAAAATTATTTTCTATTCATACAGATTAATTAACTTTTCATGGGTTTTAAATTTGTTTTCCTTTATATGTAATATCTAATATCCATAGGACTCCAAGCTAACCAAATAACACCCCTAAATGCCCATATGTATCTACTCAATTCATTGTACACCTCTTCCCTTCTCCAGTCTTTCCGTTTCAGGAGAACCCTTCATATTCAATAAAAACCAAAAAAATAGCAAACAAACTAAAAACCACAATCATAAATGTCTTAAAAGGTAATAGATGGTTTCACTCTTTCACTCAATCAATGGTGCATGTGCTTTGCTCCGTCTCCAACATATAAAAAAACACTTACTTTGGGTTACTCAGAGAAGCTTCAAGAAGACCCACCCAGAACTATGGCTGCATGTCAAATTTGCTGGACGTGGGAGTCTAATGCAGCAGTCCAAAGCGCCATTATAAACAGAGGAAATTTTGACCCCCTGTTCGCAGCGGATCAGTACCTATTTGGTCTGGCGGTGTTTGGACTTCTAGAATATTTCCACTGATCTTGTTTGTATATGTAAAGGACTTGAGGTGTTTGAATTTGTTTATTTGCCCCTCACCTAAAACGACAGCGTTAGAGGGCAAGTTCTAATAGGGCTGATTGGACCATTCTCAATGAACTACGCGGGAAAGCCTTATATACGCGCTAGCCATGATTCTACTCTGTGGGAAAAAAATTATAAAATTAGCTGGCACACATTCCAATTTTTTACGAAGTATCCTAGTTATATTTTTTGCCCCCAAAATAAGTTACCAGACACACCCCTAAAGTCTCTATATATTTATAATATTTGGGTAAGAAATTTTTTATATAGCTCTAATTAATGTTAATTGACAAAATTGCAATCAACTATTGACCAAGACAGGCTTATTGCTTGGATGTGAATTAGCCACGTTGCTGAAACCAAAAGCAATGATGATATGGTAGAAAATTAGCTATTTGTTTCTTCTTCTATTATTATTTTTTATTGTCAATATATACCTCAATTGATATGCTCATCGCAAGCTGCTTCAATAATTATTTGTACTAAAAATGAGTAGAAGAGGAAAGGGAGCTAGTGCAAGGAGAAAGTTAGAGTTTGATGAGGCACCAAACCCCCACAACCAGCCATACTATTCACCTGCCGAATCCTCTAATGCTCCACCTCAACCTCAACCTCAAGCATCACCTCCACCTCCCACACTTCATGTATTCAAAGACTTCTTAGGTATATATCTCCCTAGCTTTTTGGAATTGCCCATCCCACAAGAGCAGCACAACCGGGTTGTTTATGATACTGTACAACGTCCAATAAGACCACATCCAAATAATGGCGTTTTACAATTCACTACTCCGCCTCGTGCCATGCTAGATCTGCGATCTGGACCTCATTTTACACCATCAACCCACCATTTAACTGAAGTTTTGGAATTTAGTGAGGAGATTGATTCTGATGTTGTAAGCGATGGGAATTATCATGGGGACCAATATGCTGAAAGTGAAGCCAGTCCACTTAACAAGGTAGGACCATCTATGGTTCAAACTGCAACCCCATCATCAACGTATGAATTGCTACGGGCCTACCATAAGTTGTGTAAAAGTACCAACACTAAAGATGGAAAATTTCTAGATCGCGATTCGTGGTGAGCCGTATGTGAGAAATTCCCTAATTAGTTTACTGTAATAAGTGTAAAGTGCGTAGAACGTGCAAATGTGATGTAGAAGCTTTTTATAACTTTTGTTCAATTTAAAGACAATTGTAGTATGGGTTATTTTGTTGTAAAGCTATGTGAAAGTTAATATATTGAGTGTTGTTTTTCTTAAACCACATGCCTCTACTTCTAACACATTTAAACGAATAACAATAATTCTTGAAAATTATAGCACATAAGTGAAAAAAAAAATCCATCAATACATAAATAATTTCCCCTGTGCTTTAAACAAAACCCAAGTATTAAAGTATAATGTCCTTGATTGTGTCACATTGTTGGTAGTAGCTCCTCCTGATCTCATGCAGGTGAGTATGCTCAAAATTGATTCTATTTTCATTTACTTTCATAGAGTCCAATATAGATACATGAGCATTCAAAAAGCTATTAAATTATATAAACATTTGCAACCTGAAATTTCATATGCTCCTCCCAATATCATATGAATATATATATATATATATATATATATATATATATATATATATATATATATATATATATATATATATATATATATATATATATATATATATATATATATATATATTAATCCATACTAGTGAAGTGGAGCAACCCAAACTGATCACATCAAACAAGTTTAATAATCCAAAAATCAAGTATAGGTAACATATCACTAATTTCAGCTCCAATAAGTCATTCGTAAGGCAAAAAAAAATTGGGCAGGATGTGGTATGTTTGACTACAATTTCCCACAATATTTAATACTTGCTCTGAAGATACAAGTTCACCAAAAAAAAACTTGACATTGTTCTTTCAAGTATGTGTTGTCCCAAATATGATTACGTTGGTTCACCAAATGACTTCCACATCTGATCTTCCTTCCACCTCATCAGTGTCGTTAATTGCATCATCCAAAGTTTGAGGCGCAGAAATGTCAGATTTTGTAATGCTTCCCATGTCAAAATAATCCCTAGGTCTTGTTCTCACTGCAGCATGCCACTCTAGTTCTGTTGGATGTTGAACATAGAAAACCTGCAGAGCTTG
This sequence comes from Prunus kanzakura, assembly GCA_020521455.1. Lineage (NCBI taxonomy): Eukaryota > Viridiplantae > Streptophyta > Magnoliopsida > Rosales > Rosaceae > Prunus > Prunus kanzakura. The sequence goes on along the minus strand of BPUM01000879.1, from coordinate 225,875 downwards.
TGATCCAAGAATAAATGTATCTGGAGGTGGAAGCAAGTGCATAAAGTTTACCCATGTAAATCCAAATTTATCAGTTTTCAGACCATTACGATGACCCGGATTAATCCAGTCGCAGTCAAACAGCACTACATTGCGTCCATGGCCATAGTCTAATTCAATTATGTCTTTAAGTACACCATAGTAGTCAACAATTCCAGATCTCGGGTTTGGGTCTCGAGCAGTAGCATAACTATCAGTCTGAGAAGACACAAATACACCACTATTTTGTGACTTCAAGCCATCAGCAACTGATTTCACATGGAACCGAAAACCGTTCATAATGTACCTGGTCCAGCGACCAGCCCTTCTTCTAGGGCCACTAGCCAATGCTCGTATATCATCGCTAACTTGTCCAACCCCATTTAGAATTTGGTTGTAGATCTGCACATCAATAGATAATGCAAACATCTATGTCAAAGAAAAGAAGTTGATGACCTTGTTCCCATCCATATATACATATTACAGAGTTACATTTACTTCCCAAGTTACTAAACCTATTTAGATCTATACATCTCAATCAGTTCAACATTAACGATTAAATTCTTACATGTTTGTGAAACCATTCAGGAAATGACTTGTGTGCTTGACGTTGAGATTCTAAAACAGTCACCCGCGGACGTCGAGTGGCCTTTTCACGTTCCACATGTTCCCTACAAATGAACATGAAAGCTAACATCAAATTCAGTATGCAACCACTTTGTCAATTGGCACAATAATTACAATACTTAAAATATTTTTGCCTATCACACCTGATGTAAGGTTGGACTTCAGGAGTGTTCCACAAGACATGTCGATGCGCCCTATCCCACTCTTGATGGTCAAGGTGGAAGGATTCGACCCTCCCGAGGGATTTACCGGGACCTTTAAATATTTCAAACCCTTCACGCATGCCGCTTGCTTGTGCATCAGCATTCCTCCCAGGCTTATTTCGCTTTTGAACTGTGTCATCACCAAGATACATGGCACAAAATGATAAACATTCTTCGACAATATAGCCTTCAACAATGCTACCCTCGGGACGAGATTTGTTTCGGACATATTTTTTTAGAGTATACAAGAACCTGTAAACAGTATAGAATGATGTGAAGGTTACATTGCACTTACATTATATAAGACATACAATAAATACGAATTAATGCAAGGCTGCGAAGCTTCACAGCCATTAGACAAGAAAGAAGGAGGTGGAATACGAAAAGCAGGGGTGGGTGCCTTTTGGTAAGAACTAGAATTCATTTTAGGAGGTTCTCAATTGAAGTCACACTTATAGACTATAGAATATGTAAAGAAAAAACAAATACAAGCATCTTTTGATAAATATTTGATTAACCCATAACTGTTAATTTTTTCTAAAGTATGAAATTGACCAACCAATTTGAACTAGCATAACAAGATTGACAAAGCTATTTTCTTACGTTGTCTATCAATAGTGAGACTGAGAAGGAACAACTTCCCATGTTGTAGTTTTTGGCTTTTTTACCATCAGCAAAGCAGGACAAGTAAAAACAGATAGATAAATTGACTTATCATTCCACGAATAAAACCAAGTCATTTAAGCATACCTCTCAATTGGATACATCCACCTGTAATGAACTGGCCCAGCTATTGCAGCTTCATCTGGAAGGTGAATTAGTAAATGTAGCATGATGACAAAAAACGCAGGGGGTAACAACTTCTCCAATTCACACAATAACACAGCAACTCTTTTAGATAATGAACGAAAGTGAACGGCTGTTCCAACTTTCGTACACAAGTTTCGAAAAAAAGAGCTAAGCTCTAATAAAATCGGAACAGCGTCAGTGGAGAGGGCACAACGTACACCAATTGGAAGTAAGTACTGCATAATGATATGACAATCATGACTCTTTAACCCCACAAGTTTATTCTCTTTCTCTCTAACACATCTAGCAATATTAGATGAAAACCCATCTGGAAGCCTAACTGATGCTAGTACTTTGCACAATAACTCTTTCTCTTTTTTTTTTAGCGTAAAAGCTGTACCACAAAATACAGTACGTTCCCCAATAGTCTTTGGGTGTAATTTATCCTTAATATTAAGCTCCATAAGGTCCAATCGGGCATTAAGTGAATCTTTGTTCTTTCGGTCCATACCCAATAAAGTTCCAAGGACATTCTCAGTAACATTTTTCTCGATGTGCATGACATCGAGATTGTGTCGTATAAGAAGATCCTTCCAATAAGGTAGATCAAAAAATATGCTTCTTTTTTTCCAAGGACTAACACAAGCATTCTTTGTACTACCTCTCTTGCGCTTAGTTTGTATTTGCTTCCCCATTCCAAATTGCCACCTCAACCCACTTAGTGAAGCCAAACATTGTGCACCTGACATAACAATAGGGGGTAACCTTGACTCAGTATGCCCATTGAAAGAACGAGTATATGTCCGATACCTATGAACAATCGGCAGCCATCGACGATGTCCCAAATAACAAAATTTTTTGCCATGCTTCAACCTCAAAGAGTCGGTGCCATATGCACAATGTGGGCATGCTTTCTTCCCTTTAGTGCTCCAACCGGAAAGCATGGCATATGCAGGGAAGTCATTGATTGTCCACATCACAGCAGCACGCATGATAAATGTCTCTTGCTTGAAAGCATCAAAAGTCGGTAACCCATGTACCCACAAAGTTTTCAACTCATCGATCAAAGGTTGAAGATAAACATCTATATAATTACCAGGCGCTTTTGGACCAGGGATAAGCAACGAAAGCATAAGATAGGGTTGTTTCATACATAACCACGGTGGAAGATTGTAGACAGTCATTACAACTGGCCAAGTACTATGTGATAGGCTCATCATACCAAAAGGATTAAACCCATCGGAAGCCAAACCAAGACGAATATTGCGTGACTCAGAACCAAATTCAGGGTATGTGGTGTCTAACTTTTCCCAAGCTGGTGTGTCAGCAGGATGCCTAAGAACCCCATCTTTTTGTCTATGTTCAGCATGCCATACCATTGACTCAGCAGTATGCCGTGACATGTAAAGACGTTGTAGTCGTGGTCCTAATGGTAAGTATCGTAACACGTTATTTGCTACTTTTCTGGCTGTACCACTTTTAGAACCAACACGAGCTTTATATCGACTAGCCCCACACACCTTACAACTTGTATCTTCGACATGACTCTTCCAATATAACATGCAATGATTCTCGCATGCATCAATTTTTTCATAACTCAATCCCAAGTCAGTAATGATCTTCTTTGCCTTAAAAAATGAAGAAGGCAAAGTCTCACCCTTGGGCAAAAACTTCTTGAGATAGGCCAAAAGGTTTGACATAGAGGTATCTGACCAGCCACTCAAACACTTGATTTGATAGAGCCCAACCAAGAATGATAGTTTGCTCTTGCCACAACCAGGGTATAATTCAATTTCACCCTCCTCAACCAAACGATAGAAGTTTTTAGCATCATGGGTAGGTTCTTGGTGAGACTCTAGGCCATCATTAGTATCTGGTAAATTATCAAACCCATGAACACCAAAAGCATCGTGCAACATAGCTGGCATATCACCATATGTTGCATTAGGAATTTCCGTTGCTGGTCTAGTCAACGACTCACCATGCGCCGTCCATGGTTTATTTGCATATATCGGGTCCATGCCATCATAAAGGATATGGTCTAGAACCACCCCCGGTTGCTTCCAAAATCGATTACAACAATATCTACATGGACACTTAATATTACCTTCAAAAGCTGCAACACTTAATGAATGCCCAATGAAATCTTGTAGACCACTCATATAGTCATCGCTCCTTCGATTTAGGAATACCCAACCTTTGTTCATGATACTGAATGAATGATAACTAGTAACAGACATTCTAAGTTAGTAATCAAGACAATTGAAATTGCCAAGATGCATGTACTAGATGATCAACCAAGGAATATTATAACTCAAATATGGAAACAAAATTAAAATTGGCTAATAACCATGTGTAGAATATGAACTGAGGGATACTGTAACTCAAATTTGGAAACAAAACAATCAATTAATTAGTTTTTCTAAATAATAATAACAATTTGAAAAAGGCACCAAAAGCAAAATTCCAAAACTAAAAACAGAAAACCTATAATCAATCTCGTTTCATTTACCAAATTTAATTGAACAAACCACACATATTCAAAACCCAATAACCCCATGCTTGAATTCAACTATTATTTTCATCGACACCAATAAATCAAACCATAATATGCCATCATACCTATAATTTCCACAAATACAAAAATAAAAAAGAAGCCACAAATGAAAACTAACGATGAAATTGAGCATTGAAATTACATACTAATTCCAAGGTGGGGGTATTCTACCAATGTATAACGTGATTTCAATCCTCTCTTGAAGCAATGAGAAGTCAATGGGTCTTCAAGCAGGAACAAGGCGATGGGTCTTCAAGCAGGAACAAGTCGATGGGTCTTCAAGGACTGAGAAGAGGATGGGCTGGTGAAGATGAGTGAGGAAGGTTGAGAAGAGAATGACCGGGAAATGAAATGTTCTTCCCGGGTAAATCTAATGTTTGTGGGCACTGAAAGATGGTGACTAATAGCATTAGCCACTGAAGAACAGTGACTAATATGATTAAGGACTGAAATGAAGAACAGTGACTAATATGATTAAGGATTGAAATGCATTTAGGGATTTTGTCACTGTTTTTTCTATCCGTGCCTAATGGGAAATTAAATACATCAACTTTCCAATATACGGCAGTATTTATGTCTATTCGTTGAAAATACGGATGCTAATAACAATAGGGACTGTTTTGTGTCCCTTGATATTTATAGGTACTGTTTAATAAAGTTCAGTACCAAAAAGCAATTTTTAAGGACTGTTTGTCTATCAGTCTCTAAAAAAAGGGTCCTTATTGCCCAAATTTCTAGTAGTGATAGCTGCGTGGCTATACTATTCAATACTGTCATCTTTACATATAATAGACGACCATTTTTTTAGAAAAACCGTCATCTTTACTTCATAATAGACGACCCTTTTTTAAAACAAACCGTCATCTTTAGATATAATAGACGACCTTTTTTTAAAAAAAAAACCGTCATCTTTACATCATAATAGACAACCCTTTTTTAAAACAAACCGTCATCTTTAGATATAATAGATGACCCTTTTTTAAAAAACAACCGTCGTCTTTACATATAATAGGCGACAATTCTTTCAAAAAAAAACCGTGTCTTTACCAAAAGACGACGCTTTTCACTAACAAGCGTCGTCTTTTAAAAATCAAGGGGCCTTTTTTTTGTTCAGCGTGTTTTAAAAGACGACGCTTGTTAGTGACAAGCGTCGTCTTTTAAAAATCAATCTAACGCTAGTAGTGTATAAGATGATATATCATGATGGTTTTAAAAATACCGTCGTCTTTTAAAACATAACGACGGTTTTAAGATGCACCGTCGTCTATTTTGTGTCGTGGTTTAACTATTTTGTAGTAGTAAAGAAAAAAACCTGTCAATAACCAACCCAACACAAAAAGAGTAAAAGACTACAACCAGGAAAACGAAAATAAAAACAACAATAAACCAAAATTGGAACCATGAATACGCCAAGGAGGAGCACAATAAACACTATGAACCATGAGAACTTACCTGCGCAGCCTAGTAAGAAATCCTGCAAAAGTAATGTCAAAAAGCATATGGGAGACGGATCAGCGATCTACTACCACTAGCACCGATATTATCCTCAACTTAATCTCTTACAAAGCACCTACTGATTAAGTGGTTATACTACTAAATATTGGAATTCATAACAAATGTGTTATTGTAGTCGCCGTTTTTGCTGAATTGGAGGATTGTTCCTTAAAGCACACAGTGTCATCTTTTTCCCTCTTCATATTTTTTTTTTCCTATTTTCCTACTTGGCAATGGTTGGAGTTCAAGAAACTTTTCAGTTGGCATGGTGCTGACTGACTTGAACCATTGTGCATCCACAGCATCACGAACGATCATAAGCCATCTCAAACTTATTAATGTAATCATATTCAAACTTAGTGGGTGAAAACTTAATGCGTACGGAATGCAAACTTATTGGCTGAAAAACTATAGCTTTACCTTTTTTAATGTGATTAGGTAGGTTATTTTCCTTAAACATTATCTTAGCTCTCCTTTAGGTTGCTTTTGGTAAGTTTCCTTCCTAGAACCTGGTGCATTAATTTGCCGGGTTGGTAAATTGAGAGGCATCCAACTGGGACGAGTAAGTTAATGCTTATAAAAATAGATGAATTCTGAGGCTAACCTCACAAATTTTCTTCGCGTTTCTCAGTGAAGAAGAGTGTTTTGTTTGGCAGTATTGTATCGGTAGGTTTTTGAGTCTCTTGATTTGTTTGTTTTCTTGATCAGTCACTTTGTTTCTAAGTTCTTTTTACTGATGTTTTAGTGTTGTGTTAGGGTTTTGTTACAGGTGATTAAAGATCATCATCAAGAATGGTTAATCCAACGGTGGAATTTTTTGGAGGGATCGGCCTTGGAGCACTGGTAGGACCGGGGGGTAATTTACTCTGGGGAACGGTAGGGAAGGGTTTCAACTTTGAAACCTGGCGCACAAACCTCGACTCCATGATAAATTCTTTACTGCCATTGATCAAAGAGATGGAAGACCAGAATAAGACGTTGGTTATTGGAGATGACGAAATAGAAGATCTCAAGCAAAAACTGACAGAGGGTGAAGATCTCGTTGAAGAGTTAAAGAAGGTCAGTTCATGGAGCTCGATGACGCCTCTTCACACGAACCGGCTTGCTGAACTGGACAAGTCTATTAAAAGACTGTTAGAGATACTGAAGGTGCAGGGAATAAGGGATGTCAAGGGGATTTCCCTGTTGGCAAAGGATCACACCAAACAACTTAAGGCCTGCAAAACAGATGTGGAGGGAACCTTGGTTTTGGCGAAGGATCACACTGAACAACTTAAGGCCTGCAGAAGGGATGTCGAGGAGACTTTGGTTTTGGCAAGGGATCACTCTGATCAACTTACCGACTGCAAAAGCCATGTCGAGGATACTTTGGGTTTGGCAAGGAAGATAGACGCCAAGCTCGACAAATTTGAACGGATTGGTCTGGTACAAGGTGACGAAGGTACATAATTTTTTTAGTTTTTTGTTTTTTAATGCAAGCGATAGTCTAAACTACAAGGAGAATGAGGTTTTTCATGGGAATTTGAACCTACTAGCCTGCAAGTCAGGGCTGTTAGATTCCAATTTATTTTTTTCGTATAGAGAGAACGAAAAATGTTATTGGATAGAGAGTGGCTCACTTCTCTTTTTGTGTTGTTCTTGTGATTTTGGTGGTGACTGTGACAGTGGCATGTTTGGTGGAACGGAACGCTCTAAGAAAAGCAGTTAAAGAGTTGACCCCTGCTGTTGACAAAACGTTGATGAACCCTCGCTCCTTTTCTTATGAATATTGGGAAAGGATTCGTCCCTATCTACACTCCCTCCGGCATTGGTTCGACGGACAGCAGCGGGCAGCGGAAGACAAAGGATGGGATCGTATCTCATTTGAGGAACTAAAAAGTTAACAATACAAATAGAGCAGGGTGTAAAGCTAGCTCGCAAGTGCTCCGATGTCGATGTTAGTGAATGGAGCCCCGGCAAAAAGAGTAGATACGCCGCCACAATTCTTGATTTGGAGAAATCTCTTGAAGCACTTGTGCTCCGTTTTAAAATTCTACCAAATGTTCCTGTCCAAACGGAACATCCACATCCGCAAGGCACGTGATGTAACCTAGTCTTCATTTTGTATCAAAAAAATCTTTCATTATGGGTGATAAGGTTTTTTCCTGGACAACTACTTCATACGTACATTTCTATCTCTACTCTACATGCCATATAGTAAGACAAAATGTATATGCACAATTTCTGATTTTTCTTCTTTTACTTAAAAGGAACGAAGACGGGACCAAAGACGAAGAGAAGAATAATCCAAATTTGTATAAAAAAAATTTCAAGTACCATACTACCATACACAAAAACAGCCTAGAAATTGTGTATACATGTACAATGATTTCCCAATTGTCCGTTGGAAAATTATGGTGATGTGTTCAAAAAAAAAATTACTAAATAATTTATGAATAAAATTCACCATCTAGCCAAATTCACATAACCATCACTAGAACCGTCATTAAATTTGCTCCAAATTTATCATATAAATACACAAACATACAAAGAATTTTATGGATCTATAATTAATCATCTTTAGTTATATATCTGCCTGGTTTTGAAGAGGATTTGTATAAATGGGATTTATCAACTTGTCTTATTGACGCAAAGTTATAATTACGAAATCTCCCTTGCTTGACACATGGCCTCATGGAATTGGACAACGCCAGCAAGTAATAGATTACGTACAATTTTTCCTTTCAGTTTTGTTTGGAATTCTGTAGAGTAGTATAGTTAAGTAATTCTTATCTCCATCCGTACCCCAATCCATCACCTACCTACACCCCTTCCTTCACTCCACTTCCATCTCCCCATGTCTCCAACAAAATCATTTGCCAGGGGAATGTCCCTCTACCTTCTATTTTTTCCTTCTTTTGCATAAAGAATAAAGGCAGGACCAAAGAGAACAATTATTAAAGTCACGTGCCGTACAAAGTATAAACACACTTCGTATGCCGGAAAACATAAAACATACATAATTAGAGAAACAGGGACAGATGAGGTACAACAAAAAGGGAGGGTGTGGATTATCATGCGTCTGGTAGAATATCCACCACCACTTACAACACTTAGATAGCATTAAAAATCAAATTCCCCCACAGTAAAATAAAACAATATACAACTATGTGTTATAAAATATATGACAACTCCAAGGAGCATATGATGATAGCATGATGCCTTCCCCTTGTCTCATTATCTATGCTAATTTATCACATACTCTTTTGCACATTCTCTTTTCTAGTTTTTCACCAACAGTAAAAATTCTTTCTCACCTTACTACATCACATACTGGAACTAAATTGCATACACTATTTCCCCGCTGCTATCGACATCAAGTTCAGACTCTGAATCCAAGTCATCCATATCATCGTCCATATCTAGGCCGTCCGTCATGTAAGAGCTAAGACCAAGGGTTCCAGCTGCTGGTATAGTGGCCTCCGCAATTATTTGCATGATTGCATCTAGGCTTTGCATGGGTTGATCAGGCTCTTCAAAATGGCTGCCGGTTGTCATCTCGTCCATCAAATCTGCTGGGAGATTCTTCAAGAACCACGAGTGGTTCTTTATCTCAGGAATGGTAATCCTCTGTTACATGTGCATTCATAAACATGGGCAGAGTCAACAAAAAAGAACGGAAAAGAAAGAATCTAGATTCTCAAGTTCTCTACAAATGGAATTCCCCAAAAGCAACAACTTTCAAGATAATTCTCTCTAAGTATTTAAGTTTCTAATTCTCTGTTGTATTACTAAGATGTAACAAGTCCATCTATTCCTCCAGTTCTGGCACTATGTGCTCAACAATGGGAAACTGGAGAACTGCTGAAAGCTGCCATGAAAAACACACGGCCTCAGATATACCCTTGCACAAAAGCAGTGAAGTAATAAAAAAATTCAGGGAGTTATACAAGCATGCCTTTGGTAGGCTTTCCATGGAGCATGAAAAGTAGTCAGATTACCTTTCCTTTCGGAATAAAATGTCAAGGGAAAGTAATTTAATTTGATCTTCACTCCCACAGTCACTTCAATGTCTTATGCATTATTATATTGTAAGATTCTAATAGCAAAGAGCCTTAATCGTCTCATTTAAGGTGGTTATGGCCACTTTCCTCTTTCTGAGAATCTTATTTCAAATCATTTTACTGTCCTCGATCATAAAAAGTATTTCAAACTCTTATAATAAAGTTCATGACATTTGAACAACTTTAATTTCCCTGGTCGGCTTATCAAACAGCCACTTAAAGTAAAGAACGGGTTATCTTATTCCCCAATAACTCAATAACTCCAAATATTTGCACGCAAATGCAGAGAAGAAACTTATTCAAAAGAGATAAAAGGTACATAGAGCTATAACAGAAACAGAGGTCAGAAGAAAAAATAATTAAAAAAACAGCATCATAAACTGAGAAAATTTGGAAAACCATAAACACCCAAGTTTTTCTTTTTTTTGGGAAAAAATTAGACACCCAAGTTTAATAGAAGGAGTGCAGAACAAACAAGGACTCAGAGAAAAAATAAACTAACCGCAGCAGGATCTGGGACAAAAATTCTCGATATCAGTTCTAGACATTCGCGAGATATTTGAACAGAATCTGGAATGGAATATTGGACACTGAGTATTCTCTGCATGGAGATGATAAATAACACATCTCAAATCAAGCAATTTACATTAAGAAACTTTATTTCATGCTAAGGCTAAATGACATACTTGTATAGTCTTCCGGAAATCCTTCGGTTCATCAGGATCCTCAAAAGGATATGCTCCCACCAGCATCACATATAAGGTTACCCCACAAGACCATACATCTGCAATCTGATGTTGTAACACAAGATCAACATAGAAAAACTTCTCGATTCAATGACAAGGATTCACATTATTTGAAACTTATAAAACTTAAAACTTCTTAGATATGAAAAGGAAAGGACAAAAAATGGTTTAAAGAATAAGATATGCAAGACAAGTGTTTGTATGTCCTGTTTAAGCTCCGAATTCACACATGAGAAGTAAAGCCAATAAAATGCATACAGGCAGGCCTAAAATGAAATCAGTAACTAGTAGATGCTTTATCCCAATAGCATAAAAGCACAACATGAAAATTAAGGAACAATTATCTAACATGAAGAGATGATGAAGGCCAACTCATGTCTATTTCTTATCATAAAAAAGGAGGGCACTTTAACATCCACATCTGAATAATTAAGGGGAATTATCTGGTGCAATGGTAAAAGTCTGGCTGTCAAGTGCAATCACGCATTTTGACTCTTGAGAACTGCCACTTCATGGGAAAGGAACACGGTTAGGAACTTAGGATTATATCTAGATATTCCGTGCCAGGATCCCAAGTTAATACAACAAAAAACAAGGTAATTGCTCTTTTGTTTTCTTTTACCGTTGTACACCCATTTATTTGAAGTTGAAAATTGTATGAGCCAGCAAAAACAAATCATGTTTTAAATGAACCATGTAAAATAAGTAACTAAGAAACAATAAGTCATTTAAAACAAGACTATAAGCTTTGAATTAGTCACAGGGCTAAATGTTTATTTGAATTGGAAAGTAAAGCTTGAATGGTGAGAGAGGACATATTGGACAGAGAAACATGAGCATTTATTCAAATTACAGTCCAACAAAGTTAAAACATATTTAAATGGGAAATCAAGGAATATATTAATCAAACATTTGTCAAAACTCAGTGTATGGTCTACTCCAGAACAGAATGCTATCTATTTATTAAACAAGACTTTTTGGTTCAAACAATCAGGGAAATACAAATTCAGTAAAGTAAAAACAAGAGACATCATAACTTGATAAATGATTAATAAAATTAACGAATTCTTATACCTTTCCGTCATATTCTTGCCTCAGTAATACTTCTGGAGCAATGTATGCAGGAGTTCCAACAGTAGATTTTGGTTGTGAATGAAGCACTGAAGACTGACAAAATACCCACAATCAAATACGTGAAAATGAATACCAACTAGGCTAACTATACCGAAACCACATCATTGATTACCTTGAGAGCTCAAACCCCTCTGAAATTAATGTCTAAATAAAGTCTCTAACAAGAAGACCAAGGGTCTTGGGTCAAACCAACCTAAGATCAATTCAAAATACAAGGCAACTGATACGCAAGAATCTTGTGACTTCTAGATGAGAAGTTCATTTCAAGTTAGCGTTGGGTTCCCTTTATTTCAATTAACGATATGAACACAAAGCATATGTCGAATAAGCAAGAAAACCAAAAAACAACTAGTACCTTTGAGTAGCCAAAATCGCATATTTTCAAGCGAGGAGCTGGACTGCCATCCAACAAAGTGTTTTCCAACTTCAAGTCTCGGTGACATACTTGCTTCAAAAGGGAAAGTAATAATTCAAATAAATTGTCTAGTCAGCATCCAACAGAAAAATAGATAAAGTCTTACAATCATCTGAAATGAAAGATTTAAATACCATTGCATGGCAATAACTGACTCCAGATATAAGTTGTTGAAAAAAGAAGCGAGCCTGGACCAAAAAAATAACACACATCTTCAACATATAAAGTAAAAAAAAGAAAAAGAAAGACAAGGAGAAATTATTGATATTGAAATGAGGACCTCATCCTCACTGAAGCGCCCTGCATTGCATATTCGTTCAAACATCTCTCCTCCAGAAGCATATTCCATCACAATGGCCAGATGGGTAGGCGTAAGAATGACCTATACGTAGCAGTCAATTAGCTTAACGTCACTAGAAAGACGTAACAAAAATCGTATCATCAAGAAGCAGCTAACTAACCTCTTTGAATCTAATGATGTTGGGGTGCCTCAGCGACCTATGATTAATTATTTCTCTTTGAACATTTTCATCAATCTGCAAAACACAGCACCACGATGAGAAACAAATACTCCAAAATCACCACATTACATCAACACCAACAGCAATTGTTTCCACTTGCAAGTGATGCATTGCATACACACTAAGCATATCTAAATAACTAACCATATAAGAACTTTTCAATATCTATTTTCACCCAGGCTTTAATTTATGTTAATCAAAATGTTGTTCAGTTTCTCGTACATCAAATTAGCTTCGTTAACATTCTAAAATTTAATCATCATGCCTTAATTAATAGGAAATAAGCGCGCGTACCAAAAATTAGTTCCAAAATCGATCAGATACCAAAATTAGAAACTAAAAAGATAAGCATAATAACATCCACGACTGAAAAAGGCTAACCCAAATCTGGCAAAAAACACTAAACAAAGGCTAACCCAAAATTTCCATAAATGGATGTTACAAAAATCAACTAAAACGCCGATAGAAAATGAAATTCCAAAACTGACCTTGTTACCGCGCTCGATATACTTTACTGCAACGAGTTCCCTGGTCTGCTTGTCTCTCATCAACCTGGCTACCCCGAAGTTTCCGGACCCGATATCTCGGACGAAATCGTACCGGTCGCTGTCGTGCATGATCGGCATGTCCATGGCCGGCCCGACAGTCATCGCCGCCCGATCCATTTTGATAAAAGTACGACTTTGCCCCAACCAAAGCTGGTTACATTAGAGAGCGAAGAATCAGAAAGAGTATACGACGTCGTCTGAAGTAAGCTTCTGGTTAATCGCAATCAATATAGAGAGAGAGCAAGACTCGGCGAGCAGATCAGTGAACACGGTCCGATTAGATCCGCTGCGAGTCGGAAGACTCTGTCGCGAACTCGGTTGAGGCGTTGTGAAGCGATTTTTTTCCGATCGGCGATGGATTGATATCTGAGAAACAGCGAAGGGGGATGACTTGGGAGAGAGGGAAATGATGTTACCAATGGAGATATCTAACTTGGATGAGACAAGAGAAGCGGCGTCGTTTTTGTGTGTTTCAGTGGTAGGCTCAGAGGAAGACGACGCCGTTTGGTGGAGGTTGCTTTCGTTGCTTTCTTAGCAGTATGGGTTCCCTCCCTTTCCTGGCGGCTGGTTGGTTGGTTTGCTTGTCTGGTTTTGTCGATTATGATTGGCTCCGCCTTCTCCTTGTAAATGACTGAAAGGCCCTTAATTCGGATAATTCTGCCAAGAGGAAAGGTCCACTGTGACGCGCCACAGGCTACGATAATTTGGGCAAGGATCCAACGGTGGGTGTTAATAATTCTAGAGTGGAGACGTTAATCAAGTGAAGGGTGAGTAATCGTGCAAAAGCACGCTAAGCATATTGAAACAGCGGAAGGATATTCAGTGGAATCTATTAGCCCCAGTTTGGCAACGCAGGTTCCGATGACGTCGTCAAGGATACCAACTCACAAAACGGTCAAACATAACCAAAGATAAGGGGTGGTTCTCCTTAAGTACCCCTCTCCTCACCGAGGTGATACATTAATCATTTCTAGGGTTCCGCTTTCTAACTTCGATCTTGGAAAACTGGCGGAATTAGATGAGATAATCGGAATTTTATTTTTTTAATATAAGCAATAGTCTAAACTACAAAGAGGATAGGGTTTTTCATACACACTAACAAGTTGTTATGGGGGTTCGAACCTGAGACCACTCGTTTGCAAGTCAATGTTATTTTTCAATGGGCTAGACCCCATTAGCTCTTATTTGATATTGTCTCTTTTTATTTTTCTGAAATTGGTTAGAAAATTGAACCAATTCGGCTCAATCGGTTCAGTCCTCAATTTGAAAAGTTAACCATGATACATGTCCTCATCATACTTATTTATTTATAACGTTTTATCAAATTTAAGCGGATGCACTTATAATTTATTTTCACGCACATGATTATATACGGAACTGAATGGTGAAAATTTATTAAAAGATAGTTTACTATGTAAACTTGGCGGTATAAACAAAAATTAGAATCCTCAAGTCGACGAGGGTGGTTCTCTTGCAAACAATTCATATTGTGATCGTCGTTGGTGTAGGAAGAGAATAGATTAGTTAAAAAATTATAGGATGAGTCGAGAAGTTAGAGTGAGGTTTTTAATTAGAATTTGTGGTTTCTGGAATGATTCGAGATTGAAGGTAGCTTTATTCTGATTCAGGTTCTTATCTTTCACTTTCAATAGGCTTTGTCTGTTCCTCGTCCCCTTTGGACGGTTGGCCAAGATATAGCATAAAAGTTGAATAAAAAATCATAAGCAAAGGGATAATGGTTTGTGGCCAATTGTGCAATGAATGGGACGTTGATTTCAGGTCTTTTTGTTTTACTTTTTTCCTAAAGGTATTTGATCTGATGAAAAGGATATATATGATAGATGCATTTACATTCAAAAGTACGTCTATTTCCTACCGTTAATTATATCAGTTTGAAAATTTGAATGTATTCCATATATGCAAGGATTTCTTCTTATATTTTTCCAATGAAGATTATGCCCTAAATAGCGATGGACAAAAATAAAATTCAAGAGAGTATGTAACATAAAAGGATTGGAATTGTATATATATATATATATTTTTTTTTTAAAGCAAGTTTAATCTTACGTGACATATATGTCAATTGCACCAAGACTTTTTGAGATATAAATTTCACTCACATGATATGATTTAAAGTTCGTACATATCTTATTCGCACTCATGATTCAGCAAAAGCCAAATGTCTCGAGTATGAGAAATGTTAAGATATGTTATAGAAAATGATAAATTTTATATATTTCAATGAGGTGTAAAGCACTAAATTTAAACAGACAAGATATATTAGAAAATGAAAGAACGTATATAGCATGATGGAGGTTGATGGAGGTTGGCGGAGCTGATTGAGGCTTGATGGAGTTGACTACACTATGGAGTGAAATTAGGCATGATTAGTTTTTCTAGTTAAATCTTGCCATTGAACAAAAAGTGTCACACACATACCATAGTCTAAAACTTTGTGGTTTAACTGAAAAAATATATCATGTCTCCATAAACTATTGATTTATAATTATAATAAATAGAAGAATACTCTTTTCACATGTGGTGTGGGACAGGAGGAGATGATAACTGTGAAAATATTAGGGGTGGGCATTATTACCGAAAACCCGACCGAACCGGCCGAACCGGACCGTTTTTGGTGGTTTGGTTCGGTTTTTATAATAAAAAATGTATGAACCGGTAAAATAACCGGCCGAACCGGCCATGAACCGGGTTGAACCGGTTTAATTTTCTCCAAACCGGCGAAAACCGGACCGGACCGAACATTTTAAATTATAATATTTTAAAATGAATTAAAACATGTGGCAGCGGCTGATTCGTCCATTTTAAACCCAAGTCTACACCTTGCCACACTCGATCGCTCTCTCAAACAAACCTTAACCTAACATTTCATTTCTTCAGCCGCTTCCAAAAATTTTTTTCACTTCTCTCTCTCGATCAGATCTGCTGCTCTCTCACTCAACCTCCTCTCGCTCAAACAAACCCTAACCTAAGTTCTAACATTTCATTTCTTCAGCCGCCCTCTCGAGTCTTACCTCTGCCTCTCACCTCTGCCTCTCTCAATCACTCTCACCTCTGCCCGTGAAACTCATCCAGATTCATCACTCAATCTCTCTGTCTCAGCCGCTCTTTCTCAGTCACTCACTCTCACTCTGTCTCACCCGCTCTCTCTCTCTTTCTCTTTCCAAATTTTTCTCACCCGATCTCTCTGTCACTCTCTCTCTCACCCGCTCTCTCTTAGTTTGAGGTATATGTGTAAACCCTAAAAATTTAGGGATTTGATAATTTTTTGTTCATTATATTTATCTAATCTGACTCTTGTGATTTTTTGGTGGACAGAATTGACTTTGGGAGCATAGGAAACGATTGGCTTGCTCTAGGTAATTTCTCTTATCTGAATCTGTTTTTGTTTGATTTATTTCTGGTGTTGTTGTAATTTCTGGTAATATGTAGGATCATAGAATTGATTTTGGGACATAAATTATTGTAATTTCTGGTGTCGTTGTTAATCTGTTCCACAAATGCAAAAACCCCATTTGATTTTTGTTTTCTCTGTAATTGAATAATAGCACATGCATGTTGCATATCTGTTTCTCTATTCTGGTATTGTTATGAGATAGGATCTGGACTATATTGAAACGGTTTTTTCTCTTTTCGTCTCTCACTAGATTTTGTTACTTAAAAAAAAAAGGTTATGATTTGTTGATAGTTAAGGATGAAAAGGTAGTGATTTGGTCATGCAATTTTGTTTTTTAATTGTGGGTGAGATCTGTATCCAGCAGGTCATCACTTTACCCTGCTTCATATACTAATTTGTTGAAATCCAATTGTTATTTGAACAAAAAGACCCTAATTTTCCAAGCAGACTTTTTATTATTATTTAGCTTTCTGTTAATCCATTTTTTTCATTCATATTTTACTTGTTTAATTTTTTGTTTTAAATGTCTATTTTATTTTGGATACAGGGATGCAAGCCATCTCCAATGGAAATTGCAGGCACTCCAAGAAATATGAGTGCATGTTCCTCTATTCAACAAAGCCCACAATCCTTGGCTTTCCCAAGTCCTTTAAATATGCAAAATTAAACAACCTGGAAAAACGTAAGGAACCCTAAAACTTGAATTGACCTGGAAATCTGACTAAAAAAGAAGAATGGGCCTGGAAATCTGACCAAAAAAGAAGAATGGGCCTGGAAATCTTACCAAAAAAGGAGAATGGGCCTGGAAAACTTAAAAAAAAAACCTTCAATTTTTGCTTTTTGTTGGGCCTCGGCAGACATCCAAACCAAACCAAACCGGCCCGCCTGATTCGGGTTTCGATTTAACTCGAAAATGGGCTTAAGAAACAGGTGTGCGGTTTGCCATTTGGGCCTGCCGACATGGTCCGGTTCGGCGTACGGTTTGGGCCCATAACCGATCCGACCCGACCCGTGTGCAGCCCTAGAAAATATAAGGATTGCTTCAAGTGAAGACAGAGTGAAGGATACGATTCTCTTTCTATAACTATAACTGAGAAGTATTATAATTTCAAAGATGCTTCCCTTTTTTTTAATTCAAAGAAATATGAAGTGTGTAGAAGGCTTGTGGAAGATGAAGAACTTAAATGCGAGCTAGCTACGGATCATCATTTGGTCTTAAGTTTATGGCCGAAGTAGGTAGTTCGATGTCCAATGGGTTAAACTTCAATTCGGTCCCTTTTTTAAGTTCAGCCCCCTCTTGATTTGGATAAGATTTGAGTTTAAGATTTGAAACTATCGGCTCACTCACGGTCTGACTCGTCTAAACCGTTTGGTCCTTGTGTGCATTTACCACATTATGGTTTGCTTTTATTATTCTTCTGTGATATGGGTTTTAGCATGTGATGATAATTTATAGTTTACTCTTCTTTTGTGATCTGTTGGCAATATTTTGTGACTCAGATCGAAGGAGTCATTCTACAGTGAGGCTCTTATATATGGTTCTTAGGTGAGGTCATATCTCTTATCAGTTGGATCAGGCTAACCAATTTGATCAAATGATTAAGAGATAGGATCTCACCTAAGGACCATATATAAGAGCAAGTCTACCGCAACAGTTTGGCCCATGCAAGGAGGGGCCTTAGGCCTGCGAGACAACTTCAACACGCACAAAGCATGCCGGGCAAGACCTGGGGGCCACCAACCCGAACAAGCCCAAAGGCAGATCCAACCCGTGCTATTGCCTAGACTTGCTGGCATCAGCGCCCTTTTCAAATTTGTTTTCCACTGCTACAAGATATGTGGCAGCACCTAGGGCATCTGATCAAATTTTCCACTACAATCCAACGACTGTTATTTTTTATGTAATAAAAATTGAAAAAAAATCTAAAAAATTATGATTTTTTTTTTTCTATAAAGTTTAAATAATTAAATTTAAATTTAAAATTTAAGTATAAAAACTAGAAAATAAATTAAATAGAATAGTAATTATCATGGCCCTTACCCAAAGGGGTGGAAACAAAATTGTAAGGACTACCACTATTCATGTGAATAGTGACAACCCTTGTCTTGCCCTTACCCATAAGAGCACCTCCAGTGCTGTTGGTTTGCCCGGGCAGGAGGGGGCCTAGGCCCAGCTTTTGGCTCCAACGCACAAAGGGAAGATCAGGCAGTTGATGAGGGCCACAAGCCTGGGCAGGCCCAAAGGCAAATATTGCCTGGGCTCTTACCTGGGGTTGCTGACGTCATTGATGATGTCAGCAACTAAAAAAATCGAAAAATAATACCAAAATTTATATATATAAATACCTGGTCTAATTTTTCACTTCTCATGCCAAAATTAATGGTTTAAGCATAAAAAATATAAAATAAATTAAAATAAATAGTAATTGCCCTTGTCCTTGCCATTTGAGGTGGAACCAAAAAAGGCAAGTCTGATACTATTCACGTGAATAGTGTCAAACCTCACCTTGCCTTTGCCTTGTCCTTGCCCTTTGGGGTGGAGGTGCTCTAAGGCTCTCACTATAGAATTCTTGCAGATGAAAGGCAACATGAACTATTCAATCAGTCTAGAATATGTTGCTTCTCCATTTCAGAAACCAAATTCACGTGTGTTGATTCTTTGAGGACTGGGCTTGACTTGAGACCAGCCAGATTATGAATAGGCCTGCCTACAAGAAATCTAGGCCCAATAAATATACGTTAACTCACAAGTCACTTCACTTCTAGTGTAGAAGAGAACCGTTGCTTCATATAAATTCAAAAGAAGTGCTTAACTAACAAGCAAGCCGTCTTAGCTCAGCTGGTAGAGCGCGTGGCTTTTAACCACGTGGTCGTGGGTTCGATTCCCACAGACGGCGATATCCATTTTCTGCATTTTCCTTTTTATCCTCTCCTTTTTGCCCTTTGTGCCGAAAACAAGTACGACGAGAGTACGACTATGTAATAGTTGAATAGTGGAAAACAAACGGTAGTGGGAAACACGTAGATCAACCATTAAAAAGCAACATCACAAGATAAAAAGAGAGATAGTAATTGCTTTTGAGATGAGATGGGACAGGTGTAAGTAAGTACCTCTTCTCCTATGCGGCGTACCGCTTTTCTTTAAGGAGGGGCAAAATTCCCTTTTCCCTCTACACGTAACAATTAGCAATCATCCAAACCCTCACCAAAATTTATACACCCTTCCCTTACTCCGGATGCATCCGAAGTCTTGTGTTTAAATATTTCTATACGGGAATATAATCTCCGGAGTCTTGTGTTTAAATCTTTTTATACGGGATTATATTCGTAATTAATGTCTGTTCTTTATACTTTTCTAATCACCACTATTATCTCTTTATTCTCTGTTTTTAAAAAAATTAATTAGCTCGATTATACCAACGGAGTCTAGCCCTGACATTGACTTACAAACTAGAGATCTGAGATTCAAATTCCTACGACATCTTAGTTATGTGTCTCCATATACACCATAAAACTCAATTATTGTCAATCTTTGCACCGCTCACCCAATATTGTTGTCTCTGACCTTGATTATTGTCTCCATTTCGATAAGTGGGACATATAGATCTAGAGTTCAAACATATTTCCAAATCGAACAAGCATTTACACTTAATCAAATCAATATACATTAGCATACAGCTAGCTAGCAGCAATACAAAAACCAGAAAATGAACTTGGACCGCACAAAATATATTATTGTTCCAAAACATCATTACCAAAATAATTAAATTACTCCAAACCAAGATAATTAAGCAAAAGCAGAAGGTGCCTCATTGCCTCAAATCTTCAAAAGACTTGATCAATCTATATTTGGACAGACAGAATACTTAGCATAATGAAGCTGGGGGCCTTCTTGCTATTAGGGCAAATATTCTTTTCCAGTTGCAGGGCATGAACAAGAAAGAATTCGTGGACGTAACTCATTTGGATAGGCAAACTATTTCTGATACTAACTAGACCCATTTTTTCAATGCAACTAATTTATAAAAGAAGAATAATGGAATTGTTTGTGTTTTCTTTAACTGGGTACCTCATGAAATAATTCGACGAATAATTAAAATAAATAGGTATTTATTATTATCCGATCCAAAATTCTCCAACCTGATCTAGACATAGATACTGTTTCAAACATAGACAAAACTCGAATTGCACTTCTTCAACAGAACCATATTCCTTGAACGTACAACATTTACGTGGATTCTAAAGAGAATTCATGCAAATCACTGGTATATATTCGTATTCTCTTCAAAATATTACAAGCGTAGGGCCTCCATAATGACATGAATATAAGAAACCAACGTAGGACAACTTGTGATAAAACGAATTGGGTCTCGCAAAAGAAATTAGTTCATCCAATCCCTGTTAACTCCTTAAATGAAAAACAAAGTTACGGCGTGCCTTTTTAAAAATTCATAGTTCTGCTCTCGATTAAACTCCGAATTAACTTTTCGACCAAAATAAAGAACTCCAAATCGACTTTCTTAATTTTTGTTTGAAGTAAGTACTTTTAACAAGCTTGTATATTTATAATAAGGATCCAAGGGAAAAGCAAGTCAAGGATTCTTAAAAAAGATGGAATTATATAAATAAATTGTAGAATTAAAACACAATGGAAATGGATGGCTGCAAATAGTTGTCATGTTGAATATGAGAGAGCATCTTTTCGCAATTTGTCCTGAGAGAAAATAAACAAAAACCAACCAAAGCCCATCATCATCCATCCCCAAAAGAATCCTTATCCCCAACAAGGCTAAATTACAAGAAACACCCTATTTTTAGTTGCCATGCGCAAAAACCGGATGCCCTGGACACGTGTCGGTTGCATGGTGAGGAATCTTACGACAGGCGCAAAATCGATCGAAAATGAGCCATGAAATTCCGGACAAAAACCACGATTATGTCATTCTTCTATTAACGGACGAGACCGCACCGAAGAGGAACCTCACCGCTCCGGATTTAAGGATCGTGCACCACGTGTCGGTATCTGGTTTGCGGTGACACAACTCCTGCTCTGCTGTGTGTGCTTAGCGTTGCCCTGGGACCCTTAACGAATGAACCATAAACGGTCTAGGAAAAGTTGCTTTACTTAAAGGGAATCAAAATCTTTCACATGGCAAACGTTTTGTACTTTTTTTTTACTTTTTTCGCTATTTTATTTTTTATTTTTTATTATTTTATGTTGGGTTCTAATTACCTAATTAGGGATAATTATTTCCATTTTATATTAAAGCAAGCATAGTTGGTATGTACTTTTTGCATAAACTAATATAATTAGTCACTAATTAAAATATTTTTTAATGAAATTATGTGATTAGCTAATATAATCAGAAAGAACCACAATTTTCTAGATGCCCCTTGGAGGTGTTGTTGGTTGGGGGGTGCATAATTGACACACCAACAAACAAGTATTAATAAGTGCACGGTAAAATTCTCATCAAAAGAAAATTACTTTTTTAATAAAAAAAATATTGATGGAGGGTCACTAGCCAACAAATGATTCGTAGAAATGAATGCTAAAACCACTCATGCTATCGGCAAGGGCATAGTTGGTAATCGATTATGTTATTTTCAGTATAAGTCGTTTACCGACGCGGTGATCCGTCCAAAACTGGCCTTGAGAGGTATATCTTGGTAATATGATTAGACAGCTAACTCTAATAAATTGTTCCAATGCTTTGTCAATTTTATTTATCCGGTTCATGATAAATCTAATTATTTCACACTAAATAAATTTCTTTACTTTTCTTTTGGGTCTAACATAAATATCTTTACTTACATAATAGAAGTCATTTTTCTTGGTGGTGGTGGACAAAATGCTACGACGCGCAGCTTGTTATCGTAGCTTGTTATTGCAATTTGTTATTATAATTATGTCAATAAACACGTGTCAAGTAGTGAGAATGATGGTAAAGATGCACCTTAGGTTAAAGTAGTGAGTAAAAAATATTTCCATCGGTATTTCTTTTCTTTAAAAATCATGAAAATAATATCTAGATTTTTAATTGTAGCACACAAAGGTCCTCATTTCAATAACTCTCGCCCTACGTCGACATTCCCTAACAATTATTTTGTTGACTAGCTCGAGGTCATTTGGCATCAAAGGATTTGTCGATTAGATACAACAGAGTCTAGTTTTTGTTGGCGCATTTGCCAAAAATCATGATGTTAGAGCATCCGCAATGATGCTCTCTATTTCTTAGCTAAAATTTAGCTAAAAATATAATAAAGCTATTTTAGGAGCTCCCTAAAAAATTTCAACTCCAACCATACTCCCTAATTTGGAGAGTCATAAATGCTATAACTCTTTTTTGATTGGTCCATCTCTATTAAAAAATAAAATAAAAAATAGTTAGCATTAAATAAAAGTTTGAAATACTTATTAAATAAGGCATCATTAAATTATAGGGAGCCACTAGGAGTACTTTCTCTCTCCTCAGATTTAGAAGCTCCTAGAGGACTCTCTATTTTAGGAGGTGGATAGGGAGCATGGTTGGAGTTGCATTTTTACAATTCCTCCCTAAAATTTGTCTAAGGAGGTGGTTTAGGGAGCCCATTGCGGATGCTCTTACTATTTTCCGAACTAACTATTCAATTCATCTCTCTATTATTCTTGCAACTAACTATATTTTTGTTAATTCAGTTATTTATCATAATGATACCATTATCATTCTTAGAGTTTTAATTTTTTTCATTTTAAATAAACAAAGGTTCAATAATCTTCAATTTTTAAACGCAAAAGAGAAAAGTTCTTGTTTGGATAGTTGTTGTCGCACGTCAACATCCTTTAACAGTTATTTATTGAGTGGCTTGAGGCCATTGAACGAGAATGGGTTTATTGTTTGGGAACTATAAATTCTAACTTTATTTGCAGATTTGGATGCATCGTAATGGTCGAGTGTCTATTATCACTTTTTTTTTCTTTTCGGGAATGGCCTCAATGGGCTTTCATTCATTGGCAATTGCCGACTATTAGTGGATATAGATTCAAAGTTGTTATAGATACGATTCGTGTTGTTGTGCAACTGTCTTGGCGTATACAAAAGATTGTGTAAGATACATGCCCTCTTCCTCGCCTTAGATGTGAGAATTTATTTACTATAATCTTATATATCTTTCTAACATAATAATAAACAAAGGTTCAATAATCTTCCATTTTTAAACGCAAAACAGAAAAGTTCTCGTTTGGATAGCTGTTGTCGTACGTCAACATCCTTTAACAGTTATTTATTGAGTGGCTTGAGGTCATTGGATGAGAATGGATTTATCGCTTGACAACTATAAATTCTAACTTTACTTGCAGATTTGGCTGTATCGTAATGGTCGAGTGTCTACTATAACTTTCTTTCTTTTCGGGAATGCTCCAGTGGGCTTTCATTTTTAGGCAATTGCCGATTATTGGTGGATATAGATTCAAAGTTGTTATAGATACGATTCTTGTTACTGTGCAACTGTCTTGGTGTATACGGAAGATTGTGTTATGTACATGCCCTATTTCTTGCCTTAAATGTGAGAATTTATTTACCATAATGCTATATATCTTTCTAACCCCCCAGAAAAAAAAACTATCCTATTTCTTTTCCTCCAAGATATTTACATAGCGTGATTGGAGGCATTGATTTATTTCTCTTACAATGCAATGTTGTTGAAGCCAAGTATTTGTTTAATTTTTGTTTTTCATGTTAAGGAGTAACAATTTTTTTTTTATATAGTATTATTAAAGAGTAAAAACAAATTATCTATATATATAAAGCAAAAGGCAGAGAATGGTGAAACATTCAAAATATCAAAAAATGCCCTTGGGTAATGCAAACATTAAGAATTGAAATTATTAATTAAATGAGGATAATATGGTAAATTCACATTTTTTTATATTTAAAAAAATTAAAATTAAAAGAAAATTAAGATAATGTATCATATTTTTTAATTCTAAAATAAATTTTAAATTTTTTTAATAAAAAGTCTCTTGCAGGCACGGAAGCGTGTGTGGAAAGACTAGTAATTTAAAAAAGAAAAGCAAGTTTAAGTGAGAAAAGTAGAGGATCAAAAAATGAAGCACAAATTCTGACCCCAAAAAAAAAATTCAACCCAAAAAATAGAAGTTTACCCTTGATGACCAAAGTGCCCTCAATCTTCTCGCATTAATACGGCAAGGTCAACGATTCCTTTTAACCCACCTAATAAAGAATCTTGAACAGGGCACCCCACAAAATACCAACCGAAAGTAAAAATAGAAAAAAGAAAAGAAAAGAAAATTACAATAATTATTACATTTTCGCCGCGTGAGTACGGATTCCAAAGATTCCACCGTCAAAACTCGGACCCGAGTCAATGAACTGAGTTTCCGAGTTGACCCAAAGACGCGACGACCCGTATGCGAAGCACTGAATCTTTGTGTGTCCTGAATCTGAAATTCCCTTACACATATAAATGGGTCTCTCTGTTCCTTACCAGTTTTTATCTGGGCAATGCTAGAGACCGACACTCGGAGAGAGAGAGAGAGAGAGAAACAACAGAGTGAGTGAAAAATGGAGCTGAGCTTGGACACCAGTCTGGTGTTTATCCCAAAAACAGTCTCTGACTTCCTCGCGCAGCTCTCAACCATGGAAGATAGCTCTCAGAGGTCATCAGAGCTTGATGCTTATGTGAAAAGGCTCGAAGATGAAATGAGAAAGATTGAAGTTTTCAAGCGCGAGCTTCCTCTTTGCATGCTGCTCTTAAAGGATGGTGGGTTCTCTGATTATCATATTTTTTTCCTTAAAGATTATTAATATTTTTTAGGTGGGGTTTTTTTTTATGATTGATTGGTTTGATTTGATGGGTATGCAGCAATTGAGAGGTTGAAGGAGAAAGTAATGCAGTGTAAGAAAATGGAAGATCGGCCTGTGATAGAAGAATTCATACTATTGAAGGGTAATCTAGATGAGAATGGAGAGGGAGTTTTGGGAAAGGAAAACAGTGACAAGAAGAACTGGATGAGCTCTGCTCAGCTTTGGAGCACAAGCCTCAATGTTTTTGAGTACAGCAAACACGACTCTGTATCAGGACTCAGACTGGTTAAATTCTAAATTTCCTTTTTTTATCCCGGAAAAAAATCTTATTAAAGGCTGGAACTTTATTGGGATTTTGCAGAATTTTCATAATCCTCTTGATTTTTTTGTGCATATCACAGAGAAACGTAGAAGATGATCGGTCGGTGCCTGAGAATCCAATTGAGCCAAGTAATAACAGAGCCATGGGAAGGACATTTGTGCCATTCAAGGAACAATATGAGTCTGGTTTTACAGGAACGTGTCTTAAAGATGACAAGGAGGTCTCACAGGTCCCAAGCCTTTCTCTTATGACTCCATTGATGTCTGAAGCACTGGATGCTTCTACCAATACAAACATTAAGAGCAACAACAACTGCAGAGGTGGTTCAGTTTCTGGTTTGGCAGGCCAACTCAAATTACAGAACAAACCTCAACATCAATCACAGCAGCAACAACCCTTTAGGAAGCAAAGGCGATGCTGGTCACCTGAGCTTCACCGCCGCTTTGTTGAATCTCTTCAACAGCTTGGAGGAACACAAGGTTGGAGCTTGAGACTAGAAAATAATATAATTAAGCTGATTGATATTGCTTTCTTGAAAAATAGGATGGGAAAAATATGTAGGGGGAAGAAGTTGAACTTGGACTGGAAATTGGAATTGGAAAATCTGCTTGGTCTTTGGTCCATTACTCCTTTCCAATTCAGAATTTTTTTTAAGAAATTGAATTTAGTGGGTGGAATCTTGCACTTCCACTTGTGAAGTTGTAAGACTTGTTGTTGGTTTTCAGAACTTTCAACAGCATGACAATTTTAGAAAATACTTGATCTTTATGCTTCTATGCCAAACTACTTGAATTTAGTCCTTTTTTCAAATTATTTGAATCAAATTCTCCTTCATTTTTTGATTTTATGCGCTTGTTCCTTATCTGTGTGTTCTTTTTTTGTAGTAGCCACTCCTAAGCAGATAAGAGAGCTTATGCAGGTGGATGGTCTTACCAATGATGAAGTGAAAAGCCATTTGCAGGTTGGTTACTTAATTTGTTTCTCTCATCTATAATTATAATTTTCCTTTCCTGTCAGAGTGGTTGCTCATGTGTTTGTCTGATTTGTCTGTGCAGAAATACAGGCTTCATGTCCGAAAGCTACCGACTTCTTCTGCTGCCAAAGGCAATGGCATATGGATGCCCCTAGATCACAGTGCAGACCATTCTAAGGCAAACAACTCACAGTCTGGTTCTCCACAAGGTCCTCTCCTTCCAGGTGAGTTTGCCAAAGGTCGATCTACAACTGGAGGTGAGTCAGAAAACAGTAGAGAAGCAGAAGAAGATGAGAAATCAGATGGCCAGAGTTGGAAAGGTGGGCTTCTTCACAACAACCAAGGAGGAGATGTATAGACATACAATCATCCCCCATGAATTTTGCAGATACAAATATACATGGGGAATCATAGTCACTGTTGGAGCAGAAATTCTTACAATAAGAATAGCTTCCACAGGTTCTTGGCTTTACTCCGCACTCAAGATCGATAAATCTCCAAGCAACACTCCTCCAAAATCAAATGAGTGAGGGTTGGGTACCTGCAAAAGATACTCCGACGCTCAAGTCAATTTTTGTATTTGTTTTTAGTGCTTCAATTAATTGGAAAATCCTCTTGCTCATCTGGTTGTGAAGCTTTGCATTTATACCTGATGCCAACCTTGGGATGCAAGCTTTACTAAACACGTCTCATGTCCGCGAACCCACCAACTGATAGTCATGCGTTACCGACTCCCAATTGTGTTCACGTTATCCCTCGATTTACGCGGGTTGGGGAGTGCGGGCGTTTGTACATGCCCACGAACCCACGTCAAGTCGCATGTGTACGAGTCCATATGGGATAATGCGCCTGTGAACCCACGTTGAGTGGTGCACATCCGAACCCGTGTTGGGCGGTGCACATCCGAACTCGCATTGGGTTTACGCGCATGCGAACCGGTATTGGGCCAATGCCCATATGAATTTTTGTTGGGCTTATGCGCATATGAACTCACATTGGATCGACGCCAATCCGAGCTCGTGTTTTGCGCATGCGAACCCGCATTGGGCCACTGCCCATCCAAATCTATGTTGGGTTGTGCCTCAGTCCGATCCCGTGATGTGGCGGATCGGTAGGAAATTATTCTGCTCCCACATTGCCCCCTTTTTTCCTCTTCCCCCTTGCGCCTAGCACGTGGGTTGAGGGAAAAACTCAACTTAACTCACACTCTCTCTGGGATACTATCCTTGCCCCCTTAGACCACTGGACAAACGTTTGTGTCTAACTTGACAATCAATCAAGACAACAGCGACAGTCACCAATCTCATGAAAAGATCACTAGGGTACATGCATATCTACGTGTTGAGTTCGTCAGGATAACGCCATCCTTTTTTCAAAAATCAGATAGGGTTGGAGTTTTGGTTTCTCAGATAAAACTACTTTTTGAATTTGAAAATCTACACAATTATCTAAACCAATGGTATTTCAACTGATGCTATAAAATGAACGCTTGAGGACGGGGTTCAAGTACCTGGATGCTATGGCTCACAAGCGTAGGCTAAAACTTCGCTTTCGCCTTTGCGCTGATATCCCAAAAAATGGTTGTTCTCCCAAGAGAAGAGGTGCTAGAGTAGAGATCCGCTCTGGTGGGGGTTCTTCAACTGGTTCGCCAGCAAAGTCATCTGACTGCTCCGAAGTTCCGAACTCGTTGCCTAGTCGTGAATGTAAATCCAGGACTCGGTCGAGATCTGACAACAGATGCGGATTCCATTCTGGCTCTCCCTCTGTTCGTTGTGGGCACCCACCAGATTGCGTTAGAAGAGAAAGAGAAAGTCCCAAACCTTCTCGCTTGAACAGAGGTGATGCTGGCCCTTCATACTCTACGAGGGACGACCCTGGGCCGTCACGTTTCGGACATCGTCACCTGCATCCTGATAGGGATAGAGAAGCTTCCCCGTGGACAAGTTATTATCAGATGGAGAGGGAAAGAGACTTACTAATGGAAACCTTGACTCGCCTTAGAAGGGAACTGGCAAATGTGGACCGTGTCGTGGCTCACGCTCACTCTGAAGGGATTCGCGACGGCTTCCAGCAAGGGGTCAGCTACTTTCGTGATAAAGCCAAAGCAGCTTATTCGTTTGTTGATTGGGATAACTTCCCAAGAGGGACAAATTGAGTTTAGGGAGTTGTAATAAATTGGGTTTCAATGCCCAACCCTCACTAGGGTTCTAATGGGGTAAATCCAACTAGTTAATTGTCTAATCTTTTGCGTCGGCCCACGGCCTGTTATGATTTCTTGTACCTTTGAGTTTTTGAATAAAATCGGAAGGATTTTACTTCCCATTCGGTTTCCCACAATGTGTGCAAGTTTAAGTGTATTTAAATTCATTTAGGGCGATCTTGGAATCGGCATGGTCCCAACTAACTAACCCTAGAGGACTGACGACCTTAGGGAAATGTTAGGATTCGCACGGATCCTATCGACTTGCCCTAGAGGATCAGCAACTTCTGAGTGATGTTGGGATCGGCATGGATCCAACTGACTGCCCCCAGAGGATTGGTCACCTCAGGGTAGTGTTGCGATCGACATGGACCTTATTGATTGCCCCCAGAGGATTGGTAACCTCTGGGTGATGTTGGGATCGGCATGGATCCAATTGACTGCCCCCAGAGGATTGGTTACCTCGGGGTAGTGTTGCGATCGGCATGAACCCTATTAATTGTCTCCAGAGGATTGGTAACCTCTGGGTGATGTTGAGATCGGCATGGATCCAATTGACTGCCCCCAGAGGATTGGTAACCTCGGGGTAGTGTTGCGATCGGCATGGACCCCGATGATAAGTTAAACACAATTGAGCTTTCAACAAATTTAAGCCAAGTGCATGAATCAGCATTTGAATGGGAAGTGCGGATTTTATTTAATAAATATAAATGGGGTGATGAACAAGTAGATTAATTTAAACATAATATTTCTTCAGGTGAATTGCATTCCATGGGCGTGGCATATACTGACCAGTCTCAACCCGTTTTAGCTTGTAGGCGCCCTTTCCGTATGCTTCGGTGATTTCGAACGGTCCTTCCCATGAGCGACCAAACTTGCCTGCGTTTAGATCTTTGGTGTTTTCCATTACTTTCCTGAGAACCCACTCACCGACTTTGAACCTTCTCGGGTGGACCCGCTTGTTGAAGTAATTAGCGACCTGGTTCTGATAGTTTGCTAGTCGTAATGCTGCGACCTCTCGATGTTCCTCAATTAAGTCTAGGTTGCGAGCAATCTGTTGGTCGTTATCCCCACCATCCACCACCAATGTTCGAATTGTGGGCAGTCCGATCTCAGTTGGGATAACAGCTTCGCTTCCGTAGGCTAAGGAAAAAGGACTTTCCCCCGTTGGCTTTCGCTTTGTGGTTCGGTACGCCCATAACACATTTGGGAGTTTCTCAAACCATTTACCCTTGCGCTGCTCAAGCTTTTTCTTAAGACAATCGAATATGGTTCGGTTTGTCTTTTCCGCTTGTCCGTTTCCTTGGGGATAGCTGCGGGACGAGAACTGTTGAATGATCCCTTTCTCCATGCAATATTTCTTGAACTTCCGATTGTTGAATTGAGTCCCATTATCTGAAATGATGGCTCTGGGTATCCCAAACCTACAAATGATGTTGCGCCAGACGAACTTTATCACATCAGTCTGGGATACTGTCCCATATGCTTCAGCCTCCACCCACTTGGTAAAGTAGTCTGTGGCCAAGAGAACGTATTTTTTGCCCCCAGGTGCAGTTGGCAATGGTCCTACGATATCCATCCCCCATCGGGCGAATGGCCACGGTCCCACGATCGGACTAAGTTCTTCTGCAGGTCGCCTAATCATAGGCGCATGTTTCTGGCACTTATCACATTTCCGTACGAATTGTTCAGCCTCTCGAGCCATGTAAGGCCAAAAGTAGCCTTGCGTTACCGCCTTGTGTGCCAAGCTCCTCCCTCCAGAATGATTGCCACAAGTTCCCTCGTGTAGTTCTTTCAGGGTCCACTCTGCTTCGGATGGGCTTAGGCAACGTAGATAAGGACCTGAAAAAGACTTCCTGAAGAGGACGTTTTCTATAAGTGCGTACCTGGCAGCTTTCATCCGAAGTTTTCTGGCTTCAACTGGATCTGCGGGTTGCGTCCCTGCCGTTAGGTAATTTTCTATTGGCGTCATCCACGTCACTTCTGAGTCAACTTGCATAACTCGAGGTTCAGCAACATCTAGGCTGGGGCTCTCCAAACATTCCACAGATACGACCCTTGTGGAGTCCTCTCCTGAAGCCGAGGCTGATGCCGCACACGCCAACCGGTCCGCCCGTTCATTTAGCTCTCTCGGAATCTGCTTTAGTTCGAACTTCTTGAATTGTTGAGACAGACACTTTGACAACCGTTGATACGCCTGCATCCTTTCATCTCTAGTCGCATATTCCTCATTTGCTTGATTGACTATGAGCTGGGAATCACTGTACACCTTCAAGTTATCTATTTTCAATAGTCCGGCAATTTTCAATCCCAATACCAAGGCTTCATATTCGGCAACATTGTTTGAGGCAGGGAAATCTAGTCTAACAGAGTATTCCAGCTCTATTCCTTCTGGGGAAGAGAGGACAATCCCGACCCCAGCCCCTGCTCGGTTAGATGAGCCGTCTGCATATAATTCCCACGGTGTTGCCTCGTTACACCCTGCTTCCGTCGTATCACTCTGTTTCTCATGCGTTCCTTCTATGGGATAACATTCGACGAGAAAATCAGCAATTACCTGTCCTTTTTTAGATGTCCTTGGTTGGTATCTGATGTCAAATGCTCCTAACTCGATTGCCCATTTTGTGACTCTTCCCGACAGATCTGGCTTGGACATGATTGCTTTAATGGGCTGGTTTGTGAGCACTGTAATAGTATGAGCTTCGAAATATTGTCGAAGCTTCCTCTTGGCCACTACCAATGCCAAGACAAGTTTTTCTGCAGGAGTATATCTCTTTTCAGCATCAATCAGGCTCTTGCTGACATAGAAAACAGGTTGTTGGAGGTAGCTCTCTTCTCGGAACAATGCTGCGCTTACTGCCACTTCAGTTACGGCAAGGTACATATACAACATCTCTCCATGCTTTGGTATAGTTAGGATCGGGGGACTTGTCAAGTATCGTTTCAGTTGATCAAAAGCTTCCACCTGCTCTGGCCCCCAAACCTCATTTTTCCTATTCTGGATTGCTCGAAAGAACGGTTTGCATCGATCTGACAGACGTGAGATGAATCGGCTCAATGCCGCTACCCGCCCTGTCAGCACTTGTACTTCTCTTGGAGTCTTCGGGCTTGGCATGCCTCGTAATGCCTCCACCTTCTCCGGGTTTGGCTCAATGCCCTGCCTATTCACGATGTGCCCCAAAAATTGGCCTGATGAGACACCGAAAGCACATTTGGTCGGGTTCAGCCTCATCCGATATCGCCTCAGCACCCCGAAGGTTTCCTGAAGATGACCTATGTGCTGGGTTTTCACCGCGCTTTTGACAACCATGTCATCTATATAAACTTCCATTGTCTTTCCAATTTGATCCTTGAACATCTGATTCACCAACCGTTGATACGTTGAGCCTGCATTCTTCAAACCGAATGGCATCACCGTATAACAATACAAGCCACGCTCGGTGATGAAAGTTGTTTTTTCCTGATCTTCGATTGCCATTGGGATTTGGTTGTACCCTGAGTAAGCATCAAGAAAAGTTAGAAGTTCATACCCGGCCGTGGCGTCCACCATCTGATCAATTTTAGGCAGAGGGTAACAGTCTTTCGGGCAGGCTTTGTTTAGATTGATGTAATCGACACAAACTCGCCATTTTCCTTTCTTCTTAGCCACGACCACCACATTAGAAATCCATGTCGGGCACCACACGTCGCGGATGAACCCAACTTCCAGAAGTCTGTCCACTTCGTCGCTAATGATCTGATTTCTTTCTGGCGCGAACCTCCTTTGCCTCTGCTGGTGCGGTGGGTGGTTAGGGTCCACATTCAGGCGGTGACACGCGACACTAGGATCGATTCCAGGCATATCCACATGTGACCATGCGAACACATCCTTATTATTCCTTAAGAACTCAATGAGATGCTCCCTTTCGGCGTTGGATAGGAGGGAGCCCACCAATACTTTTCTATTGGGATCAGAAGGATCCAGTATTTCTTCCCTTAATGGTTCAGTTGTGGGGGGCTTTGGATCATCTTCCTGCTCCGCTGGTGGGTCCCCCATTAATTGCTATAATTGCTGGTTCTGTTGCGGCTGTGCCTCGGCTGCATTCTTGAGGTCAGTCGCTATGTTGTAACACTTTTTGGCTTCGAGTTGATCCCCTTTGATATCGATAGTACCAGCACCGTCGTCAGTTAAACATCTCATTACTTGGCACCTAGTTGATGCCTCTCCATCCATTCTATGGATCCAATCTCTTCCCATGATCACATTATAGGCACTCGGAGCGTCTACCACTACGAAAGTCACTAAAAGGGTTTTCCCAGCGGCGATGACGGGTAATGTCACGTCTCCTATTACCCGTGCCTTGCTGCCGTCAAATGCGAAGAGCGGTGCAGGATTGGGCCTGATCCCCTTTTCATCCAATTTCATTCTCTTGAAAGTGTTCAAAAACATTACCTCTGCGCTGCTTCCACCGTCGATCATAACCCTTTTGACTTTCGAGTTCCCAATTTGAAGAGTTATGACCAGTGCGTCGTTGTGAGGAAATTGGATTCCTTCGAGATCTCGTTGGGTGAATGAGATGATCCCGACCTTCTCCAATGACTGGGCCGATTGTGGTGCTGAAGCTATTCCACAAACACGTCTTATCTTTTCAGCTTGTCTTTTCTCGGTTCGGGCTCGAGCTAGCTGACCTTCTGGCGGTTGAGGTCGGCCATGTATAGCATTGATTTCCAACAATCCCTCCTCAGTGGCGACGTTGTTGGTCACTGGATCGGCCGTGCGCTCCTCCTTCAACTTATCTTCTGGTTGGGCCCGATATTGCGAAAGCATACCCTTTTTTAGCATTGCTTCAATTTGATACCTAAGATTTCGGCAATCGTTGGTGGTGTGGCCAAAGTCGTTGTGGTGTGCACAAGTCTTGCTCCGGTCTCGTTTCTCTGGTGGTTCACGTAATGTCGGAGGCGTTCGGAAAATCCCTTTTCCCTTATTTTCGTGGAAAAGTTTAGCCAGACTAACAGTAAGTTGGGTTGGGGGAGAATTGGTCCTTGCTTGATTGCGGAGACTTCCATTTGGAAAATTTGTCCTCGGCCCTTGGATCATCTCGTACGGGTGTTTTGGTGCTGAAATGGCTGCGGCGGTGCGTTTTGACAAAGCGAGGTCTTCCTCTTCAAGTCTGATGATTCCATCAGCTCGAGCCAAAACCTCCCTCATGTCGAGGGGTGGTGTCTTGACCAAGGACTTATGCATTTTTGTTCCTGGCGTCACCCCTTCGCGGAATGCCAGTGATGCAGTGTGAGAGTCGTAAGTCTCCAAAGTAGACATTTCCTCCGTGAATCGCTTCAGATAATCTTTGAGACTTTCACCTGCCTTTTGCTTTGTGCTGAATAGCGTTGTGATGTCTTTCTTTCTCCTTTGATTGCACACGTATTGGGATATGAAAGCTTCGCAAAGCTCAGTGAAGCTACCGATGGATCTTGGCTTCAACTGCCTAAACCATGTCAAGGCCGACCCTGACAGGCTAGATGGGAATAGTTTGCATAGCAGCGCTTCGTCTTCGCTTTCGAGGACCATTTGCTGCTGGAAGTGATAGATATGCTCAATGGGATCGGCCACGCCTTCAAATAACTTGAATTTGGGTTGAGTAAACTTCGCAGGCTTCTTAGCTTTCAGAATATCACTGGTGAAGGGTGATTTGCAAATTCCTTTCGCAGCTTCAACAGCCAATTCGGCAGGTGTTTGTGGTTTGTACCCTTTCACAATCTTTTCAATTTGTCTTCGCAGCTCGCTGTCTTTGGACTTCTTCAATTCCCTCCTCTGGTCCTGGTGATCTTCATGGTCATTCTGCTGATCATCGGAATGGATACTTTCGGTGGAACTTCCATCTGATAATTCTATCCTCTCCTTCCTTTTGCTCCCCTCGAGGCCCTCCGGACGCGATGCATGGTTGCCCTTGGACTTCTCCAAAGCTTCGGCTGCCATCTTCCTCGTTTCACGCAACTCTTTCATTATCTTCTTAAACTGGATGGCTGCGAGACTGGGCTCTGCTTCCTGGGAATTTGATCTGACATCTGCGGATCGAGGACGAGATCGGGATGGAGTGTCTTGTGCGGATTCAGCCATTGATTAATTTTGCGAGAGTTCCCACAGACGGCGCCAACTGTTGGAGCAGAAATTCTTACAATAAGAATAGCTTCCACAGGTTCTTGGCTTTACTCCGCACTCAAGATCGATAAATCTCCAAGCAACACTCCTCCAAAATCAAATGAGTGAGGGTTGGGTACCTGCAAAAGATACTCCGACGCTCAAGTCAATTTTTGTATTTGTTTTTAGTGCTTCAATTAATTGGAAAATCCTCTTGCTCATCTGGTTGTGAAGCTTTGCATTTATACCTGATGCCAACCTTGGGATGCAAGCTTTACTAAACACGTCTCATGTCCGCGAACCCACCAACTGATAGTCATGCGTTACCGACTCCCAATTGTGTTCACGTTATCCCTCGATTTACGCGGGTTGGGGAGTGCGGGCGTTTGTACATGCCCACGAACCCACGTCAAGTCGCATGTGTACGAGTCCATATGGGATAATGCGCCTGTGAACCCACGTTGAGTGGTGCACATCCGAACCCGTGTTGGGCGGTGCACATCCGAACTCGCATTGGGTTTACGCGCATGCGAACCGGTATTGGGCCAATGCCCATATGAATTTTTGTTGGGCTTATGCGCATATGAACTCACATTGGATCGACGCCAATCCGAGCTCGTGTTTTGCGCATGCGAACCCGCATTGGGCCACTGCCCATCCAAATCTATGTTGGGTTGTGCCTCAGTCCGATCCCGTGATGTGGCGGATCGGTAGGAAATTATTCTGCTCCCACAGTCACTGAATTATGAGTAATAGTAATAAGGTACCTTTAGCAAAAAGAGAAGGGATATGCAGCTGAAGTTTTTTTTTAATCTTTTGAGGCACTGCTTTAGAAAGAGGAGATGTGAATTTGCCATTGTTAGAGCAAGTTTCTTCGTCTGGTTCTTTTATACAGGTTTATGTAATGACCCCTTATTGGTTGTAGGAAGTAAGATGAAAATGTTCCCAACATAATATTCACTTTATTTTATTTGTATGGTTTAACTTCTTTTATATTAGTTATATGCTCTAGTATCTCAACTTGAGAGGTTCAAATTGAAATCTCTATCCATCAGATTTCTGCTACATATTGTTTGCCTTCAGAAGTTCTCGAACATTATTGGCATCGGGTCCGAACCCGAAAGTTTATCAAATCCTTTTAAACTTTTTCTGGTACATTGGATGATGATATTGAACTCATGACTTATCCTAATCCTTTTCGTACTCCTCCCTCGTCACCTAGGGTAAGCCTCAGCGGTTTCAAAATCCTTAACCGTCATTGTGGAAATTTAACATGAAAATCTAACTCCATCCTGAGAATACAAGTGTATCTGTAACCGATTGTCTTCTTTCCAAGCCAAAATTAGAGGGTTTGCCTTGCTGCTTGTCATCAAGCGAAGATCAAATTTTTGTTCAACTGAATCCTAAACATCTGATCATCAGCTTGCAAAATAAAGGGGAAAGGCCAGCAATTTTACCCCAAACTTGGTCCTTGGACTTGTTCATTTGTTCATAAACCTTTCCACTTGCATTGTCCTTGAATTCTTAGTAGCATGCCATCTCATTCTCTCTCTCTCTCTCTCTCTCTCTGCACATCACTTCTCAACTACCAACTTTTGTTTTCTGTAGCAAAAACAGTCGCATTCTTTTTACTATTACAAATCTTTGTGGTAGTTTGCTTTAAATAATATATAATCCTATGTTGTATAAAATCTCTCTCCAAATAAAACGGCATGGCATCTGCAAGCCTGAATTCTGTCATGTCCATCGTGGTGGTGGTTGATAGGTATATGGCATATTGAAAACGCAAAGTCACTGTCAAATGAAACTGGGACCTAATCAACATTTTTTATGTTATCCATTCATACATTGAATAAGCTCGCCAGTTTTCTTGGTAAATAGAATAATCTCACCTTACAGCTTGGCTCATGCAAAGACCATTATGGATCCACGACAAAGCAGTCACCCTCAAGATAAAGCAACGTTTCTTTTTAAAATTTATGAATCTCAAACAGTTGATATGGTGAGCCCCCAAGAATCTTTTCGGTAGAAAATTCAATGATTCAAAAGATGGCCCTTCACTTGTGCCCTGTTATGTTCATTAACCACCAAACATTTTCATTTTTTATTCGCTTCAATGTCAACCATTTGATATTTCTCTGTTTGTATTGTCGGATTTTTTGAACATATCTTATTGTCTTTAGATTGTTTGTGAGCACAATCAGTGGTGGTGATGAAAACGTGTGCCAGTCACCTGAAATAAAAATTGTTCCTTGAAGAAATGAGTCGATCACCCAATAAGATTTTGGTTTTTTTCCCCCAGTGTTTATAATACTCTTTTATGTCATCCATTCTACAAATCCACTACTTTGACAAGTTGTCAACAAATTTGTGGAGATAAATTCTTATATACAATTGGTGTATAAAAAACATTCTATGATAATCACCTGTGTACGTGTTGGTCATCTATTGTATGTAATTAACAAAAGAAAATATACCAAGTGATATTAGAGGAGGAGGGAAGTGAATTTAGGACCTCGGATGAAGGGCTTGTAAAATAGTCAAAAACTATTCGCAAGAAGCACTTGGACAATCAAACTCTTTTGTAAGTAAATACCTCTGTTTAGAAGTGTTTTTGTATTTTTAATGAAAAAAAAGTTTCAACCTAACGCTACATGTTTTTCAGCGGTTAGGAAGCAATCCCAAGGGCGCAGCAGGCTTAAGACAATCCCCAAGCAGGCTTAAAGACAATCCAGACCAACATGCAAGTGTGTGCACCAGGGCCAGGCTTAGGTACACTTCTTCTTATTCTGGGTTGATGGACTTGGATTTGTTTTATAGGCCCAACTAAATGCTTATCCTTTTGGCAAACTGCTAAAACGCACCGTCCTACGTCTCAGTCTTCCTTTGTCTCTCACAGCCCCTTTGGCTCCAAATTCATTCCCTCCCTCCGATCCCTTGGCAGCTCTGCTGGTTCCGAAACCATGAGAGAACTCGTCACCCTCCAAGTTGGAAGCTTTGCAAACTTTGTGGGCTCACATTTCTGGAACTTCCAGGTACATACACATACACAAGCTTTACTCACACACCCATTAACTCACTCTGCCATTCAACTTCCTTCGTTGATTAACCATATTCGTTCATTTATTCTTGAAGGATGAGCTAAATGGGTTGGCGGAAGACCCTTATGCTGACCCAGTATTCAAGAATCAGTCTTTGAACATGGACGTGCTCTACCGCTCTGGTGAGACGCACCAGGTGTGCAGATTTTTTGTTTTTATTTGTTTTACTTTGATTCAAATGTTTTGCTTCACCTTCTTCTACTTAGAGACTTGCACACATGACATCAACAGGGTAGTTTGACTTACACTCCCCGCCTGGTTTCTGTTGATCTTCAAGGTACTTGAAAACTGCAATTGGGTTTGTGTATTTAGTGGCCTTGAAATGTACGGAAGTTGCAAACTTTCAATTTTTGACTTTTGCAGGGTCCCTTGGGTCTATGAGCTCACGTGGTACATTGTATGATGAGGGTTCATCTGCATCATCAAATATTTTGACATGGTAAAACATTTTTTAAAAAGGTTTTAAAAAATTATGCATTTTGTTTGCGTTCTTCTTTATATGTTGTGTTAGATGATTTTACTGTCTCTAAACCAATGTGCAGGGGTGGTAATGTTTCTACTCATGCTGCTGAGCCTCATAAAAAGAATTTGTTCTTACAAAGTTTGTACGGGGAAGAGCAGGAAAACTCTTTGACTTTTGAAAATGGTGTCACTGGTGGAGAGAATCCTCGAACAGAAATTCATGACAGGGATAAAGTGGAGAGTTTAGAAAATGGTGTCCAATACTGGACTGACTTTTCAAAAGTTGAGTATCATCCCCAAAGTTTATACGAATTAAGTGGATTGTGGGTGGATCCTCAGAAATTTGACAATTACGGGATTGGAAGGGAATCCTTATCTGGGGGTTTACAGGGAGAAGAAATTAGTGAGAGGCTTCGCTTTTTCGTAGAAGAGTGTGACCATATTCAGGTATTTTACTAGTATAAATTGTTGTCCTATACTTTGACTTATTTACATCTTTTTCCTGGCTTAATTGATAGGGGATGTTGGGTGGGACGTTTGATCTAAACAAGCTGTCAATTAGTGCTAGTCGAGTTGATCATGTACTCTAGAAGTACCGTCTACTGATTTTTGATCATGTACTTTATTTTAACCTTGAGAAAGCTAGTGTCTGAGACTGTCTAATATGGTGTACAAACAGGGTCTTTGTAGTTATGGATCAGTGTGTCTTACTCTATTGATGAATTTGTTTAAAACGACATATATGTCAGTGATATGTTCAATGTCACAACTACATGAGCTATGTTTACATGGATTGTGACTATCTTGAAGCTTTTAGAGACTGAGATTCATTGGCTAATATTAACTTCGACAAAAGTAGTATCTAGTATTTTCAGTTAATGAGTTTTTGGTGCTCCCTGCTTTGTATCAGCCTCTCAATGTTGAGATCTTCAATATGAATTTGTATTTTGACAGGGTTTTCAATTCATTGTTGATGACTCGGGGGGTTTTTCTCCTCTAGCTGTGGATGTTCTGGAGAGTATTGCAGATGAATATACGAATGTTCCAGTGTTGCTCTATGCTGTGCGTGGTCCTGGTTCTTCCGTGGATCCCAGAAGCCAGAAGCAGAGAGTCAGTAGGAAGCTTCACGATGCTGTTTCATTTTCAAGGCTATCATCGTTATGTAAACTGATCGTTCCCGTGGGGTTACCCTCATTGAGTAGAAGTAAGAAATATTGCGCCTTTGAATGTATCATTCGCATGATTGATTCTCTATTCTCTTCAGACTCAGTTTACATACTGTTGCTGTAGCATTGTGATTTTGCAGCCTTTTTTCTCTCTCTCTTAGATATCTGATTTAATCCTATTAATCAGGATAAAATGAGTACCAATTCTGTGCTTAAGCTGTTAAATTTCCCCCTGAATGAATATTGGCATACTTAATTATAGAGCCTAGGTTTTAAAGCTTTGTTTGAACCAATTGTTTGTTCTTCGGTTTCTATGATCAGTGTTGATACTCTCTTAGTTCCTCTGTTCTAAAGAAGTTACACTTTCTTGTGGACTAATCTTTTGTCCACTTGATTTGAAAGGCAAAGCTTCAACATTTCTCTGCGTCAATGATGAAAAGCTGTATCACTGCAGTGCAGCTTATGCTGCTACCCTACATTCTCTTAGTCTCCCTTTTCGAATGGAACCACTTGGGCCCACTGCAGACTCATCTTATGCTTCTGGTGCTGTGACTGTTAATGAAGTTGTGGAAATCCTATCAGGGCAAGCTAGGCAGAATATGGTTGCCATTCTGGATGCTGCAATGCCAGCCCCTTCTTTAACTGGTAATTATATCAGTCGGTTTTCACATTAAGCCCTCTGTTACTAGCAATCATTTTGGTTAATTATTTGGCATTATAAACAGGGAATCAGGTTGAGCAAACTTTGCTACGTCATTTGCAGCCATTGACACCAGAGATAGCAAAGGATATTGAGGACTTACAATCAGTAGAATCCATCTCAGTCCACGGGGCCTTAGGACCAGGTACTGTTTTGGAGTGAACAGCAGTTCTTTTTATTAATATTTTCATTGGACTCCTGAGAATGTTAAACATGCTCACTTAAGATAGTTCATATTTTGTGCTTCTGGAATTTCGTTAAGCGATCATATTTTCTGAGTATGCAATTTACTAGTTACACTCTGCCTTAGTGGCTAGAGCAATGTGAATTTGGGTGCGTGGCTTTAAAATAAAAAAAATTAAATAAATAAAAAAATAAAAACTAGAAGCATAAGGATACATCCCTTTTTTTTCTTTGGGTCATAGCATATCTGCTGCCATATCTTAACTGGAACTTCGGAGACTTAAAAGCATATATCAGAGGTTACAAGATAAGCATAGCCGATGCATTGCACCACAAAAAATTGTTCTATTGCCCGAATCTGTATTATTTAGCAAGAACATCTGCAAAAATGTCGCCCTCGTGATAATACTGCACTGGTTTTCTATTTTTATTTCTTTCATTGAAATCATTGTCATTTTGATTACATTCTGAAGCATCTCTGCATTTTATGGATGTAAATTGTATAACTAGTTAACTTGTTATTTAGAGGCAATATGAGTTTATAGATGCTGGTGAAATTACAAGTCATTGGTGAAACTGGAAATTCCACTCTTGTTACGTAGTACCTAGAACAAATTAGTCAGGGACTTCATGAAGGTGTGAGTTTGGGAAAAAAATTATGAAATGTAATATTGGGATTATGGAGACTGGATGCTTATTATATTCTAATTGATCGTTTCTGTTCAGCAGGAGGTCAGCGGGCATCAGTTGCTGAAGTAAAAGATATGGTTCATGCTGCTTATGAGCATGCAACGACAAGGCCAATGTTCTGCCATCTGTCTGTGGCTCAATGTCCACTTCCAATACCTTTGCCTTTTCCTTCAATCTTTGGGAACCGTGTTGGCCAACATGGTGAGCTTTTGAGCACCCCAATTATTGATTCTCCATCAAGGGGATCACTTGATGTCCATTCCATCCCTATGGCAGCTAGACTGCGGTCTAGCAGTGCTGTTTTACCATTCTTGGAGAATAGATTGGGAAGTCTTCGTAGCTTTGGGATTGCCAGAGGAGCACCTGGGGCTGAGTTAGTTAGAAGTTGGGGATTTGCAAAGGATGAATTAGAGGACATGGGTGAGGTGCTGTCTAAAATGATCACGACATTGGATCCTCGTTCTCAAATGTCCTCTGATTCAGATTAACTTTCTGGTTAGTGTTAAATTTACTCTCTCTTTTTCATTTGCTGATGTAGATGTCTACGAAAAAGAAATCTGTGAATTTTTTTTCCTTGCCTGAATCTGAGGTCTAATCTTAATTTGACTAATATTCGTTTAGTTTCTATCAACCAAAATAAAAAACCATATCTATATGAATTGACCAAGTTACAAGGATGCATGAGCATATGTGGTTCCAACTTATTATGAGGACTGATTAATAATAATAAGTTTTCTTTTGTATGGGGAAAATAACATGGGGCTTTGAGCAGGTGGAGATGCATGGAAGTGAGGAAAGAGCTTTGACATGGCTGGATCTGGAAGGGAGAGTTAAAGCTGTAAATTTGTGGTGAAAGTCAAAGATATTTGGAACTCGGAATACAAGGCAAAGGATGAGAGACAAAGATCAATGGATTTCTATGGTGCTGCTGGGATTTTGAAGTTAAAGCTTATATTGTCTTGTTTTCTGATCCCATGTATTTGGGAAGTTTTCTGGGCCCATGTAAAATTTATGCAGAAGTTTTTACGTTTGATGTTAATACGCGGGAAATATATAGTGGAAACTTGGGCCACTGTCCCAAATGATCAGATGGTATTTTGGCAGCCAATGTTAACATGTCTAATTTATGAGTCGTGAGAGATAGACTGGTACCCTGGTGCAGATTAATTAAGTGCGATAGTTTCTCTCGTTTGCTGGGTGGGTTTAGGGTTGGACTGGGACTAGGTCCGGCACAGTGGATGGATAATCCAAAGTAATCAATACAATTTTATTTCATAAAATAAAAAAGTCTTTATTTTACTTTGTCTCACGTTGTGTGACCAATTAAAAACACGAAATGTCATGCTCTATGGTGTGAACGTGCATTGTTCAATGCAAGGCAAATAATAACAATAGTTTAAAACAAAGGTGAAAATTTATCATTGTCCCCTAAATTTATGACATTCTTCCGATTTTCCTCTTTGACTTTAAATTTCGATATGAACTATCCTAATTTTTTTCAAACGTATCATTTTTTATTTATTTATTTATTTTTGTGTGGGGAAGATTTGTTATACTATATTGTACTAGTTTTTAGTTTAAACTTCTATGTACTTTTGTTTCTGCATTCGTCCTTTTCGGCCCTTGTATTCTCTGATTGTTTCCTTATCTTTTTAGAGTTTTAATGAACATTGATTGATTGAGAGAAAAGAAAAACTGTTCAAAGAGGCTATTAAAGATGTTTAAACCAAATTGGCAAGTGAAATAGACAAGGTGCTGAGTTCATGTGGGGAGAGAGCCACGTGTCCTCAAATAAATTCCATGAAATCATGAACTGGACCACAATCAGGTGCAACTACTCTGATAAACATATGAATTCATGTAAAACGACATCACATCATGCCAAGCCACGTTTCAATCAGTTAACTTACTTGACTCTTAATATAATCATTGTCCATTAAAAACACAAATGCATGGAATTATAAACTGATCCTTCCGAGTATTCTTTTTCAATTTAATCATTATTTTTTCCTAATTCCTTTTGTATCAGTTAGCCGGCTAAATAGAATTAAACTAAATGATGTGGACTCTTATTAATTTAGCGTTACATCACTGTCCTTTTTCAGAGGAAGACAAATTGGTTTCTCATAAACGATTCATACACACATTTAAGTCATTATAAACAACAAACACGATCTTTTTGTAGTCTAGATTCAAACATTGCTGCTTCATCTAAGATAATCTGTTTAATAACTAATTGCGGCACGACTTTGTACTCCGTATGAAAACATGAAAATAGTACACTCGTCGGTCGGGTGATTATCTTATACGTATTTGCATCGAGTACGGAATCGTATGAACAGAAAATGTATTACAGTAATGTCAAATTGGCACATGGAGGAAGTTGAATATCCATGCTTTTGTGAAAAACGATGGAAATCTAATAAAGCCTGTGAGGCTGTAAGGCTGTCCAAAATGCATGGCATGCACTTCCATGCAGCAAATTATTTGAAGGTCAAGGTCTTCGTCTTTTAATGTGATTATTAAAAGACAGATAATTAAGCTCTACAGTTTGAATTATAATAATAATAATTAAAGAAACAAGGTCAATAAAGCGGTGAAAGCATTGTGATCCATTCCATCACCACACACAGCTTGCTTCCTCAAGGAGGTGATTCAAGTGGGCCCACCGCAGAGCTAATATTTTCTTTTCTTTTTCTTTTTCCAATTTTGTACTGTCTTGTTATTTTAAAAACAAGATGTGAGTGATGGACGTGCTAATTCTTCAAAAGGTGGCACCAATCCCGATATCATACATCTCTTCAGTTGACCCAATCACCCTTACTGTTTCCTTAATCCTTCCTCATCCTTCATCCTTCATCCTTCATTCATAGAGAGAGAGAGAGAGAGAGAGAGAGAGAGAGAGAGAGAGAGAGAGAGTATACAGAACTCGAAGCAAAATATAGGTATAACTACCATTTAGGTTAAAATAGTGCTTCCAAAATTCCTCATTTTATTATAGTTTAAGATTTTCAAATAAAGTTAGATTTAGATGCTAAAATAAACTTTATATCATGTGCACGTGTAACACCAATCTTAGTCATGCTATAATTATCAACACACGATCAACCAAATAAATACTGTTATAGTTATGAAGTCAAGCCAATAATTCGTAATTGCGAAGTTATCACCAAAAATAATAATAATAATAATACTCTAGGGCGTACTGTATAGTGTACTATATGCACATGTACAAGTGAACATTTTCTCCCTCATGTTCTTATTGTATAAATAATATTATTCTTTTTT
The DNA here is from genome assembly GCA_020521455.1 of Prunus kanzakura. Lineage (NCBI taxonomy): Eukaryota > Viridiplantae > Streptophyta > Magnoliopsida > Rosales > Rosaceae > Prunus > Prunus kanzakura. The sequence goes on along the minus strand of BPUM01000879.1, from coordinate 181,355 downwards.
CTCTTCATAAACGGCACATGAGGTATGAACTTGTGACACATTTCGATAATAAAAATAAAAATATTATTAAACTAAGAGCTCTTAATGACATATTGTTATTGTTAGCACCACCATTACTATCATAATAATATAAATAATGATTTCAGTAATAATAATAATAATAATAATAATAAGGGGTATGCTAATATTAGAAGAAGAGATGGAAAAAGGCATTAGATAATTCCAGAAGTTCAGATTTACATGTCTGCAAAAAAGAAGCGTGAATTATATCACTACTAATCCAGAAGATCAAGATCAATACTGTACTCGAAGATCAATGCAGATCCTACACTTGGAAATATCTCTCCAATCAAACTTCTCTTTAAAACTCAAAAATGATTTAGATTTTGGACCTCAGACTTGAACCTCTCCAAATCTCATTTCCTACTCTCTTTTTATATATATATATATATATATATATCTCTCAGTCTCTCTAGATCTCCAGTTGTATGCGGAAGATATGAACTGCTGCAACCAAAAACAAAAAAAGAACAAAAGGAAGGAAAATATAGATTAGGAGACGTACGAAAAGTGCAATAGAATTGTAATGTTCTACGTGACGTGAGAAAGAAAAAAACAACAAGTAGCAAAATCAAAGTCTACCGCAAAAACAACAAAAGTTTCATAGATGCCAAATTTGAAACTTGTTTAGGTAGGTAAAGGGAGAAGGGTAGTGTGGTCATTTCACAATGGGGGGAAGAACAATCTGAAGCCGATAGTGAAGATCATAAATAGTGTTGTCAGCCAAATTTGCCTTGAAAAACACTCCCTCTTTCTAGCTAACCTTTTTTTTTTTAGGTCCAATGCGTGGTATGAATTATGCGTCAAAAGAAGAGGACATGTTTTTACTTTCACAAATTGGACCATCAAACACCATGCAATCAATGTGCACCAAATTAGCTCTAACAAACATCAACATCACTGCGAGGATATATTTATTAATTCTTCTGACAAAACCATAATGGCCAAAAAAAATAAAAATATATTCATCAAGAGGGGAAAGGGATGTCACAAAGTGGTCAAGTGAAACCTAAGGCTGCTACCTCAGATGTTATTGATGATGATGAGGAGGGAGAGACATCCCTCGCTGGGAAAAGACAATAATTCCCTTAACCAACCCCTACTCTATGCAATGAAGAGTAATTTTCGCTTTCCATGATATTTGCCCCTTTCATGAAAAAACCACCCAATGCACCTCCTCAAAGCATCATAACAAACCCTCATGTGATGGTTAACATTACTTATGTCTACATACCTTTAAATTCCCTCTCTTTAGATATCTCTTATGTCAAAATAAAGTCTCATATTCAAGACCATAAACCCAACTAAATAAAGAAATAACAAGAAATTAAAATGCATGGATTTCAAAATATAGAATAATTAAGAAGCAAAGGAAGGAGAGGATACCTAGGATGAAAATTAGTTGAACGAAAAAGCGGGGAGGGCAGGAGGAGCTGAAAAAATTGCCATCAACAAGAGGGACCCACACTCCTACCGCCCTCCTCGCCTGGATCGGACTTTTGCTGCAGCTGCGTCTGCTGTGATTGCTGGTTCTGATGCTGCCCTTGAGGCTGTTGGGTTTGGAGCAAGAGCTGAGCCTGAAGCTGAAGCTGATGATGATGATGTGATTGTTGCGGCTGATGATGATGATGATAAGAATTGCTATCAAACCCCAGAGCCAAAGAAGGTGGTGAAACAGCATTGCACACTGCTCCAGCCATCTGAGTGAACCCGCTCACGGTCACTGAGCCTGGGGACAAGTCAAACCCACTGTTGAATCTCACATGCTCTTGACCTTGCTGCATTGACTGTTTACTTTGATCAAAACTCCTGAACATCTCCTGCTGCTCTCTCGCCGCCACAGCCGCCGCCAACTGCTGAGCCTCAAACATCTGCTGTTGTTGTTGCTGCTGCGGCTCTCGAATCATCAACTGCCCGGAAGTAGGGCCGGTCGGAATGCCCATCATTGGAGACATGGTGTACGGCGAAACAGCCGAAGAAGAAGCATTTCCTTGCAGCTGTTGGGGCATGTAAGTTGGTGGTGGCTGAAGAATGGAGAGCATGGCTTGAGGACCCATGTAAGTGGCGAGTTCCTTCTTGGCGTTGTAGAGGTCAGCCTGGACTTGCTTGAGCCGTTGCTGGAGGATGGAGATGAGGCCAACGCATCCGTAGACTGGGTCACGGAGGCGGGCCTCCGCTTCGTAGGCCAGCGAGTTCACGGCGTCTTCGCGCTGCGTAGCGTTGAGCTCGTTGAGGATCTTGGCGACATTGCTGGCCCCGAATACCTTGTGGACGTTGGCGAACTTCTGGGGCTGGTCCGGTGGGAAATAAGGCGCGAACACGCACTCCTGCGTGCATTTTCGCCTGAGAAACTTACAGGCTGCGCACGGTGAGTTTGAGGACGACATTATTTTAATTCAATCAACTGCAACGGGAACAACCATAACAAAATTAAATTAAATTAATAAAAATCGATCCACAAGTCAATATTTGATTATTTGATAATCTGATACAATGCAAGAAAGACAAATAGACTTTACACCAAGGACAAAAACTAGAGAGAGAGAAAGGAGAGATTTTTATTTATTTATAATCTTTTTGTTTAATAAGGGCATTGAAATGTGGGAAAATCAGAGAGGGAGATGCATAGGGGATTCAGGGAAGCTTCATGGATTTACTGGTTTTAGAAAAAAGAGCTGGTTTTGGAACGTATTAAAAGAAAACCGACATGATACCTTATAATCAAACAGTATCTTCGAACCAAAGCAAGCAATAATATAAAGAAATGATTTTCAGAAGGAAAAAAATTAAACGAAGAAGAAAAAACAAAACGAAACGAATCGTTTCAAGGACCTGATGATCGATTTTTGCAAATTGTAGATACTGTCAAAAAAAGCTTAAACAACAATGGCTTCCTTTACACTGCCTACAGAGAGAGAGAGAGAGCGACAGTGGAACAGAAAACAATGAAACGAGAACTAATTTGCTGTCAATTTACCAGAAATGTAAAACAATACAACAACGGCGTGAAGAAGAAGCTCTCTGAGAGAGACTACTGTGTTTGTTTGTTATGTGTTTGTGTTTATACCTGACTCTCTCTTTCTCTCTCTCTCACTCTTTTAACTTCATGCTCAAGAAAATGCAATAAAATCTCAGATCCGTGTAAGCGAAAACAATCTTTCAAAAAACGATTCAGAAAAAATCCACAACAGGACCTCGCAATTCACCGTGTGAACAAAAAGAAACGGCAAGATCTTTCGAAACACTCAAAAACTCGAGGAAATGAAGATGACGATTGAAGAAAATGAAGGAGGATGATCAACCTCACCTGGGGCCTTTTACCTTCGATTTTACTTGAATCGCAGCTTGCTCGGTTCACAGTCGACGGCTCCGCCCTCTCTCTCTCTCCAAGCCTCCAAAGTCCATGTAACACCTGCAAGGACACGAAACCAAAACGAACTGCAACTTTCAGAAAACGGAGACGAAACGTCGGCGTTTCGCGAGAGCGAAGAAATGGTGGCGATGAAGAAAAAGAAGAAGAATACGAAGACGAAGACCTGTGAGAGAGAGCTCGGTGGTTTCGGGTTCGAGAGCTAGAGAGCGCTCGATCCGATCTTCGAGTTCTTCCAGGATCCCAACAGAAGCAGAGAGAACGGAAAATTTTATTATTTCGAAGCCAAGAAAAGAAAATAAAAATATATAATAAAAATGAAAACAAAGAAATGATGAGGGAAGAAAAGGGGGTGAGAGAGAGAGGAGAGAGAGAAGGAGGGCGTTAGTACCATATGGCGTCGACGTCAAATATTTTTATATGCAGTTTGCGTTGGGGACCGTTGAGATTTGGAGGGAGACGGGGTGACCGTCGGATCAATTTTTGGTTTTAATTATATTTGTTATACCATTACTGACCTCCATAAGGATGGACATCTTATTCTGAGCAACCATTAAGGGCCTTCTGAGTTTCCTCTTTGTCCCTGTACTGTCTGGGTCGAATTCCGATAATGCCCCTGTTTGGACGCTTTCATTGCCTTGGATGTCAATGCAAGCCACCTAATTACCCAAATACCCCTATCTTTTTTCTTTTGTCATTTTCCGGTTGCTTCATTTACACTTGGATAATGTAAACTTTCAGTAAAAATAAAAAAGATGCATGGTTTTTTTTTGTGTGGAAAATAAGCGATAATATATTATTGATGAATAAACAAAAATACAAAGTAACTATGTACTAAATATTAACTTGGAAGAATTGGGGCATGATTGGATTACATATTATTATGAGAACGGAATCTTAGTGGATCATAATTAGAAGGGAAAAGCTAATTAATTTTGTGCCATAAATGACACAATCAATTATGTAATCATTCTTTCTCAAATACATTTGGTTTTGAATAATTACCATGTTCTCACTAATCCCAATTAATTAAATTGCACATTGCATGGTTGCTGAACTAACTTGCAACCTATACTTGTAATTAATCAGTAAATTATTATTATTTTTGAATTTGAGAAAGTATTTTAAATTTGAACTAAGGAAAAAAACTAGTATCCTCGTTCTCGATTCGCTATGTTGTCATCCCTATCTTCTTTATTTTTAGGTATGCAAACTTTGAATTTCAAATACCCATATCTTCTTTATAAATCAATCAGTATTTCATAATTAGTAAATGAAATGCAAGTGATAAAATTATCAATCAAATCGAATCTATATATATAAATCAAAAGGCAGAGAATGGTAAAACATTCAAAATACCAGAAAATGCCCTTGGTTAACACAAACATTAAGAATTGAAATTATTAATTAAATAAGGATAATATGGTAAACTCACACTTTTTCATATTAAACAAATTAAAACTAAAAAAATCAGATAATGGATCCTATTTTTATGGAACATAACTACCATTATCTTTTTTAATTCTAAAATACATTTAAATTTTTTTAAAAGAAAGTCTCTCCCAGGCACGGAAGCACGTGCGAAGAGGTTTGTGTTACATAATTTGAATAAAATGGAAATGGGCATAAAGGTAATTTCGCACTGGACCTTGCTGGTTCGTGGCATAATTATCCATTACCCAGTAGCAGCACGTCCGAATACCATGCGCGTTAACCCTACTGTCTGTTTTTACCAAATTACCACTCTTCACTGTCTCCTCCCTCCACGGTCCACCCTTTAACTCCACTGCACCTTCGTGAAATTGACAGTTGTCTCTTTCAAGGCCCTCGAGAGCCTGGCGCGGGAGGGCAAAATGGTAAAACCGACCCTACTCCCCCGCCCCAGCACATCGTTTCTCGATTCGCTCATTCATGCTCCTTCTTCAACCTTCCTTGCATCAGCAAGCGCGCACGAGTTACGAGATAGAGACAAATGGGATGTGAGTTAACCTATTATTGCCGGTCACCCTCAGCCCTCCTTCCGTACGGTCTCTTAGCTGCTGCTGCTGCTGCACAGTCGTTTTGATTGACCGGTTTGGCCTTTTTCATTCATTTCGACGTGACCAAACCTTAAGCTTCCCCCAAAGGACTGATGGGTGGGTGGTGCGTCCTCCTCAGCCGTCAGGGGCCTGTCACCGCTACCGGCTAATCACGTCGCTCCTTTGACCACCCAACCGGTCAACTAATTCATATTTTTAATAATTTTAATATTAATTAGGGGGCTAATTATTTTGGTTAATTTCGAGGCATAATAAAGGTGAAAACTTCGAGTGTATGCGAGTCCATGCGAGTCAGCATGTGACCGACCCGAGTACTATAACCTGGTGTCCTTATTTGCGCCAAAACATGGCGCCACGTGTGCGTGGGTTTTGATACGGTGTGGTCTGGTGGCAGTAGTAGGTCTTGAAGTAGCTGTTTATGAGTTGTGATGTACCAATCTGTTTTATGATTCTAGGCTTTCTCCACTCAAAGGTGTATAAAATCTACATTTAATGAGGGTGAGGGGAAGGACTATTTTGTATTTAATTATTCTTCAGAATCATAGACGTATCAACATGTTACAATTTAAGATTTTACCTAACACACATCCCAATCACACTTTACAAAAATTCTTATAAGAAAATGTAATTATTGGTAATTTGTTTTAGAACGGTAGTCTAAATGACAAGAAATAAGGCTTTTTCATACATACACAATCAAGATACCATAGGAGTTTGAGTTTGAGACCTCTTATGCGTAGGTCAAGGTCCTTTCAACTAGACTAAACCTCATTGGCATTGTTATTAATATTTGAGTGTCAATAACATTTCTTTTTCCAACTTTTTTTTAAAAAAAAGGAACAATTCTTTTTTATATAGAAAGACTTTGTAAAAGGGTAACAAAATCCTTTTAAAATTTGGTATAGTTTTTGTTGGGTCAGAAATGTAAATTTGGTATAGTTGTGTGTGTGGAAAGAATCAATCACCAATCAAATAATTACAAACGAAAACATCTTTAGATGATTTTGCCTAAATTGATTCAAAATTATCAAGTGCGCTTTAATTTTTTATTTCCGAAAAGGGATTTTGGAGTTTTAAGTCTCAGTTTAATTTGATGGAAATTTAAAGGTTAAGCCTTATCAGAGAATTAAACAATAACCAACCATAATTTTCTAATATTTATTAAGTTTCAGTTTAATTTGATGTTATAATATAATATTTCACATACTTAATCATGTTAAAAAAGAATGCATTCATGTTAGATATTTCCCGAGTCCCACACGAGCAAAATATGTGAGATTTACTTTTGTACAATGAATTGTTGGATTGCATGTGACCGATTTGTGCTTAAAAATTGGTGATTTTATTGATCAAAATTATTAACGACTGCTCATCAACATGCTAACTCATAACCAAGAAGATACATCAACAAATCGTGCCCCCATTGAATTAAATTTAACAGATAATGGAATATACCCAGGTGAAAATGCCTTCTCTCTCTGGTCTTTATAGTCTTTCCTCTAACAAGAAGACAAGAGAGAGAGAGAGAGAGAGAGAGAGAGAGAGAGAGAGAGAGAGAGAGAGAGAGAGAGAGAAGTAATGTGCACGTGGCGTCGTGAGATGGTGAGGTGAAGAAATGAAGGTGGGGGCCACCGAGGGGGAGACAAAAGGGTGGGAAGAGGGAAGGGTGGTGGTGGTGCGACCAGTACCACTGAGGCACTGAAACTGACTGTGCCTGTGTGTGCCCAGAGGAAGAAGAGAGGCAGAGCAGAGGCCCCCTCTCTCTCTCTCTCTCTGATTGGTATTTGGTGGGTGTGATGGTAGAGTTTCTCTCTCTCTCTTTCTCTCGTCTTGTTGAACAATTGCGTGCACATCGTTCCTTCCCATTTAATGTAGAGTGCCTCTCCTCAGACCTCTCTCTGTACAATTTTTTGCCCTTTCTTTGTCCTTCATTTCCTTCATATAAAGATGTGATCGGATCTTCTCTCTTTTTGTCTTACTTTATTCATCTTTTTTCACTCCACAAACTTCTTTTATATATTATTATTTCTTTTAATTTGCATTTTGGAAGTTTGCTTTGACCAACTTCTTCCAAATCTATTTCGTGTGGAATGAAAGCATAACCAAAACTATTTATTAATTTATAATAAATTCGTAAAAGTCATGGAGTCTAAAAGTTAGCTGGTGAGGTGCACCTTTTTGTATGTTTCTGGTTTGTAGAGTTTACAGCGTACACACTTCCATTACAAGTGACGATGATCGGTCCATGACATCATATGGGGGATCCTTAATCATTTTTATTTTCCTACAATCAAATATAATATTTATATTTATGGAGTATAGTTTTCGGATTGCACATGTCATGGATTGTAATCACATCAACCAATCTAAATGAAAATGATGCCATTCCTCCAATATCCTAAAGTTAAACTATCGCTCATACCTAATCGAGAAAAAATAAAAGATTAACATGATCCTGGCTACTAAAATAATGCCACGTTATGAATAAGAACACATTTAAGATATGTTTACTTATTTGGGAAAGAGTATTACTTTGGGTTTCTTAGTGTTTGCCACCACATGAGTATTTCATAATTGTTGAAATTCAAGACATCTCTAATGTTTACCAACAATACATTAGAATTCGTAATCAAACACCTAAAAGAAATTAAGAGGAATAGTTAATATCGTACTCATTTATTCTCTTATTGTTCTCAATGATAATAATCAACGATGCATATTTATAATCTGGCAACATAATAATAAATCGGCTATCAACTTATAATGCATGAGAGGAAATGAAGAAAACCCATTGATCCATAATTGCGGCTAAAGCTTGCTCACATCACACACACACACACACCTTTTGTTGGGTCCATGAGTCCATGGCCTGATTTTGCAATGTGGGGATATAAATAAAAAAAATGACTTGAAAAGGCATAGAAAATTCCAAAAATGCCAAAAAGGCACGTACGTACGTGTGGATGGGGGATGTATATGCAGTATTGGTGTGGGTGCCCTTCAAAATTTTCCTCAACACGTTTGGACGTCTCATCTCTCAAGAATCAAAGATCTCACACCCGAATACAGTAATAGTAGGGAGAGATGATTTTGTTTGTTTTTAATTGCCAGATCATCATTGTATCCATATCAACCATTTTGTCTCATCCTTCCTCCTTTTTCTTTATTCTTCTTCTTCTTCTTCTTCTTCTTCTCTCCTCCTCTGCAGATTACACAATTTACAATTGCTTGCTTCTCTTTCTTCTTTTTTTTTCTCTCTCTCTCTCTCTCTCTCTCTCTCTTTTCAGGCACCTTTTTTGCTGTTGACTTTTTAGGGTTTTATGGGCAGGTGGCCCATGGGGACAGAGTTAGACGAGAGCTTTGTCACGTGCATGGATTTGACATGGAATGCCAATCACTTTTTCTTTATGCAACAACAACACATGACTGACCTGTTATATATTGTGAATATTCTGATGCAGTGATGCCATCATTCACCAAAGCCAACGGCAGGCCTGCCTACTTTTTTTTTTCTTCCTCCATTCGTTTAATGACTTTTCAAGTTTCTATTCCTTTTCCCATGTAGTCCAAATCCAGAGGTGTATTGAACAATGCTAAAATAAGAAAAAAGTTGTAGTTTATTACTTCTTGTTTACATTTCTACATGAAAAAGGTTGACCATTTTAATAAGGGTTCCGTCGGCAATAGTGTGAAAAGCAATCTTATTATTATTTCTTACATAAAGGTTGGGAAGTGTTTGATCGAGGAACAAGTTGGATAAGAACTTTCATGCAATGAAAATGTCGCTATGTCAATATTTCAATTCAATTGCACATTGTCATATAATTAAGAAAGTTAAAAATACACGACAACTTAGCGTGATTAGTTTGGAATACCCCCTTAATAGTATTCCTGATCGACGTAGGTAAATTTCTATATGAAAAAGTTGGGAGTGAGGTTTGCAATGCTATTGTGCACTCCGTCATTGCTCATCTTGCTAAAATGTTGTGGCCATACAAGAACCTACAAACTAATCCAAATATTAATATATGCAACTAACCACTTCTTCAACAAAAGCGGAACTTATCTCTGTATAGACCTATCTTTATTAGAGACGTGATTAAATATTGGCCAAATAGTTTTGATCTTCATCATAAACGGATTAATGTTTAATGATGACTTATGGCGGAAGAGATTATACTTTTGAACTTGGGGCATGAACAAGAACAATTTGGGAATTTAAGAGGCAGAGAGTGGTAGATAAGAAAGCCCACATCCCAGAAATTAGGGCCGACATTTCACAACCATTGCAGGCCGAGTCAAATATTCAACGAGCCCACAGTCTAATAAGGCAAAGAAGACACCTCTCTCTGAAGGCCCAGACCCTTAAACCCCGAAAGCAAATGCAAAACCCTCACTAGAAGAAACCAGGCACCAAAACAACAACCGAAAAGGAAAAATATGGCCAATCGGTGGCGCTCAGCCGGCGGCAACCTCCGCGCGGTTCTGCAAAACCCTAGATCGCGACAGCAAGCTCCATTTCAATCCTTTTCGGCTCTGTATCACACAATCCAAGCCATTCCGAGGGAATGCACAGGAAACAGAGTCTCCGTCAAAGACCGAGCCCAGGGTCGAATTCCAGCCGTCGTGTTCTCGCAGGAGCTAAACCCTAGCACCACCACCGTTCGATCGGTCTCCAAAAAGCACTTGTTGACCACCGAGAGGAAGCAGATTCAGGCCATTCTCAAGTCAGTTGAGCTCCCGTTTTTCTGCTCCACTAGGTTCCCGCTCCAGATCCGAGCTGGGTCCGGGTCATCAGATCTTCTTGAATCCGGAAACGTCCTACCCATCAAGGCAATTACTCATTTCTTCATCCATGCCTTTCTTGTTTAAAAAATATATATATAAAAGCTTGAAATTTATAACTTGTTTTGGATTTTTGGGATTGTGATTGTGTGCAGATTCATAGGGACGAAGAGAGTGGGAAGATACTGAATTTGGTGTTTGTTTGGGCGGATGAGGGCTCGCAGCTGAAAGTGGATGTCCCTGTTGTTTTCAAAGGTGAAGATGTTTGCCCTGGTCTCAAAAAAGGTAATTTCTTTGCCTTTTAAACACTATGTTTTCTGTGTGCGCACCCAATTTTCACATTAACAAAAACGTTTCAATTTTGTCATATCATGTAGATGCTGATCAATCCTTCAAGCTTTTGTTGTGCATTCTATCCTAAAACCTAAAACCATACATAATGAAGTTGGATACTTATTTGGCCATGGCTGAGGTACATTGCTTCAGCTCATGCTGTTCCTTTTATAATCTGTGTATCTTTAGCTGTTACTTGTTGAAAACCAACAAAATGAAGCTACTGCAGCTACCGTTGTTGCCGTTGTTATTGTTTAAAGTATACATGTGTAAAGGCTTATCATTACTGGAGTTCCTGTTTTACACATTGTGTCGTCATTGCCTTTATTTCGTGTATGATTTCCATATGCACTGGTTATTCTGAGTACAACATTCACATTGTGAGAGTACGACTGCCATGTATTTTATTTTTCAAGCATCTGACAGAAGTTCATTCAAGATTGATTATTGTTGGGCATAATTGACTATGTAGTCTGTACACTGATTATGACTTGTTCTGCCAAAACAGGTGGTCATCTGAACAAAATTAGAACTAGTCTAAAGTACCTTTGCCCAGCTGAACACATTCCTCCCAAAATTGAGGTGGATGTCAGCAAGCTAGATATAGGTGATAGGGTGTTCATCCCTGATGTTGAGGTTCATCCATCCATGAAGCTTCTAAGTAAGAACGAAACCATGCCCATATGTAAGATAGTCGCAACAAAGTTGGAGAACCCAGAATCTGCAGGAGTTTAGGCACTGATGCACAATTTTACGGCTTTCCTGCATTTGGTAGCTTGAATCACGAGGAGAAGAAAGAAGTTCAATAAGTCTTGATTTTTCCTAAGGCTACTGATTGAGCTGGTGGTATGTGCCGTGTGATTCCCAAGTTGAAAAAGAATTGTCATTGTTGTTTAGAACATAATCAGACAAGCTGAATTTTCTTGTAGCACTCTGAATAGAATCAGTGTTTGTTATATCATGTGCTGTTATCATCTCTCAGAATTTTCATGCATGTAGCTTAGCTTCAGTGAAGTGGTTAACAGAAGTTTACAGCATACACGAGCTATATTTGTTATTTTGTTTCATCTTTCCCCCTCTTATAATCTCACAGTAAAAGTAAATAAGATTATTCTGTTATTTTGTGCTTACAAGTTACATCAGTCTCTAGAATTTGGATTGTTCCTTCCTGTTCATTTTTCCAGCTTGATAGCTGGTGTGAATGGTTTGTGTTCGTAGCTTTTATGTGTCTTTTTTTTTTATGTTAGTTTTTGTTGGGCCTCTGCTCCCATGTGACCCAATAAATAAACAAAATCCGGGATGAACATTTTGAAATAGGAAAGTTAGGCTTGTGGGATATTTTTTTTGTCTGTTTATTTGGGCATCTCCTTATTTGAGGATCCTCAGCCCTGAATTGAGCAACTGCCGGTTGCCGACTTAGTTGGGTGTATAGAGATACTTCTGTTTCCTCATATTTTTCATGGGTGCCCATCAAAATATAATTTCCTACGTTCATATGCATGGAATTTTTAGTGACGACCCGAGTAAACTTACCTGCAATTGAGTTTCGCCCCCTTGTGTCTATCGTTGTCCATTTTTTGTGTCTATTTTTCTTGCCGCATGACATTTGAGGAGAGAGACAGATACACTCGGCCACATGACACTTGAGAAGAGAGACAAACACCAATGATATACACCCCGGTTACATGTGTTTCTCCGGAGTAAGATAAGAGAGATTTCACATGTGTTGAGCTTATATACGTGTTGTTCACATAGGATGATGGGGTGACACAGATCATGTCGGAATTGAACAATTATATAACAATTCAATGGATGTAATGCTAGGGAATTTTACCAACCCACCATTCCATTCTAAGTCAACACGTTCCCTCCTTTTTCTGTCACTTTACTTTTTGATGTTTATAAAATCTACCATATCTTGACCATGTTAACATTAGTAAAGTTTCAATTGAATGTAGGTGGATGTTGAAAATTGACGTCCACTTTTGGATGGATTGCGATGTCAATGGCTCAAAAGCTTCTCAACACTACACTAACAATCATATGGCATCTATGTATCACATTTTCCATATTCTTCAAACTCTTTTTTTTCATGCCAAGTTTTCTTATTATGTTATTTATGCATATTAAATTTATTTACGTCAATTTGTTTATTTTCTCCAACCCAAGTATCGTATTCTCTTTTAATGTTAGAAGAAATTCAAAGTTCAAATCTCCCCTTATTGTTGATTAAAAAATAATAACTACTGGCAACTGATGTAATGCATTATAGTTGGGGTGTTGCTATTTGGATCACATTTACTGACCCGCATTACTGACCACCTCTCTAATATAAGTGAGTCCCACATACACTGCTATGATCCAATTCTATTAGAAAGATGTTCAGTTACAAATAGCAATTATGTATTTTCAGTTGGTAAATTTAACTAAACCCCATAGTTATCCACATCATCCGCGAAAACAGAAATAGATAATGGCGCGGATTCTATATTTATATATTTTAGCTTGAAAATTATCCAGTTTATTGATTTCGTGTTATTAATTAATGAATTAATTTAAAATTGTAATATAAACAGAAATAACGGCTTTCAAACATGGTTAGAGAGAAAACATAGGCATAAGAATATTGACCTCTCAATTCTTTCAAATATGGAGACAGCTTTATACGTTTGTTGTAGTAGTAATTGCAAACCGCGTTATTGTGAAAAACGAAAAAGGTAAAGCGAATTAACGAACGCCACCGTCTCAGGCAGAGGCACTAGTTCTTCTCTCATGGCCTGGTCTCTCGAGCAAGATCCCTCATGGATCTTCTCCTGGACCTCCTAGGCCGCATCCTTCCCGCCAATTTCCTCATCTCACCTCCTGCGCCATAATTCATCAAAATCCAATTCGTTACGGTTTGTGATTGTGATCATGAGTGATTTCGACCATGGGTTGGTTGTCTAACATTTCCTTCTCTTCTTCCTCCTCCTCGTCCCCTTCTTCGTCGTCGTCGGTGTTCAGATCATCGTCCGCCGAGTCGCCAAAACAGAAGGCGAGCGATGACGGAGGATGGATGTTCCGATCGAGGAGGAAGCTCATGCGACAGAGGAAGCAGCTTTTGATCAGCGGCGGCGGAGACCAAGACGGTGGAGGTGGAGCCATGAACAAATGTCCGAGTTCGCCGTTGCCTGAAATTGCGTCGTCGCTGGCGACTCCGCAGCCGCTTCCTTTGCCGGAATTGGCGAAAGAGAGGTGCCGGAAAGAGAGGGGCTCGGGTTGCAATTCCGGTGATATTGGAGACAGTCGATTACCGTCTCCCAAGGCCGGTGACGGTGCCGCCTTGAACACTCCGATTCAGAGGTACAATTTTTGTGATTCTCTTCTTTGATTTTCATATTTTGTGTTGTGGTTTGATTCATTTTATTTTGTTGTCTTTCGAAATGGTCGCATAAGGTCTTATTTCAATTCCTATTCTTAGAGAAAAACATTCAAACATTTAATGGATTAATGACATGCTTGAATTATTTAGGTGGAGAAAAAAAGATTGAGGATTTGTGAATTTGAATGCACTAACATATCCATGTCTGTCAGATATTCTTTGTTGCAGATTTGGTTTTTGAATTTCCTTTAATTTATACATACATATGCTAATACTTAAAGTATGACTTCTGTGTTGACATCTAGTTTTTGCATTTTCAGTGTGTTTGCTTCCCGAGACACAAGAAAGAATAATGACCATGCATTCGAGACAAGATCAAGGTCTAGGAGGAAGAATCGAGATAGGAATGGTTTAGAGATCTATCAAAGGCTTGATGTTCCTATTTGGAGCGCTCCTGCTAGTCCTTTCTCAAGTCCTACACTCAGCCCACACAGACGCAGTGTTGGTGATCTGCTCCCTCACATTAATCCTATGGGAAATCAAGTCTGGTCTACCCCCGAGATCCCCACTTCCGATATGAATCCCGGGCTCCCTCCCCCTGCCTCCTCAGATTACTCTATAGTTAGCAATGATAATTCCCCTGTACACAGTCCTTCAAATAGAAGTCCCTGCCGAAACCCCAGAAGCCCACCAGGCTCAACATCACCATTGCATACCAAATTATTAGTTGAAGCCTCCACAGCCCGGCGTGAGGGTAATGGTTATGGTGAAGTCCATCCATTGCCTTTGCCTCCTGGAGCAAGCCTTAGCCTACCTTCGCCACAAGCTCTACTCACACCCAAACCAGAGTCCCAGCCAGTCAAAGGACAATGGATAAAGGGAAAGCTTATTGGGCGTGGCACGTTTGGAAGTGTTTATGTTGCTACCAATAGGTATGTACAGTTCCTTACACTGTTAATGATAGTTTCTCTTTGTCTTTCTAAATGCTGATCAGGGTTTTTACGTTGTAACAGAGAAACTGGAGCTTTATGTGCAATGAAGGAAGTTGAATTATTTCCTGATGACCCAAAATCTGCAGAATGTATAAAGCAGCTACAGCAGGTTATTATTGATATGTATAGATAAGCTTTTTACTTCCTCCCACCTCTCTTGTAGATTTAGCTATCCTGGATTTTTCTGTTTGACATCACTTTTTCCTAAATTACCTGTTGAACCTCAGGAGTACCACTGTATCAGGAGGCAGTATGGCTACTTTCAGCCTATTGGATATCTCAACTTCTATTTTCGTTTATATAATTAATTAGACACTTGAAAACTAAAGTTTACTTTTGTGGGCTGAGATGGTGGCAGAATAATTTTTCCATGGAATCTATTTTGATGGACTCTGAATCTCTGGTTTGGTGGTTCTGCGAATGCATTGAGTTTATGAGTTATATATTATGTCAGGTTATCAGTGTACTTCCTACTCATTTATTCTTATTTCAGGAAATCAAAGTTCTCAGCCAGCTGAAGCATCCTAATATTGTGCAGTACTATGGAAGTGAAATAGTGAGTAATGTGGCACTTGCATGTTTAGGCATCCAGGCACAGTTTTATCCATTGGAGTATTCCTTAAAAAAGCACAATATGCGTTCTTTTGTATGCAGGTTGATGATCGATTTTATATATATCTGGAGTACGTCCATCCCGGTTCTATTAACAAATATGTCCATGAACATTGTGGAGCCATAACGGAAGCTGTTGTTCGCAGTTTCACTCGCCATATACTCTCTGGGTTGGCTTACTTGCACAGCACAAAGACAATACACAGGTACAATCACATGCTTAATTTGATAGCAAAAATGGAATGTGAGACTAGAACCAATGTGGCAAATACAAATTAGTATTTCATGCACCTAAGCTAAAATTTTTGTCATTGTCAGATGTGGACGAATTTTTTTCAGTGAAAAGGCCTATACAATTGTACTTGGGGTCAACTAGGTTTCATAGATTTTTTTTTTTTTTTTTTTTTTTTTCTGTTGGTAGGGACATCAAAGGGGCTAATTTGCTTGTCGATTCGTGTGGGGTTGTCAAGCTAGCTGACTTTGGAATGGCAAAACATGTAAGTTCTGGTTCTTTCTTCATTCCTTTCTTTAGATTATCATTCTTCACACTCCTTTTTCTCCTTGATATTGTGGAAATGCTGTTTGATTTATAAAACATCTAGTCATCTGGCGGTTGTCAAGCTAGCTGATTTTGGAATCTAGTCATCTGGCGGTTGTTAAGCTAGCTGATTTTGGAATCTAGTCATCTAGCGGTTCTACACATTGATACATGCGAGTCACCATTCTTCATGTGGCTATTTATAATTACTGTCATCATAAGCAATGTTTAGTTTCTACTGTTGTTGCCACCATATCACTTTCTGTGATTCATTGTTTACTATCTGATCTTGGGCTTACATAGTTGAATTTATTTGTTGCATAGCTTTCGGGACACGTAGGGAATCTTTCTCTGAAGGGAAGTCCATACTGGATGGCTCCAGAGGTATCTTTTGCTAATCAGTCTGTGGTGGCTTAGAGGGGCTATGCCTTCAGATACTGATACAATTTTCTTCCTGCAGCTCATGCAAACTGTGATGCATAAAGATAACAACTCTGATCTGGCTCTTGCTGTTGATATATGGAGTTTGGGTTGCACTATTATTGAGATGTTCACCGGAAAACCTCCTTGGAGTGAGTATGAAGGGGTAAGTACATAATGTAGTTTCTGTATTCAACCATGAAACCTGTTTCATCTTGTGCTTTGAAGGTGTCTACTCCATTGGGTCTAATTTGAGGTCAATATAGTTGAAACTTGTAAGATACAAAATGGGATCCAGTGCATGCTTTTACCTGATCATGTACAGTTTGATAAAATCATAAACTTCTTTTAGCTTTTACCTGATCATGTAAGTGTATCTTTCCTCATCTCCCTCTCCACTTGGCATTGTGAATGTATATTCTAGTTCAAGTTCATTTATAATTTTCTGCACTGCATTAAAACCCCTCCCTCTGTTTTCTAAACACTTGTCTATTAATGCAGGCTGCAGCCATGTTTAAAGTTATGAAAGATCTTCCACCAATTCCCGAAACATTGTCATCTGAGGGTAAGGATTTCCTGAGACGCTGCTTTCGAAGAAATCCTGCAGAGAGGCCAACTGCTGCCATGTTATTAGAACATCGATTCTTAAAAAACTCTCAGCCGCAGGATGTCCAGTCTGTCACCCCGTCTGTCACCCAGGCATCTAAGGGGATGAATTACATGGTAAATATAAAAGCCAGCCCACTTGTTTTTATTAAAGTCTAGTTATTAGTATTACAATTTGTGTTATGGCTACAGGATAAACCCCGTCCAGTCGAACTTGAAAGAAAATACGATCAGTCACTGATGATTCCGGGCATACTTGGACCCCAGACCAGTGCATTCCCAATTCGGTGATTGCCAAGTCTTGGATGCTGACAGATCCAGCTTCTTGCAAAATTCTTTTTCTCCAGTAAACTGGCGAACAATGTCCTTATGAAACTTCAAATTTAACAGTGGCCTCATGTTAACCTTGAGGACCTTCCTGGATTATCTTCTCCAGCTCAGTTTGCAATTCAAATACCACATCCCCGCTGCCGAAAGCTATATTGTTTTCAGATGACTTGCGGAGAGGGAATGATAGCTGCCTTTCTGTTCATATTTCTGCAGAGAAAGCGGCTTCTGAATTGTAGGCGTAGCGGATGATGCTCTGGTAGGTGATTCACAGGCATAGAGTGTTACCCTTGTAGGTTCTTTCCCTCATCCTTTTTTATGGTGTGGAAGTTTATCTTGCACTGGGACTTTAGAAGCAATTTTTGTATACCACTAACTTATTTTAGAGCTTCAGCAGAAGAAGTCTTTCGACAAGGCCTTCTGAAGGTAATGCTCTCAGCTCTATATACAATTGATGGACTCAAAAGAAAGAAAAAGTGAATGTTGTTTTCACTCTAAAATAAATGATTTTGCAAATTTTATTTCACACTGATATTTGTCAAGTTGATGCAGTTCAAATCAAACTCAACTGCTTTGTTTTAGTACAAGCGATAATCAAAATTAGAGAGGAGGGGTTTCTCACACACACAACTACTGATGCCATGCGGGTTTCTCTAATCAAACTCAACTGCTAGGTCTGATTCTGTGCAGCACTTAATAATGGTTTTCTCTAATTAGGCCATCAGCACATTTATCTGACGCTAAATAAAAAGTTCAACAAAACCAAAAAAATAAAAAGGGTTACATTTATACCAGAATAGGAATTGTATTGGAACCCCCGTGCATATAAGACAAAAATGTGTTAGAAAACATTCGTTTTCAAATTCCCAAAAATATAAAGAAAAAATTTTAAGACAACTTTTCTAGTAGAAGTTTGTCTTTTAACAAGTCTAATTTTCGAGCCTGTTTGGCAGGATTTTTGAAGGGTTGAAAATGTTTTCCAGATGATCAAAAGTGATTTTAGTGACATAGAGGCACTTTTTATTAAGCTCATTTTTCGAAAACATTTGATTTTTAATAACAAATTTATTATGTATCTAATAAAAATGCTTTCACCTAAAGCATTTCTAAGAATAATGATTATGAAGGAGAGGGAATCGAGCTTATGACCTCGAATACATGAATAAATACTCTTAACCACTTAAATTACGATACTAAAAATAATAATAATTCATAGAATCACTTCTAAGTGGAAAGTCTCCAAAAGGAATTTTCAATGGTAAATATATCAATTAGCAACCTTTAATTTCACAGATAAAAAATCCCTATCAACTCAATTTGACATTTTCCAGTAGTGGTCCACTCCAAGTCTCCAAAAACCGCTAATTTTCTCCTTCTTTTTACCATTTTCTATCTAGTGGTGCCCTTTGAAATTTGGATGAAATTTGGATGACTCTCTCTCTCTCTCTCTCTCTCTCTCTCATATGGTCAAAATCAAAATAAAGAAAGAAATATTTATTGCCAAAATTCCTGAAAAAGACGAATCCTTTTTGGCACCATCATATAAATCATATTTATTTTTTTAAGCAGCCATGACAAAGTGCTCTGACGGGGTTGAAACTTGAACCCATTTGAACATATATATCCTCTTCTCCTCCGCAGCTCTCCAGAGAGTGCTCAGAGAGACATAGATGGAACCTCCACCAGCACAAGCCATAGAGACTTCCAGCAACAATTTTCAGGCAGGAGAAGATGAGCAGGACAGAGTCATCAATGACTGGTAATAATTCAATTAATTAATTTCTTCTTTTATATTGTTTTCTTCTGTAAATTTGTAATTGGATTTACTGTTTTATATAATTTTTTTTTGGATTTTGTTTTGTGAGTGCAGTTGTTCCTGCTTTTATGACTGCACAGAGACCTGCTTTGATTACTTATTCTGTAATCTCTGTTAGATGAGATGGGATTAGATTAAGCTTATGAGTTTATGTTGGTACTAGTTCTATCCTTTTTTTTTTTTGTGGTTTTCTTTGACTGGCTTGCCTTTTGATTACATTGGATTTAACATGAATATGATTTTTTAATACCCCTTTTGATTTAATTTTGTTTCTTGGCCAAATTCTTGTGTTTTGGGGCATGATGAGTATCTCATATGATCAGCAGCAGTCCAAATCTAATTGGGGGCTACTTGTAACTTGTAAGAATCCCATTGCTTACAGTGTATCACTAAAAAGCTAAGCAGGAATGTACTGTATTTAGGTTCTTTTCTTCAAGACTGTTTAGTTTTCTAGTTTGAAAAGAAAGGGAATAAGAAAGTAGTGTGATGTTGGCTACTCTTTTATTACTTAAGAAAATGGTCTACAATTTAGGGATTTGGTTGCTATGTGTCTTGCTGAAAATTTGTCCGACTTGAGAGAAAGATTTATATGAAACGGGGATAACACTATTTTGTTATTCCCAGCCAATAACATTATGACGCGCGTGATAACACTTTCACCTGACATAACATTATTGGTCGGAGATAGCTATCCCCATTACAGCTAAGTTTTTCTGCAATAAGAGAGTAATTTTTCAATGTCACTGTAACACATGTGACTTGGTGCAATCTTGGATTCCTAGATTAATTCACGAAGCATCCAAGTTTTTGACTTGAAAAATGAATCGGCCAAATCCCGAAAAATAGTCAGTGAACAAAATCAAGCAAGATTAGCTCAATCTCAGCATATCATGTGTGTCCAAACATGCCTTCATATTTTCTCCCAAATTTGAAGAGAAAATAAAAGTCAACCTAATCCAAACAAATCCATTGTAATTGATCACGAACAATTTCATTTTAATCCCTTGATTTCTGTTCACAATAGTTTCTTGTTATTTTTGTAACGTACAATTGAGTATCAACTAGTTACCTTGAATTTCGTCTTGCACTGGTCTTGCGTGATTTGTGCTTTCCTTCTACAACAAAACCAACCATTCAAGCTTTCTTCACCTTCACTGATTTTTGCTAAGGCTTTAGATGTTCTCAAAGCAAAGCCAACATATTCTACATTGGACTTCAATTTTTTCAAGAAAAAAAAAAGAAAAAAGGAAGGAAATATACCTTCATACTCATACATAGCTACTTGCTGAACTCTGTGTGTGGAGATTGGCCACTCCCCCGTCCACAAAATACAATCAAAACTGCAGGGGATTTGAAAATTTTCTAAAGAATTCTTGCGTAAAAAGAATCATGTAGAATATAGTTCAAGATTCAAAGAACTTCATCCGACCTTTATTCGTTGATTATTTTGTTGAGTGTATATCTCACATTATAAAATTAAAGTATTACAAAAAATATATATAGCGTCTTAAAATAAGGAGAGATCCCGAATTCAAATTTCTATAATTGTACCCTCAATTCAAAGTATTTCAACACACCCACACAGGCAAGAAGTACACACAAACACATGCATTGAATTGTCCCAACTTATAAATCTCCTTTGCATTTCCCACTTGCATATTAGCGATACTTGCTCCTCAAGGTGACAAAGTCTAACCCCATTTGCCGGCTTGACTTCATGATCTCAAATAAGGCCTTGATAGATCCATTTTACTAGCTCCCATTATATTGTGCATGCTTATGCTTCTTTCCACTAGTTGATAGAAAATATCTATCTATGTATATATATACATATATAAATGGCACCTTCGGCAAATAAATTTGATTTCCTTCAAGTTAAAATGCGCTCCAACTCCTACCCTACCCTAAGACTAAAGTCAACTTGAGAGTACGCTAGCTAGTGTCCCTTTTCCAGGAACTAAAATACATCATCCTAATCACTTGTTAAAAATAATTAATTAATTTAATCCATGGAGAGTGGCTGCTCCATACTTCTTAATAATCCGATAATAACTCAAATGCAATTAGACCAAACTCAATTGAATAAGACAACTCCAGTTAGTGCCTCTGCCACTCTCCCAGATAACATAATTAACTGCATCTGCACAACTTCATGCACTTTCCTCTGAGTCTTTGACTGTCTCCCTCTGTGTATAAATATGGTGCTGCTTCTACTTTGCTACTCTGCAAGAAATGGAGCATAAATTCTGTGTTGATACCTTGTTTTGCCTCTTGTTCCTCAGCCCTCTTGTGTCCTGTCAGCTGAATTATAGATTCTATGATGCCACTTGTCCCAACCTGACCAGGATTGTTCAATCTGGCGTTTGGTCAGCTATTGCAAATGATACTAGAATTGCAGCCTCGCTTTTGAGGCTTCACTTCCATGATTGCTTTGTTAATGTAATTAACTTGTCTTCACTCATTTCTTATATATTTACTACATCTAAATACTTGTGTTTGTCTAACTATAATCATTAACAAAATATCCCAACCCTATTTCTTGTATACAATTTAATAAAAGTTAAAGCTGTTATAATTCGAGGATCTTGTGCTTAATTTCTGACTATTTTATGAAGATGTTCAGTTGGTCAAGGCAACGTCGATGCCTCTTGCAGCCGAGTTTGAATTTCCCTCCACACAATTTAGATTAGTTTAGAATACCGCTTTGTTAAAAAGAATGAGACTGTTTGCTAATTTGATTAGCTCTGGTTTATTGACTACCTGGTTTGATTTTGTGGCAGGGATGTGATGCATCTTTGTTGCTTGATGATACCGGCAGTCTTAATGGGGAGAAAAATGCACCGGGCAACAAAAATTCAGTCAGAGGTTTTGAGGTGATTGACACAATCAAGTCAAATGTGGAGGAAGCTTGCCCATCCACTGTTTCTTGTACTGACATAATCACTCTTGTGTCAAGAGCAGCTGTTTATTTTGTAAGAAGCTAGCTCCTTAATTTACTTTATGAAATGAATCATTTAATTAATCTCTGAAATAACCCCAAGTAATTTAAATTTCTACATCATTTATCTTGTTTTTTTGGTCAGAGTGGAGGGCCATATTGGCCTGTACCCTTGGGTCGTCGAGATGGCACAACAGCAAGTGAAAATGCAGTTAGTGAACAGTTGCCATCACCCTTTGAGCCCTTGGAGAACATCACTGCAAAATTTACAGCAAAAGGCCTTGACATAAAGGATTTGGTTGTGCTCTCGGGTTTGCTTCCTATCTCATATCAACTTCTCACGTTTGAAAACTTGTCACACCCTTATTTGTAACGGTTTAGAAATTTAACGGGTTCACGACAACACACTTAATACGAGAATTCTTATCCAATAATAGCACTTTCATAATTCTTGGACGGGTTCATATTTTCCTAAAAGGGTTTGCAGATTTGTTATGAATCCATCATACTAAACAAAATAAAATTTTGGCCGCTAATTACAAAGGTTAATGAGCCATATATATGTGGGCTTTATGTCTTTATGCAGGTGCACATACCATCGGCTTTGCTCAATGCTTCACGTTCAAGACAAGACTCTTCAACTTTGGTGAGTCTGGCAAGCCTGACCCAACATTGGACGCATCACTTTTACAAAATCTGCAAAGTTTGTGCCCAAATCAAGCAGACTCTGACACTCAATTGGCTCCTCTGGATCCTGTCACTTCAACCAAGTTTGACAATATATACTTCAAGAACCTTGTAAACAATTCTGGACTTCTACAGTCAGATCAAGTGCTTATGGGGAACAACAGAACTGCTTCAATGGTTTTTGGCTACAGCAAATTACCTTTTCTGTTTTACAGGGACTTTGGGGCATCAATGGTGAATATGGCCAATATTGGTGTGCTCACAGGAAGCAATGGAGAAATCAGGAAAAACTGTAGGGTGGTGAATAAGAAAACTACTGCCTAGTTGTTAGTGTGTGTGTGTTTTGTGTTAAATACTTAAAATATATGCTCTTGATTACACACCTTTTATTGCTAGTTTGGGATTGCTGTCACTTTTAAAAAAAGTTGTTTTTACTGTGTTTTGAAAATAATTAGATGTAAAGTAAAGGAGCTCCACGTTTAATATAAAACTGTTGTAATTGTGAATAATGACTAAAATAAACATGATGTTGAAAGTGTTGTGCGTCATGTGGTGGTAGTGGCGGTGGTGGTACTGGTGGAGGTGGTGGTGAAAGAGATGGAGGTGAAGGTGGTGGTGAAAGAGGTGGAGGTGGAGGTGGAGTTGTAAGAGGAGGTGGTGGTGGTGGCGAGGAGGAGGAGGATGTGATGGCGGTGGTGGGTGGTGGTGGGGGTGGAGTTGGATGTGGAGGTCGAGATGGTGTCATTTTTAAAAATTAATGATGGTAATTTGAGAATTAAAAGTACAAAGGATTTCATAAATGACGGAATTTAAAATGACAGAAATTAATGTTCTAGAATTTGTAAATTTTCTTGTTTGGGTGATGGATTTAAAACACGGAATTTAACCTTTATTTGTAAAGGGATCTTTTAAAAAAACTCAATCTCTCTTGGGATTTTAGAAATGACGACTTTTAGATAGAATTTAAAGTTGGGATTTATGATCTCTAAATTCCATGTTTTTTCCCACACGAAATTTCGAAATTTCGAAATTTCTATGTTTTTTTTTATCCAAACACAGGAATTGGTTCATGTCAATTTAGAAATTCTGACTTTTGTCAAAATCCTAAGTTTATTTCCCTCATCCAAACACACTGTAAATGATCATCTCTGCTTATTTTGAAAGTAGCTTTGAAAAGCAATCCAAAGTCTGCTTTTAAAAGCTGTTGTCAAAAGCCCATTGCTTTTAAAATAATCGGGATATTTTATTTTTACCAAATACCTTAAACGGCTTAATTTTAAAGTGAAGTAGGTTTTGGGAAGAAAAAAAAAAATCCCAAACTGGGCCTTAGTGAGATTGCATTAATCAAAAGTGTTGGTTATATCAAGGTCACATTGGATACAACTAGACAGTAATCAATCTCCACTGTAATAGGCAAGAAGCCACCCTCCACATCAAATTATAATATCCCACCTAAATATTAATAAAGCTTCCAATGAGGGATTATTTGAGTAACACCTTTGTAGGGCCTACTTTAGATTGTATTTCACTAATCCAAACAATCTATTTTGTAGATATTCATTCAAAATTCATCTCTACAAAAAAAATCACTTGAATCTGATATCATTTGACCACTCAATTAAATTATTGAAATTTAAGTACTTTCTTGAAGTACCGTGTTAATTGATTTTGTAGGACACAATTAGATGTTTAAACGGTTTTCAATTTGTCTATTTTTTAGCAAGGATGATATATGAATGAAGACCTAAAAAATGAATGGTTTGGATCATTGAAAATAAATTTGAATGGTATCCTAAAGGGCGTCTCTCAAATAAAATTATTTGATAAGTCCTTCAATAGAAGGGGACTGATGATGACATATAGTTATTGTTGGTGAGTACATGAATGATGTATATATGTTGATTTTACAACATCTCAAATCAAAATGATATGAATCTCACTAACAATGACCATGTGTCAATTATTAGTTTGCCGTATCATAGTAACATGTTAGCGATGTAAAACTAGGCCTAGGTGGAAAACAAAACAAAAAAAAACCTAATTGAGGATCCAAATTAAACCGGGCGATTTGGTTTGGTTTTTGATCAAAATTAAAGTTAAACCATTCTAAACCGAATCAAATCGTTCTAGTTTGCAATTTTCTCACTTTTGATTATAAATCTCACTGGCGGGGGACACACCGATGAAAAAACCAACAACCTGAAGACGCTGAAGTGACACTAATCGACTTGGTTTGGTTCGTTTGTAGCTATTGTTTTTGGCTATGAATGTGACTTAGGATAGGAGGATAGGTGACTATTTGCCCATTACATGATTAGTCATGGTTGATACGAAAATTCATAATTATATACAATCGGGTACACTCAAATTTTCTCCTTGTCCACTCCACCCGGTCCCTTCAGTCAAATCTCGCTACTTTCCAAGAATACCCTTGTAAAGTTGTGCTCTGACCTCTCTCTCTCCTGCAAACCAAAATTTACCCTGGCCTTGGGAGTCAGTGTCCCTCCATGTCTTAACACCACGTACACCTCCGCAACACTCTACCAAAACCCCCAACATATAGAGACAAACCAAAGCGCACGCCGCGCACTCTAGCACTAGCCGCTCATGACTCAACGAGATAGAGACATTACGGCATAGCTACTGTAGAGTAGAGCCCAGCCAGACAGTTAGGTAGACCGTGACTGGACTGTGAAGGAGACCTGGTCAGTGTTCTCACTGAGTGACTGAGTTGCTGAGTCAGCGAGTCGCGGCGAGCTCGGACCAGTTCAAAATTTATAAAGCGGGATTAGGGTTTTCTTTTTCTCTTTTCCAATTTTTTATTTTTCTTCTGAGTTATACACTGCTCATACACAAATGGTGAGGCCAAGGTGCTACTTGGACATAACCATAGGAGGAGAGCTTGAAGGAAGAATAGTAGTGGAGCTCTACAATGACATTGTGCCCAGAACAGCTGAGAATTTCAGAGCTCTTTGTACTGGTGAGATGGGTATTGGCCCCAACACCAATGTTCCTCTTCACTACAAGGTCCTCTCTCTCTCTCTCTCCCTTGTTAAAGTTTCAATCTTTTTTGTTTTTGGGTTGTGGGTTTTTTATTTGATTTCTTTGTGCATGTACTAGAATTTGTGATTTTTACATTACATTGGGTTACAGGGTGGTTGTTTCCACCGCATTATCAAAGGTTTTATGATACAAGGTGGGGACATTTCGGCTGGAAATGGCAAAGGAGGAGAGTCCATTTACGGTTTGAAGTTTGAAGATGAAAACTTTGATGTAAAGCATGAGAGAAAAGGAATGTTGTCCATGGCCAATTTAGGCCCTGACACCAATGGCTCTCAGTTTTTTATCACCACCACTCGGACTTGTCATCTTGATGGTAAGCATGTTGTGTTTGGGAGGGTGATCAAAGGCATGGGTGTGGTTCGTTCCATTGAGCATGTGTCCACTAAAGACGATCACTTTCCTACACAACAAGTTGTTATTGCGGATTGTGGGCAACTTCCGGAGGGTGCAGATGATGGGCTGTGTAACATCTTCAAAGATGGTGATGTCTATCCTGATTGGCCTGCTGACCTTGATGCAAAACCAGAGGCAATTTCTTGGTGGGTCATGGCCGTGGACTCTATTAAGGCCCTTGGAAATGAGCAGTTCAAGGTAATGAGGTATCTCATTTCATTTCACAACTATGGTAAAACATGTCTTTTCCTAAGTAAATACTTACAAACTAAATATGCTGTACTTTTCATTTACTACTATTGTATGACCTTTGTTCTTGTTCTTGCTATTTGTTTACTTTTCAATACAGAAACAAGACTTTAAGATGGCCCTCAGAAAGTATCGCAAGGCTTTGCGCTACTTGGATGTATGCTGGGAGCTGGAAGATATCGATGAAGGTGAACCATTTGCTTTGCACGATAGAGTGTCACTACTTGCTTTCATCATTTGATGACTTTATGTTTTGTGATTTTACAGAGACAAGCTCCTCTTTGCGGAAGACAAAGTCTCAGATATTTACTAATAGCTCAGTAAGAATTTTCATTTATCAAATGATAAAATCACTGGATGTTAGATGAAATCTCTAGGAAACCTTCTTGAAATGAAAACAAAAGTGATATCTTTTGATAAGTAAACCAAGATCTTTAGTTAAGGACTGTAATGCCAATTTGCTGAACTATCTTTATTGAGAAATTGCTCATTTATGAATGATAATTATTGACATGGAACTTGTGTAACAGTAAGTTAATCATATATTCAGTAGCCTGATGGACCAAAAACTAATGCTTCTGAGTTTCCCTCCCCTCCTTGACCTTGTTGTTTATGGATATCTTCGCATTGAACAATCATATAATTTTTTGGTTGTGATTTTTGACCATCCATATTTCTTATTCCTGCATCATTTTTAAGAAAATCAATTTAAATTTTACCTATACATTCTATTTCTATCTTCAGTACTGCTACTAGTCTTGCAACTTCCAGCTATGCCACTACGCATCTGTCAATGTTGGAATCATTGATTCTCTCCTTTTTAGTGTCATTTAGCTTCTCTACAGTTGGTAAGAAGTCTTTGGGACGTGCATGGTGTGCAGTCATTCTGAGTGAGTCTCATTTACTCTTCTAACTAGGAAGTCTATAGCTGTTGGGTCCCATGAAGGACCCAAGCTGGACGTTGTGTGTTTCCATCACCTATGACTTTCAATTTGAAGAATTTGTTATGATTTAGGTGTCTTTTGTCCAGTTGTAGGACTGCATATTGAGTACATGCAAAGCTGGCTGTGTAGGCCCCCCAATTCTTTTTTATTAGAATGGAGATTCTGCCTTGACGCAGTGTCATGTGAACTCCATACAAAATTTAGTGCTCAATTATCCAATTTATCCATATAGGGCTTGATTTCTGATGATCCTAATGAAATGAAAGCCATAACTTAATGTGAGTACTTTATGGCTTTTGATTTATGAAACACGAAAAGCACTTGTGCTGGTTACATGTTCCCTAATGACGCTCGAATACATTAAGTGATGGAAAATAATGGCAATCTTTAAAGTTCACCCTTGTGTTAATGTGAAGAGTCTGTGTGATGATGAGTGATACTTAGAAGATAGCTTAACTATGAATATGATAGATAGGCTTGGTTTTCTTCAGCGTTAATACTTTTTTGAATGCTAACTTGATTGTGCTCAGAAGTATTGTGTATTGTTTCTTGTACTTTGTTTTTACTGGTATCAACTAAAAAGAAAGGCATTTCCTTTTATCTGATTGATTAAGAAGTGGGTTTTCTGTTCAGGCTTGTAGACTGAAATTAGGAGACCTAGATGGAGCATTGTTGGACTCAGACTTCGCATTGCGTGATTGGGAAGCCAATGTGAAGGCTTTGTTTCGCCAAGGCCAGGTATTAATCTTTAATTGGCAAGTCTGCATAATAGTTGCTGGCTGCTGTTTCTCATCTTACTTCTATGCATCTTGCTGGCTGCAGGCCTATATGGCACTTAATGACATCGACTCTGGAGTCGAAAGCTTCAAGAAGGCCCTGGAATTGGAACCAAATGATGGTCAGTAGTGTGAGATAATTTACATAACTTAATATAGAAAAAGAGGATCATTCGTAAAATAGCTTTTTATTTCTTGGAATTGTAAAAGTTAGTCTTTGTGAGAAATTGTAGACAGTGTCCAAGGGGATTTCTGAGATCAGAGAGCAGTTACAGGATTATTATGCCCACCCTTCAAATCCTTTATGTGTTTTTTGAGAATTTTTGTTAAGTATAAGTGACACATTTTTTCCCCAACAGGAAACCAGATTTAGTGGGATGTCATGTGGAAACCTCACATGGACATGAACTTGACAGTGTTTGGATTTTGAATATTAACTCTTATAAGTTATAACTAGGTTCTGTGAATAATTAAACCTCTATGTTTTGAGAGTTGATGACCAACTAGAGACATCAGACTATCAAATGATAGATTCCTGACCTTTGATCATGCTTTCTATTTTTCAGGAGGAATTAAGAAAGAGCTTCTGGTTGCTAAAAGGAAGGTTAGTGAGCTTTATGCGCATAAGATTTTCTTGCCAAACAGTGGATGCTTGTTTTATATCCTTTCAGAGATTTGAGAGTTAAACATTTTCACAGGTTGCTGATAGGTCTGAGCAAGAAAAGAAATCATATTCTAGAATGTTTCACTGATGAAGGCAGTCACATGGTAAGTTTTTTTAAAATATCAATATTGCTTTGCTATTATCCATGTTTTGGACTGACTTTTTGTTCGTGCTATGTAGAGGCTGCATATGGTATGGATGATTTTGGATCCCTTTGGCACTTGCTAAGTCATAGCCAACTGGTTAAAGCGATTCTGTCTGCAGTCTTAATTGGCCTTAGGAAATATCAGGTATCAATCTTTTAACCCTTTGTCATACTGTAAATGGTCAGACTCTTGTATGCAACCCTTAATGTTTGTCAAATTCAAGATAGGATACGTTTTTCCTTCTGGAAGATTATTCACTTTCTTTGTGATTATATCAATCTGATCATTTGTTGATGTTTATAGTCGAGACACTCAGATCAAAACCAATTTTGAAATAGGTTGATATCTTTGCTTGGCTTTTAATCAAGTTTGTTCTTGTTTCAGGCTTTGTAGGAAGAGCAACACAACTAGCACAATACTTGAGGAAAACTCAGAATACTCTAGCTTCAATCAAATTTTGTTCCGAGTGCATTCACCTTTTGTTAGACTAGCATGTACCACTTTATTGCTGTTCAACACTGGATAGCTACTCTCTGAATTTGTATGAAATTATCCAAACAGCCTTTTTATCTTTCTTACAAAAAAATGTCTTATTTGTTGCAATACAGATGGTTTTCTTTTAGCTGACCACTTCTTATTGTTATTGCTTCTCGATCTCTGTTTCTGTGGTTTCTGCTGATTTGGCTTGGCTATTGCTTTGTTCCGAGCTTGGGGGAGCATATTCTGTCTGGTGTCCACTTGGTCTCCCGTCCTGATTCTGGGATCTCCATTGTGTCCATCTCCACTTATAATTTCTTCTTTAATTTCCCTTCCTCTTGATCTTTTCTGAGAGTAGAGTCTGTTCAATTTTGCCAAAGCTTTGTTTCGGCTTGTCTCAGTTGCAAGCTTCTGTTCTAATGCAACCGAAACACGCCACTCTGAAAGAGAATTTTCATCTTCTGCTCTTTTTGTCAAGGCATGGTAGTCTTCCAGAGTGAGGTGGATGGTGGTTTTCTCCATTTCTGAACAGTTTATGTATTGAAGTGCTTCTGCTGCCGATGCACCAAGAGCTTCTTTTTCTATTTGAACAGCTCGAAGTCCAAGTTGCAGTGTCTGCAGAGTCTGTCTCCTCAGATGCAAGGCTTGTTTCAATCGTGGTTTTGCTTGTCGTTCTTCATCTGTATCCCGCTTAAACTTTTCAATCTCTTGGCGCATTTGATCTGAAGCCTGATTTATTTCATTGATCATCTTTGTGGCCTTGTGTTCTTCTTCCCTTTTGGATCTGATGCGTATGCTGGTCGTCTCAAGCTGTGATTCAAGGTCTGAGATGATATTGGGTGTAGTACATTGGTTTTCAGCACTTGCAAGGCCAGACTTCACCATTTCGAGCTCGTCAATGAGAGGCCTGGAGTTTATCCATGCCTGCATGGTGCTCTCTTTAGCTTTTTTGAGTTCTTCCTTGGTCCTAAGCAGTTCTGCCATCTTAGACCCCAATGCTTTGTGACGGCTTTCATCCCACTCTCGTGATTTGTGCGAGTAGCTTTGCTCTTGTAGCTCATCATGCGACTCCATTTGTTCTTTGCACTTGACAAGTTTTGGGAAATTCTGCCTAATTTGCTCCATTTGCCTTCATTATCTGCTTATATAGCAGCAATTTCCATGTTTTGTACTTTGTTAGGTTGTTTCTTCTGCTTTATTTAAGTTGTGAATGTTTATGTTTGGCGGAAATTCCAATCAATCCTTGTTTTAATATTACAGATGCCTTACTGGCAGATTCAAAATTGATATTCCAAGGTATGCTTTGTTGTTAACGGGTCTTTAGGTGAAGTAATGTCCTACGTATTAGTTTTGCGTGGAAAGTGTGCGGCACTATGTGCTTAAAATGAATCTCTTGTCGTCTGTTATATATCAAAAATCCCTTTTGGCTTAGAATTGTTCTCATGTTTTTATATCATTAACCAAATAATAGATACAAAGCCTAACTAGGAATGGTGAGGGGTTTGTAGCTTAAGCAGCAGTTAGCATTTCTTCCTTCATCGAGGTACTGAGTTCGAATTAATCCTCTTCAAAAATCGTTTGATTAAAAAAAAAACATAATAAGCCAAGCAGGAAATGAAACCCATCTGGGTGCAGTAATTCTTTATTTTTGAATTGAGGATCATGACAGAGAAAATAACAAAATTAATGAAGGCATTGCAAGCAATCTATTGTTTATTTTATCTGAGCTTCCTTCCCTCTGAGATCGTTTTAGCAAACTTGATCAGAGCATCTTCATAGGTGCCCTCTCCTTCACATTGCTCATACTTTCCAGTATCCAATTGCACCCGTGACACTGGCTTCTTCAACAGTGCATTTCCAATCTCCACAAGCCTCCTTAGATTCTTCTCTGTTGCAATATCAAGCGATGCTTCATCGCCGGTCAACGAGGAGTCCTGCAATTTTCACATCATTAGAAAACTATTTAGCATCATGCATCCACAAAATGTTGTTATTTGTACCATATTTACTGATTACGTAGTTGTGCTCGATCTAGAATCGTACCTGAATACGTAGATAGTTGTCCTTGGCCTGGAGGCATTGGAAGAGGGTGGACACATGAAAGTCAACCATATCAGAACTTGCATCGGCAAACATATCTACCAAAGGTGTGCTCCCATTGTGAAACAGCCAATTGATCAAACCCCATTTGGAGGCTGTGGCTGCACTGTACTTCTCTTCAAGCTTGGCTGCACCTGTGCCCAATGATAGCACCTGCAACCTCGTCGCATCAATCGGATCTGAGTTGTGCTTCAACATCTCTCTGTTTATGTGGCTTATGGCCATCATTGTCTGTACATGGTTGTAGATTAAATTAATTAATTCCTTAGTGCATTTTATGGGACATAAAAGACATTTTACCCCCTTTTATCAGACAATTTGGTATGTTATGTTCCTATATCGATAAACATAACATGTTAGATATTATCTGGTAAGTGAACATTACCAAACTACTTACAGGATTGTTAGCGGCAATCCCACCATCAACAAGATTAAAAGTGCGAGTCCTTCCCACGTCATCCTTGATCTCGAAGTAGTGTGCCGGGAGAAAAGTGGGAGCTGCAGAGGTACTGACGCAGACATCCGAAAGCTTGGCATTCTTCAAACTACTTTCTTTTGCCTGCAACATAAATTTAAGTCAATCACCAAAAATTCCCAAAATATTTGAAGGTGAAAAAAAACTATGGCTTGTTGTCTTACATCAATGGTTGAGAAGACCACAGGCTGAAGGTACTTGATATCAAAAGCTGGTATAACCACATTGGTTAGAGTCTGTTTGAGAGTGAGGTCACCAAGCAGCCCATGAGTCAATGTGCGCAGGTACTTCCCATCATATTTTGGCCCCTTTACCTCGTCAACCATACTTTTTATTGATCTCAAGAAGTTATTTCCACTGCGAATTCCAAGTCAACTTAACCTTTAGAACTTGTAAATTCCTTTAAGCATACCGGTTAACTAATCTACAGTATCTCTGGGAATTGATACTCGGTGCGTACCAACCAATTTTTTTCCCTTGATTTGATTAGTTGTTGTTATAGAGCACTGACCTGCTCTGAGGAAAAATCTTAGGACTCTGGTCTAGATAGAATTTATTGATGTCCTTGGCTTCATACATGGGTCGGTTGTCCTTGTTGGGAGCTGTAAGCATGGTGGTGACAAGACCTCCGGTGCTTGTTCCGGCAATTATGTCGAAATAATCTGCAATTCTTGCATCGGGGCCATCCAATTGCTATACCATGTACAAATCATACCACTAAATTATCATTCAAGCAAATATAAATGATGGAAGTGAAGGCTATACATATATATATAGAAAAAATTTATGTAATGTAGTACGTACCTGAAGCTTGGATTCAAGAAAGGCCAGGATGGTGCTGGGAATTATGCCTCTAATGCCACCTCCATCAATGCTCAACACTGTCACCATCTTTCTCTTTACCAAGTCCGTCGACATTTTTAGGATTCAAATTAAAGACAACCTTGTTTAAATCGAAATCTCTCTTTTATAAAATCAGTATCTGTGTGAAGATCAATTATGTTCTTGATAGCAAAGAGCCCAAGAAATGGTTCAACTGATATATAGCCAGGCGGCGGCTAAGCCTTCTAGATATAATTATATAATGCTCTTCATTTAGCTGCAAGGCGATTTAGATCTTAATTATTTAATGATATGCAAGCTTCCTTGAAACCCACTCTCTCGCATAATATTGGCTGTCTCTGTCTGTAGAAATGATTATATTGTTGATCCACTGCTACAAGTTGATGGTAAAGTCTTTGTTTTTCTGTTTATTTATTATTTATTGAAAATATTTTCATATGAATAATTGAAGACCATAGCCTCATAATGATGGGGCAACCTATACGGTTAAACAGTTTTTTGGTCAATTAATTAACATGGTCATCTTCCTATGTTTATAATTAATCACTCCTCCTCGTGCCTAACGAGTTTATAATTCAAGTGAAGTTTTTCCACTCATGAATTATAATTGAATTCTCGATGGCATTCAACTTTGTACTCAATAATGCGAGAAACGTCAATGTTTATTTAAATCCTTCAGAATCTCATTTATTTTAAAAAATTAAGATTTATTTAGCCATGTGATATCATGATATCATTTCATTATTCATAACTAAAGCTCAAAACAAGTTTGGATAACTATACTCTTCTTATTGTCATTTGATAGTCAATGTGAAGACAGCTAGTCACGTACAAACCACATTATTATTATGGCAGTCAAGTTGACCCATTGGAATAATTGGATTGGATGGTCATCCATGGTTGGTAAGGGAGGACCATAAAAAACGACAAGATATCAGAAAACCTTTTTAAAGTACTATATGCAGATTGGAGTTTTTTTATAGGGCTTTTTTGTTTTCTTTTATTGGACTGGAGAATTTTATGAATTTACTCTTGACCTAATCATATTCATATCCGTGACGAATTGTTTTACTCTTACTTTTATTTTACTCTTCCAAATTTTCAATCCGTTGTTTGTTTGTTCCCAAATTTTCAATGGCTTGCTCGTTGGACTTTGACCTCATCTTCATGCATGTTACTTACTTACTAGTCTGCTTTATTGTTATTATTTTCCTGTGATGAACTGCTTTTGTGAGTTCGTAATCAATAAAAATCTTTTAAATCCTTCATGCACAGAGTGATGTGCATTTGCTCCTGTGGCTGATCCAGATATTCCAGATATCAGCTTTGCAAGTTTAAGCCCCTGAAAACTTTGGGTGAACACATCATGATCTATTGGTGCTTATATGACCATTTGGCAAACTAGAACTTTAAAGGCCAAACTAGAACTTCTCCTACATGAACAAATACCATAGTTTGGCTTCACTAATATAAAGGTAAGAATGATCTTAGCTTTCTTAGGCTAAAGAAGAATGATTTGTTACATAGCTAAAAAAACCGCCATAATTAAGTGAAGAATTATAAGGGTCTACCTAGATCACACTATTTTCTATATGTAGAAAGTTCAAAGGAGAAATGTAGCAATCACTGTTTTTGGTCAATATTACATCAACATCATTTTATACCCAATAGTGCGACCCAATAATGTGACCGTCAGATCACATCGAAATATTAGTCCTCCATACTTTTAATAGACAAAAGGAAGACAAAAGGAATCTATGATATGGGTAAGGTCACTTACCCAAAATTTAATGAATTATAATGCCCTTATCTATTTGTGTGGAGTTGGGTGCTTAGAACGGGACAAGCATCAGGCTTAAAATCATTTGCAGATTCGATATAGAAACTCCAATCTTATTGATCTAACATGGACTTTGGTAATCTTACATCTGGCTTGATACTAGTATTATAAATGCAATCTCAGAATTTTTAAAATATATATATAATAGTAATTATTCTTTTATTTTTCAATTACGATTCACAACTAAATTAATGAACATGACAGAAAAAATAAAATAAAAATTAAGATATTGCAATTTATTGTTCAATTGTGCTTCTTCTGATCCGAGAGCCTTTTGGCAAAATCAATCAGTGCTTCTTCATAAGTAACCTCTCCCTCAGATTTCTCATACCTGCCAGTATCCAAATGCACCCGTGACACCGGCTTCTTCAACAACGACTTTCCAATTTCCAAAAGTCTCTTCAGATTCTTATCTGTTGCTATATCCACGGTTGCCTCCTCACCGCTCAACAAGTCATCCTACAATTTTTACAACATTAAGATATATCACCTATATAATGTTGTTATTTAGACCACATTTACTAATATATATATCGTATTAAATAATGTACCTGAATACGTAGGTAGTTGTCCTTGGCGTGGACGGATTGGAAGAGGGTGGACACATGAATGTCAACCATATCAGAACTTGCATCACCAAAAATGTCTACCAATGGCGTGCTCCCATTGTCAAAAACCCAATTGATCAAACCCCATTTGGATGCCGTGGTTGCATTGTACTTCTCTTCAAACTTGGCTGCACCTGTGCCCAACGACAGCACTAGCAACCTCGCCGCATCTATCGGCTCTGAATTGTGCTTCAACGTCTCTCTGTATATGTGGCTTAAGGCCAGCATTGTCTGTCATGGTTGAAGATTAAATTAATTAATTCCCAGGTGCTATGCGACGTTACATGTGTTGTTTTTGTCGAACAGTCTAACATATAATGTTATATATCAATTTATTAATTAGATTAAAGCATGTTAGATATCTGGTAAGAGAACATGTTCCTAACTACTTACAGGATTGTTTGCAGCAACCCCACCATCGATGAGATCAAAAGTTCGGGTCTTTCCCTCGCTGTCATTGACCTCGAAGTAGTGTGCGGGGAGATAAGTAGGAGCAGCAGAGGTACTTATGCAGATATCCGAGAGCTTAGCATTTTTCAGAGCACTTTCTTTTGCCTGTACCATAAATTCACAACCCTCTTAGAATAGTACATAACTAGCTACACACTATAAGTACCAACAATGTCTAAGACTAAGAGCCCCAAATGTAAATGGCTTATGACATGTTTACTTATCAGGAATGAGTTCGAAAAGAAAACGAATCATTTCAAGTCGTATTTCTCACGTTTATTAACACATAAGCAATAAAAATTTAAGGGGTCCTATATTCTGAAATTAGTAATATGATACCCTCAAAACCAGGATTTCGATCAACTAAGAAGAGGTAATTGATATATTTCATTACTTTCCCTACGCCGAGTAATTAAACATGTCATTAGTGTTATCTTACATCGGTGGTTGAGAAGATCACAGGCTGGAGGTACTTGATATCAAAAGTTGGAATAATCACAGTCGTGAGAGTCTGCTTGAGAGTGAGATCACTAAGCAGCCCATTTATCACTGTGCGCAAGTACTTCCCATCATACTTAGGCCCTATGACCGCTCGAACCATACTTGTTATTGATGTCAAGAAGTTATTTGCACTGCATGTTCCAAAAAATTTAACCTTAGATCTAATAAATTAACATATGTATATAACCTGCATTAATGTTCTGTAAATGAATTTAAATTAATAGTAATATACACATAGTACATTAATTGCTGTGAACTTTTTTTTTTTTTTCTCAATATTATCGCATAATATTGAAAGTACTATAGATTGGTACTCGATACCAAACAATATTTTCTCTGCATTAATAAGCTGCTATGGATCACTGACCTATTTTGAGGGAAAATCTTAGGGCTGTGATCCAGATAGAAGGTGATGATGTCCTTGGCTTCATACAGGGGTCGGTTGTCCTTGTTGGGAGCTGTAAGCATGGTGGTGACAAGACCTCCGGTGCTTGTTCCGGCAATTATGTCGAAATAATCTGCAATTCTTGCATTTGGCCCATCCAATTCCTATTCCATGCACAGATCATAACACCAAAATTATAAGTAAAAATGAAAGCTGAGTATATATATATATATATATATATGTTATCTATGGTGCATTTAGTATATATGAAATTAATGTATATTAATGCAGTACGTACTTGAAGCTTGGATTCAAGAAAGGCTAAGAGGATGCTGGGAATTATGCCTCTAATGCCACCTCCATCAATGCTTAGCACTGTCACCATGCTTCTCTTTGTCAAACCAGTCGACATTGTTCTGGTTCAAATTAAAGATCAACCTTGTTTTTTTTTTTTTGGGTCGAAATTTAAAGATCAACCTTGTTTAAATTGAGATTTCTTTGTGTAAAATCAGTGCATCAATATAGTCACTTATATATATGAGTATAACTGAGATTTGTGAAGGCTGTTTGTGAAGCCTGCCCAGATCAATTATGGTACTGATTAAATTAAATAATTGTATGATTAAGATTATTCAACGACTACTACAAGTTGATGCCGAAGTAGGGTTATTTTTTATAAATATTTAATTATTTTCAAAAAAATAAAATCCGTGCATGTTTAATCTGTTGGGGGCATCATTAGTAATATTATTGGATTAATCACTTCAAGTCATCTTCAAAATATTATTGGGCTTCATGCATATGTTTTGTATTTTAATACCATTTGTTGAAAGATCTGGTAAACCATCGATCTCGTTTCTCGGAAAGATGCCTAATCCTTCATAAAATTAATTTCTTAATAACTAATGGAAGAACATAGCCTCATATTGATCGGGCAAACTAATATATATCTGCTAAACATTAATTTTTTGGTCAATTAACATGTTCATGATTGTGAAAGTTCTAGAATGGAATCTTTTCTTCAGCAAAAAAATAATAATGGAATCTCTCACTAATTAAAACAATGAGTGTTACATATACTGATTAATAATCACAAGATAATTAAATTTGATCACATTCAGCTTGTAACTCTTATGCAAAATCATGTGCGAAACATTATTTTTAGTATAAGCGATAGTCTAAACTACGTATAATAGGGATTTCTCACACACACTCACAACTATGATGCTATGAGAATTCGAACTTGAGACTTCTGATCTACAAATCAAAGCCATTTTTCATTGGGCTAGATCCTGTTGACAATGTGCAAATATTAATGTTGATTGAAATCACTATGAATCTCATTTAATTTAAAATTTTAGATTTATCAAGCCATATGTGATATCATGATATTATTTTATTACTAAAATTTAAAATAGTTTGGATAAATATACTCTTATTGTCATTTGATAGTTAGTCAATGTGAAGATACGGAGTGATGCACGAAACGAATAACATACTCAACTACCAATATTACTAATATTTCTTGTATTATTGTGTGTGTATATATATATATATATATATATATATATACATATTAAAAGAGATACATATATGTATTGCATAAAGAAATTAAAATTATCATTATATTAGTTATGTTGGGGTACCTCTCTTTCCAATTAGACCCTGTTTGGTTCATGGAACGAATTTGAGGGGAAATGATTTCCCAAGGGATGGGAAATGGAAGATTCATTTACCATGTTTGGTAATGCAGGGAAAGTAACCAGGAGATATCACTTTATTTCATTTTCCATGTTTGTTTTGAATAGAAATGGAAAACAAAGTTTGTATAAAATTTTAATTATACCCATATTAAATCAAATAAAAAAAGAATGCATTTAATGATATATTAATTGTAATTCTAAATTGTTAATGGGGACAAAATAATCATGAAAAATGTTTATTTAATATTGGCTCATTTTCCCAAATTTTCCCATGAGGAGGGAAAACAAAACCCAAGTTGGGAGGATTGTTTCACTTTCCCCCCTACTTTTTCATGGGCCAAGCAACGATTTCCCATGCCTGGATTTACCAAACATGGGAAAACAATTGATGTCTCATCCCCAAGTCTATTTTCCCATGAACCAAATAGGGCCTTAATGTTAGAAGAGGTTCTATATTTGAATTTTCCCTCCTCGTTGATTTAAAAACATATTAATCATAGTATCATTAAGAGTAATAGTTAATTAAGATCATCATTTCATATAGTCATCCCAATATTTTCTCGTTTATGTGGAACCTCTAATAGTAAGATTCTACTATTAACCATTTTATATATTCCAACTTAAATACTCATTATATGTACATATTGGGTCACACTAGACTTACTCTATAGATATTAGTTTTAACGTATTAGTAATATATATTTTTATATTAGACTGACTAACTAGTAATGGTAATATTGTATATACAGCAGCATTCAAGCGCTAACTAATTAGAAAGTTAATATGGTGCTTACCACTCATCTTGACTCACTACAGATCTATCACATGATCCAAATTGTTTACTTTTTAGGTCATCGTTGAAAGATCATCCTTGTAAAAAATTCACTTAATGTTTAGTTATTTAACTGTAACCAAATAAATAGATTAACACAATATTAATGTGTTCGATAAACAAGAAAATATTCACAATAACAATCAAGATGCATGGATCGAGGGTAACAATCAAGTATTATCTTGCCGCTCTCATGTAAGTCCCCCGAAATCCATTATAGTTCTAAGAGCATGGAGAAATAGAAGAGTTTGGCTCTTTTTCTTATCGCATTTGAAGAAAAAGGGGGCGAAAAATACCGAATTTTTGTTTTGTTTTTCATTTTCATAAGGCCTATACAATTCAAACAGACCGAAGATGATAATTGAATGTATCTAATCATATCCGTTACCAATTATTTTAGGAGTGTTGCTAAACGAACCCTAAAATTAACTGAGTACACCCTACTATCAAATTATTTATTGAATTACAAATTTACCCTAATATAAAATGACCAAAAAGGATATATTGAATTGTGAAACAAATATAATTTTAATAAGTACACCCTACTCACCATATTCAACCGTAATCAAACGCAAATAAACTTTCGTGTTGCTTGGCGCCAATAAAAGGATTTGTCAGTTTGTTTCAGCGAAGTGAGAATCATGGGGGTTATCTTGTTTCAAGTACCACCTAATGAGCTATATAGATTTTCTCATCGAATTCCGTCATTCAAGATTACTAGTGCTTAACAATGATGGCCTTCCATGTCCACCTCAAGAACTATACATAACTATATTTTGGTTTGAAGACTGACGCTTGCTTATTGGGGTCACTTCTTTGATTATGTTTCTCTCTAAATCAATTTGGCCCTCTCTTCTTTTCACTGGTTGGAGTTGTAGCCCCATTTACTTGTGGGTGTATCAGGGATATTTTTGGCAATTAAATAGGGTGTACTTAGTTAATTTTACATTTTGATTAAAATATTAGGGTGTACTTAGATCATAGGGTGTACTCATTTAATTTTAGGGTTCGTTTAGCAGCACTCTTATTTTAGTTGTAAGTGTGTTCCACGCTTCCAACTTTTCAATCCATTGTTCGTTGCCAGCTTACCTTGAATTTTTCTTTACATTAAAACATCCAATGGCTTGCTCGTTGGACTTTCAACTCATCCTCATGCAACTGTTGGGTTGGGCTTCAAAATAACAAAGCAATGAGTCCATTTCGTCCTTCTGCTCTGCTGGTCCGGAGATTTCGTATGATAGCTTTGCAGTTTTAAGCCTCTGAAAAACTTTGGGTTGCTCATCAATGATATCTTGCGAGTTTTGGCGCAAAAACGAACTGACACTTATTTATATATTCGACATCCTCATGCGAATGAACACCTGTCCAAACATTAAAAAAAAAAATTAAAAATCTTGGATTGTGGTCGGGTGGGGCTCTTACCTCTTGGTTTCAATTTTTTATTATTATTTTATTTTAAATTATTTGGACATGGGTGACGAACTCCAAATAATTATAGCTTTGATTAAAAACGTGACGAACTCCAATATCAAAGGTTGTCAGGTTGGTGCTTCATTCCATACATTGTGACATAAATGATTTTCATTTTTGATTGGTTAGTTTATGATAAATTCTAAATTCTAATCATATACTTTTATTTTGGTTATTTTCATAAGCACACATGTTATATATATAGTCTTGATCTCTTGAACTACAGGGGTCCAAGAGATTTGGTCACTCATCGTTGGATATAAATTCAACGGGATTTGTGGTCCAAGAGAATCTATGATGATATGGGTGGTGTAAGGTCACCTCTCCCAAAATTTATTTGGATTATAATGCCTTCTTTTATTGGGAGATTCACTATTATACCCAATATAGAGCCTCAAATTATAAAAATACTCTATATGAAATAAACTTTAGAAACACATTCAAAGCTCATTTACAACATAACAAAGAGGTTTTTAATTTCTTATAAATTACAAAACTACCATCAATTTCTTAAAACAAGCTCAACTCTAAAACCTCATAAAAAACCTAAAATACTCAATAGGGTATCAAAGTAATTTAATAATCAAATTTAAATTCAACAGAGCCAATTGTCATCTTTTGGGTGTTTTTTGGGTTTGTTTATAGAAATTCAGTGTAGGGTTTATTTATAAAATTAGTGCTAAGAATGGGCATATGACTAAATATCTCTTTTTTATTTGCATGGGGTCGGTTGTTCAAAACAAGATAAAACATCAGACTCAAAATCATTTTTATTCAACATGGGGACTTTGGTAATCTTACATCCGCTAGTACGAGTAATTATTCTCTATTTTTCTATTACAACTCATAATTGAATTGATGAACACGATAGACAAAATAACAACAATTAAGTAGAGGATATTGCAATCTATTGGACTTTCATTTGTTTTGTCCAAGCTTCTTTGCATCCGAGAGCCTTTTGGCAAAATCGACCAGTGCTTCTTCATAAGTACCTTCTCCCTCAACTTCCTCATACCTCCCTATATCCAAATTCACCCGTGACACTCGCTTCTTCAACAGCTCCTTCCCAATCTCCACAAGCCTATTTAGATTCTTCTCCGTCGCTATATCCACCGACACCTCATCACCGCTTAACGAGTCATCCTATAATTTTTGCAGCATTAGAAAACTATTAGCATTGCTTACATAATGTTGTTATTTGGACTACATTTACTAATTACATATTTTATACATGTGAACCGGGTTAAAAAATGTACCTGAATGCGTAAGTAGTTGTCCTTGGCGTGGGTGGATTGGAAGAGGGTGGACACATGAATGTCAACCATATCAGAACTTGCATCATTAAAAACGTCCACCAAAGGTGTGCTCCCATTGTCATACATCCAACTGATCAAACCCCATTTGGAGGCCATGGCTGCATTGTACTTCCCTTCAAACTTGGCTGCACCTGTGCCCAATGACAGCACTAGCAATCTACTCGCGTCCATCGGCTCCGAATCGTTCTTCAATATCTCTCTGTTTATGTGGCTTATGGCCATCATTGTCTGTACACAATTGTAGACTTAATTAATTCCTTATCGCTTTGACAGACAGTCAGGCATTTTATATTGCATAACAGTTTATTGAGTCAAACATGTTAGATATCGGGTAAGAAAACGTTACAGACTACTTACAGGATTGTTTGCGGCAACCCCACCATCGATGAGATCAAAAGTTCGGGTCTTTCCCTCACTATCCTTGACATCGAAGTAGTGTGCTGGGAGAAAAGTAGGAGCAGCAGAGGTGCTTATGCAGATATCCGAAAGCTTGGCATTTTTCAGAGCATTTTCTTTCGCCTGTACCATAAATTTAAAATCTTAGAATTTTACATAATTAACTTTAGCTACACATTATAAGTATTAACAATGCCAAATTGTATACGAAAGAGTAAAATTCCTTGGCGTTAGCTTACATCGGTGGTTGAGAAGATCACAGGCTGAAGGTGCTTGATATCAAAAGTTGGAATAATCACAGTGGTTAAAGTCTGCTTGAGAGTGAGATCACCAAGCAACCCATTTACCAATGTACGCAAGTACTTCCCATCATATTTAGGCCCCATAACCGCACCAACCATACTTGTTATTGATGTCAAGAAGTTGTTTCGACTGCATGCATCAACACAAATTAACATAAGAACATTGTTGTGAATTTTTTTTTCAATATTACTGTACAATATTGAAAGTACTGTAGATTGATACTCGGTACCAAACAATCGTTTTCTCTTAATTTAATGAGTTGCTTTAGATCACTGACCTATTTTGAGGGAAAATCTTAGGGGTGTGATCTAGATAGAATTTGTTGATGTCCTTTGCTTCATACATGGGTCGGTTGTCCTTGTTGGGAGCTGTAAGCATGGTGGTGACAAGACCACCGGTGCTTGTTCCGGCAATTATGTCGAAATAATCTGCAATTCTTGCATTTGGCCCATCCAATTCCTATCCCATGCACAGATCATAATTAACACTGAATTATAAGCAAATATAAAAGATTAAAGAAAGTATATATATAATATGATATAATTGGTGCATTTAGTAGGTACCTGAAGCTTGGATTCAAGGAAGGCCAAGAGGGTGCTGGGAATTATTCCCCTAATGCCACCTCCATCAATGCTTAGCACTGTCAACATCCTTCTCTTTGTCAAACCAGTCGACATTCTTCTGGTTCAAATTAAAGATAAACCTTGTTGAAATTGATATTTCTTTTGCTAATATCAGTATATCAATTTGGTCGCTTAGATAGATGAATACAGTTGAGATTTGTGAAGGCTGTTTGTGAAGCATACCCAGATCAATTATGCTATTTATAGCAAGAACCCAAATAGTATTTTAATTATTGATACATCTAGCAGCCATGGCGGCCATACTGACTGACTGTAATCTTAGGCGGCTAGAACTGGTTTGGACCGTTTGGTCAAAGTCTTTTTTTCGGTAATGCTCTTCATTAAGTTGCATGGAGATTAATTTCAATTTTAAGTGGGTGGTGTTCCTATGTTGGTGTACGTATGTCATGGAACTAGGATATAATGCTAATAACTAAATACATC
Source organism: Prunus kanzakura (assembly GCA_020521455.1). NCBI lineage: Eukaryota > Viridiplantae > Streptophyta > Magnoliopsida > Rosales > Rosaceae > Prunus > Prunus kanzakura. The sequence continues at coordinate 137,470 of BPUM01000879.1, read as the reverse complement.
GGAGTGATATAACACCTTTTGAATGTCACAGCGGCGGAGCCACTCCTAGACCTGGAGTTGCTCTAACCCCTCGGATTTTTTATGCCTATATACAACTAGTTATTATTTAAGTTAATGGCTCCTCTAAAACAAATTAGATATGATTAAGTTAGAAATATTTAACTCTCACATGTAACTTTTGAATACTTCATATGTTTGATATACTTTTATTTTATATTTCAACCCCAACTCTACAATTTTAGCTCCGGAGAAGCATTGATTGTTGTTTATGTATTTTGTCGTCTACCTCATGACCTTCGAAGCAAAGATGCTACGTTAGCTTCCAAAAGCCACGGCGTACCTTCCCCTTATATTAACCTATTATTGTGCAAGTTGGTCCTTGTTGTACGCTTTTATTTTAGCTTTGGTCTTTTTTGTACAAGTTGATGCGGGTCGAACATCAAGCCATAGCATTCATGAAGACTTACTTTAATCGCTTTTCAAGTCTTCGGGCTCCATCCATGATTTGTATTGATGCCATTTGTTGAAAGATGCCAGAAGCAGCACGTGAATTAAGAATTAACCGCATTTAAAATTACGAATAAATTCCATTCTCTTTTCTCGGAAAGCTGTGCCTAATCCATTACGAATAAATTCCATAATCTATAAAGTTTCAGTTTCTTAATGATTAATAGAAGACTAATAGCCTGATAATGATGGTACAACGACCTATTTATCTTACTTATGCTTCCACAAGGCGCATGTAAAGTTCATGGTAAATATATTTGATCGCCTTCTATCTTACTTATGCTTTAACGATCAGAAAAATTGAAAATGCTCACTTTCATTAGGCTAAAATGAGCATTTAAACATATTTAATTATTAATATTTAGGGTAGATGTTGTGGTATTCTTTTTTTTTTTTTACCGTATTCTCATTCACTACAGATTTTCAAGACAAGATTTTAATGAAGCTATATAGACGACATCTGATTTGCAAAGAATTCTTGTACTTGACTGATTATTGAATGACGTTTTTCACCTTCTTCATAAAAAAATAATAATTAAAATCATTAATATTCATTACAAATGTTTCACTTTTACATTTATAGGTCAAGCATGCATGTTCCACGTTTCTAGATAACAAAATTTCCACTTCATCTTTGCCAAAAGGCGAAAAGGAAGTTTCATCGTCCATGGGTTGTTGGACTTGGACTTCATCTTCTTCATGCCTCGCGAGTCGCAGTATAAGCGATGAAACCTTCTGTACAAGAATTCTATAACGAGGGTCTTATATATGATCTTTAAGTGAGGTCCTATTTTTTAATCGTTGGATAAATTGATTAGCATAATACAACAATTAAGAGATAGAACTTCAATTAAAGGCTATATATAAGGGCCTTCATTATAGAATGACTCCAAAATCCTCCATGTCACAGTTATTGTCCGTTTGGCATTGCTTATTTGGGGTGATAAGTGATTTTTAAAAAAATTTGGAAACCCTAGCCCGTTTGGTAAACTATAAGAAAATCACTTATTGTTAAAAATTACTGTGAGAGAAAGCTATAAGAGAAAGTAGCTAATGAGGTGCTTTCATTTTCTAATTATGAAGGAATCAGTTTCAAAGAGGCGGTGGGTTTAATGATTATGCATGAATCATTTTATGATTATACAGGAATCAGTACCAATAACACTTTTAACAAAAAGTTTACCAACGCCAAACTGCTTTCTCTCACAGTAAATCTGACAGCGATTATTTTCACAGCACAACAATGCCAAACTAGCCCAGCATGATGCCGACAGTCATCTGCATTGGGCCACTACTGTCCAAATGAAAATCAACCTCAACTGTTGGGCTTCAAAATAGCAACAGGTTCATTTTGTTCTTTCCGCTGGTCCAGATAAGAATAACAGTTCATTTGCTAACATTTATTTATTTATTTTTATAAAACGATATTATAAACTATTCTAATGTATATGGAGGGAATCTAAATTGGATTCAAGGCGCCTGATACACTACCTTGGTACTTAACCCATATCTACAATTCATTTGCTAACCTTAAAACGTATACTTTCAGTATAGTCCCATCAGTTTTAAGCTTCGAAATTGATTTCTTTGTTAATACAAAAATATTGTGTGAGGCAGGTGGCAAATACTAAACCTCAAATTCATTTCTTTGTTAAGCTATAAGTCCCTTTTAATCTCGGAAAACTTTGAGTTGTTCATCGTTATGATATTTGGGGCTTTTTGGGCCAAAAACTTAATAAGAGTTTTCAAAGTATTTGGAGCCCAATTATATGCATCAAGTGGCGGGAAGGCATTGGTGGGAAAGTAACTGTAGGCCTACAATTCAAGAGAGAATCCGATTCCATTATTTTGACGAAGATTAGATTACATTATTTTGCTGAAGAAATTCAGATTATTCTATTTGGAATTGGATCCTGAAATATAGCGAAATGCTCAGTCTCTCACTAAAGCTCCTCAGTCGTCACATAGCGCACAGCTTAACGTTGACGCAGTGCGGCCGAGTCGTCCATGGCAACGTCATCAGTGCCCGAGTCGTCCATGGCGGAGTTCGATTCCAGGTCCGATCTCACTCTCATTCTCCTTGCACCTAAAGTCTCCGTTTCGTTCCAATCGCATAGTTCCTCAATTAGTGTTTGTATATCAATGCAGCTGTGTTGGCTCGGATTACGCGGAGATCATAGTACTGCGTCACGGTGAAACGGCCTGGAACACTGATAGAAGAATCCAGGTCTTTTTCTCACTTCAACCTTTAAAAAGTTTGATCTTTTTGTTTAAATTTAGGCATATTTTGGTAAGTTTTCTAATGTTATGCATCTTATGCGATTACGCCGGCCGTGTTGGCGAACTTGGTTTTTGTTAGTTGTTTGATGAGTAGAGATGGAGTTAGCTGATATCACAATCTCAAATGTTATGTTCTAAGTCTATATTCCACAGCCTATTTTGTCTGTGATTACATCGAACATGTTATGCAAATGCAAGTAATCATTTTAAAAAAAAGGGTTTGTAAGACTACAACTAATTCCATGCACACACTGCATATTTTATCAGAAATGTTTTTGTGGGAACATAATGTTGTTCTTTACCCCCAATGAACATTTGCCACACTAGGTGACCACGTCTGACGCAGCACAAGCGATCAATGTTTACAAACGTAAGCCTAGAAGAAACCAGAGTCTGGAATCCACCAGCGAATAAGAAAAGTCTCAAGAGTTTTGATTAAAAGCATAATAATCCTAGGCAACACATAAAGGTTGCTTCAATACATTAGCTTGACCCTAGGATTACCCCGGGGAGGTTATTGAAAACCAAACATCAGCAAAATGGAAATAAACGAAAAGTCTAAAATTAACTAAAATAATTAAATGCTGTTTTTGAAGCTCAAATGTCCTCGAATGCCCAAAATCCACCTTAAGTCACAGCATAGCTATGAGTTTGACACGTGACGTCGTTTCCTTTCCGAAAAGGCATCATATGATCCATTCGGAGTTCTGACGCCAAATCTGTAAATTCCAGCTGCAACCCTTTTCCATTCTTCGGTCCATTTTTGTTCATCGTTTAAATATGTTTTTGGTCCCCATGGCTGACACTACATTTTTCTTGTTTAAAAGACAAAAACAATGCACTCATTGGTGCAATGCCCAGTTTGGGGGTGGCTGCCACAGGAGCCACCAAGCTTGGGTTGCCATAGCAGTAAAAAAAATTCCCCAGAAAAAGCCATCTTAAGCACTCCTTTCTTCTTTTTTTTTTTTTGTGGTTCCTATACGCCACCAAAGTGCCCCTTAGAAAAGGCTAGGTTCCTGGTATGTGTTCATTTCTGCTGCGTTATGCCCAGGATGACGTACGATTAAAGTTCCTGGATCATTAGTGCAATTTATCCTTGTTTTTTGAAACAACTAAATTTAAAAGTTGAGTCAATGCATTTATTTTGAACAGGGGCAACTGGATGTTGAATTAAATGATGCTGGGAGGCAGCAAGCAGCTCTAGTAAGTTACAAATTGATATATACTTGCTGTTTGAGGGACACATGAAGGTTTTGAGTTTTATGTCCTTTGGTCAATAATGTCTGAAAATTTGGCTTTTACTCCCGAAGTTGGGTGATAGGTTATCCAAGGAGCCCAAGATCTCCCTTATATATTCTTCTGACTTAGCACGAGCTTATGAAACTGCGCAGATAATTGCAGCCAGGTGCGGCGGGCTAAAGGTTTGTAACTTTGTTGCTCCCTGTTGCATGTAGTAAAGCTGATTGCATAATTGATAATACCAGTTTTCATTGAAGTAATGAATAATGTATATATTACAGCAAGTGCTTTGATGCTCTAAATCATATAACAGACAGACGTGAAAATGAAAGCTGCATAGTATACATACATTACTGTGTTTTGGTAATAATTTAAGTAAAAACATGGAGTCAATGTCTTGGTAATCAACTCATCTGTATAAATGTTACTGACAACGGGAATTGGATAAAAGATTTTTTTTCATAAACATGAAGCCAATGCATAATTTGGAAAAGGAGAATGTTTCTATTCATTATATGTAAATAAAAGTCTTGGGTTAAATTTCAGGTTGTAACAGATGTTGATTTACGAGAAAGGCATTTAGGGGATCTTCAAGGCCTTGTATTTCGTGACACCGCCAAACTTAATCCTAAGGCTCACCAGGCCTTTGTATCTCATGAGACATGCCAAGAGATTCCAGTAAGCAATCTTTTTGTATTTTGGGCCTGAGGCTTTATCAAAGTTAGTATTTTGAATTTTGTAACTAAGTTTAACAGCCGCATCATAAAAGTACTCCATGGAGAAATATTATGGAATTGTCTGCCCATGACAGCTACCCTATATTAGAGGTCGAGGTCTACATTTTGGACTGTATTTCTGTAATCTTGGAACTGCCTGTCTTTGCACCTGACTAAGGTTGATGCTCCAGTCCCCAGTTTGGCCTTGGAGAGAGAGGACTCAGAACATTAAGATTTGACATTGTCATAAAAGCTTGGATGGTACTATACTAGTAGATTGCAATACAATTTAATGTTATTCTACTGTTCTACACATGCAGGGTGGTGGAGAAAGTCGCGATCAACTTCGTCAACGTTGCATATCTTCATTGCAGAGAATCGGCAATAAGCACAAAGGTATGGTTAGGGATGTCTCTTCTGTTGGGGAATTTGCAAAATCTTTCTTCAATCAAGTTTTAGTTTAGTTAGTTTGCGAACAGAATGATCCAATACCATTTCCATTTTGAGGTGTACTTAAGTAAACTGCAGTTCAACTATTTCCTTGTCACGCATTTAACACATGTCATAGAATGGTTTGAACTCCCAATGAGCACTTATAGCTCATTTGCTGCTGTCGCTTGCCTCGTAAAGTTTAACTCCGCCACAACAACAAAATGCAAATATAGAGTAAGGGTGACACAAAGTTGCAATCTGAATGTTTATATCCTGGCTTGTTTCAATTGCAGGAGAGCGAGTAGTTGTGGTCAGTCATGGAGCGGTTATTGAAACACTCGACAAACAGGCTTCCCCGGATGGCAGGTCTGTCAGATATGTACTCAATGCATCCGTCAACATATTTCACGTGTATGATGACGGCAAATGGATCATAAAATCCTGGGGTGATGTTAGTCACCTTAACCAAACAGGTTATCTGCAATCAGATTTCGGCAGGGACGAAAAATCTGGTTAGCTCGTGCTTAGGATGCTCTCGTAATCTGTAGTAATCCATAGAATGATGGAATTGACTAATCACTATTCATTCAGAATTTCATTCAGTATGTATGGCCTAGATCGGCTGACGCCGAAATTTGTTTCATTATCTCATTAAGGATTAAGGAATGAAAATGCAAGTGAGGCCACCCAAAATCAAAAGCTGAATTCTAGATTTTGAAGGAATTGGACTATTGGGTGGGAGGGTATCTTAATTCCTAGGGAACTAACCCATTAAGATTTCATCTTTTTCACTCGTTATATCCTCACACCATTTTGAAAATTCTAAATCTGTCATCCACTTTAATCCAACAAGAAGTGCATTTTAGTAATCAAACTAGTTTCAATTTCGATTCATGGTAATTTATTTTAGTAAACAACTTATAAGGGATCAATATTATTCCTACCTCGATTCCAGATAGTTTAGTAAACAACTTCAATGGAAAAATGGATTCTGACTCCTCAATTCAACTCCCCACTTGATTGCGGATTAGTAAACATGTCATCAGTGCAGTGCGGTCCTATTAGTTTTAAACTTAAGAATTTTATTCTTTGTTAAAACAAGCAATATTGTGTGAGTAAGGAATCAAATACAAAACCTCAAATGAATGATAAATTATTGTATCTACTTAAGCTATAAATCCATTTTAAGCATGATATTTTTTGAGATGTTCATCATTTTGATATTTTGGGCTTTTCGCCCAAAAAGATAAAATTCCCCAAAGTATTTTGGGCTTAGCTGGTGAGCATGCATTGGTTGTGGGAAAGTAAACTGTAGGCCATAGTATAAAATATTGATAATATCAATGAAATATTGAGGATATTATCGTTTTTTCGGGTCACAGATATTTCAGAACGTATCCATACTATCGATAATATCGGAAAATATCGATGTCGGAAAATATCGATGTCGATAATTTCTCTCACACTTCAGCAATATTTTGTCAAAATATCGCTATAATATCGAAAATATCGATTTAATGAAAAAAAAACCTCAAAGCACACACAAGGGGATTCAAAACCTTGTCATTTCACTCTTTCAACACCTTAACCACCATGTTGCTTATATTTTTGTGATAATATGCTAAAATATGTATATTTATATTATTTTGTTTTGAACATTTACATGCAAAACTATTTTGGGGGTTTATCATTTGATAACTACTCTTCACAATACACTTACTCTACGCATAGAAATAATGAAGTCACTCATATATCTTACCATGCAATGTATAAAGTGTAAAAATATTGTAGTAAATCATTATATATAAATGATTATGATGTGTTTAATCTTCTTTCATTAATTACTACATATTTTCTACACTCATAGTGTTTGTCACCTCGCTATATAATCAACTTAAATCAGTTAACCCATCATACAATGCATTTCCTTCCAATTTTTTGTGATAAACTAATACACAATTGACTGAATAAACATTCTCCAAAGTTTCAATAAAGATTTCCAAGTTTTTCTTATAATTTATGTTGTTTTTATTCAATTTTTATCGATATCGATAATATCCCAATATTTCTATCCAAATTTCTGTATTTTTGTACTACCGATATTTCCGATATCATCTATATTTTAGACATTGCTGTAGGCCAACAAGAGAGAATCAGGTTCCACTATTTTGACCAAGAATTTAGATTCCATTATTGTTGTGCCGAAGAGAATTTGTCAGATTCTTCTATTTTGGATCCTGAAAAGTATTGAAATGCTCAGTGCCACAAGTCCTCTGCCTCTCACTAAACCTCCTCAGGCGTCACAGAGCGCACAGCTTAACGTTGAGGCAGTGCGGCCGAGTCATCCATGGCAACGTCATCAGTGCCCGAGTCGGAGTCCAATTCCAGGTCCTATCTCACTCTCATTCTCCTTGCACCTAAATCCTCCGTTTCGTTCCAATCGCATAGTTCCTCGATTAGGGTTTGTATATCAATTATCGAATCCCAAGATTGCTGGAAAGTAATAAATTGAAAAAAAGAAAGTGAAGAAGCTTTTTATTCAACTTTTAAATTTTTTTCTGGTGAATTCAATGCAGCTGTGTTGGCTCGGATTACGCAGAGATCATAGTACTGCGTCACGGTGAAACGGCCTGGAACGCTGATGGAAGAATCCAGGTCCTTTTTCTCACTTCAACCTTTAAAAAGTTCGATCTTTTTGTTTAAATTTAGGCATCTTTTGGTTAGTTGTTTATGCAACAACCCGTCCTTGCGAACTTGGTTTTTGTTAGTTGTTTGATGAGTATAGATGCCAAAATTTTGAAGTTAGCTGATATCACAATCTGAAATGTTATGTTCGAAGTCCATATTTCACAGCTTATTTACTCTGTGATTATATCGAACATGTTATGCAAATGCAAGTATCATTAAAAAAATGGTTTGTAAGACTGCAACTAATTCCATGTATACACTCTGCATATTTTTTCAGAAATTTTTTTGTGGGAACATAATGTTGTTCTTTACCCCCAATCAACATTTGCCACTACTACGTGACCACGTCATTATATCAACAGTTAATATGGTTTTGGTGCCCATGGCAGACACTGCCTTTTTCTTGTTCAAAAGACAAAAAAATGCAACCATTGGTGCAATGCCCAGTTTGGGGGTGGCTGCCACAGGAGCCACCAAGCTGGTTGCCATAGCAGTCAAAAAAATTCCCCTGAAAAAGTTTCCAGCCATCTTAAGCACTCCTTATTTCTTCTTTCTTTTTTCGTGGTTCCTATACACTACAAAAGCGCCCCTTAAAAAAGGCTAGGTTCTTGGTATGCGTTCATTTCGGCTGCATTATGTCCAGCATGAGGCACGAGTAAAGTTCCTGGATCATCCGTGCAATTTATCCTTGTTTTTTGAAACAACTAAATTTGAAAATTGAGTCAATGCATTTATTTTGGACAGGGGCATCTCGATGTTGAGTTAAATGATGCTGGGAGGCAGCAAGCAGCTGTAGTAAGTTACAAATTTTATATATACTTGCTGTTTGAGGGACACATGAAGGTTTTGAGTCTTATCCGTTGGTCAATTATGTCTGAAAATTTGGGTTTTACTCCCGAAGGTGGGTGATAGGTTATCCAAGGAGCCCAAGATCTCCCTTGTATATTCTTCTGACTTAGCACGAGCTTATGAAACTGCACAGATAATTGCAGCCAGGTGTGGCGGGATAAAGGTAGGTAACTTCAAGTTGCTCCCTGTTGCATGTAGTAAAGCTGATTGCATAATTGATAGTACCAGTTTTCATTGGAGTAATGAATAATGTATATATTACGGCAAGTGCTTTGATGCTCTAAACTATATAACAGACAGACATGAAAATGAAAGCTGCATGGTATGCATACATTACTGTCTTTTGGTAATAAGTTAAATAAAAACTTGGAATCAATGTCTTGGTAATCAACTCATCTGTATAAGTGTTGGGTTAAATTTTTTTTAACATGAAGCCAATGCATAATTTGGAAAAGGGAATGTTTCTATTCATTATATGTAAATAAAAGTCTTGGGTTAAATTTCAGGTTGTAACAGATGTTGATTTACGAGAAAGGCATTTAGGGGATCTTCAAGGCCTTGTATTTCGCGACACTGCCAAACTTAATCCTAAGGCTCACCAGGCCTTTGTATCTTGTGAGACATGCCAAGAGATTCCAGTAAGTGATCTTTTTGTATTTTGGGCCTGAGGCTTTATCAAAGTTAGTACTTTGAATTTTGCAACTAAGTTTAACAGCTACATCAGAAAAGTACTCAATGGAGAAATATTATGGAATTTTCCTGCCCATAGCAGCTAGCCTATTAGAGCTGGAGATGTACATTTTGGACTGTCTTTCTGTAATCTTAGAACTGCCTGTCTTTGCACCTGACTAAGGTTGATTCTCCAGTCTCTAAGCCTTGGAGAGAGAGGACTCAGAACATATAAGATTTGAGATTGTCATAAAAGCTTGGATGGTACTATAGTAGTAGTACTAATATTGATCTCTGTTGTCTAATCATGTGATAAATGTCTGGTTGATGACCTATTCCTTATGGACTGTGCTGTATTTTTCGTGGTAAGGAGGACTAGTGTCACATGGCATGTCAAATCATGGTCAGAAAGGGTGAAAATCTACCAATATGTAATTACAATAATGGATGCCCTAAATTCTTTAGGGGCATGAATTTTAGCTTTGGAGATTGCAATACAAATTTATGTGTATTCCACTGTTCTTCACATGCAGGGTGGTGGAGAAAGTCGTGATCAACTTCAACAACGTTGCACATCTTCAGTGCAGAGAATTGGCAATAAGCACAAAGGTATGGTTAGGGATATCTCTTTTGTATCTTTACTACCGGGGAATTTGCTAAATCTTTCTTCATTCAAGTTTTAGTTAGTTTGCGAATAGAATGATCCCATACCCTTTCCATTTTGAGGTGTACTTAGGTAAACTGCAGTTCAACTATTTCCTTGTCACATGTAACACATGTCATAGAATGGTTTGAACTCCCAATGAGCACTTTTAGTTCATTTGCTGTTGTTGATGCTATGCCTGTAGAAACTATTCCAATGTTATTAAGACCTTGCTTGCCTCTTAAAGTTTAACTCAGCCACGACAAAAAATGCAAATGTAGAGTAAGGGTGACACAAAGTTGCAATCTGAATGTTTATATCCTGGCTGGTTTCAATTGCAGGAGAGCGAGTAGTTCTGGTCAGTCATGGAGGGTTTATCAGAACACTCTACAAACAGGCTTCCCCAGATGGCAGGTCTGTTGCAAAAGTACTCAATACATCCGTCAACATAATTCACGTGTATGAGGACGGCAAATGGACCATAAAATCCTGGGGTGATGTTAGTCACCTCAACCAAACAGGTTATCTGCAATCAGGTTTCGGCGGGGACGAAAAATCTGGTTAGCACGTGATTGGGATGCTCTCATAATTTGTAGTAATCAATAGAATGCTGGAATTGAATAATCAGTATTCAGTCAGAATTTCCTTCAATATGTATGGCCTAGATCGGCTGATGCCGAAATTTGTTTTGTTATCTCATTGGCCAAGACTATAGCCACATGATTGTTCAATCGACATCAACTTTTCCATTTTAGCCATAAGTTGAATTTATTGATATGATTTTTGGGATCGCAAATTGCTTGCATCTTCATTTAAGTTGCCAACGTCCACAACCAAAATGCAAGTTGTATTGCTTGACCTACCACATGCACCCAAAAAAATAAAAATAAAGTTGCACAATTCTGACCCAGTGACCTCGTACCAACCCACCCACCTGCACCGCATTTCTTCGGTTGGAAGAAGTTCAAGCATAAGATATGACTCTGAGATCATAGAACAAATGCAGTCTTATGTATCCCAAAATCACTGGGGCAACTATCATGTGAGCTGGAGTTTTTTTCTCTTATTGGAATGCAGTTTTGTTCTGAGATGAAAATTTCTTTTGGATGCATGTGCTTATTAGAATCGGTTGTAGCTCTGATTATGATTTGGTATAAAGTGTTTGTCAAGTAGATGGTTACAACGTTTTTTGATTGACTGTTGAGAAGAGTCTTCAAACCCCCATGAGCTCCAGTGTTCAAAATATTCAGGACCCAGGTAAGGGTGTTGAGTATAGCTAGGGATGGCAATTTTTCCCCGGTCCGAGCTATCCCCATGGGACCCCGCTTTAATGAGGCTGGGACCGGGATAGACTTAAAATACTCGATTTAAGTCAATTCTAATCACTTTTTTCCCCGGTCCGAGCTATCCCCATAGGACCCCGCTTTAATGAGGCTGGGACCGGGATAGAATATAGCTTAGAATGGGTACTTGATTTAAGTCGATTCTAATCACTAAAACTTTTCATTCGGTAGTATTCATAAAATTGAAATACATGTAAGCACCTACAAATTAGTATACTTTGGGAGACCATAAGGATTCAAACCTAAGTTTTAGGTCACGTATACTTTGTAATATACTTTCCACATTGATATTGTATTTGTAGTCGCAATTTTGGAATTCAACATTAAGCACTTATTAGACTTATGACTTTTGTTAGGAAAATATTAAACAGATACCCAAAAAAACCACATAATTTTGACCACAAACATAATCTCAAGTTGTGGGAGACGGCCTTTGAATTGTTCGATTACTTTCTTTTTCGACCTGCTTGGGCCTACGTGTCCGCATGGTTTTCGCTTGTAATTTCCCTTTTCCGTATAAAATAATAATAATAATAATAATCTCAAGTATACAAATATAAAAGCAAAGCATCCGAACTCTGAAAGCATCATCATAAAACACATTGACCCTAAAAAAACGATGGATGGAGAGAATGATTCAATAGCAATGATAAAAATTTCTTATTAATCTCATGGGCAATGTAATTATGTAAGCATGCGCGTCATGCGTTGCGTGGGGCTTCCTCATATTAAATCACAAATACTCAGGTAGTTATCCAGACGTGGACAACTCTAATAATTTCTATTTGGGATTTTCATGTTCCTTTTGTGTTTTCTCTCTCACTTTCCATTGAGAGATCTTTTTCACTTCTGCATCTCAAAGATCCTTTTTTGACTTGACAAAAATAAAATAAAATAAAAATAAAATGGAATTATTCTATGCCAACATCTTGATTATATATTTGGTATAATGATGATGTCTTTTGATGGGTCAACCATAAAATAATTTTAAGTTGCATCATGTTTGGGTTTTCTCTTTTAACCCATTCGATTTCATTGGCAGGCTCAACACATGGTACAATGTATATGCCATTTTTAGATGCATGAGCCAAAAATTTGGCGCCAATCCAATGAGAGTGTTGTTGTAGTCCGTTATTATAATCACCATGTTTGTTATCATTATTATAAGGGTCATTGTCTCTCGGATAATGCCGGACATACCATATTTATATATCACATTGTGTACCGCTTCTTTAATTTAATAGTTAATGTTCAAATATCGACGCACCTAAAGTTTTGTTTTATTGTTTCGTGATTTTTTTCATACCTCATATAGGTTGATTGCTATGGTTAGTTTAGGATAAAAGTTCACACTTTTTTTTATCTTCGTTAAATGCGATGAAAAATGTAAATTTCGACCGTGTTGGAAAGATTAGTAAACCAAAAAAGGTAAATTAAATAAAACTATAATATATACGATTTAACCATAAACAAGGAGGCTCAATTGCGGGAAAAAATGCAATCATATCCGGACAATATGTATCAAAATTTTGGATGATGTTAAGATGAAGTGGTTTGGATTTTGGTGGGGAGCTGAATCATGACCCATGGTGTTTGGTGCGCAGCAAGATAATGAATAATGAATGTTGTTTTGAGTTTGGAATGTGAGTTTGCGATTTTCAGTGGGGGACAATTGGCTTTGGGTTTTCTCAAGCCTCTGATTTATTTTATTGTCGTGAGAATAAGACTTTGAGCTAGTTGATCATATACGTGAATACATTTATCTGATTTCATTTTCATGGAGCATCATGATTTGAAGAAGTTAACCAATTTATTCTTAGTTTAGCGGGGGTTTTTTTTCTTTTCTTTTTCTTTCTTATCAATGTTGAAGAACCAATAAATTTATTGTTAGTTATGCATAACTCGTGTCACATGCATGTTGTGAATATTAGGTCAAATACATATACAAATTTATCTTCATCAAATGCAAAGAAGATAATCATCATATACCTTTTCTTTTTTTGTGGTTTCGTTAGTATCTTAAGTAGTTAAGTGGATTTTATTTTGATGGGGTTGTACGAGTAATAAAAGGATTGTTTCATTTTTATAACTTACGAGATGTGCGTTTCAGGATTAATAAACAAGTTGAGTTAACGATATTACTAAGGTGTTAGGACTTTGTAACTTGAGTGGTATGCGCTTGAATTTTCCCTCCTATTACATGACTTAAACATGAGACAATACACGAGATGACAAAAAGAAATTTTAATTTGTTGTATGGTATCAAATTTTGTAGGCGAAAATCTTAATACATCCATAAGAAAAAGAAATTTTAAAACTCTTAAGAAATTAGTACGAAAATAATTTGACTGGATCAACCGAAAATTAAATTGCAGAATTCGGTGGAGACAACAAATTGAAGCTTCCTTCTCATTCATTTATTGCTGCCGATTTCATGTGAATTGGAAGCTCCCTAAAGTCCAAATTCATATCCCTTTTCTAAAGTGAAAAAGAAAGAAAGAAAGCCACGCGTCCACTAATATCCCTTTCTTGGTTAGCAAGTTTATTTCTTTACTATTCTCATTAGTTGTGAAAGGGATGGGGTTTTTTTTTCCCTTAATTAATATAAATAGAGTTTCTCATAAACCTCGTGCATTTATATTTATAATCGTAAGTGCATACCTCATACCAAAAAAAAAAAAAAAAAAAGGTATAGTACTACTAATTTCATTATTTTTTTTTATCGATTTATTGTTATTTTGTAGGATTATCATGTCACCTTATTATCATGTCACATTAATGGTAAATGGCCTTAATTGAAACCCTCTAATCTGGTTAATGACCTTAATTGACATATCATTGGTCTCATATTCGAACCCTATAGTACCTTGACAGTGTGTATGAGAATACCCCCCTTTCCCTTTCTAACGTTGGCCAAAAAAAAAAAATGACAGACATTTGAGTCCAATTTTCATGTTACCAAATCCCCTGCGTCCCCATGTTTCCTCATTCGTTTTGTGACATGTGCCAAAGAACTTAACACTAAATTAACTTTGTTAACTCTCTTAAGCGCTTCTTTTAATTAAAATATACTAAGATTCAATAAAAACACGTTTGCACACCTCTTAATCTTCAGCACCTACATATTCTCCGCCCGCTGTATCTTCTTCATTGTGCAAAACTCTTTTGACATGCTCACAATGGAATTCTTAGCATGTTGTTGAATATGATTGAATCTTATTGATGCTAAAATTTTGTAAACAGTGGAGGAAATTATTTTTTGAAATGGGCTATGATTTAAATTGAATTTGCTTGTGGTTTCTGGAAACGGTATATATGTCTTTCACCTCCGACTTATTTTTAAAAGCTATCGGCATGGAGACGCATAGGATGTCTTCCTTTTGTTATTGAAGTTATGTCATCGAGTATTGAAATTCAACAAAAAGATTCTCACTTGGTGTGCACACAAGGGGTCGTTCACCAGCTCTCCAAGTGGTCGTTCATGGAGTCCACAATCAATTTTCCAGCATTCTAAGTGATTGTGCGACCCCTCTTGTCCTAACGTGCGTCCGCCCCTGGATGTAGGGATTGAAAATGAAGAAGCGTGCAACCTATTTTATTGTATTTTAATTTTTAAAAAAAGGGATGAAGTGAGTTAACAGAGTTAAGGTAGTGTTAAGTTCTTTGCCTCATGTCACAAAACTAAGGAGGAAACATAAGGACACATAAAATTTGGTAACAGGAAAATTGAACTCAATTTAAATAGCTTATCGTGTAATTTTAATAAGTCTACAATGAGAATCAATGAGACCAATTTGTATGGAAGTTGTTGGGGAAGCATTTATTACCATGTGCATCATAAAATACCGAACTATTTGACAAAGAAATATCCATGCATAACACATGGATTATTTCCAAGATTATTTACTCTGCTTTAGAAGTCTATGCTTACTATTTATTAGAATGAAAATAGAAATTCAAATGCGTCTATGCTTACTAAGTTGAGATGAAAAAAAGAAGAAATTACTCATGTGAATATTTGACATTATTAAATATATAAAAAATATAACTTGCAAAAGGTTTCTTGTCCTCGAAGAAAGGCAAGGAAACGACGCTGTTTTGACTTTTCAGCGCGGTTTTTTGTTTCGCACCGCAAGAGCTTTACCCGGATTAAAATTTCGATTTCGGATCTTTTGTTTTTCACAGGCGAAATTACAAAAACGATAACAGGCAATTTCGCACTCATAGCCCGTCCAATCACATTGCTCATTGGCCAATTAACGGCACCGCAAACCAGAATTAATTAATTAATTAAATTAAGCATTATTTTAATCACTAATCAAAACAACCCACCCAGCGCACGCCACGTGGATTGTTCATACGTACAGGCTGGACCACTCCCATAATTTAAATTAAGATACGAAGCTTAATCCGTAATTAATTAAATTAGTTATTTAACCACTTTAGCTAATAAATTAATTAATTAAGCGAACGCATCGTCGTTACCCTTTTTATCGCTTCATATTTGGATCCCCCTATCCACCTCTCTTCTTACCACCAGTCTTAATTCCCGGAGACAAACAAAGCCCAATTCCCAGGAGTTCAAATTTAAATCCGCAGCTAGAAAAAAAGAAAAAAGAAAGGAGAAAAATTGGATTTTTAAATTCTTGAGAATTTGAAAAAATCTCTGGGTTTTGAAATTTTTGAGATAAACACCATGCTCTGACCCCGGAATTGGGAAATAAAATCCCCAGACTGGGTCTGTTTGGGGAGGATTGATCGATTTCCCAAATGGGTATTTGCACCTCCAAACCCTCCCCAAACTCTCACACTTCATCTCCCAAATCCGATTCTCCACAGACCAAGGAAATCTCTGTTAAGCAACCGGACGCCTCCGCCAATGGCGAAAACCCTAGAGATGACAGGGCTGAAGCGGAGAACGTCAAGAAGTCACCGTTTTTCCCGTTCTACAGTCCGAGCCCGGCGCATTACTTCTTCTCCAAGAAGTCTCCGGCGAGATCTCCGGCGAATGTGAGCTCCAACTCGACGCCCAAGCGGTTCTTCAGGCGGCCGTTCCCGCCGCCGTCGCCGGCGAAGCATATAAGGGCGGTGCTGGCGAGGAGGCATGGGTCCGTGAAGCCGAATGAGTCAGCGATACCGGAGGGGAGCGAGGCTGAGGCTGCGACGGGGCTCGATAAGAGCTTTGGGTTCTCCAAGCATTTTGGGAACAAGTATGAGCTTGGTGAAGAGGTTGGGAGAGGGCATTTTGGGTACACTTGCAAAGCTACGTTTAAGAAGGGCGAGCTCAAGGGCCAACAGGCCGCTGTCAAAGTCATCCCCAAATCTAAGGTTTGCAATTTCTCAGTTTGACTGAGTTTACTAATCAATTGACTTGTGAAGTAGTGGGTTTTGCGGATTCTGAGGATGATCAGTCGTCTTTGTGATTGATATGGATCCTTAAAACGTTTCGTTGGCATTGTTTGAATTGGATCTGTTGGCGGACGCATGATTTACAGGAAACACAGAAACGATTTTGGTTTTTGTAATTGTTATACTTTCTAGAAAAGAGAGATGCATATTTTATCTGCAAAAAATGGTTTTTGTGATATGAGCTAAGTTGACATTTAGTCCTGATAATTTCCTTGGTGGTCTAACTATGAAATGGTGACACGATTTAGTTTGTCTGTAGATTTGCTAGTTTTATCTTCTTCCGGAAACAGGTTATGTTCTAGTCAGATTGCTGCATCCCGTCTCATTTTGTTGTTTTGACAGTTGGCTTTATTCTAGTACCTTTCTATGCTTTGTTTTCTGCTATTTGTCTGGGTTTTTAAAATTCGTATTGTATTGTTGTTGTCTTATTTGGTGATTTTGTTTTATGTTTTTGACGTTAGATGACTACTGCTATTGCCATTGAGGATGTGAGAAGGGAGGTGAAGATATTGAAAGCTTTGACCGGACATAACAATCTAGTAAAATTCCATGATGCTTTTGAAGACCATGATAATGTCTACATAGTAATGGAGTAAGTCCTGATCACTGCATATTTTTTGGACTCATGTGATTCTGTAAACTTGTCTTGACGTTCTTTCTTATGGATTTCTTAACTTCAATTGTTGTACTTTACAGATTATGTGAAGGAGGGGAGCTCTTAGATAGGATACTTGCAAGGTATTTCTTCTGGTGCCTATTTGATTTGAATGCACATGTCTTGAACCTGTTATGTTTTTGTTGTTCTTGATGGACTGGGAAATAGGAAAGTTATGGGAAAAAATGTTGGTAATTCAACAGCAACTGGTGCCCTATCATATTAAGGATATTCTAATTCCTTTCTTCAGGGGTGGGAAATACACGGAGGATGATGCAAGGACCGTCATGATACAAATATTAAATGTTGTTGCGTTTTGCCACCTTCAAGGCGTGGTGCATCGGGATCTTAAACCTGAGGTAGGATATATGTCCTCTGGAGTTGTAACTTGCATTCATTTCATATTCATGTATACTCATCTAAGTGTATCTTGTTCAGAATTTTCTGTTTTCATCAAAGGATGAGGATTCACAGTTGAA
Organism: Prunus kanzakura; assembly: GCA_020521455.1. Taxonomy (NCBI): domain Eukaryota; kingdom Viridiplantae; phylum Streptophyta; class Magnoliopsida; order Rosales; family Rosaceae; genus Prunus; species Prunus kanzakura. The sequence continues at coordinate 119,561 of BPUM01000879.1, read as the reverse complement.
GGCTATTGACTTTGGATTGTCAGATTTTGTCAAACCAGGTTGGTTGACAGTTCTTCAATCAGTGCGTGCTCTTTTAGTAGCTATAAAAATTTGGCAATGGTTTCTTATGGTTTAATTATATTTGCAGATGAAAGGCTTAATGACATTGTTGGTAGTGCGTACTACGTAGCCCCTGAAGTTCTACATAGATCTTATGCTACTGAGGCTGATGTCTGGAGCGTAGGCGTGATTGCATACATTCTTTTGTGTGGCAGCCGTCCATTTTGGGCTCGAACTGAGTCCGGCATCTTTCGGGCTGTTCTAAAAGCTGATCCAAGTTTTGATGAACCACCTTGGCCATCTCTGTCTGCGGAGGCAAGAGATTTTGTCAAGCGCCTATTAAATAAAGATCCACGGAAAAGAATGACTGCTGCTCAAGCCCTAAGTGAGTGCCTTATCCACTATAAAAAATGCTTTGGCATGACTATTTTCAAACTGTTACTGATCGCTACTTTCTATTTCAGGTCATCCCTGGCTTAAAAACTCTAATGAGGTTAAAGTTCCTCTGGATATATTAATATTCAAACTCATGAAGGTTTATATGCGTTCATCAGCTCTACGAAAAGCTGCTTTAAGGGTGTGTATATGATGCCATTTTCAATTGATATGATAAACTAATTTTGTTCTGGTGACTTTTAGAGGTTAACATTCCGTCAAATTTTCTTGCCGTCCTATTCTCCATCAGTTTTGCTTTCTTATTTTTATATCCTCATTTTTGGTAATTTATAGTGGCTTATTTACTTCTCTCAACATTGGCATTTTGCAGTCGCTTTCCAAAACATTGACTGTGGACGAGCTTTCTTATTTGAAGGAGCAGTTTGCACTATTGGAACCAAATAAAAATGGCACAATAAGCTTAGAAAATATTAAAACGGTTGGTTTCTTTCAGAATGTATTTACTTATTTAAACTCAATCTCTAGTTAGTCATGCTTCTGAACTCCTCCATGTTGTCAGGCGTTGATGAAAAATGCAACTGATGCAATGAAGGAGGCACGAATTGCTGATTTTCTAGCATCGGTAGGGGCTTTGTTGACTATTGTAATGGATGTTGCAGTTTATTACATTTTGTATTTTCCTAATTCTTACTGGAACATTATATTTCTTCTCTTTTGCAGCTTAATGCATTGCAATACAGAAGGATGGATTTTGAGGAATTTTGTACAGCTACACTAAGTGTCCACCAACTTGAGGCACTTGATAGATGGGAGCAACATGCTCGTTGTGCCTATGAGCTGTTTGAGAAGGATGGCAACAGGGCTATTGTTATTGAGGAACTGGCATCGGTATGAGTGCATGCATTAATAATTTGCACTTTTCTTTTTGCCCCCTCCCTCGTAGTAAATAGTTGTGAGCTTTAAAGGAACATTAAATTTTCCATCATAGTGCAAAGTTTTCTGTCCAGATTGGTTATAGAATATAAGTGAAGCTAGAAGTCAAAATGTTCATATGCGTGAATTTACATTGATCCTTAACAATGTTGCAGGAACTTGGCCTCAGCCCCAACGTCCCAGTTCATGCAGTTCTTCACGATTGGATTCGGCACACTGATGGAAAGCTCAGTTTCCTTGGATTTGTCAAATTGTTGCATGGGGTTTCTAGCCGGACTGTACCAAAAGCTCAATGAAAGGTTTGATAAGATCCAAGAAGCATAGGCTGCCCACATAAAACCATGGCTTAAGAGCTGGTTGAGAATTTCCTGGATCCAATATGACCAATATGAATCATTTGATTAAGTTCAGGCTTGTAAACACTCGGGGACTGGAGTAACAACCCGGTATGTGCTCGAGTGGAAGCTCAGTCGTGTTTTTTTCCACTGTAAATCTGTAGTTTTAGTATAGTGTGTTTAGTTGCAGATTAGAATAGCCCTCAACTGGTTTACTAGACGATTACACTTCCCGTTTCTGACATTAGACTGGCGGGACATGCCCACAATTATGTTGTAGCATCTCTTTCCTCTTAATACTATTTGCGCAGCATTATATCTTCTTGTTTTTATACAGATCAGCATTGTACTTTCTTTAACTTCTGTCAGTTGAGGCTCCTCCAAATCGCACATTGTCGCCTATGATTATCGGAACCAAAAATTTAGTAACACCAATAGAAATATAAAATAAATGTTGTAGTTCGCAATCCCCGTTAAGATGGGCAGCTGTCAACCGGTAATGCAAGTGGGTCTCACAATGCTTTAACAGATAACGACTGCCCACCCATGGAACTCCATTAGAAATATGAACCATGAAATGAAACAGCTTAAACCAGGCAAAGACCTGTCTGAATATGACTAGTAGAAGAACAATGTCGTCTCGCTTTTATTTTTTTTTATTTTTATAAATGTCAAGTTGTCGTTTGGCTTACTCAAGGGACTTCCCGCTAAATTTCTATGAACGGATTGGGATAAAGGAGAGGTTGCGGTCATATGATTGGGCCGCAAGGCCCACAACGCGTTGAATTGCCTAAAAAGTGACAGCATGGTTTCGAATGTAGCAAAAGGCCTTCTTGTGGGTCCAGCGGTTATTTTATCAAAATCCCCATTTTACCCTAACCTGAAACACAAAGATTTTTTATTTTTTTTCAAAGTAAAATTTTGTATCTAAACCGAATGTCTGAATTTGTTTTTTGTCGTTGTGTTGGATGACATGGCCGGCAGGGAAGGTAAGCGCGCTTTTATTTGTATCTCTTCGTCTTCTGAAGAAGAAGAAGAAGACGACGACAACGACCAAGTAGAAGACAGCGGCACTGAAGAAGAAGAAGATGATGGCGACGAAGGTGACAACGACGATTATAATGATGAGCAGGAGGACGACGGTGCTGATGAGCAAATTGAAGAGGGCGATGACGAGGCTCTCTGCAACAAAGTGATCCGCTCTCTCAATGGTTCTTCTTTTTTTCTTTTTTCTATGACAAATTTTTTGGATTTTTCTATTTCCACTCGCATTTCTCTGTCTCCAATGTCGATGCTTCTTTCAATTGCCGATAATTCGAAATGATGCTTTAGATTTCGTAAGTTGAGTATCAGAGTTGAGTTTTCTTTGATTAGGTCTTGATTAAGGACCTTAAACCCTGATTAACGTAAAGCTAACAGCGAGGTTTTTCGTTGTCGTTGTTTATTGTGTTTGGCAGAAGGGAGTGATTTGGATTCTTTAAATCTCAAAGAGTGCAAAGCATATTTGCGGAGGAACGGCCTCAGAATATCTGGAACCAAATCTGTTTGTATACAAAGAATCGAAGAGCACCAGAGGTGAGTTGTTCTTTGAATTTTGAGTCCTTGTTCATTTTTCTCTGTTGTTTGTAGACACTGACTTAGTTTTTATATATATTTATTTTGATTGAATGATTTTCTTGCTCGCATATTAGATTGAAAGATGGAAATGGTGAAGCACTTTACCCTAAATCATCCTTTGTAGTTAATTGTACAGGTTAATGTCTTTCTTTACTTCATATGCATTTGTTCACTCACCGGTGTTGTATCAATTTGTGCTTAAAGTTTACAGTTCATTGCAGGTGATGTCTGCAAGGGAGATGTCGTGCTCTTCACCCAGAAAGTTTATGAGAAGTATCCAGACATATCCCATTTATTTTTATTTCATAGTTTTATTATGTGATGTTCTGTGTGGTACCCTCAATTCTTTCGTTGTTGTGAGAGTGTTTGATTTCAAACAGATTTGATAAAGTGACAAGGCACGGAAGGATTCTAGGGAAGAGAACTGTTGCTGGCAGGGTTGTCAAAGAAAGCTATGGTGCAGCCAAACAACAACATACTTTTACGGTAAGCCTGAGGGTTTATGTGTTCTTCTGGTAGTAAGTATAACTTGGTGTGGGCTATACATGTTGGCAGTTGGCAATATTTTAGGTTCATATATAAAAGTTTAAGAGAATCGCGATAGAGAAATGATAATTTACTTTTACATAACCTGTTGTTAGTAGCTATTTAGTGATTTTTCTAACTGATCCATGTTCCTGATGTGCAAGGTTGAAGTGCTGTGGAGCAGGGGAATAAAGAAGCTGTGCCCTCTATTTCCTTTGCTTGTGAAGGGTCGTAATCTCTATAGATTGAGAACCTTTAGACAGGTAGCTGTGCATGTGATGTCTTTTTTATTTTTAAAAGAAAAAAATTAACTGGTATGCACTATTAAGATATTGGTTTGCTTGCATGTTTTGTTTTCCACCATTTAGCGTTGGAGTAATGAAGCTGAAAGATCAAAAGTGCTTGCTGAGAAGCACAGACGAGGTGAAGTAGCAAGACGTGTCAGAGCAATGAAAAAATCAAAGAAATCAGCTGCAAATGGAGGTATTTGGAGGGAACGAAGCCATTTACTTGCATGTTACTTCTTTTACAATGTCATTCTTACTTTTGCTCCAGATGCAAGAGAGATGGTTTGTGTATTTCATTCTTTTAGATGAAGAGTTTACCATCTTGATTATCTATTATATGATCAGGTGTGAAACGTCAGAAACAATCACATTTTACCAGACCAAATCAAATTAGGAAAAACAATGAATCAGAAAAGGGAAAGCATTTGGATAGACTCCAAAAAAGGACATCCCGTGGATCTGCAAACCATAACAGTTTCTTTCAACATCGAGCAGCCCTACCATCAAAACAGCTGACTTTGCAACAACGTGCAATGAGTAAAGCCTCTCAATGTTTTAGTAGGCATCAGAATCCAGCTTGCTTTAATATTGATAGAGTTCCAGCTCTTCATTCACAGCCTGTCCCTCAAATACCTCTCCAACCTCAACTAGAATTTCAACACAGGAGTGCACCTTTCCAGTCTTTTAGTCATGCCATGAACTCGAATTCAACCATGTTGAGATATTCTGTAACAACTAATGTTGATACACTTATTGCACCTGCCTCACAATTTCAGAGGTTCAGTAACAGCAATTATAGCCACAATGGTTATGTAGTTCCCGGCTACAATCTTGAAAATTGGGATCATTTACCAGGTGTGAATTTTGGCCGGCGATTTCATCCTTATATTTCAGGAGCTGACACAAATGGACAGATGAGGTATAGAGATTGCTCTGTTCTGTAGTATAGTATGTTATTACTGGACCTCTGTATGCTGACTTATTTCTTCTCATTGGGATACTACAGGATGGGACAGAGATGACGTGTGCACCTATTCCATTCCCAATTTATGGAATAAGTTTCAACTCGCAGCATTTCATTCGGTATCTCCTTTTCCTTTTGATGATTCTGTTCATACCCACACTGCTAGTTTGAAGTTTGAAACTACTATACAACCTTTTGTGGACATAATCATTAGGGATTCACTATGTATATATGTCAAGAATGTTTGTCAAAGTTCAATCCATAATTGTTTTTATATAAATAACTGGTACAGTTATTTCATTGATGTATATATGTACCTATCTATCTGTGCTCAGTTTTTTAATTAACCAGAAGTTCTGGCCTTGCCATCATGCTCAAGCTGCAAAGCCTTTCCTTGTTAAAAGTTTTCAGGCAAAAGAAATGGGTACTCTGTTGTTTTCCTTGCCTTCCTCTCAGATACAAATCATATATTGTCCGTAATTTCCTCTGGTATTCCATATTACTTTAAGCGAGTTATTCCTCCTGTTTCAGTTCATGTTGTGGGTTCTTAAACTCAACATTCTAAAGTCTTCTGAGTGAAAGCCACGGCACGTGCCAATGGGTTCCTACCACAGTGGTGGTGGCTTCCCCCTCCCCCACATGGCACCCCAGTTTGAACCCCTTCGAATTCTAATGTTAAAAAAAAAAAAAAAAAAAAACCACGGCATATGATATAATATGTACAATTGTTGTGCGGTCATAAGGAGGCAATTTCAAGGATGAAGTTAACACCTAGGTCACAGTCACTTTGTATCTATAAGTTGATTTAGTTTTATGCTTTTCTTGTTTTTCAAAATGTGGAAAAAACTGCTCGATATTGGAAAAAACTGCTCGATGAATTTGAATGAAAATGGTTTCTTAATCATAGTTGTGAGAATTACTATTGCTAGATTGAAATTATTGTTCTTTTTCATTGTGGTTGCGAGAGATGGCATCAATAAAGCATGAGACCAGCTTGAGAGGTTGTGTTGCGGACTTGCTATGGTGTCTTTTCTGACGGAGGTGGTGATGGTATTAATTGTTGAGAATTGTAGCTTTGATATATTTTAACCTCACATTGCAGGTAGCTCCAACAATATAAATGCTTCCGAAGCTAATAGCTATTGGTCAGTTAGGGTTAGGTCTCTTATCCCCCTTGCCAAAGAAAAAAACTTACCTATAACGGGGATAGCACTGTTTTGCTATCCCCGGCCAATAACACCATGACACGTGGAAAAGTTATCATACTTGTCATTGCGTTATTGGCCGGGGATAGCAAAAAGTGCTATCCCCGTTACATGAGAGTTTCTCTTCTTGGCAAGGGCAGTTGTAGTTGGATTTGGTGTTGCATATGGGTAAAGTCCTTCCTTGAAAAAAATAGTAAAAGTTCGTACTTTGGTATAAATGTAAGAGCTGTGCTAGTAACAGTCACCTACACTTTAATGCGACCTATTAGCCATCGATGAATGTGAACGTCGTTTATCTACGGCTAATAGTTTGCTTTCATCTCAATAGAATAAGATGACAAAAGAAAAAATTGGAATTGGAGAGGGGAGGAATAGAAGGGAAGGTCACTTCTGAAAAGGTATCGTGGAGTCTTGAGTATCAAGAGAGTGAAGGGAGGTTGCTGTAACGAACTTTTAAGATGGGACTTACACAGTTGTATGTGTCTTGCGCTCTCATTTCATTTGTGTCCCTAGTCCCCACTCCCTACAGCTACTAGTTGGGCAGGGAGGGAACCTTGGTTGCATCATCCAAGTAACTTTAATCGCTTGCGGGTCCGCTGAATGACGGCTCTTTTTAAAAACACTGTAGTACATTGCTCACAAAGAATGCTAAATTCAGTCGCTACTGTATGGTGGATTGTGAGTTTACATGCATCAACGGTAAAGAATCATCTCTGCATGTATTGTATGAGTATTGTTACACCATCATCAAATTTTATTCTTTTAAGTTTGTGATGAGAAACTTTAGCAAAAAGTTAGTCATAGTACAATACTCTCTTTCTTTTTTCTTTTCTTTTTTGGCCTTAAAGAAAATATTCCAAAACTTTGTGTGTCCTGAATTGAAACACGAATTCCTAATATTACCCATGTAAACCCTGTCCCCAACCTTGTACGCCTCCTCCTCCTACTCTTTTCTATTCCAGTCCTTTTCAACTAAATCATTTTTTGATCCATAACAAAGAAAACTAGATCCTTCATCTTTGCCACACATAATGGAAAATGATGCATCGAGCCGACATCAGATTCACAATCAATTAAAAACATCATTTAATTAAATTATTAGAGTCACACAAACCTCATCTTTTTAAAATCACATTAACTCAAAATAACTATTACACACAAAAAAAAATATCACACTATTTACACAGTAAAAACTAATCATATCCCGTCGTATTGGCGGGCTTCAACCTTTTTTAGAGGGGTAGTACGTGGGAAGTGTAACATTACGCTCTTATTTTGGGTTTTGATTTGGCAAGTGGGGTAGGCAAACAGAACAGTGGCAGTAGTGTAAATTACAAATGCAGTAGAGAAATGGTGGCCCCACCAGACCCATCTTTTAATCTGGGCCCTCAGTTCCACACCACTTGGGAGATAGATTGGAACCTCTGCCCGCAAGAGCTGGCTCCTCCCCAAGTTGTCCCTAGCTCAAGGGCAAGTGGCTCTTGCAGACTGACTTCTTCAACTCTTTCTAAAGTAAGTAAAGCAAAGAGGAAATATAAAGAATTTTAAGCATATATATAAATGATGATCACCATGATTATGTGGAGCCAATTGCATATTATTGATATTATTAATTGGCTTCTAACAGAATCTGGGTGGGTTAGAGGGACGGAGGTCGATCTCTTGGGTCCAAGCACTCCGGTCTTGGACGTGCAACTGCCAGTAGGTTTGAGCCACCGCGTCCGGGTCCATTGACCCGTCCCCGAATGACGTCGTCCTCAGCGAAGCGGTCGACGACGACGATTGACCCCCTCTAGGTTGGCCAATCACCCCGCCGATGATAACATGCGCTATGTGTACACCCAGCGGTTGAAACTCCATGGACAGGCACTGTGACAGTGCTCTCAACGCAAATTTTCCACAGCCTGAGAACCTCGCATGTCACGTGTTGTTACCATCAGGCATAAATTTCTTCGGCCACAGTAAGAAATTAAACTTTGAAAATCAATGTTGAAGTAGTTGTACTTACAGAGCTCAGAGTAGCCAGCAATGCCATTGAGTGAAGCTGAACACCCTGTAAACAAAATCGTCCCTTTTCCTCTTTCCACCATTCCCGGAAGAACCTTCAATTAATTTATCCCATATGTTTAACATAGATGTTAATTTCATTACTGGACAATTTTGTCAGACTGTGAATATGAACCGTTAAATTAAGTTAGTTCTTACCTTTATGGTCTAATATAAATTTTCAGATCAGTTTATATTGCTCGCCTGTGAATTTGAACTACAGATTAAGTCACTATGTTCGTACCTGTTGAGCACAGTGAAAGGCTCCGACAGAAGAGACGGCAAGGGACTTCTCGAAAGAGTCGAGGCGGATGTCGGTGAAGTTGGTGGGGTGCCAATTGGGGGGCTGCTGGCAGGCATTGTAGACCAGCACCTCCAGAAAACCCAAAGACAAAACCCCTTCAAATGCCTCCCTCACGCTTCTAGACTCGGAGCAGTCGATCCGTATGGCAAAAACTTGGGCTTTTTCTTCCCTCGCGATCTCGTCTGCGAATTTCGAGAGTCTCCCGAGATCGCGGGCTAGAATAGCGACAGTATAGCCTTCGTGTGCGAACTTTCGGGCGATGGAGCGGCCCAGCTTCGGCCCGACGCCCACGATGGCCGCTATACCTCGCTGAGGAGCTGAGCTTGCTATGCTTCTCATCATCACTATAGCTTTAGGGTAGGAGAAGGAAGTGGAAATATGGTGGTGGGATATGTAAGAAGTAGTGTGGCTTAGGGCTAGGATCTGCTACGTGACGCCTCAGTCCTTGCCTCTTTTCTGATTCGTAGTGTTGTTGGCCCCGTCTTTTATAACCCAAGTCTCTCTAATTATGGTTCTGTGCCTATAAAGCTTAATTAGTACGTTCAAAGTATGCTTATACAAAATTATCGAAAAAAATTATATGCAAGAAAAAAGTTAATGAGATTTTAGGCATGATTAATTGTAAGAACTTGTGTTAGTGTTTGGCGTGTAGGTTTATGGTGTTTTACGAGACTGAGCTGGCTGGCTGTACAAAAAGCTTGCAGCAGTTTTACATCTGTCTGTCCCTTGTTAATCTCTGCATTCGTGTTCATAATATGTCCACTCATTTTGGGCTGGTACGGATTTCTGTTTGAAGAAAAACTTTGTATTTTATCTTGAAACAGTTTTGAATTTGGTTTGATCCTTGGTTGATCTTTCTCCTACTTTGCTCATAAAATTTAAACTGTTTACTTATATAATTGAAGTTAATGTGGAATATATATATATAGAGTTTTGCTCTAATGCGGACGTCCGCATTTTGTTAAACTACGGTCGTCCACAAATTTGCCAATATATATGTATATACAAGTAAAAGCTTACATGCGGCCAGAGTACTTTCACCTTGGCAGAGGTGTGGCCCCTCCAAAAAGTATCCCAAATGTGGGAATATGGAGATGCAGAAGAAGAAGCAGTACCATTGGTTGCTCTCAAGGCTCTTGCAACGTGTTAAGCACCTTGTACTGAACTGCCATTTTTAGTCAATGAATCCAACAGCTTTCTAGTGCTAATTGGAATTGCACGAATTAAATCCACCTCTTTTGCGAAAAAACAAGTTGCAAAGTGGACAACCGTAGTTTAACAAAATGCGGACGTCCGCATTAGAGAAAAATTATATATATATATGTTCAGTTACCAATTAAATTCAAACTATATATTAGACAATTAAGACCGTTTAAGCTCAAACTTGAGTTGGGTTTAATCCTCGTATTTAGTGCAGACTCAAAATTGGATCTATATTTGAAGACCCGTTCTAAAAACCGAGTTAAAACCGTGAAGTTCAATTGGGAAAAACACATTTGAGTCAAAGTTTAAGCAAACTCAAGCTTGACAAATTTGATTCTATAAGAGCTTGAATACCTAGATACTCACTTTGACTCAACTCATTTTGCACCTAATCTAATTTTACCTAAACTAAAAACTTATCTTCTCAATCGTTAAATTAGATGTCCATGTTTACGAATAATCGCACCACCTTTTATTCTTTGTCCATATATTCCAATGAAATTATGCAACTAGTGAAGAAAAGAAAGAAGAAAAAAAAAAGAACTTGGCTTTCAGATAAGGACTCCAGCTACACTCTTTTTTCTCCTTTTGGAGGGGAGAGTGGAGGGGGAAGATACATCAAGATACCACGTACTCAAACCCAAAACAGAGAAGAAAACAGAAGAAAAGAAGAAAAGAAAAACGAAAAAAACAAAGAAAACGAAAAAGATACATGAAGACACTCTCTTAAATTCAATCATTAACTTGGGGACCGTACGAGGGGAGACCCTACTTAGCTTTTAGAATCTGTAAGCCTCAGTGCCTGTGAATGATGGATCAATGGCCCACTTTCCCAGTTGTCCAATCTTTCGTCCAGGGATTCTCCTTCGCTGATTTGATTCAGTTTTTGATGATCTTCCTTTTCGGCTTTTTACAATATGAATATTCATCTCCAACCCCAAAATATATATATATATATATATATATATATATATATATATATGTTTGCTTGATATATAATAATTTCATATATATATATATATATATATATATATGTGTGTGTGTGTGTGCGCGCATCATGCATGGGAAGAGTCATTTTCATAATAATCCTTACATGCAAAATATCACAGTGCTGTCATTTTCCTCATATTCTATCAAAGCATCAATATTCTCTTAGCAGCATGCTAAGAAAATCCTCCAAGTGATATGTATGGAGGGGAGTGTATAGAGATGAAGACAAGCAGAGTTTTGATGTAGCTCCAATTAAGAATTCAAGTTGTATGGCCCCTTCCCTTGTCTGTCAAACACTTGGGGGTTGTGGATAAATATATGTGGATTGGAATTTGGAGGCAAAGAAAAGGGAGCTGCTATCTTAAATGGCTTCACATGTTTTTTGTCACAGATGGTGGTGGTGGCAATCATGAGGATTTGTTTGGAGAGATATTGCAAAGTTCGAAATTAAAAACCACCATGGAAATTCACGAGTAGCTATCAGTTTCAGGTTTTGAATGACTACGATATGTTTTTTTTCTTCTGATTTTTGTTTTGTTTTAAATGCAAATTGAAGGAACCCGTTTGCGGTGTCAAAATTGAGTTATTAGCATTTGACACTAATATAACCCCGTTTATTTTCATGAAAAACATATAAGCCGTTTATTTGTACTCACGTTGAGTTGTGTAAAATGATACTCAAGTCAAATTCACTACTTTCGTTGGCGAGTTCTATTGGTGTAATTTATGGGGGGGTTAACTGTCGATTACCTATGAACTTTTACGCTACTTTCAATTTGCACCCTCAACCTATTTTTTGGAAAATTAAGTACACAAACTAATTTTTGTTGTCAATTCCCCCTTACCGTCTAAATCTCAACATTTCATCCCAGACCCATCCCTCCCCTCTTTCTTAATTACAACAAAGGCAGAGGTGAAGTGGGTGGGCCTCTTTATTTATTAAAATGATTTATTTATTTATTTATTTTAGATTTCATATTATTTAATTATTTTAACATATAAAATGACCAATTTGCCCTCATATTTAACGGCAAATTGGATGAAATGTTGAGATTTAGACGTTAGGGGGAAATTGGCAATAAAAATTAGTTCGTATACTTAATTTTTCAAAAAAAAAATTGAAAGTGCAAATTGAAAGTAGTGTGCAAGTTCAGGAGGTAAATCGATAGATAACCCTTTATGGGGCACAGTTGCGACTAACCTATATCTATTTTGTTTGTTTTTCTTGTTAATTTTATTAAGGAAGAGATGGAAGAGAGAAAACATATGAGATAGGTGAGGATCTAATGACACTGAACTGTAGTTTTTTATTTTTTATTTTAATTAAATAATAGTACCCAATTCTTCAAACACAAAAAAACGAATATACAGATTTTTTATATATTTTTTTTCTATTACATTAGAAGAAAGAAATTCCACTTAAGTTCGATTCTGGATGCCACAGGAAGGAAGGGGGAATCCACCACCACTGTGGTGGTGGTGGGAACACATCTGCAGCTTTTCTATTCTAAGGGACCAAGAGAAGAGACAAAAACCAAAAGAATAGTACTTTTCATTTAATCTGTCAAAAAGAAAGAGTATTTGTGTCATTTTCATTGTCTTTATGAAAGGCTTGGTCGAAAAGCAAGCCTTGCATTAGATTAGGCAAAATCAATGCCATTCTTTAACCACTTGGGCCTACATGATCCATCAAGACCCCATGGAAATCCTTTCCCCATTTATTGTATGGCATGCTTTGCCTTCTCCTCCTTTATATTTTCTTCCTCTTCTTTATGAACTTCTCTCTTTATGCTTTTTTCTTCGTCAACTGATCCAAGGAAGGACCACCTGCAAATTTCTGAATATATGATGACAAAAGCATTGATTTTGAAGTGGATGATTAAAATCCAGTCATGGAAAACTCTATGGCTAGGATTTAAATGGCAGCATTGGTACAATCTACTAGGGTCTGCCATACTATTTTCGAACAATGCAATCACTTGAAAGTCTTGCCAATGTTCTTATCACATTTAATTCATAGATTGAATGAGGCTTGATGTAAACCATTCATATGTTCCTCTTGCTAATCTGGTTACAATTTTAAATCGGGGTTTTCAACCGGTTAATTTAATACTTGTGATTTCCCTGTTTTTCTTCAAATACGGCGAACACTGTTCCGGTAAACCAAATGCCAACCCTAAAGATCACTTAGTGGTTAGAATTTGGAATTCAACTCAAGAAAGTCACAATTGTGACATTGTAGTATGAATGTTGGTAGGAAAACAAAAAAGCAAAAAATGAGTTTGTGAATTTGCCTAAACTAGGTGGTAATTTGAAAATGGGCTCAAATAAATTGGGCCAATTACAAATTCTTCATAATTGAATACTAGGGTCCATGGACCGTAATTGAAATAAAGTTAGAAAGTGGGCCCAACTAAACCCAATAAAATGGCATACTGGGCTTTTTGCCCATATTAAGTTGGGCCCAGTCGTTCGGTTCTTGAAAGCTCTCCCTCTCCTCTCTCTGTAATTTTCTCATTTCGGTTCAGTCGTTGATCAACGTCTTCTTCTTCAAATGAGCTCCCATTTCACTTAATTCCGAGTCTCTGGCCCGGGCAATCCCACAATTTTCACTTTCAAGTAAAGTAAGATCCAAGTCCTCTGCATATTCTTTCTTTCTCGATCTGTTCGTTTCAAATTTGCAACAAAAGTTTAAGATTTTGGGGCATTATAGGCGTTCAGGTTTCTGATGCTGTAGTTACTTACAGGTGAAAGTCTAAGATGGAGTGGACGACGGTGCAGCATCTGGATCTACGACATGTCGGACGTAGTTCAAAACCATTGCAGCCTCATGCTGCCGCATTTCACCCCCATCAAGCGCTCGTAGCCGTCGCCATCGGCAACTACATCATCGGTAACAGATTCACTCCAACCATTTTATGTATTAATTATAAGTGAATTTCAAATTTCTGCTTTAAACATTGTTATATATATATGTGTGTGTGTGTGTGTGTGTATCATTCTAGTTATTACAGTGACATTGACTGGAATTTAATTTAATTTAATTTTTGAAACTTATGCTTTAGTCTTGTTCTTGGGGAATTCAGTTGCCCCAGGCTAGGTTTGTGCATGTGGGTGAGTGTGACATTGGAGTAGTAAAGTGTCTTGATGTGATGCAACTAGTGTAAATATCCTACATACTCATTTTTGGTGTGAGTATTGGTGAGAGCTTCCATTATCAGTTTAAAGTTCTAGACTTGGACTAATCCTGAGGTTTTATGTGATGTTCATGAGACCGGGTTATTTTTGTCAGAAAACCTTGTTTTAGGAATGGCCACATGGATGACTCCATGAAATCGAAAGACTGAATGAACTTTTAGAGGTCGAAAGTGCTCTAATTTATATGTTATATATGCATTTTACTTTGTTTGTTTTTAATTTATATTGTCTTATGTTTGTATGCACAGAAATGGATGCATTGACAGGATGCAAGATTTCATCTATTGATATTGGTACACCTGTTGTCCGCATGTCTTATAGTCCCACAAGTGGGCATTCTGTTGTAGCGATCCTTGAGGTTGGTGCCCTATAAACCCTTCTCTGTTTAGGATGTTTTAGATATAGAGAATTTCTTCTTGGATCACTTCTTAAAGTTAATATGTGAGTTTTAGTTTTAGAACATGTTTATAAATAATTGTTTATCCACATCCTAACAGCTTAAGCATTTGGGAACAATGATAAATTAATGAAGTAAATCATTCTGTCATAGCAAGAGATCTTGAGTTCAAATCCTCGTAACTACGACCTTCTATTATATGTTTCATTCCACATGTTGGGGTAATAATTGTAGGTTGGTACAATAATAGCTTAAGTCTTTGGGGGGAACAATGGCAAACCAACAGGCTTTATTAAAATACTTTTTTTTTTTCTTGCATCATCTACGTTTCCAGTCAATTGCTCTAATAAGAGTACTATGGAATCAAATTTCAGTATTTCAGCATTGGCTCTATTCCAGTGATACACTTTTAGAAGCTTCATGAATTTGTGACCTTTTCTTTGTTAAAGTGTGCATATAATATGTTGACTACAGTGGTTCACCATTATAATGGATTATGTTCAATTATTGGGAGACAAATGGAGGATATGTGACTCAGTATCTTGATCAATGGGCCAAATATTATGCTTATGTATGTGGTTGGAATATCCACTTGACTATCTTTTTAGAAACATGTGTATATGAAAATGGCCAGTTCTTCAAAGATGCATGCATTAGCAGAAATTGATCCATTTTCATTTGATTTCAATAGGTGAGTGAGTCTTGAATAGATTAGTCAAAGCACAATATATAATACGAACCATTTTGTAGTTTCTTTGTTTGGTTAATGTATTTTGCGGGTTTGCTTACTACTTCATTCATTTTGTCTTAGTCCTTTGTCATTTTATGTTGGATTACGTTTTATTTGGTGTTAAGAATCATTAGTACTTGGTTTAAAATTTCGATCATCTTCCTTAGTCAGATATTTCATGTTCTATGGATTTACTTGTTTGCTTGCCTAAATATGGATTTCCTTCTGCCCCCATTTTGTAGGACTGTACCATTCGCTCTTGTGATTTTGATGCTGAGCAAACTTGTGTCTTGCATTCACCTGAGAAAAAGACAGAGCAAATTTCTTCTGATACAGAAGTCCATCTGGCTTTGACGCCTCTCCAACCCGTAGTGTTTTTCGGCTTCCACAAAAGAATGAGTGTCACAGGTTTTCCTCTGTGTTTTTGTTTCAGTTGTTAACTCCCCTCACAAACGCACACACAGAAAATGCAGTGACATGACAGTCTAATGCTATTACATGTTCAGTTATGCCTACTGGTTATCTCTAATTCTTGATACTGCTTCAATATGCATGAAGTTGTTGGAACTGTTGAAGGAGGAAGAGTGCCAACAAAAATAAAGACCGACTTGAAAAAACCTGTTGTCAATCTTGCATGCCACCCTCGCCACCCTGTCCTGGTATATAGTTGTATGGTTGAGTCAGTATAAATTGTGTGTCTATTGGATAAATATCTAAATATAATATGCTTCATCTATTGGAATAATCTTTTTCTTTTTCCCTATTTCAGTATGTGGCTTATGCAGATGGTTTGATTCGAGCCTACAACATTCACACCTATGCTGTTCATTACACCTTACAAAGTAAG
The DNA here is from genome assembly GCA_020521455.1 of Prunus kanzakura. Lineage (NCBI taxonomy): Eukaryota > Viridiplantae > Streptophyta > Magnoliopsida > Rosales > Rosaceae > Prunus > Prunus kanzakura. The sequence goes on along the minus strand of BPUM01000879.1, from coordinate 103,545 downwards.
ATGAGAGTGATTCCTTGTTTTTGAGCAAAAGATGAGCCTGATTATTTATTGTTGAGTTGTTGAGACTTGAGAGTTATAAATTAGTCTCCTTTAAGTAGTTCATGTGTTTCTACATCTTTTGTTCTTGTTCTTCAGTTGACAACACTATAAAGCTCATGGGTGCTGGTGCGTTTGGTTTCCACCCAACATTGGAGTGGATCTTTGTTGGTGATCGACGGGGTACGCTGCTTGCATGGGATGTGTCAACTGAGAGACCTAATATGATCGGAATGTAAGTCATTTATGGTAGCAATACTAGAAAGATTCTGAAATAGAACACATAAAGTGCCATAAAGGCCACAAAAAGTAAAAACTGAAGATAGGAACCAAAAAATTTCTTTCACAGAAACTAATAGTGATTACACCACCCCGTTGAAATTAATGAATTAATCACTTATATTTATTTCTGCGGTATTCATTCATTTAACGCTCCTGTTTCATTTACTTGATTTTAGGTTTCACGAATTTATTTATTTTTCTTTAGAAGAATGGATTAAATGTTTTAGCAAATTTTAAAAACTGCTTACTGGACAATCTTATCAGAGCCAGCTTGCAGTTATAAACATTACATTATTTGCCTTGAAAACTTATGGAAGGTCTCGTTGACCTTGAATTGCATGAAAGTATCTGCAATCTCCTCTACTAAGCTAAGAGGATGTGATATCATTAAGTTAATCAGTTAGACAAATGATAAGGGCTTTAGAAGCTTTTTAAGTTTACAGTTTTTGTTAATGCATACTTTTCCATAGTCATTATTATTGTTATTGATAAGATGGAGTATAGAATAGGATTGCTTGAAATGGATTAATTTTCATATCTTCAGAGGCACGCCATATTTACTGCCTATATGATCCACTCCTGTTTGAAATTTGCTTCTTTTGTCAATCTCTTTCTGGCATTCATCAATATTCTAAGTTTGACTTTTTGCTGTAATTCAGTACACAAGTGGGTTCCCAACCAATAGCTTCAGTTTCTTGGCTCCCAATGTTGCGGTTACTTGTAACTGTGTCCAAGGATGGAACTCTTCAAGTGTGGAAAACACGGGTTATAATTAATCCTAATAGACCTCCAATGCAAGCAAATTTCTTTGAGGCTGCTGGTTAGTTATTATTATTATTGTGTACTTGTTTTCTTTACCATGAGAAGGATATGGTTCTGCTGAACATATTGGCATCCTTTTGTTTTCTTTCATGCATTTCCTTTTTCTTTTCTTTTTTGTTGTGATTTTACAAGTAATTTTTTGTTAGATTTTATTTTAACTGTTAAAGAATACTCTCTCCAACCCCCCACCCAACATACACAAACACAATTTTATCTTCCTTCTCCTTTTATCTTTTGCTAATGCTTCTGATACTAAAATTGACAGTTCTTGTGAATCAGTATGAAAAAACATAAGCAATTGTATATACTAGGTCTCAGACACTCTAGTTTTATGTTAATAAAGGACTAGAAGATTATTGTTTCAAATGAAGTCTGCACTAACTTCAGTGTTTCCTTTTGTTCTACAGCAATTGAATCACTTGATATCCCTCGCATCCTTTCTCAGCAGGGTGGAGAAGCAGCTTACCCTTTACCGCGAATCAAAACTCTAGAAGTTCACTCAAAATTAAATTTAGCAGCACTTCTGTTTGCAGTTAAGTGCAACCACTTAAATAACACACGTTTTACTGCAACTGCATCAAAAAGTGCATATTTTGAATATTACATTTTTTTTATAGAATATGACAGGTGGAGACAATGTGAAAAATAGGGCTGCATACACTAGGGAAGGAAGGAAACAACTGTTTGCAGTTTTGCAAGGTGCAAGAGGATCTTCAGGTGAAAATAAGAGTTACACAATATTTCTGTATTTATGTGTACTGTTTTTTTTAGAGTTGTGACCTTTTTAATTGAAAATACATGCGGATATAGGCATCATTATGTTCCTCAGGAGCTCTTGTCCTTCTGTTTTTTTCCCGGTTGAACTGCACAGCATTCTGAGGAAATGCTACTTTCTAATGCCTATGATTTAGGAATATTCTAATAACTTGACCTAAAGATAATAATAGCAAAGATGTATATCATATTCATATGTGAATTTTCTCATCATTCACTAGAATTTTTTCGGTAGTTACCAGGAATAAAGGATTCATTAAGGGTTCTGGTGGTAGATAATGCACTTTATGTTGGGCGTACATGAGATGTCTTAATAGGTGGTCTTCAACTACCATGGAGAAGTTATCTTGGTCTGACTGCTTTTCTATTTTTCTACTATACTTCTTAGTTATGGTCATTTAAATTGTAATGGATTCTATACTTGTCTCGGCATTGCTTGAGAGTGAAACAAGACAAGCAACAGATTCAGATCCATCTAATCATGGGAGTGGAGGGTTTACTAATCAAGTGCTTGTTGATAAACATATATGTACATCAAAGATCAATGAGTTCATTAATCATTACTGGCACCTTACTTTTATGTTGCATGATTCAATAGGTGCTGCCGTTCTTTCTTATCTTTTCTCCTCTCCAGTTTCATTGAAAAATTCTAACTAGGATGTAACGGGGGAAATGGGGAAAAACCTTAAATTTTCATATTTATTATATACTTCTTAGAATACTAGGGCAACATTCATTTCCTTTATATGCTAATGATAGAACATATCCTTGGTAACTCTGTAGGCATCTTTAGGATGCAAGCTTGGTAGTCATGGATTTTGATACATAATACATGTTCTGTAACTCTGTATATGTATCTTTGCTAGTCATTGACTCTACATGTTCTCTAACTCTGTATATGTATCGTTTTTATTTCTGATGAGAAACATAATTTAAGTAGCATGTCATGATTTCTGCTCTCCTGAATAATTTTTGCTAAGTTTTACACTAATATCATGCCTTTTTTTCCCCTTGAATATTGTTGTTTTTAAAAAATGGCAGACATTTTTTAAACTTCTAAACCTTCATATAGTTCTTTCTGTTGCTGCCTTGCTTTTTAATCAGATATGCTAATAGTAGAGGTATTTTGCAGCATCTGTTTTGAAAGAAAAGCTTTCAGCTTTGGGTTCATCTGGAATATTAGCTGAACATCAACTTCAAGCTCAACTGCAAGAACATCATCTGAAAGGGTGAGATCGGAACTTGTGTAAACCAGATTTGTTGTCCATTAGTGGAAGTTGGATTTTAACTTTAGAGAACACAATAATTATACGTGTGATTATTTATATAATTTTGTTAGGTTGTATTCAGGACCCTTGTCACATTTGTAAAGAATTTCCCTATCTACAGTTTTTAGTTTCTTTCTCATTCAAAAAACTAACAGATGCCGAAGTTGAGATACCTATACTAAGCTTAGTTGTATTCCCGTAGGTTATTAGTGATGACACAGGCTGCATATGTTGAATTAATTGTTGGTTGTCATTTTACTGCTTTATGATTCAAGTCTTAGGCTTTAACTATGTTGAAGTTTATTAGTATCGTTTATTGTCAATAATAATTTGTCATTTCTGGCAGGCACAGTCACCTTACGATATCAGACATTGCCCGAAAGGCTTTTCTCCAGAGTGTATGTCACTTTCTTATTTTAAATATGTGAAGTAGAAATTGTTTCCATTGAATATGGATTGTTATGCTATGAGGATGGATAAATTTGTACCTTACCAGGTGGCTGTAAGGGGCTTTATTTATGCACAAGCCTTAATCTTAGCTTATTTTGTCCCATCCCATCTCCTTTGTATTAAAGCACTTTTTGGGAACTTCCTGTTTGATCTAATCAGACTTCCTAAGTTACTTGTTATAATTCAGTTTATTGTTGAGTTTTGTTGACTCTTCTTTGCATTATTGTTATAGCATTTTATGGAAGGTCATGCCAAAAGTGCCCCAATATCTCGGCTGCCTCTCATTACTGTTGTAGATGCCAAGCATCATCTGAAGGACGCTCCTGTATGTCAGGTAAGTTGTTTCTGATATTATAGAGTGATTGTTTCTTCTGTAAGTTAAGTTGCTTTTGCTTAATTTGTGCATGAAAACTCTGGTTCACTTGCAGCCGTTTCACCTGGAGCTAAATTTCTTCAATAAAGAGAATCGGGTTCTTCAATATCCTGTCAGGGCCTTTATTGTGGATGGCATACACCTTATGGCATATAACGTCTGTTCTGGAGCAGATAGTATCTACAAGAAACTTTATACAACGGTAATGTCTTCACATGATCAGTGTGATCCTTTAAAAAAACAAAAGTGTATCAGTGTGATGTCTTGTATTTTCCTTTTAGCTTTTATGAGGATTCCCTTTTGGTGGTGCCAGTGGTAGTGGAATAATCCTTTCCCCCCCTCTTTCATAGGTTCCCGGAAACGTGGAATACCATCCAAAGTACTTGAGCTACAGTAAAAAGCAGAACCTATTTCTTGTTGTCTATGAATTTAGTGGTGCTACAAATGAAGTGGTGCTTTATTTTGAAAATACGGATTCTCAGGCAGCAAACAGTAAATGTAGCACAGTAAAAGGTTTGTCTGTCTATTGGATGTCTTTATTCCCCTAAAATGTCTACATATGCATGTAGGAGATCTAATAATTATTCACAAATTGCATCTTTGAGTTTTGTAGGTCGAGATGCAGCATTTATTGGACCCAATGAAAATCAGTTTGCAGTTCTTGATGATGATAAGACTGGACTGGTTTTATATATTCTGCCTAAAAAGGCTTCTCCGGAAGCTAATGAAAAGATTCTACTGTCTGAAGAGAGCCAACCTGTGGATACTGATGTTAGTCCCAAGGGTCCGATGCAATTTATGTTTGAAAGTGAGGTTGATCGAATCTTTTCCACTCCTATAGGTACTTGAGGGAAGAATAACTATTATGTTTAATTTGTAAAAAAGTTTTCTTCAACAGTATGTGCTAATCATTGTATTCTGTGATTTCAGAGTCAACATTGATGTTTGCTTCTCATGGGAGTCAGATTGGCTTGGCAAAGCTGGTTCAAGGGTACCGCCTTTCTAATGCTGATGGTCATTACATAGCAACAAAAAGTGAAGGAAAAAAGTCAATTAAGTTGAAACTAAATGAGATTGTACTTCAGGTGCTCATATAACCATTCTGGCATTGTACTTATTGCTGTAAATTAGAAAGTAGTTAGGGCGTGCTGGTGAGGGTAAAACTTATATGCCCCCTTACACTTCTTCAGTTGAAACCACCCATTCAAGAAGACTTATATTTTAGGACATGTGGTGGTGAGGGCAAAAATCTTTCCAACCCCTTTTGCCTCTCTCACATTGCATAACCAAATTTCAGGTTCAAGCCAAGGAAGATTTTGTGTATTTTACAAGCAGACTATAACTTTTCTGTAGAAAGATAGAGCAAATTTTCTTCAAGTTCCTAAAACCTTGTATATTGGGCGTTGTCATGATAAGACCAGTAGAGTTCTTTATTGTTGTTTGTTATGGCTGCATCTGACAAACAGCCTCCCAGATTTCTTTTATATGTATAGCTCTTCATGCATGGTTAACTACTCATTAAAATGAGAGACATCATTCACACACATCACAAGGCATGCAACGATATTGTTGTGTAACTGTTATTCTTAGACTACTGGTGTGGATGTATTTATTGAAGTGCCAATCTGCCCCTTAAAAGCTCCAGCTGTTGAAATTTGACAGGTTCATTGGCAAGAAACTCTTAGGGGATATGTTGCTGGAATATTAACGACGCAAAGGGTGCTTATAGTTTCGGCAGATCTAGATATACTGGCAGGCAGTTCCGCAAAATTTGATAAAGGACTTCCTTCGATATCCTTTACAACATCTTGGTGTAAAAGTTTTTACTGCTTTTCGTAATCATTCATCTTACTGAGTTATCAAGGTTATATCAACTTGTTTGAGCACTTGACCTCTATTCACTTTAGATCACTTTTATGGGTTGGGCCTGCACTTCTCTTTTCTACTACTACTGCAATTAGCGTGCTTGGCTGGGATGGGAAAGTAAGGACTATTCTTTCTATCAGTATGCCTTATGCAGGTATGTACCTTGTGTGGCTAATGATGCTGATGTGGGTATGTATCTCGTTCTTTTTATCCTTCTGACTCATTATGATGTAAATGTGCAGTTTTGGTTGGTGCGCTGAATGATCGGTTGTTGCTTGCTAACCCAACAGAAATAAATCCCAGACAAAAGAAGGCAGTTGAGATTAAGAGCTGTCTTGTTGGGCTCCTTGAACCTCTTCTTATTGGATTTGCCACAATGCAAGAGAGATTTGAGCAGAAGCTTGACCTTCCAGAGATATTGTATCAAATAACATCAAGGTTATTTTTTCCCCATGATCTCATCCTATACACATGCTGTCTGTTGTGCTTTTTGCATCATAAAGCATTTTCTTCTTTCTGCACCTTAATAAATATGGGTCCTTGAATAAATGCTGATGACATTTGATATCTGTCGTTACTTTCTCAATGAAGGTTTGACAGCCTGCGTATCACTCCAAGGTCTCTTGATATTCTTGCTAGAGGCTCTCCTGTTTGTGGAGATCTTTCTGTGTCACTATCTCAAGCAGGACCACAGTTCACTCAGGTGAGTAAAACAGTGTGGTATTTTAACAAATTTTGTTACTTGTCTGTTTTGTTTACTAAACATGTGAAATAACTTAGGTGTTGAGGGGTGTCTATGCTATCAAAGCTCTGCGTTTCTCTACTGCTTTATCTGTCTTAAAAGATGAATTTCTGCGCTCTAGAGATTATCCAAGATGTCCTCCAACCTCTCATTTGTTCCACCGGTTCCGCCAGCTGGGTTATGCATGTATCAAGTACGCAGATAAGAGAAAATGTTCATTTTATTTTATTTTTATTCTGTTTATTTTAAATACTATATATTTCTAACAGTTTTCAACAAACTTATTCTGTATCATTTACTTTAATGATTGCTTCTCAATTTTAAATTGTCTGATATTGTACCCTGACATATCCAATAGTATGTAAGACATAGTTTAGGATCTTGAGACATATTTGCATATACATTGGTAAGGATTCGAGCTAGTATGCTTATATGGTGCTCATATCTGATGGGTATTGTGGTATAAAACACGTAAGGTGTTAATGGAGGTCTCATTGAAAAGAAAAAGGCAATATGTATAACGAGGTGTGTGATATGTGACACCTTCACATATCTTAGTCTACTATCATCACATCAGTTAAGATTTGATGAATGAAGTAAATGATTCAAAAAACATTTGGAAGTTGGGAGGTACTTGGGTTGCAATTTGGGAAGTACTTGAATAAAACATTTGGAATGAAACATCTGTTCTAGGGATTGCATCAACCAGCACTTTCTCAGTTCTTTAGAGAAATCAACCTCAGACCCTTCCCTAGCCTAGACTGTTCATAATTTAAAAAGTGTTGTAAGTTTAATGAGTAATGGGAGTGGTATGGAAAAATCAGAACTTTACTTTTGAGAGTTTTTTGAGTTTCGGCATGTTGCACAAGATTAAGAAATGCATATGTGGCACAACAGGGATAAATTATGAAAATAAATATGCATGAAAGGTTGATAGATGGGTTATATATAAGAAAAGCTCCTAGTGCTACTTTCGCTCTCCTACCAATGTGGAGTTATGGTGGTAATAGATATCAAAAACTTAAAGCATACCCAAGTACAAGATGCCTAATTGCCCCTAAAATAGGTGATTAAACCTGTTTTGTTGGTTAAAATAGGAATCCTTAGCATCCTACCTTGCCAATTAGGGATAGTAGGTGTGCCTATGCTTGGAGGAAGTGTTCAACCTCTGATATGCTTGGCAGGAGTTGTTGGTTCTCTGAGTTCTTTCTCTTATATTCATGCTTTGTCATACATTTTTTTTGTTATTAATTCTGCGAGAAACTAGAAAGGGAATAGTTTATGGTAACTACACAATTTACAGTCTTAAAGACGGTGGATAAGAATTCTATTGCAAGTGAATGCCTATGTACTTGAGAAATTATCTTGAGCTTAAAGTCGACATCCCTTTTCATGAGTTATGCTACTGTCAAATGGCATTTAAGGCTTTATTATTATTATTTCTTCAAATTGCTCTATCCAGGTTCCAGCTTATTGCTGAAGAACTGATGAATTGATGATTCTCTTGTTATTTTCTGTAAAAAAATGGCTCTCATGTTACTTGTTTTTGCATTGAAGCAACTTTTGTTTATAACATAAGATGAAATTGCAGGTTTGGTCAGTTTGATAGTGCAAAAGAAACCTTTGAAGTTATAGCGGATTATGAAAGTATGCTCGACCTCTTTATATGCCACCTTAACCCCAGTGCCATGCGCCGCCTTGCTCAAAAATTGGAAGAAGATGGCACTGATTCAGAACTAAGACGATACTGTGAAAGGATTTTAAGGGTCCGCTCTACCGGATGGACTCAAGGAATTTTTGCTAACTTTGCTGCTGAGAGTATGGTTCCTAAAGGTCCTGAATGGGGTGGTGGGAACTGGGAAATCAAAACCCCAACTAACTTGAAGGCTATACCTCAGTGGGAACTGGCTGCAGAGGTGATGCCATACATGAGGACTGATGATGGCACCATCCCATCCATTATAGCTGATCATATTGGTGTTTACTTGGGTTCAATCAAAGGAAGAGGTAACATTGTAGAAGTAAGGGAAGATAGCTTGGTCAAAGCTTTTACACCCACAGGTGGTAGCAATAAGCCTAACGGTCCTCAGTTGTCTTCAGTTAAATCCACATCTAATATGTCCAAGGGAGTTCCTGGTGGTGATTCGTTGATGGGTCTGGAAACACTTAACAAACAGTTTGCCAGTTCCACTGCGGCAGATGAACAGGCTAAAGCTGAAGAAGAATTCAAGAAAACAATGTATGGTGCAGCTGATGGTAGCAGCAGTGATGAAGAGGGAACTTCAAAAGCTAAAAGGTTGAACATTAGAATAAGAGACAAGCCAATTGCTTCTACTGCAGTGGATGTGAATAAAATCAGAGAAGCCACAAAGCAGCTCAAACTTGGTGAAGGGTCGGGTCTACCCATGACCAGGACCAAGTCATTGACTATTGGATCCCAGGACCTTAGCCAGATGTTATCCCAACCGCCTCCTCCAGCTAACAGTGGATCAATGGCTCCTCGTGTAGGCTCCGCCCCTGGTGATTTGTTTGGTATGGACTCGTTTACACAACCTGCAACTGTATCACAGCAAGCTCCTATCACAACGGGTAAGGGAGTTGCAACTGGACCTATTCCAGAGGACTTTTTCCAGAATACCATACCATCCCTCCAAGTTGCAGCCGCACTGCCCCCTCCTGGGACCTATCTTTCAAAATTGGATCAAGCTTCTCAAGGGGTTGAAAGCAACAAGGAAACTCTTAACCAGGTCAATGCATCCAATGCCAATGTTGGTCTTCCTGATGGCGGTATTCCCCCTCAAGCTAGTCAACAGGCTGCTGTTCCACTCGAGTCGTATGGACTTCCTGATGGTGGTGTCCCACCATCCTCAAGCCAGGTTTCTGTGCAGCAACAGTCTCAGGTTCAATCAACTCAGTTCCCAGTTTCCACGCAACCTCTAGATCTCAGTGCCCTTGGGGTTCCAAATACTGCAGATTCTGGAAAGCCTGCTGTGCAACCTCCTTCTCCACCATCTTCTGTGCGTCCTGGACAGGTAATACATTCATGTACATGTCATGCATAACTATCTAATTCTCTGCCATCTCAATCCATGTTCATTTCATGGCTTTCCTCATAACAGGTACCCCGTGGGGCTGCTGCTTCTGTATGTTTTAAGACTGGAGTTGCTCACCTTGAGCAGAATCAACTTTCAGATGCGTTGTCCTGCTTTGATGAAGCTTTTCTTGCACTGGCTAAGGATAACTCTCGCGGAGCTGATATTAAAGCGCAAGGGACCATCTGTGCTCAATACAAGATAGCAGTTACTCTTCTTGGGGTATTATAATTCTCATTCAAGCTCTCAAATAAAACAGATGGAATATGTCCTAACTTCTTGAGGCAAAATGTCTTGAGGATTACAATACAACCCTTTACCAATAGATAGACACTCTTGCATACATTTACTGTTTTCTAAGAATAATTATAGTAACACCATGGGACCAAAAGCACTATATGTGGGGTTGGAATATCATATTTAATATTAGAACTGGTCAGCAAAGATCCCATAACTGATTTGAAATCTTCGGTTTGGAATTAGCGGCATATAACTTTGCTCTAATTGGGGTTTTCATTTTACAGGAAATTGGGCGGCTGCAAAGAGTTCAAGGTCCTAGTGCAATCAGTGCAAAAGATGAGATGGCAAGACTCTCACGCCACCTGGGTTCTTTGCCTCTTCTGGCAAAACACAGGATAAATTGTATCCGAACTGCGATTAAGCGGAACATGGAGGTCCAGAATTATGCTTATTCAAAGCAGATGCTTGAACTCCTGCTGTCCAAAGCACCTCCAAGTAAGCAGGATGAGTTGAGGAGCTTGGTTGATATGTGTGTTCAAAGGGGTCTCTCCAACAAGTCCATTGATCCACTTGAAGATCCTTCCCAGTTCTGTGCCGCCACACTTAGTCGTCTGTCAACGATTGGATATGATGTCTGTGATCTTTGCGGGGCCAAATTTTCTGCTCTTGCAACGCCGGGTTGCATTATATGCGGGATGGGAAGCATAAAGAGATCAGATGCACTCACAGGGCCAGGGCCTGTTCCTTCCCCGTTTGGTTGAGGTTTAAACTTCAGCATCATGCAGCTTACGGGACAACTTTGAGGAAATTAGCCCCAAACATTGTAGAGTACCTTTCACCCCAATGTAGTTGCTGCTGTGGAATATCATTCAGAGGAGGTTTCCCCCAGACAAAGGAGAGATTGTACCACATCCCATTAGGTATATAATGTATCATGCTATTTTCGTGTGTTTGAGTTTGAGTTTGAGTTGTTGTCATGCCCTAATCATTATTTCATCTTTTATGTATTCACCCCCATTTTTTATTGTCATTATACACACCTTGTCATAGGACATCATTGATAATCCCATTTTTGTGATACTGTCCTGCTGACTTTGTAAAAACCTGGATGCTAGGGAATCAAAATTTTAGTTGATCAGTGTTTTCTACTAGTGCATCGTTATGGCTGTATACCGTGAATTTCAGACAAATTACATCATTTATTTCGACTTATTTTACTGTATCAGTGTAGCTATATCCATGTTTGTAGGGAGGTATGAGACAGAACATGTCTTATAGGGTTCACGTGAAGCATCCGATGTTTAATGTTCCAACGTATGTTTTAAGTTACCTGACAAGTGACAGCCCACAAATGCAAATGACTTTAGCAAAATAATAGAAGTTTTCAGAAGTGACAAGCTTTTTTTATCATTTTGGTTCTATTCGGTTTGAAAGCAAATAGTAGAAGGCTTGGAAGCCCCAAAAGCAGCAAGAGGCTCTTCTTTTCCTGCATTTCAAAGCAATTTCGTTGCTTTGCTTTAATATACAGCCTTGCCCAAATGCTGTATACTCAGTCTCAGTCGTTTCTAGATTTTTCCTTTAGTCAGGGACAAAGTAGATTCCAATTGTTCCGCCTTGTCCATACATTAGACTTCCCAAATGTATCTCTTCCTCTCTCTCAAAAACGATTCATCATTTTACCTTGAGCAATCCCCCAACATGCTAATGCGGCCTAAGAGTTATGCTACGTACTATCAGTCGTTCGCGCACGCATGGATGATTATGAACTGTAGATGCTTTGTGAGATCTATTTACATAAGCAGATCACTTATGCTACCAATGCATTCTAGATTGCATGATGTTAAAGGGTCCGTTAAATTTTGATTTGATGGGCCAAATTTCCTACCCTACCGCTGTTTCATGTTTCTCAAAGCCCAAGGGTTAAACCCAAAAGCAGTCAACCTAAGAAATATCTGCCTAGTTAATCCCGTTGTCTTCCTACTTTTCTTTACTTCTTTGGAAGGTGAAATGCGTTGTAGCGCAAGTACTTTTTTGTATGCCTCGATCAAAGTCAGAGCCAAGATGGCCTCTTTGTCAGTGGTCGTGGTTTGCTAATATTTTGTTGCTCGACACTGCCAAAGAATCTAGGGCCTTTGTCTGCTGGGATTATTTTCACCCACAAATTACATTAGAGATGCAAGATTGATTGTATAGATTATTATAAATAAACCCAATTTTAGGCATGTATTTATAGAAAAACCCACACACTATTTAAATATAGAAACACACCCAAAATTAATTCTAAAATAAACAATTATATATTTTTTGGGTGTGTTTATAAATGGGTTTTGAATGTGTGTAATGATGAGTTTTGGGTGTGCTTATAAAGTGTTTTGGGTGTTGGGTTTTTTTATAATTTCAGCCCCCATTTTGGGTGTTTTAGTGAAACCCCCTGTACTGAAGAGGATGCAAAAAGACACAGGTTGGTGCCAATGGGGACACAGGTTGGTGCCCATGGGGTCTAGTCCAGTGAAAAAGAGCCCTGATTTGCATACCAGAGGTCTCATGTTCGAATTCCCACGACATCATAGTTATGTGTGCCCTCTCCTGTAGTTTAGACTATCGCTTGTTGGTTATGTGGGATCGTCTAAAATCAAACTAACCTTGTTAGCACCAATTTCTCATCTTCAAATTTTCTAAGCTTGATCATGAATTAATCGATAGTTTCACCTCACTATCTTGAAAGAAAAGGCACATAACATAAAGAATTGCTCTCTTCCCCGAAACCAATTTTAATGAAGAAGCACAAAAACCATGTGCTTAGGTTATATGTACTTTCATCTTGTTTACTACATCAATATATAAACCCACCACCAAAACCAATGTTCCACAAAAACTATGCATACTAAAGAATGGGACAAAAATAAAATAAATTGAAATAAAAATGTGTCATCGCTGTAAGAGCAGCCTGAAGCTGAAATTGTACGGCATTATTTGCACCGACTGCGAAAAGGGCTCTCTTCCCCTTCTTTCAAGGCTTTTAACAGCCTCATTCCTGAGCTCATTGGGTAGCTGCATGCAAATCCAATCAACCAATGATTCTAAATCCTTTGCAAAGTCAAGCAGATACCAATCCAACAGCTTGGGGATTATCAACTTGTTTGTCCTTGAAATCCCAACAGCTGCCTGTATATAGTCCCTTTTTGCTGCTTCCAACTCTTCTTCAACATGAGCTGCAGAGTACACTCTCACCTTTGTTTGACAAAAAAATTTTAAATCAGTCCCAGCAAATCCGTAGAACATAATACATATATAATTGAAAATTTGGGATATTAGATTGTCATCCTTGTATTTAATGTTTTTTCATGATGACCAAAATCAAGATTCGAACCAGCATTCGGTTTCGAAAAAACAATGTTCTCTAAGGATGAAATTCTAACTACCCCTACTGTCAGACTTTGGTTTAATAATTTAGACTACAAGAGAAATTTGAAACTAGCTTACAGCGGGGGAGGACCAGCTTCCGCAAGAAAGTGCAAAGGTTACCAAGGGTTCAGACCACTCCAATCCAAATATGCTGCGAGCTTTCATCTCATCATTCTTTGCAGCTTTTGGACACGTCTGTGTAACACAGAAGAAACAAATGTGAAACTTAATTGGCATGCCATACACAATAACTCAAGTCACTCAAGAAAACGTCAGTGAACTCTTGCCTAAGAGCATAATCAAGTTTAGGGTGAAAATACTTACAAATTTTAAGTGATAAGGCAATCTCAAAATGAAATGCTCAATTGTAATTGCGTTCAGGGAGTGTCCCCCGACATCTATCGTTGCCTGATGCAAAGAGAGCAAAATTCAATATACAAAATGATTTTCTGTGAGTTGACACTAATAACAGAAACAGAACATTACATAATGGAGTACAAAAATTTCATCTGTAATGTGTGTTCATGTGTGCATGCATGCCAATGTGCTCGGCAGACATAAATGATTGATTGATCTTACCTTTTGCATTAGTGCTACAACCATTTCAGGAGTCTCAGGTATGCCATGCTCGAAAAATGCCTGCAACATTATATAAACTGTTTTGAGAATGTTGAATTTGATTTAGCTATACCAGGTAAAGGCAAAACTCTGATTTTAAAAAATACAACGTCCCAAAGTCTTGGAATTATTTTTGATAAACTTGCAGTTGGGACATTCTAATTCTTTGCTCTTTGATTTTCAATTTCTTGATAGAGGGACATCTTATTACCTTCATCATGCAGGAATTATAAGTGTTAATCCAAAATGCAAGCTTCTGCTGATGGTTAAGACCCTCTAGGTTCACAGAGGAAAGCTTTCCAAGTAGGAACCTGGATATTTTCAAAAGGAGAAATTGAATACAATCTCAAGCATAATTATCAAGAGAAGACCAAGAACAGACAGACTAAAAACTTACTTTAATCTGTGCATCAGAATCAATGCGCTTGTTGTTCTGTTGAGATCAATTGAAGCAATATCAATTGACCGGAGATTTTTATAGAGACCAACGTCTATGTTTCTGAATTCTAAGCAAATGCCATAAGGATCTCGAAACCCTGTCTCTCCATTTGCTGCATGAGCAGATAATGTTGATCTAGAAGTCTCCAATTCCTCTACTTTGTCCTTCAAACTGCTCATCCTCACAAAAATGCTAGACAAACACTTCACAATATCCTCGGACACTTTATTAGGAGTGTTATCGGCTTCCGATACCTTATCATCTGAAGAACCAGATGAACTCTCATGTGCTCTTTCCTGGTCTACTAATCTGCACTCTAGCTGAACAAATTCAAAGGCACAAATAAATAACAACCACAAAATGTCAAAAATTGAATCTAAGTGAAAACTTTCAGTGGCATTGGCATACCTCTAACTTCAAAGGGTCCAAACACTTGACCATGGATTCATGTTTGCTGGGAAGCTTTTTCACTGGGGTTACAGCTTTGGTAGTTTTCTTGTCGGGAGATTGCTTATCCCTAGCCGCATTAGAACACAATCGATTTTCTTTTCCTTTCCCATCTTCTGAAAGAGGTGACAAACAATTGGGTTTCCTGGAAATTTGTTTTCCACTGACTTGCCTACTAGAACAATTCCCGGTCGTTCGATCAGAGACAATATCAGTAGACAGTAGCCTTCTGCTAGAAACACTTCGAGAAAGAGAAGGTTGAAGCCTGGAGGTTGATGTTGCTGATATGAACTCATTATGTGACAAAGATTTTGATCTCTGATGTTTAGCACTTCTAATTGGGGTCTGCTCACTTGAATCATTCAAAGTTTCCACATTCCTCTTGGTGGATAGATAGACAGCTTGCTGATAAAGACCTTGTCTAAAATTAACAACCTGTTCTTCAAGCCGAACAACCTCCTCTTCTAAAACAGCTACTTCAGCCAGAAGTTCTAATGTCTGAAACAAATAGTATCCCAGTTAACATCACTCTATATCACAACAAACTGAAGTACATTCTTCATCAATTTTTAATGTTTGGCAAAGGCTTCATCTGGGTTTCCTCTTCTATTCAATGAGAGAGAGAGAGAGAGAGAGAGAAAAATGGTAAATGTACTAACATGTGGAGGGAGATAAGGAGGAAGACGAGGTAAAGCTCCTAATGGTCTTGTAAAAGCCCTTTCCAATGCTCTGTGGACATTTTCTTCATGTCTGAGCTTCTTCTTCAGTTTATCAACCTGTAAATTTCAAAGGACACCAATAAGTCAACGAATTATATTCAACAACAACAAAAAATCCAATTTTTTAACAGAAAAATCTAAAACTACTTGACATGTGCAGTAGTAAGTGGAAGAGTACATCTTGTAGCAAGGCCATTTTTCTTTCTCTGTTTGATCTACGCCGATTGATTGACGTTCTCTCTGTACCCATTATTCTGTTCTTCTGAGTCTCCATCTTCTTCTCCCTCTTCGTAAATTCAACATCAAAATAATAATGTTATAAACTAAAAAGGGATCAGTGTGTCTGAGAAAAAAGAAACAAAAACTATTCTTTTCTTGAGAGAAGTTAAAGAAAGAACCCAATTTGGATTTGGATCAAAAGTGCCTCACTTTTCACACTTCCAGTAGGAGATTAACATAATTGGAAAGAATATAGTTTGGAAGTAAAGAATATTTAATGTTCTATACGTATGAAAATAAATGCAAAAATGGAATAGTTCAGAAATTAAAAGCCTTTCTTTTTCGAGTAAATTTGAAAACCCATTTCAGATTGCCTATTTGCCCATAGACAAAAATTCATTTTCAGGCTCTAGAAGATAGAACCTTAATCTCCTTTTTTTTCTTTCTTTTTCTTGAGAAACCAACACACTCATCTCGGAATTTGTCACTGATAAGACCTCTCAGCTTTAAAGAAAGAGCTGGAATTGCAAAAAAGAAAGAAAGAAACAACTCACTTTATCATTATTTAGAGCAGCTTTCATGCTCTGAAGATTAGTGCGTACTCTGCTATTCATCTCTTTTCACTTTGATGCAAATTTAATGCATCCTGAAGAGAAGAACAGAGAACAAATCAATACCATACTTGTATATGAGAATGAGCTCAAGAAAACAAGGCCTTGGAAAAAGAATTAAACAAAAAAAAAAATCAATGGTCAAAGAAGTAAAAAGACGAGACCAAGCCAACCCACCCTTCAGAGAGAGAGAGAGAGAGAGAGATTATTTCATATAGTTTAGAGAGCGGGAAAGTTGAAATGTGGAAGACCCAGAAAGAGAAATGGCTGGCTTTGTTGTTGTTGTTTATATCTCAAACAGAGTGAAGTGAAAGAAAGCAGCAAAAGTCCCACAGGAGCTCAGAAGGAAGCAGAAAACGACGAGGTTTCGAGCTTGAAGCGTCATCCAAGAAAAGCGTAGCAGATGGACAAAGAACCCAACTGTGCGGTGTGTTTTCTGCTATTATTATATTGCAAACAACAATCAAGCCCAAGGCCAAGCCAAAGTTTTAATTGCAACAATGTATATATATAATTAGCTACTAATTATTATTTGTTCAATCTTTCTTTAAACAAACATGAAAGTCAGAGAGAGAGAGAGAGACATGCACTAAAAACACACACCCTCTCTCTCCTACTCCTCAGTGCTTCTTCTTCTTGTACTTATTACTGCTCCAACCCAAGTGAGAGAGAGAGAGAGAGAGTGAGTGACCTGGCAAGAGAAACAGGAATGTGATTGAGTGGTGCAAGTTGCAACTTTTAGCCCTTTTGTGTGTGACAACCCAATTCTCTCATTATGAATTAACATGCACACACAGAGCACTCACATTCCCTCTTTTGATTCCTTCTACTACTTATCATAATTCAAGACCAACCAATCTTCTTTTCACTTTTTTTTCTCTTTTATATTGGGGGTTCCTTTTTGCATCTTCTCTCTTTGGATTCCTTTCTGCACTTAATTCTTTAACCAAGTGCACTGGTTTTATTTAATTGATTTACAATTTACAACTAATTGTATGAATGAATCTCCCATGGCAGTTTCAAAACCTGTCTCCTAATAGGATGTTTATGAATGATATTTCCTTTCATTTACCATATCATTTTAGAATAATTATGATTATAAAAGGGCATATTGCAATTTGGAGGTAGAATACATGGGAGCAAACATTTTTAAACATAAAAATATTATATTTACAATACCGGGTAGGTTCAACAAGGTAAAATTAATAATTTTTAATAAAGTATGGTTCAAATTCACAGTCTCGCAACCAATTTTCATATACGCGTATTTATTGTTATGTAAATTCAACAAGATAATAATAATAATGGGTAGATTCAACAAGGTAATAGTATAATACTGAATGATGTTTGGTCTAAATCGAGAATCTCACAACCGATTTTCATACGCATATTTACTATTGAGTGGGTTCATCAAGTTAATATCAATAAGTCTCAACAGTGTATGGTCCAAATTGACAATCTGACAATCGATTTTCATAGACAAGAGCCCTCTATTTGTAAATCTTAGACATAATTACTTGAGAAAAGTTGTCCTGCACTTGTGATGACAACTAAAAAGTACTTAACCTCCTCTGCAAATGTAAGTGCCAAGTTACCAGCTATGGGGGACCATAAACATCAATTTCTTAATCTAAACTACTCATAATGAGAAACAGATCATTCGGTACCGAAAGATTTATTTTTTCAGGCTAATGTACTGAAAGATTTATTGATTGCACAATAAATGGACTTTAGCTAAATGCCTTTTGAAGTAAGCAAAAGCAAACGTGGTAATTAATGATGGAGAAAGCCAGTTGTTAACTTCCCCATCATACTAGACAAAGCACATCTTCATTCACACCTCATTTTGCAGAAAATTTATTTTCTTTGTCATCATTACTGAAGATTTTTTTATTTTATTCAAATAATCGTATATACACTGTGAATTGTAATATTTTTATAACAACTACTTTGCATGATATTCACATTCCTGACTTTAATTTTTCCCACCAAAAAATGCTTAAAAATTAATGTGCGCCAAGTACTTGGATTTTTAATGAGTTTTTTTTTTTCATATTTACTTTAATAAAAACGATTTACTGACGAGTAACAAAAACATTAGTGAGTAAAAGTTGTTTATGCAAAATAGATAAGCACGCCCACACAATCCATTTTAATCATAAGAATATTTTTGTTCGTCACCCTCCTTTAGTTAGTTTTGAACATTATCATCATGTTTATTGTCGTTAGATGAGTATAATTTTTGAATTCGTATAGTATATCCAGCAACAAATAACATGGTGATAATCCTCCCCACAGGTAGCGAGCAAAAATGCTCTCATTTAATGACTCTTCTCTCTCTTTTTTCTTCTTATTGTAATATATATATTATTTTATTTGTATGTCCGCACGTTATTATTGTTTGGATGTCCGCATAGGAGAATTTCTGTGTATATATATAATATATCCAATGTGGTTAAATCCAAATTATTGTTAGAGGCATCGGGAACATAGAGACAAGAGACCAAATAAAACCACCAACGTACTCCGCAAACTACTTCAATGATGAATTTATTAATTGCTAAAATCAAGTAGAAATACGTGATTAATCCAAATAATGTTATGAAATTAATGTTCCTTGCGTCAAATTCAAGCAAGTATTCAATGTGCATAAGGAACATATTGTGATTGATGAAAATTTTAATGAATAATAAATCAATTAAAAACCTTTGGTTATGGAAGAAAATGACATATCATGAACTAAAATGTGGGCTATAATATAGAAATGCATCAATCAAACTTTATACTAATTATTCACAATTAAGACCACATCTAGCTATTAAGTACTGATAAGAACAATTAGTCACTTCAAAACATATTGCATCACAACATTTGTTTAGAAATAACTAAATAAACAAACAAACAAAATTAAACAAAAGGTTTATTTATTGTTTTCCCCTTTGTGCTTTGCTTCAAATCTCGACTTCCCCTTATGAACTTGTAATTGGATCAATGTTCTCCTATTCCATCAAGCTTTGAAGAAAAATTGTTAATTTGCTCACGTGACATGAACACATTGACCCGGTTGCAAATTCAAAAGAAAATTTGAGATTCTAAGCGAAGCACAAAAGGAAAAACAGTAAATAAGCCTGAAAAAAAAATAATAAGAACCCACCAATAAAACCATTCATTCTCACTGGATGGACAGCAAGAAATTAAAGACAGCATAAAAGTAACCATCCATTCTTTGAAGGCATCATAAGAACAGCATCAAAAGTAGACTTTGAGAGACATTCCCGATGCACTGTGACATATATTATAAGTACTATATAGTTTTATAAATATATAATATTATAAACATGCATGATATATATAATAGGACATGATCGAAAAATCAAGATTAGGTACATGGCCTCAATGATTCATTTGCATTTTTAATTAGCAGAGGCACGTGAGCGTGCACTTCATAATTCATCTACATTTCTAAATGTGCATGGCTATTCGAGCAAGCATGCCGCTGAGTCTTTCAGTCTCTCAGTCTCTCTCAGTTTCATGCGCTGAGCTCGATCGATCCACCTACTCATCCAGCATCATTCTGTAAAACTTTTTTTGTCGGGCGAAAAGCAAAACTTGTCTCAAGAAATTTCTCACAATTTAACGAATCATTTTCTTAATCAAACCATTAAATATGTTTTGCTTTTCATGCATGTAATGTAACCAACATTTTATAACTTACAAATAGATCAAGCCTCACTCACCATTCTAATTTTGATGTCTGCGGTGGAACCTTGCTGTTCTTAGTTTATTTTATTATGGTGGCAGATTTGCAATACTGCAATTCCGTCCCTGTTATTTTTGTGTTTTGGTAATTGAGTAAACAAATGCGAGTGTGAAAATCGTCACCCGGACCTAGGAATTTTTTAGCAGATGTGTAATTTTGAAAGGCTAAAAACTCTGTGGATTGAACATCTAAGGTTTTTTTTATTATCTAGATTGACCTTAGGTCCCTTCATACATTCATATCATATATGAAAAATTGTTTTATGTAAAAATATTGACTAAGTATGAAAAATGGTTTTTCGGAATAATCATTTTCTCAAGATAATTTTTGGCGGCTTTTATTCATTACACATCAAATAAGAAAACTTAATTTTATGGGATTTTAGTATGAAGTGTATATTGACTTCATGAGCCATCATATTTAGCCTAAATCGTATTTTGCACTAAAATCGATTTTTCATATTTTGATTTGGTGGGAATTTGATTTTCTAGTATTTTTATTTAAATTCAAATGGGGGGTACTTCTTATTTTACATTGTAAACTTAAGTAAATGGAGTAATATAAAAATAAATGAAAATAAAAGGACAAAGACATTTACTTAAATGTTGAAAATGGAAATAAGGTAATCTGTACACTAGCTGAGCAAAGAGGCAATTTGAAGCATCTACAATGGTTTTTCTAGCGAAAGGAGGTGCAGTTGCACCTCCATACGCCTTAATAGGTCCGCTGCTGATCATAGCCGATAAGAAGTTATGACTATTTGTCCACCTCTTTTAACAAGGGGACACGTTGAATGGTAAGTCTATGTCACTGAAATAGTTGTACCTTCCTAATCATCAGCCCTCACCAACCTTATCACCTTTGATTTTTTGTGTGTGGATAGAGTCTAATTCTAAGTGTATATGTCAACTATGAACAACTAAAATAAATGTAAACGAAAAGAAAAAACCCTAGAAATTGGTCATGACCTCTTCATTAATATTATTCCCAAAATATTTGGTAATATAGGTAGGAGCCGTAGGGCCCCATAATTATCTTGTATTATATAATTTAGCAAGAGACCCAATAGGCATTCGCTTTTACCAAGAGACCATGGCGCATATATGGCATGTCATGTTCAATTAAAGTGGGAATGTCTAAACATCTGCCAAATCATTCATTAAAACGCCATGATGATTGCCCCACGATTTACTAATGTGCATGCGGCTAGTCTTAATTAGAATCTACCAAACGCTAGATTATTTACTTCAACAATTTAATTCCTCTTTTTTCTTTTTCTTTTTTTCATTCCTACACTCTAACAAGAAGAAAAGAAAATATTTTTTTGGAAAATGGGTCTAAATTAAACATCTAGGAGTGATTAATTAGATTGTTATTTATGGTGGTGTAACATGTGATGCATATTACAATACAATATTATTATTTTTTCGGCAAAAATAAAAAAGGGGTGGAGGAAAACTCACACAAACAGATACAAGATGGTATGTATATGACATGGTCACATGGTGTGCAGCTTAATGATATTTGGGTTGAAAATTGATCGACATATGGTACAATTCTTTACCCTAAAGTAGTAACACAAATTAAGATTTTCAAGAGATGGTCCTAATTAGGTGGCCCTTCTTTTAGCGGTCCCATTTGTAGGGGAGGCCAAGACCCACCATAAAATTTTGCGCTCATCAGTACGTATGTAGTCATTGTAGTGTAACTGTGAAAGACATAGATGAGGTCGCGGAAAGCCAAAAGAGAAAGTGGAAACAATGCTGAAGATACTGATGCAGACTGAGTGAGGAAAAAAGGGCAAAAGCAGCAGCACATGCAGATAAGCTTTCTCTAATCCCTTCTCCTCCACTCACTGGTGAGATTTCAATTCTAGATTTGATCTTGGGACTCACCGACTGCCACGGTATATATGTAGATAATTGATTCTATTTATTTATTTATTTTAAGAAAGAACACAACTTAAGAAGATAAAAGGAATGTCATATATCATATGTATTTCACGAGAACTTAATGAATATACACACGTGTTATAATATAAGTGGATTAATAAGTTGAGGTGTATATTTGTATTTGACGATCA
The DNA here is from genome assembly GCA_020521455.1 of Prunus kanzakura. Taxonomy (NCBI): domain Eukaryota; kingdom Viridiplantae; phylum Streptophyta; class Magnoliopsida; order Rosales; family Rosaceae; genus Prunus; species Prunus kanzakura. Next base: position 81,299 of record BPUM01000879.1, on the reverse strand, counting down.
TGTAACTTTTCAAATGAATTTTATTTAAAGATAGAGCGAAAATCTCCACACAAAAAATCATAAAAAGATTTTAATTGATTTTGATTGTTGTTACTTGTTACACTAATTAAGGAGAACCAGGCAAAGAAAGACATATCCAAATAAGAAATTGACTATTCCAGAAAGCACATCTAAACCAACATCCTTTTTTGTGCCAACTAACAACTTCTTTCTTGTGGGGCTTTAGTTAGGAAAGCTTTGATTTTGTAGTACTAAAACCATATGATAAAAAATAAAAATAAAAATGAAACCAAATTATGCTCTCGGGTGTAGTAGTGGTCCTTGTCCTCATTGGGTGCAATATTATATATATGGTTATGAACATTTGAAAACTATTTAACCCAAAAAAAAAAAAAAAAAAAAAAACCTTTTTTGTCATATATTAATCTCCCTTTTTCCTTGGCAACATTTGTTAGTCTTGGCTTGATTGGTTTTGAGGCCTTTGTTTCTTTATGCAGACGCAAATGGCTTTTGCTGTAGATTTTTGGGAACTAGGGCTCATGGCTGATCGAAGAGGATACACCATCTAATGTGAGCTCAGTGGCTCAACCACTCTCTCTAGTGGAGGGACAGCCACTCACACCAGTTCTCACTTCTCACTGGACATTTTCCACTTCTTTCTTTCTTTTTTAATTTAATATATTTGATACAAGTTTTAAATATTATTACAATTTCAGGGCATTTGAATTTGAATGTTTGGTTTTAGAAAGGGCTTCGAGAATTAAATAATCATTTTACCGAAACAAATATGAAGTTGCTTCTGCGTGGCATGTTTGATTTTATATGATTCATTCTAGCTATACTTTTGAGTCTTTGGTAAACAAAGTTTCTTCATCTTGCGCAATTGTTCTTAGAATAAAATTTTAACTTAAAACAATTCATAATATTTAAAAGATCACCTCGAGGCTTACATTATTTATTTCAAGAATAAATCTTAAGAATTGAAAGGATTTATTCTATTTCGAGTGAAAATTCATACAATTTTTTTGTTACGTACATTGACAATTTAGCAACATAACATACTAGATTGTTAAATAAGCAAAATTATAGACTTCTATTTGTGTAAATTTTGGGAAGTCCAATAAACTTTCACTAGGTTTACATAGATACCTGATCTAGGTTGGAAAAACTACAAATCTCCGATTGATTAAATACCTTTTGGATTGTTGCAGTTCACTAAGCTTCATATATTTTGCTTAAGCATATATTAGAGACCATTAAAAGTCAACTTAATTAAGATTACATTTGCATGAAGTTATTACAGAAGGTTAGCTATCTCAATCTCATTACGTACATTAGGAGGTCTCAAAGGTGAAAACCCCAAAGGAGAAGGCCAGTCTTACTTTTGCTTTACTGTAGCCGTGGTCCATTTATTGGACCACTTTTATGCACTATACTTCTGCCAAGACCAACTAATGGATTGAATGAGAGAGCAAAGCTTTATGGTAGAGCATCTGATCCCCTAACCCTTTTATCAATTAGCTTGAAAGAGAGAGGCTTTTTTTTTGGCGGGGTAGGGGTTGTGACGAAAACGTTCTCGATCCACTCTCTCATCGGATAAAAGGTCTTTGGACGAAAATTAAGGGTGGATGCAATCACCTGAAAACTACACGTACCAAGTAAATTCCGATGTTTTTCACACATTTTACCAATGGCCATGTTGAAGATTTAGTGGCAGCCGAGCAAGGTCACTGTTTAGTTGCATGTAGTAATGCCAGATCTATGACAAATAATGGTAATGCCAGCTCTGTGACCAAAATAATGGTCCCAGAAAGTCTCTATCCATATGAATCAGATTTTGCAATACGATCATCTTTTCTTTTATGGCTCTATCTTCCTCAATTGCTGGCATTTACCAGAAGAAACATGAGCGATCGTCTCTACCGTCGCCATCACGGCTATCCATGCACTAAAAGTCCGTCTAATCTATACATGTCCTCTCATTTTTAAACAGTAACTGCAAGCAGTACAGTGGACTCGGGCTGCCATGACAACACTGACTGTAAAGTTGCAATCTTCATACCCAAAATGGCTGCCAAAACTGCGCTTGTTGCATGCGTGTGTGTAAATGGGGCATGCATGGACAAGTGACTAGACTGTTCGCTCCAGGACATAAATGGACAAATTAATCCAGTGGGGGATTAAACTTGTGGTCAATTGCACAAGACTGGTTGAAGACGACGGAATAAAAAGTAACGGCCAGCAGAAAATGTACTGCTTAGATTTATTGGGAGTTTTCATATTCCATTTTCATCTTCGTCCATATACCAATCTTTGTTTTGAAAAAGAGAAGAAAAAAAACCCAATCTTTGTTGGGTTGGTGCCAAATGTGCAATATCAGAGTTCAGATTGTTCACCAACTACAAATATGATCCAGGAAATTATTATATTGGGCTAGGCTTTTCCAATTTATATAGAAATCCAAGGCCTGAAAGGGAGGAGGAGTTTAGAGTGAGAAGCTTATTTGAGGAGTTCAATCCCACCATCAAACCACTTAAAATATTTAAGTCCATTTATTTCCTATGATGGAATTGAACCCTCAAATAAGCTCCTCACTCTAAACTCCTCATTGTAGCCTTTAGCCTTTCCGCAAAAGGAAGTGAGCAGTGGAAAATCAAAGGCATCCACTTCAATAAAGTGAAGCCCATTAAGTAAAATATTGTTCTTGTTTTGTTTAAAAAGGAAGTTCATAGAACAATTTGATGATCCCTTTTGATCTTTACCTCATTGTTAGTGTTTATTTTCTCCGAAGTTTTTCGTTTTTTTCTTTTTGATATTAAGCTATTCAATTTACAGCAGACGCTACTTTTTTCAGTTTCTTATTTACAATTGACAATGATGATGGCTGGCAGCAGAGAAACATGATAAATTATTTAGTTTTTTCTTTTTTATCATTAACCATCTTGGTGGAAAAAACTTACAGATCTTGGTGGAGACCTTGTCATGAGGGTTTGCGGACCCTTTACAAAGAAGCTATTAGAGTCGCTCTCTGAAGTGCTGGAGATCATTGAAGTAACATTGTTTGTACTAGTCAACTTAAGCCTGGGAAAATGGTCACCCCATATGTCATATGCATATTCATCCCCAAACCGAGACTTACGTTCTTCTCCAACATTTTTCTGCTCATAGAGTTTGGACCCAGGGGCTCTAGCATGTGGAGAAATAGCCGAGGTTGAAGCCTGAAAAGGGGAAGTGCAGACCGCATTAGGAGCAGGCCTTCCAGCGCAAGGAAAGGTGGCAGAAGGCAACAAAACAGGTCTGTCAGCAGCTTTTCTTGGTGGTGAAGGCTGCTCTTGAGAAGGAAAAGTTTGGTGGTTACTGAAATTCTTCAAAGAAACCTCAGGCCCTGGTGATAAGTTTGCCTTGGAAGCAGATTTAAAAACATGACTCTTCTGGCAGCGTTGGTGAGCTACTCGAGTAAATGGATTCCTGGCCTCAACAGCTTGACCAAGATCGGGAGATTGCGGCCACATGTGTTTTGGTGTTACAGATGTGACTGGAGACAAGGGTGATGAAGGTGTAGAATTTCCACTTTGACTGCTTGAAACTTCAAGAAGTCCTGTCAACTTAGAACCGGTACCCTTTCTCTTCTTACGCCTTCTTCCCTTTTCATTTCCGGTTTTGACTGTGAGGTTACCGGGTTGGGATGCTTCTAGGTCGTCAGAATTCTCAACTGATACCGATTCCGACATCAATGAGAAGGCCGTGGCTTTATTCTTTGGTGTATCTGACAAATAGTTTGTTTGTCTATGACCTTGTAGAATTTGCTTTGCATGTTGAGCAAATTTTTCCTGCTCTGAGGCCCCAGTCTGGTCAACAGGATATCTACCCACAGATGATGCCTGCATTAAGGTTCTATCTTCCCGAACTGATCTTAGCAAACTGTTTATCTCACCAGACACAGAAAAATTACCGTCTCTATAGTTATGCACATCAGAAACTTTCTCTGAACTACTTGTAGAAGTAGCCAAGGAACTTTTTCCGCTCACCCACAAACAATCATGGGAGCAAAAGGCCAGCACCTGGGGGAATATATACCAAAATACTAGAAACATCAAGGATATAAGAAGTAGTACTGCTGCAGAGTACTTTTTAGCGCGCATCCAGAACACTGATTTCTTACATATATTGATCATCTGCAAAGGGATGCTTGCCTTCATGGGTATCACCAGAATACCAGTTTCAAAGGCCAGCTCAAGATCCCGTTGTACCAAGGCTGCAGAAAAATCAGTCTGGTATGATATCAGAAGCTTTGCTGACTCTCCAGGTTCAAGAGCAAAACCTTTGCAAGTTTGTACCATAAACCCATCCATCCCGCACTCTTTTCCGGACACTTTGATTCTTCTAACCTCCAGTGGCAAGTCTCCTGTATTCTTAGCATAGAGCTGTTTTGCTAATGGGCGTAAACAAGAATGAGTGGCATCTTCCATCTGAAATAACATGTCTGGTGGAGAAATGTTGAGAGGAAGTGGTAAGCTGAGGTTGAATTCTACACTCTGAACAGCCTCAGACTCTTCAAGCAGAAGCAACGAAAGTGATCCTCCAAATCCCCTCAGAGATAACCACTCCACGCCAGAAAGATTGTTTCTTATGAGGGCTGAACTTCTCCACTTGCATCGACTGGAAGGGTGAAACAATACTGGTCCAAGAGATGCTCTACCATTTGGTTGAACATAAGCCTCTGTTAGTGCATTTTCTGCTATTGAGAACCCATACCTACTGGGAGAAGTGGATTCATTACGAACCAAACTACCAGATGAAGGAGGCTGTATAAGACCACCTGGGGTCTTGCATTGATCAATAATCTCCCCCGAGTTCAGTATAAGCTGCATCACTACAGGGTCTTGGCTAGGATTCTTTACAGTGATCCACTTAGAGTAATGACTTCCTACCTGAAGCATTGGGAAGAATACCTCATGATCATCAAGCACAGACATGCCACTTCTGGTATCTTGAGATTTCCAGTTCTGTAGCACCAATTCATCTGCTTCTGCTGTCTCTGTTGCCTTCATGTGCAAGCCAACAAAATATTTTGGTTACTGTGGATGTTGATGTTTATAGATAGAAGAATATCACAGAGCATGATTGGTCAGAGATAGTTCATGAGTAAATAACCTTGAACACACAACAAAAAAATCTAAATAATTCTAAAAAAATACCACAATTGCAGCCATAGATAAACGCATGCTCTACCTTAATAGTCAATAAAATTGTTACAGACAAACACATATTTTTAATGGATTTCAGCAATGAAAACCTGCCGACTCCAACGCCCTGAAGATGAGGAACCTTGACAACATGATACTTTTACAAATAACTAAGAATATTTTCATACTAATAAATGAGAGGAAAATACTTGATCACTTTCTCGAAAACCGATGAATAACCATATGAAGTATCAAAAGGCCAGCCGATGGGGTCTAGCCCAGTGGAAAAGGGCCTTGACTTGCAGACAAGTGGTCTCAAGTCCAAATCCCCATGGCACATTGGTAGTGTGTGTGTGTGTGTGTGTGTGTGTGTGAGAAACCCCCTCCCCCTTGTAGTTTAGACTATCGTTTGTATTTTTTAAATTTTAAAAAAAAAATTCAAAAGGCCAATCCAATTCAAACACAATTCACAATGCATACATGCACATACACAGAGTATAAAATATATACATACAATATATATATATATATATATAGGGGAAGATTCTGCTTACCCTCTGTGATGGCCACTGCAAGCCACTGTCAAAGGACACTCTGTTCATATCACCTGATTCACTCCCTTCAGACTGATGTTCAAATTCAGTGGTAGAACCCTTCCAATGTCTTGAACATAAATGAATAACATCCTGGCAAGGAATTTCAATCTGTGGACTTGTTGAGTCATTTGTCAATATAAGTAATGTACAGCGTCCATATAATTTGACATTTCTTTCAGTACAAGTAACCACAGAAACATATGTGTCACTGCCTGGGAAAAGTAACAAGTCTTGACTGTACTTTATCTGGAAGGTTTTACTATCTGCAACCTCAGTAATCTCAAGAACTCTCAAAAGGTAAGGAGCACAATTCTTCAGAGATATAGCAACAGCAGTTTCATTGGAAGAATACTCCAAAACCTCAAGAGATGCTAATATAGGTCCTCCACAATCATCATCCATTGCTGTTCCATCCAATTCAGCCTCAAAAGGAAGCATAACAGTATCAGACTTGTCCTCTGAGGACCTTAGCAACTGCATACAAATTGCACCAAATATTTTTCCTTTCGATTCCATTGAGAAGTCTATTTCTATGATAGTTTCACTGCTGTGTGGATCAATCTCCCATTTCCTGAGAGGCCTCATGGCCAGCAGAGGCAAACCAACTTCACCAGTACTCACAACCAAACGATCTTTCACACTCAGAAACTGAAGTTCATTGGAAGGTTGAAGATTTTCAGTACTACATATTGCCTCTGCATAATGGGAAGTATGCCCCAGAGTCACTGACAACCATGCAGTTACTTCCTCCACATGAAAATTTTGATCAAAGGAATTAAACAAAGACAAATTCTTACTCCACCTTCCCCTGGAGGAAACATCCAGGCCTAATAAAGGATGAATTCCATAAGGAGACTCAACGGCAACACCTTTCGCCTGAATCAAGAAACCACCAGAGCTTGTCTGCAAAATGAGGTGAGCAGAGGACAAGCCAAGCCATCTAGGTAAAAATACAAAACAAATTGAAGCTGTTTCACCAGGTCCTAACAAAACCTCACTAAAATTGCAAGGATAGAACTGTATGTCAGTACTGAATGGCTCATAAACATGTAAAATGCTGTCATTGCATGTATTTGCCACAGTTAAGAAAGCTAATGATGGAAAATACATGTTCTTTTGTTCCCAATCCAATACAGCAGGGCTAATTTCTACATGGGGAGAGGAAGAACTACTGAAAGAATTAGATTTGGTCATCTCAGTGTTCTTGTTCGGCCTAAAACTTGTGCTTTTCTGATAAAGTAAAGGTCCTCTACAGGAAGAAAGATCATTTTGATTAGCGCTATCAGTTTGAATGGATGAAAACTCATTAGTAGCCGCCTTGGAGTTCAAAGAACAAGAAACAATCCCTCCATTAAATAACTTAAACATACCATTGTCTGATGACCAGCTTTTGTTATTTGCCAACTTGCTATTTTCAGTTGATCCTATAGATGATAGATCATCAGCCTGACTCCCAGAAACTTCTAAATCAGCCACTTTGAGTTTATGCTCCAAAAAACCCGGTAATGTAGAGGGAAAGCAGAACAAACGAGAGCTAGTACAAATCTTATCAATATTGAAGGGGGTTCTTGGAATTCCACAGCCCAAAGTGCTGTCACCAAGAAAATTATCCGCAAAAGCCACATCAAAATTATCTCCATATGATCCACAAGCATCATATTCTGATAATATTTGCATCCCATTCCCAGAGCATTGTCCACATGTAGCGAGGTGGAAAAGAGTACATGCTAAAACCATAAGAACATGGAGTGCTTTGATTGGATGTGACAATCCCCTGAACAATTGCGCAAGGAAAATAACATTACAACACTACATTTTAACATGTCAGAAAGGTTTACTAAACTTGATACATTGGTATGCAACAAGACCATTAACTGCCTAAACTTTCATTGCAGAAAATAAAACGAGATAACTAAGACAACAAGAAAATTAGGAAAAGTGGTTGGGCCAAGCAATCATAGTTTACTTTCTTTCTTCTTTCTTTTCATTCATTACAAACATTTTCCGAGCAGCCAAACAGAATCAAAGTCATACAAACATGTTGTCTGAGCAGCCAAACAGAGTCAAAGTCATACAAATATGTTGGGCCAAATTACTCTCTTTCTCAAAACAAAATACCAAAACAAGAAAAGAAATTCCTTTTTTAAATAAATAAAAATTACGTCCAATTTTGTAGATAATAAAACCAAAATTCATCCTTTTAAAGCTCCAAACATTCACTAGTCATGCCTTGCGCTCGTGATATACACTGAATGAACAAAAGCATGGTGTTTACATTTAGCAGCAAACTTATTAGTTCCAACAAGTTTGGAAAATTATTATCTCCACCATTAATAGCTAAAACTACCATAATAACAAAACGCACGGGAAAAAATGTAAACTATTCTGGCTCTAAAATCACTCAGATAAATTTTTTAATCAAACTCATCCCAGACTACACCTTAACTCAGAATACAAAAACAAAAACAGAAAAACTTCATCGAATCATCTAACACAAACAAGAATGAAAAAAAAAAAAAAAAAAAGGAGGAACCAAACAACGTCTGAAATGGAAACGAGAAAGTAATCAGAGCTACAGAAATGGTAAAAAGCTGAATTTTTTTTAACAATCAAAAGATAGAGAAGGAAAAGACAGAGTCGATGATGAGAAAGTGAAGCAAAAAAAAAAAAATTGGAAACATGTTATTGTAAACATCGAAAGCAAAACAATGGTGGAAGAGAGACGAAAAAAAGGGGAGAGAGTGTTGAAGAGGCACCTGAGGCTGAACATGGAGAGCTGCTGCTGCTTTTGAGTTCTGATTGTTAGGGTTTTGAACTCCATCACCACCATGGCCGAGCAAGAGAGAAGACCATGTAAGGTCACAGACCTTTTTTTTTTGGTTGGGTTTTTTTGGGGTTTGATTTTGAGCACAGTATGTATGTATGTATGTATGTATGTGTGTGTATATGCTTAGAGCAGAAGCACACAGAGCGCCAGACCACCTGATAACAGCGAATGAATGGCCGCAGAGAACCAACAAGAGCACAGACACACAGAGCACACAAAAGAAAAAGGCACAGGACAACGACTGAATGACCAAAATACCCACGTAGGACCGGCGTGAATAACCGGAGGCCTGAAGGGCATTGATGGAAAATTAAGATATGGTGTTGAATGGAAGTTGGAAGACTGTGTGGGGGTGAGGGCCCTGCATTTTAAAATGGTGGCTGGTTTTGTATTTTTCGTATTTTCGTATTTTTGTATTTTTTGGTAAATGGCACTTGGTGCTCCCCAAGTGTTTAATTTAAGAAAATATAGGTGGTGGAATGACAGTTTTGCCCTTTCCACTGTTTACATGGGCCTGGGAATATCTGCCAGCTCGAATCTGAGAGCGCGAAAAGGAAACACCTTGGCGCTTTGTGGTCCGAGCCGTGCCGCACCGCAGGGCTCGGCCTTTAAGGATTCTCAGGCAGCACACCCAAAGCTTGTCCTCATGTACGACACCATTTGTACTTTTTGCAAATTGATATATAAACCCTGACAAAATGGTCAAGGGCGGAACTAGAAATTTTTTAACGGATGGGCTAGCTAAAGTTATTAGCTTAAAATCTAATGATAAATTTTTTTTGTACTTACATTTTCTATAGTTTTTCCAGAAATAAAAGTATACATTAAATCATATAAATCACATAATTGTAAGCACAAGTTAAAAAATTGAAATTAGAGCCATATTATTCGTAAAAGGGTGAATTTCATTTAGAAAAATGCTTATCTTTTGGAGACAAATTAATAGAAAAATTTTAAAATTGATGTTGGGATAAACTTTGACACCAAATACAAATGTGGAAGATCTCTTACTATGCATATTGATGCTGAAATTGTATATTTATTTATTTATTTTCAGTTAAAATACAGACTATGTGTATATTTAATTTGTTTTTTTCCCAAACTGTCCCTGGGCTACAGCCAAGGGCAGCCCTTGGCTTGGTTCCGCCAGTGAAAATGGTAATTTTAGGATAGGGTGTCATTTACTTAAAATGATGTGTAAATAGTTATTTTTTTACAATTGATACATTGATACTTTTGTCACACAGTCTCACATGTTATTTTTCGGTTACAACGCATGTTATGATTTGACGGTTAATTTGAATTGTTGATTAAGTTAATTATTTCAATATGTGATTCATATTGACAATCCTAAAATATCTACATTATATCAACCGTATTTTTGTTATTTCCTTAATTTGAATAATAAGTTTAAAATTATAGGTAATGTGGTAGTTGTACTACCATGTTTTAACCTATACACTTTCATCCCTTTTACTCTACTTTTCATCATCGTTTTTATGTAATTTTCATTCATTTATATTGTTATATTTGCAATATTTTGAGTGTCTCACATATTTAGGTAGTTTTAAATTTTCAAACTAATGTATGCACATCACGTGGATGTATATAGTTTTGGAATTTAATAATATTGTATGCGCACATCACGTGTATACGATGTATTAGGACGAGTTGTGTAAGGTAGATGATGCATTCGGTAAGCTCTTTTAGTATTAATCTTTGGAGCCGATTAGATACTTCAATCCCTCATACCTATTTTGTCTCAATATATTCAGTTTTTTTCAAGTCCATATTGCGTGTTTGTAGTTTACATTTATGAAACAAAATTTTGTCTAAAATGTTCATAAAATAAATGAAGATAGTTATGTATAGATGAACAGTTTTCAATTGACACATCTTTCAAATAAGCTTATTTGAAAGACACACTTGTGAGGCCATTCTTTATTATATTTCAATGACCCGAATCGTGTATATTTTAGATGTTCATTCAAAGATTATCTCTGTAAAAAATCACTTGAATCTGAAACTATTTGGCTACACAATCAATGATTGTCATTTTAGTGTTTTCTTGAAAAGCATCGTGTTTATCAAATTTGTTGATCATAATTAGATATCTTAATGGTTGTCAACTTGTCTAATATAATCCGTATATTAAAAAAAACTTGTCCAATATAGAAAAATGTTGTGTCGAACATAAGGAATAAGGAAAATATTTTAATATTAAAAAAATAGAGATTCACTATTATACCAAATATAGGAGCCCAAATAATAATAAAAAACTACATGAAATGGACTTTAGAAACACACCCAAAGCTCATTTACAACATAACAAAGAGGCTTCGAACTTCCTATAAATTACAAAACAGTTATGAATTTCTTAAAACAAGCTCAATCCCAAAACCTCATAAAAAAAAACACAAAACACTCAATATGGCATCAAAGTAATTTAATAATCAAAATTAAATTCAATAGGGCTAAAAATGAGTATATAACTGAATATCTCTTAAAAAAATAAATATTGGAATCTTTGTTTTTTTTTATACGCTGAGAATCTTGTTTCTTAAATAATCAGTTGTATTTTCTAGATATAAAAATAATAATCAACTCGTATATTAGGTGTATGCGTGTAGCACAGAGGCACGTTGTTTTCTTCGAAGTCTACCTCATGCGCTTTCCGAATTAGTGTATCCCACGCTCTAAGAGCATTGACTAATTCTGCGCGTATGGGATGGGATGTATTAATTTCCATATAGGGAAAAGAAGCAAGGCGCAAGTGACAGTCACGCCTATTCCGAGCACTCATACGACGCCGTCCAGCAGAAAAGGTCAAATAGCACACGACAGCTTGGCGGCGGTATCACAGTCAACCTGGATTCCTTTTGACTGTTACGAAATCTGTACCGTCGTTTCAGCATTGGCGTTCTGCAGCCGTTTGATCCACGTAGTCTTTACGGAGCCTGTGGGCCAAACCAAATGGGCTTTGTCATTGCGCTGGTGATCAGACCTGGACGCGGACGGCTCAGAATGAATGGGAGGATTCGGAATATTGAGGCTGAATTAGGTCTATAGATCGACGTTGCATAGTGGGACCCATACACCGCAGCCTTTCAATATGATGTGAGTGATGTTGTTTTGTTGTGGTGCAGTCACGACACTATCTTTCGGTGGATATTTGTCCTTTTTTCGATTTTATTAACGGTGGATCTTTGTCTTACGCATCATTTATTGCAATTGGGTCCGTAGATTGAAATATTGAAGATATTTATCCAAGGAAAAAGCTTGACTCATTAAAAATTAAAATTGAGGCGCAACTCCTCCTTACAACCAATGTGATTTTGACACATGTAATTTTTTTTCTTTTTTGGTTAAACTTTGTCAATATTGCTTGAATTTAATAAGTGTCAAAAACTCATAAGTTGTAAGGAGAAGCTCCTCCTTAATTTGAAGAAAACAAATTTGGCTCCTTAAGAGTGAGGACGAACTCCTCTTCATAACAAATTATATTTTGACACTTGTCAATTTCATATAATTGTTTCTAAAATTCTTTTAACTATTTTTGTTTTGGAATTTGACAAGTGTCAAAATCCCATTTGCTTTGAGGAGGAACTTCTCCTTAGTTTTAAGGACCCAAACTTTGCTCAAATAGTAATTTTTATTGCAACATAAATATATTAATTAACTTTTCTATATATATTTTTTTGGTTTCCCAAGACATCCCCAGGCATGGCCCATGCCTAATCCTCCAAAGTACTGTCGGGCGCATATACAGACTTGTGTTGAACTGCTTCAATGAAAAACAATCGTATTCATAAGCGTTTTTACTAGAAGTATCTTGAAGTTTACAAGAAAATATAAATGCTTTATGAAAAGACACTTTGAAGTGCTTCATGCTTTTCTAAAATTCACTTTTATAATTTGGAAGTACCTTTTTTTTTCTTTTTTGCCAAACGCTTTCGAGAGTATTTTTAATTGTCATAAAGTACTTTAAACTATGTCCTAAGAAGTCCCAAATAGACACTAAACAAACTTTAGTGAGTGTCTTATGCATATACCGTGATGTTTCTCTTTTCCCTGTCAAGGGTCCTTTCCAGCTAGTTTATCAAGTGATCTATTGTCATTTTGGTCATCTCATCTACAGAATCGATAAATGTCACATCTCGAATTCAGAATAGAGTAAAGTTCCGAACTTGACGTGTGCTGATAAAGTAAATAAACAAAATAATACTAAATGATCAATTTTCTTATAAATGATATAAGTTGATCATTTAATCTTCTTTCATCTATTGAGGATTTTACTCTACCCGAGTCCGGGGTGTGATAGTAAAATAAAAGCCATGCACTAAAATCCATAGTAGGTTAAACTAAATGTGTAAGAATGAGTTTAGATGTTGTGGGTTAAGCCCATTGGACCTACCATTTTCATGTTATACAAGTATTTAGTTTATGCGTCATAAGATTTTTAATTAAATGTAGGGGATGACAAATTTTCCACATGCCCTTCGTCTTCTGAAGGAATTATAGAGGAAATAGTTTTTAACGTAATTGTCTTTTGGAAGAATGAAAGATAATAATAATTTTTTTAGAATTAAAGTAGTTTAAATACATATCGTGACAATTCGCATATTTACATAAAAATTGCTTTTCTTTTTTCACGAAACTTACAAATTTTAAGAACGAGGAATTTGAATTTTGAGACATCTTTCAACATTAGAAAGGTAAGTACGAGCTTACCAAAGAAGAAAAATATATTATATGAAATACAGAACTTGTGCATGCGTCATGCATGGTTGAAACTTTTGCACTCAGCCCAAAAGAAAATGCAACTAAATGAAAGGGCTGGTTGAATAATACATGGGCCAGGCTTCAAATTCCAAATTTGATTCTGATTTCGGATTCAGGTTATAAATGGTCCACAGATATCCCTACAACAACATTATTGTTTGTCTTGGGTGAAAAAGGAAAGATATATATATATATAACAAAGTTTAAAGTGAGAGGACTGGACAGCAACAAAGTTTAAAGTCGAAGTCAACCCAATATGCACGGCGATCTTGAAGGATGTTGTTGCCGCCCTGGCCTACCTTGGAAAAGTTTTCTTTCACGTGAAAACCTTTTGGACTATATAAAAAGACGCGCATGCAATGCAGCAGCAGCAGCAGGTTCATATTAAATTCGTATGTCTTTTTCTGTTCTTTTTATAATAAAAAAATTATTTATGCCAGGTCACTATTGAAAGTTCAGTCAGGTCATCGTAAAATCTGTCAAAATTATAGATGTAGGCAGTGGTGAAGGATAATTTGTACAAATTTTCTGATTTACCATATAATAGATGTTAAATGACAGAGAAGTTTTATGGAGGTTAGATGACCATGGTAATCTCAGGTTTACAGTTAGTTCCACCCGGAATGTAGGTGTGTAAACTAATTATAATGTAGTATTGGTAGTTTCATTAGGGTTTAAGAGCATGCATCATTACAACGCTCTCAGTGAAAAAGCCCTAGCCCCCCACACCCTTCAGCCACATCATGGGTGGGGACATCTCCCTTATTTTTCCCGCACCTCTTTCTTCTCTCTCTTTCCTCTCAATCCCTCTAGGGATTTGAGTTTTGGTTTGTGATGAGGCTTTTTACTGCCCAGATTCACATGGATTTTGGTTTTGTTTTGTTTTTTGCTTTTATGTTTCTGGTTGTAGGCAAAGGCGACGGCGCCACGTCGGTGGGGTAGCAGCAATTGCTATGCTAGTTTGTAGCTGATGTTGAAGTAGCCACCAAGAAACACCATTGTCACCATGATTTAGTCGTCGTTTTTCGTCCACATACGCAAGGTTTTGGCTGTAGTTCAGAGTTTGGAGTTACAATCATGGAAGTTGTTAGTTTGTGTGGGCAAGGGTTTAGCCAGTGCCGCACTAAGGGTTTAGCCGGTATGCCCTTATGGGTCCCTTCGGTTGCCGGAGAGGATGTGGAGCGATGGTCCTGTTTCTTTGTTTGTTTTAGTCTATTATTACTCTTTAGAAGTTTGCTTTATTTTATTTTAATTCTCATGAACTCTTTAGGAGTTTGCTATGTTTTGTAGTTTAATTTTCGGCTACGATATGGATATGTTGTTTCTGCCTTTGTGTGGTGGATCTGTATTGTTAGTTTGAGTACAAACGCGTTGGGTTGCTGAATCAGGAGTTCGAGTATTTGTTGGTTTATGCATAATTTTCTCCATATCAAATCAGCATATTGTTGTGTTTGGTCACTGAAGATATCATACCCATTTAGGCACTTTCGTGGCTTTGTAATTGTTCTGTTTCATCAATAAATACTTTCACTTTTTCTCGAAGAAAACAAAAGCATACATAATTTATGCAGATTATTAATTGGTGGTCCCCACATTAACAAGACCTTCAATAATGGATATCTTTTGTACTTTGATTGAGACAGATTAATTATTTTATGATTATTTAAGAGAATATATAGGAGTTTGGACCTGATCGTGAAATGATTGACAATGATTGGACGAAAATAACAGCTTGATGGTACTATATATAAGTAGCAGGACAGATCTTTGTCCTCAGTGGTTTGCCTCTACAGAGAGTTGAAGTTAATTTTACATGGCAGAAGTTCATCGAATTGCCTCGTTTATTATGGTTCTTGCAGTGATGGCAGTTTGCAAGGAAATTATGTGCATTGAAGGGAGGCAATTGAAGCCAATGCAGAAACAGGCGCAATTCAAAACCTTCAATATCAACGGCGAAGCTGAAAGAGAGATGCGGATGCAACGAAGCCAAACCATGACCCTGCAGCATCCTCCTGATTACCACACATGGGCACGTGATCACCATGAGGAGGTTCATGGTGTAGTACTTGACGACGACTCCAAAAGATCGAGCTTACCAGTGCCCATGTCACCGACACCGAATAACAGGGTTAGTTTTAGCTACAAAGAATACCAGGACAGTTTTGAAGCCCAGGCCACTACATCATCTGATAATGAAGGTGGATAATTATCGGCAGCCTTGTTAGTTTGTCGAATCAGACTATGATTTGTTTTTGTTCGGAAGAATAAAATTATTTGTATCATCTGAACGAATCATCAGACTGTTTATTCACCTCTCGCTATAGTTAATAAAGGCGAAACTCACTTGTTTTGGGAAATATTAAGCTCAATATGTTACCAGTGAATTTGAAATAGTGGTTGGCATTGCAATAATAATTTATGGTCACTCTTTTCCTAGAAAGTATGAATGTCGCAATCGCTTTTTATTTGGGCGGCTTGACCTTAGAACACTAGATATTAAAACATTGGCAACCTTTCCTTGACTTGAAGAGCACCTTACAAATTGGTCAAATGATACATCATCAACATATCATAATGTCGAAATAATCTGAAGATTTCTCTTGAGCTCACTCAATCCTGGATTGAATATAACAAAGGAAAAGTTAGACTTTTCATTCTTAGACAACATAAACAGAAAGCAATCTAATTAATTAGAGTTTCATAGCGTGTATAGAGAAAACAAACGTTCAAAACATGATTTCCTTTGGGTTATCTTTTGTTTACAGTTCATGGCATGGGCTTCATCTTTCCCTTGCCTTTCAACAAAAGGCTGGTTTAATTTGGGCT
Organism: Prunus kanzakura; assembly: GCA_020521455.1. Lineage (NCBI taxonomy): Eukaryota > Viridiplantae > Streptophyta > Magnoliopsida > Rosales > Rosaceae > Prunus > Prunus kanzakura. The sequence goes on along the minus strand of BPUM01000879.1, from coordinate 65,082 downwards.
TGTTTCTTCTGTTTCACATGCAGGAACTGTTTGGTGCCTTATTACTCAAGCCCATTAAATGGGGAAATTTTTAAAATTTATACTTACAAGATTCTGCCCCCATGTTCGAATCCTACGTAAGTTTTAGAAAATTCTACATTTCTATGTAATGGACATATTTGATTGCGATGATGCAACCAAAATTGGAATTGTGCATTTTGATATCATCATATTCTAGAATAAGAAGGTATAGCTAGGATCGATCATCATCAACTTAGAGATTTGGTAAGGTTAGGTGATATTACTTTGCTCAATCTGAGATGATATATATGATTAGTTTTATTAGATATTTATAAATAAACCCAATTCTAGACATGTATTTATAAAAAAACCCAAATACTATTTAAACATAGAAACACACCCAAAATCAACCCCACAATCAACAATTGTATATTTTTTGGGTGTGTTTATAAATGGGTTTTGAGTGTGTGTAATGATGGGTTTTGGGTGTTGGGTTTTTTTTATAATTTCAGCCCCCATTTTGGGTGTTTTAGTGAAACTCCCGATATGCTTGAAAAATATATTTTTTTTTCTCTGGCCTTGGTGAAGGGAGTGTTAACACTTCTATGCATTAATTCATTCATCTGTCATCACAGTTACAGTAGCTACTAGCTATATTAATGGAGAAATGGGATCCCATACTTACTCGTATTATCAATATTGTCTTTATGATCAAAACGACATTCTTTTATATATAATTTAGAGTATGGTTAAATGCTTATGGTTCATATAAAAAAAAAATTAGTCTCCCAATAAAATCAACCCAACTTTACCAAGTTAACGTAAGGAGTTATTTTACTTCACAAGAAGGGGAATTCACAAGAAGGGGAATTCAAATTGGAGTGTAAAAGAGTGGATACAGTGTCAATCCTGACCAACTAAGCTAACCCACATCTACAATTTCTAAATATATAACAACACCATGCACCTTAACAGTCACTGGCCAATACATGCCCAATTTGAGCAGGATGTAAACTATTCCGTTGATTAATTGAAGTTATCTATCTGTTGAACAAGAAAAAAAAAAAAGAGAACAAGAACAAGAGGTACAAAGATATTATTTTATGCTAGGAATCTCATAAAGTGATCAATTAAATTGAACTTTCAGTGAGTAATTTTTTCTTTACCTTTTCAGTTAAAAAAGAAAAAAGTGGAACTTCTTAATTAAGTAGCTATTAAGCATCATTAACACTTAAATAAACATTTCTTTGAGACTAACCGAATCATTAACACTTAAATAAGCATTTCTTTGAGACTAACCGAATCATTAACACTTAAATAAGCATTTCTATTAAGCTCCAACTTGCAAATTTTATAAGGCAACCCACGAGCCATTGTCTCTGAGTGAGACCAAAGCACTAAAATAGTAATCAATCAGTTTGGGAAACCTACCAAACGACACTTTAAGCAGCCTTTTGGTCCTTCGGAGTTTGGACCAAAGCTCTCGTGCGTCTTTGTCACTTTTATTTTGTTTTTGGTCAATTTCGTCTTAAACTTAGAACAAGAGATCAACCTCAAAGTGGGTTCAAGCTAGCCATAATTCGTCAGCTTTACTAGTGCTTAAACTAACTTAACGAACCGTACTGATTTTTTTAAATTCTTTTTTTTTTTCACAGAGTGGAAGCCGTAGGTTTCAATTCCATTCAATTGAGAAAAGAGTGTGTATAAAAGGGCATGGAAAAGTGCCCTCATTAAAACCTTCTCGAGGAAAATTATGTAGGATAAAACCCCATGGTAGAAAAGTACCACACATACCAGCCGTACAACAAAAAAATTCTAAAAATAAGGAAATTAAAAAGAGTATACAACTCAAGCATCATGCAAAATTATTGGGGGGTTTCAGAACCACTAAGCCATCCCAGGAGAATGTAATGCCAACCTAGTGAGCCTTGCAGTAGCTTCATTAGCCTCCTTCATCACATGTTGTAACAATATATTGTCATGCTGTGTTAATAACAGTTTGCATTCTTCAATTAAACAACCCAAGTGGGACAAGTCCTTTGATACTTGGCTTATAACATGAACAACTCCTTGGCCATCTCCTTCAACGAGCCGCTCCACATTGGGCCATCTTTGAGCAAACAAAAGCCCCTCCTTTAGAGCTAGTAATTTTGCATGTAACAGATTGGAGATTTCATGAACAACCACCAATTTGCATGCAAGAAAAGTGCCTTCATGGTCATGAGCCACCAGTCCAATCCCTCCAATCCCTATAGCGGCTTGAAAGGCCCACCCCCTTGGCCCACCAAATTGATTTTGATAGCCCCCAAGGGCAGACGCTGCCATTCGCCTTGACGTGAGATGGAGGAATCAAGAAGGCTGCTTGAGCTATCATAAGATTCATGCATAAGCCGCATGGCCCCGTTAACAATTTCTGCCACATTCCAAATCACAGAACCGTACTGGTTTCTAATTGCACTTTTAACTTTTACTAAACTTGTTTAAACTTATATTTAGTTTTATGCTAACGAGGTCTAATCTAGTGGAAAATGGCCTTGACTTGCAGATCAGTAGTTTCGGTTTCAAAATTCTATAACACCTTGATAGTGTATGTAAAAAACCCTCCTCCCTTTATGGTATAAACACACACACACACACACATATATATATATATATATATATATATATATATATATATATATAAACCCTATTGTTAATTTTTACATATAAACCCTACTGTTAGTTTTTTTTTAAAATATATAAACCCTATTGTTAGTTTTAAAGTTTGTCGTACACTAATCTTACACTTATTTACGACTATCCGCTATTATGATCTACCCTTTTTACTATTAACTCTTAATTAAATTAGGAGGTAGGTTAAATTAGTTCTAGTCATTTCTGATTTCACCACAATAAACGTGACAATTGAAGAAAACGGATATAATTGGGACATTTAATTCAAAATCAATTGAATACGAGTGGAGAGAGGGGCTGGATGATCTTTATATACATTGAGAAAGACCAAGTAATTAATACATGGTACAACATTTGTGATCGATTGAAATAGGTGGCTAGGATAAAATTAAAAAAATCAGTTTTTAATGAAGTGACCAACGCCGGGGACTGTGACTGTGACTGGGTGACGTGGGTCGAAAATCGTCAGTAACATGTTCTAGCTTTCTTCGCTGATCATGATCAGCTTGCACCAAACCATGGCCACCACTAGCGTTACGGTGATCATCATGAGTGCTCGGACTGGTAGTCCTCATCACCATGTGCTCACTATGCCTTGAGCTCGGCCCGGACTTCAAATGCCTTCCCTCCACATGCAAGGCTTCATGGCAACTTATCAAAAAGAGCAGGCAAGTACAGATAGTGGTGGTCATCAGCCTAGAAATCTTGGCCATCTTAAGCAAATTTAGATCGATCAGAGCAGAGAGTGTGTTATATAACTAATCATGTTTGGTGTTACTCAAGCCCATTTTCTATGTGATGCAACCAAAATTGAAATGGTGGATTTAGATATCATCATTATATTCTAGAATAAGAAGGTAGCTAGGATCGATCATCAACAACTTAGAGATTTGGTAAGGTTAGGTGTGATTACTTTGCTAAATCTGAGATGATATACGTGATTAGTTATATAACACACTTTCTTATTCATTACTTTTTTTGATGATCATGATCACTACTAATATCTTATTGTGACAATACATTAGCTCAGGCCACTATAACTTTCAACAACCACTAGCAGATTCCCAACTTAATTAGAGTACTGTCAGAAATATGCTTGAAAAATATGTTTTTTCTCTGGCCTTGGTGAAGGGAAAAATAGTGTTAACACTTCTATGAATATCTTATTCATTCATCCGTCATCACAGTCACAGTAGCTACTAGCTATATTAATGGAGAAATGGGATCCCATACTTTTGTCTTTTGTATTATCAATATTGTCTTTATGATCAAAACGACATTCTTATATATATAATTTAGAGTTTATAGTTAAATGCTTATGGTTTATATCGAAAGAAGAAGAAGAAAAAAAAAAAAAGTCTGGTAATAAAATCAACCCAACTTTACCAAATTAACGTAATGAATTAATCTACTTCACAAGGAGGGGAATTCGAATTAAACCAACACTTCTCTTTGTTCACCCCATATTCTAAGTTCACCCAAACTTCTAATTCAAAATTTCACAATTTCTAAGAAAACCCCTTTAATCTTCCAAAACTATCCCTAAATACACACCCAGTAGAAAAAATAAAAATAAAAAACCCATCAACCTCACACCCCACACCCCACACCCCACACCCAAATGTTCGTCATCTGAATCTACATTAGGTTTCTTAATATAATGCCCACCTCTCTCACAACCTAAAGTAACTCTAGCTCTCCTTATTATATTTTTCCCATCTTCGTCAGACCTCACACCCCACACCATTGATGAATAAAAAACTCATCAACCATATGTCCTTCATATCACAAGTAAACGTCACATAGACTCTGTTCTGTTGTATGATTGCGCTACTGAGCTATATACTCCATTGATTAATATAATTGCTCTACTGAGCTATTTACTCCATTGATTATTCATCCAATCCAATCAAAACAGATTGTGTTTTGTTGCTCTTTCAGATTGAGTTGCCCTGGTGCTTCAGCACAAGTTTCAGGAAGCTACATTCAGTTGCTTATGTCTTTGTATTTTTTTCTTCTTTTGGTCTCTGAACTGTTAATATTCAAAAAGCCCAAGGGCAAGGAAGATAATTCTAGGAGGAGTCCCAAGCCAAGAAATAATATGGGAGGAGCCTCAAAAAATAATCTCCTCAATAATTCTGGGAGGAGTCCCAAACCAAGAAATAATTAATATCACATTACATACTTCAATTGACGACTCACAAGCCACTATTTGCATATCGTATTTAGGGTTTGAGAGAGAAGATGAGAGTGTAGTAGGTTTCTTCGATTAAAATAGAAGAGTAATATGGCAATAGGGTGTAGAGGAGTTTGTGTTTTTCTAAAAAACTTAATATGAAGAGTGGTGTGGTGTGTGTGTATGTATGTACTAGGGTTAAGTATTAAGTTTGGATGACATTTTTTATCTTTTTACACAATAATAAAACTTAAAAAGCTTAATGATTTAAGTATTGGAGTGAACAAAGAAAAGTGTGTGGGGTTTAAATAGAAAAACTCATTCGAATTTGAGTGTAAAGGGGCAGATGCACTGTCTATCCTGACCAACTAAGCTAATTCACACATACAACTTCTATATATAGCTTTAGTTCTAACAAGACCATGCACCTTAACAGTCACCGGTCAGTACATGCCACAACTTGAGCATGATGTAAACTCTTCCGTTGATTAATTGAAGTTATCTATCGTTTGAACCAAAAAAAAAAAAAAAACAAAGAAGAAGAGAGAACAAGAACAAGAAAGGTACAAAGATATTATTTTACGCATCATTAACACATAAATAAGCATTTCTTTGAGACTAACCGAATCAAAACGCCGTACAGAGCGCATGCTCCAACTTGCAAATTTTATAAGGCAACCCACGAGCCATTGTCTCTGAGTGAGACCAAATCCCTAATCACTCAGTTTGGAAAACCTATCAAACGAAACTTTAAGCAGCCTTTTGGCCCTTTGGAACGACATTTTAAGCAGCCTTTTGGTCCTTTGGACCAAAGCTCTCGTGCATCTTTGTCACTTTTATTTTGTTTTTGGTCAATTTCGTCTTAAACTTAGAATTCAAGAGATCAACCTCAGAGTGGGGTCAAGCAAGCCATAATTCGTCAGCTTTACTAGTGCTTAAACTAACTTAACGAACCGTACTTGTTTCTAATTGCACATGGGACCAAAGCAAAGTTTGCAAACCACCCAAATTTCGAATTAATTCTATAAACCCACCTTTAGCTTTTGCTAAACTTGTTTAAACCTATTTTTAGTTTTATGCAAGTGGAAAAGGGCATTAACTTGCAAAGCAGTGATCTTAGTTTCAAAACTCCATGACACTTTCATAGTCTGTATGTGAGAAACCCTCCTCCCCTTACAGTGTAGACTACTATCACTTATATATATATATATATATATATATATATATATATATATATATATATATATATATATATATATATATTGTTAATTTGTTTGTTTTAAAGTTTGTTGTACATTAATCTTACTCTTATTCGCGACTATCCACTACTATGATGTATCCTTTTTACTATTAACTCCTAATTAAACTAGGAGGTGTGGTGTATTAGGTTAAATTATAACTTTAAGTCATTTCTTATTTTACCACGATAAACATAACAATTGAAGAAAACGGCTAATAAAACGGACATAATTGAGACATCTAAAACTACAAGGGAGAAGGCACAATTATGATGTCGTGAGGATTCAAACTTGAAACACGGTGTGCAAATCAATGTCTTTTTCACTGGGTTAGACCCTGTTGACTAAACAAATCAGTTTTTAATAGAGTGACCAACGCCGGGACTGTGACCGGGTGTCGTTGGTCGAAAATCGTCAGTAACATGTTCAACCTTTCTTGGCTGATCATGATCAGCTTGCACCGAACCATGGCCGTCACTAGCGTTACAGTGATCATCATTAGTGCTCGGACTGGTAGTCCTCATCACCATGTTCTCACTATGCCTTGAGCTCGGCCCGGACTTCAAATGCCTTCCCTCCACATGCAAGGCTTCATGGCAACATATCAAAAAGAGCAGGCAAGTACTGATAGTGGTGGTCATCAGCCTAGAAATCTTGGCCATCTTAAGCAAATTTAGATCGACCAGAGAAGAGAGAGAGAGATATTTAGTATTTGGTGTTATATGGTATTGGAGGGTTTTGATGAAGAAGTGTGGTGTATGGAAACCTATTGCTCTACTGTGGTATTTATATGGGCGTGAAGAGCTGAGTGGCGCCCAACGGCCTCTCTCTCTCTCTCTCTCTCTCTCTCTCCAAGTAATAGTATCTACGGGTTGAGGAGACAAGGCATGTGCAGGTCCATAGGAGCGGGAAGATTCCACACATTGTGAGACATTTAAAATCACCAAAAGCAAAGCGAAAGATGTAAAGTACTCTGGACGGTTTATATTAACTGTTTAAGCCCAACCTCTCATTACAAAAACTAACGCACCACCGCTACATGCGAGTTGTCTATATTCTGTTTGCCCCCATGGCCCGCCCATGCAATCAACTAACCCTTCAATTTCTTTTTTACTTTTTAAATTTGTCTTTAAAAAAACGTCTGCATATATATATATATATATAGAGAGAGAGAGAGAGCAGAATTTACAAGGGAAAATGTCTGCGCATGTCAACACGGTGCCACCATTTGATTGGTCTCCCCTACCGACATGTTCTTTTTGTTTTTCCTTAAAAACAAAACCCATTTTCGACAAAAATGATTACTTTAGCCAGGCTGTAGAACCGTCTTTATATTTCAGATTTTTCAAGTACTGTTTTTAAGAGATTAACAGGGTGTCGATTGATTGATGTCGATATTTGCAGCCAACTTCCGGTGAACATTCCCACCTGCCTGAAGCTGATTGTGTCCTTGACCTAATGCTATGTTCTGCAAAATTCCCCACATACTATAACCTTTTATTATTTATTCATGAAATGCGTCCCACAAAATTTAAACTTCAATCATTTTCCGATAAAGCGACATAGTCATATGAGCATCCAACTAATAGTATTTGTAACTCAACTTACATGAGCTAGACTAGTGCTCGACATACAATACTGGCATGAGATCTGGATCTTCACAGGGTTGATTATAATGTCACTTTTATTTGTCAAACTACTCTAGGGCTAGCTGCATTGAGGCTTTAAAAAATGGAAGGGTGTCCTTCCCACTATTTCACCTATAAATGAACCCTCCCACTAACTACGATCCACTATTTGGAGAAGGGTTAGATATATATTTATGGGGTCGTCGGCATACACAAAATGTTCAGATTCAAGCAAAGTAATTATAATTTATATAGAAGATATGATTTGTTTTTGGTCAGACAAACCTAACTTTCGAATGAAAAGACCCCATAAACCTTTTGCGGTTCCAATCTGTTGTGCGAGCTTTTAACACCATCATTAGCCACCAAACCTAGAAAGATTCGTCAGCAGACTTTGCAGTTCATGGCAATATTGAAAAAGAAAACCCGCTAGAGCAATTAGTACTAGTACGATTAATTAGTGTAGCTAACCCAGTTTTAGGACGATTAAGTATTATAATGTACACAGTTGGGTTTGTTGAATATATATATATATATATATATATATATATATATTTGTAAGATGCTGAAGATCTTCTCTCTTGTGGTTGTTGAAGTGGCTTTCATGGATGAATAGTTTATATGTAATCTTTGAATTATATTCCAAAGACTTTCCTTTTTTGTTGGACGGTTGGATCAGGAATATTAAACATATTCAACGGGCCGGATTCATTTAAGTATTACTAACCTCTTGGCATTGTGGTGGTTTTTTCTATTGTGTTTTATTTATTTATTTGGTGGTGGTTTTTTCTTTCGGTTTTGTATATGTGAGGTGCTATTGGTTTTTAACATTAATATTCAACGGGCCGGATATTAATTTAACATTAATATCCTTACGCATTGTGGTGGTTTTTTCTTTCGGTTTTGTATGTGAGGTGCTATTGGTTTTTTTTTTTTTTTTTTTTTTTTTGGGTTTCAAAGCTTGTGACACCGTAGGTTAGGGTTTAGCTTTAAAATAGAGATGTAAATTAGTTTCAAACACGCGCAAGACACAGTATGAAACGCCTTAGGTCATGTCGTTTACATAACCTAGCACGATTTATCTTGTTTGTAATAGGTCAAGAATCAAGGTATATATCTACACAAATTTAGGCCTCCTTTTTTTTAGCCATATTGGATTGGCCTGTGTGAATGGATTTCGGTTCTCAAACTCTCTCATTAAAATTTCCTCTCTATACCCATATATAAAGAGAGGGAAACTCATATACAATAAGTGATTTGTAGCTTAAGTAGTTAAGAGCAGTTAGACTTCATTCATTTTTCTTAGCCATGGATTGCCTTGTGGGAATGGATTTCGGTTCTCAAACTCTCTCATTAAAGTTTCCTCTTGTTAGGTTATGTTTAGCTAAAGTTCTTATATATGTATTCAATCAAGCTCAAAGAATCTAGACTAGTCTAAGTTAGTGCTTCATTGACTACTGTGGCTAAAATCAACTTCACAATATCCCTCAATGCATTCAAAGCTCATTGAAGGTAATTCATTTACGTTTGCGTTGCATGCCTTGTTCCTTTTTGTAGATCTGTCTAATTGATTTTTAGATTTACCCATTTCACCTAAATACCAATTTCACCTCTATATACTCATATCTAAAGTGAGGGCCATATGTTCGAGTCCTTCCTCCCCTTAAGATTGCTATGTATTTAAAAAAACTTGAGAGAGAGAGAGAGAGAGAGAGAGAGAGAGAGAGAGAGAGAGAGAGAGAGAGAGAGAGAGAGAGAGAGAAGCAGCCTTTATATCGCATGAATGCTTGTTTATGTAGCTTGTTAATACTCTCAAAGCAAGCCCTACATGATGGCTAGTCTTGAAGGTGTTGTCAGTCAGATGAATTAATTTGGCTAGCACAAAAATGCATGCTCTCTAGATTTATTGTGCAACTCGACAATGTAATTTGAAAAAAACAAAAAAAGTAAGTGGTTATTGTACTTATAATCTCATCTGATGCCAATATTGTTTTGATATCTACATTGAAATTGCAAGAAAAGGCAATTTAATTAAGGATGGACGTACAAACAAACTGTATGTTAGTTTATAGTAGAAAAGAAATTAATTAGAAGAGAGAGCCTTGAGAACCCCAACAATTCCCTATTTGGTCCAAATGTTTGGCCATTGATTTTTTTAGGGTGGCTTGGAAAGTTGGAATTAGAAAGGTCCGTTTCCATTTTCCATCTTTTTTTCTCTAATTAAGCAACATTTCCATTACCTCTAATTCTAATTAAGGGGATATATTTTCCAAAAATTACATGTGTTCTACGTCCATGTCTTTCTCACCATGCAGACACATGCAATAAGCGTGGTGGTTTTTGATTCATATGAGCTTTTTTCTCACCGTGCTTATTTTCATTATTCATCCACAATAGGAGGAGCTGGAGGAGGAATGAGTGTTTTTTTCGTTTTAGATATTACAATATAAAGTCCCGACCGAAACCCGAATCTAAAAGGTTAAAGTTGAGAGTCAAGACAAACAACTGCACATGAAGAGATTTTCGCAGAACATTCTAAATGTTTGAGAGACAACAACTTAAGACAATAGAAACCAAGCATATTCATTAAATCAAAAGCGAACATACATATACAACCCATAATACGTAGCTAGCTAAACAACCATAGCGAATACAATTGTAAAATACTATTTTTTTTCTTTTTGGCCTGAGAACTGAAAACCCTAGATAATAATGACACAGACATAGTACAAGCACACACTGTCACAAATACGAAGATGATGCTGGCTTCTAGTTGTGAACAGCATGGCCAACTCCGGGACTGTGACCGGGAGTGGTGGGTCGAAAAGCTTCTACATGACCAGGGCTTGGGCTCTCAACAACAGTGTGTTCTCCATAAGCCTCTCCTGCCCTGGTTTTAGCGTCCGGGCTCAAGCATTTCACACACTTCAAGTCCTTATTTACTTTCAAGTTCCTTCCTTCAATACAGATCAGTTCATGAGAGAAAATCATTAGAAGAAAAAATAAGCAAGCGGTATAACTGACATTGGCCATAGTGAGAGCTGAGAAGTATGTATATATGCTAAGACTTTATAAAAAAAGCTTAGTATATGGTATACTCTAATGAACTCAAGCTCTTAACTTGTAAGGAAGATACTTAGAATCCCTCCCTCCACGGGTATTTATAGAGTGAACAGCTAAGGCATGAATGGACTCCAAGAATTAAAGAAACCAAGAAAAGTGAAACTAACCCTAGAGATAAAACGGGAGCCCCAAACATTAAGGAAGATTCCTTGGAGAACGTGAGATGCTCTATAGTAAAGAAATTAAATATTGCGAGGGTACTCATTTGAAGCCCTCTCTCTCTCTCTCTCTCTCTCTCTCCAATGTTAGCTCTCTCACGATTTACTAATTATATACTCAAATTTATAATGGGTAGTTCACATGGGATGTACAATAAGCACGTTCATGAGTTCTAACTCATATGACATTGATATTGAATGAGAACTAAGCAGTAGATATTAAGTTCAAATCATCTTTTTTACTCTTGTAACTCAAACTAGCTTGTTCACATTTTAAAGAGGCGGTTTACAATGTAGTCAATTTTTCACCCTTAATGAGAGTATAGAACAATCACTTTTACGGGTCACGCATAGCTGACAAGGATGTCTACAGTAACATTAAAATAATAATAACATTTATGCATGTTAAATGCATCTGATTATGATGAGAATTATGCAGAGAATTAGCACTCGACATTGACATTAAGTAAGTATATTCCTAACTCAGTCTCTGACATTCAGATACATGCAAATACTGAATTGGTTTGTATTGCCTCTCAATTAAAAATAAAATCTTCTGTCATCATCTTTAACCATCTTTTTACATTTTTACTTCTCTCTCTCTCTCTCTCTCTCTCTCTCTCTCTCTCTCTCTCTCTGTGTGTGTCTCATATAGTGTTGTTTATTGAGAGAAATTAAAGAACAAGAACAAGTTGGTACTTGAATCACACACACACACCTGACCCAAGAATGTGGAGAGAGAGGGATTCTTTCCGCCTACCCTATGCCACTATGCCCAAAATTAAAAAACTCATCACAATAACTTAACTTTGGTTGTTATATGTATCTGCCACTTGCCATAAGATTCTTAGTAGAATTAATATACAAAAGGGAGCTATACTATATGGCAATCATAACTGTAAAAGACTAATATATATAGCTAGGGACTTGCACATGGAGACGATTTTGACTCTTAATTTAAATTCTCTGCATGCAGCTTTCTATATATCTTGTGATTCCCTTTGTCTACAATCGCCAAGTTGCAAGTAAAGTTAAAGTGCTAATATACTATATGTAATCTCTTTGGTTATCGTGTGATATATAATTCAAGAATCTAGGCTATATACCTAGCTATACATAGAGGGCGCGCACACATAGTTATTAGGATTCAGTGACTCTTTTCCACTTTGCGGCTGTCTAATTTGAAGATGCCAACCAAGGGCTTGGCTTGAAAGGGTTAGCATCAGCTGTGACGCTCATTTAGGCTAGGCAAAATCATGTGTGATCTGGCTGGCTGGCTATATTTTATGTGTTTTTTTACTTCTTCAAGGTGAAAATAAAAGGGAAGGGGTCGTAACTTTTAAGCTACGCATGTGGCGGCTCAATCAATTTGATTACTTTCCTAGACAAAATGAGCTCCTGCTTTTGAGGAACATGCATCCATCGTAGGTTTAATTTGGCTCAAAGTGGTATGTATTGTGCGAATTGACTAGATAGCAATGTGGCAATGTCCATTTATCTTTCCTTATGCCAAAAAAAACAAACAAATAAAGCTAGGTCTCACTTAATATAAACCATATTGAACAAGACAGTTCATTGGTTAGTTAACAATTCCCTATCCAAATATCTCTTTGCGTTTGTTTTGGAGTACTTCTTGAAGAGCTAAAATTAGTTTTCAACAACTAATAAAAACGTTTCTGACTGTGTTTGACAAAAACACTGAAATATTTATGTGTTATAAAAGTAATTTATACTGTCAAATTTCATTCATATATAGAGGTGACCAAATTATCAATGTTAATTTTATCAGCCTCTCGATCTCGAAATAAGTTGGCCTCTCTTTTTGTTTTTTTTATAAATGTTTTTGTCTCTCAATATAATGTAAATATGGAAAAAGGGGTTGATTGGCTCTTGCTGTTGGATACTTTATTCTCCAGTGTGTAAAGTGTTATACTAACTAGGAATAGCTTTATGTTATTAGGCTTCCACAAAAAGAAAAGTGATTACATCTCTGTGTCCTTCCCTTATATGGAAATACATAGTTTACCCTCTTTATATGTTGGTGGTCCTCCTAACTTTCTATTTTATTTTTTTCCTTTTGCTCTCACTTGTATCTGGTTTCAATTCATATCATGCTTAACTAATTAATTATAAAAAGTTCTCAAAAACCAAAAAGAAATTCATATGCAAAACTTAGCCTCCTTTTGCCAGTCTCCTACATGCGACTTCCTTTTTCTTATACTCTTTGGGATCTCAGACTGAGTACGTAACTTCTTAATTCTAATTACTTGTTCACTCTGACTGTAATAATTTATTTTTTTTCACTTTTAGTTTTCGTTTTTTTTAATACAAGCGAGACGGGGAGATAATAGAAATCAATAGCTCGACCTGCTTTTCATGATGCAAAATTCTAACTGATTTTTTATTAACTGACGCATTTGTTAACCTAGTTTTATGTTAAAATTTGTAAACAATTAGTGACACCCTCATCTTATTCATAAAATCGAGCCTGCATCACATCTCCTCCATAGCTCCTCTCCTCTCAAGGTCTCATCCTTGATCCCCCATGAAACTGAGATCCCAGCTGCATCTCAAATTTTCTTCTAAATTTAAGATTTCCTTCATGTGGAGTGGAGTGTACATATTTGTGAATTTTAGGTATAGATGGTTAAGATGCAGCCCTCTATATTATTATTAATTTATTTTACTTTGTTTATTATACGGGAAGATAGAAATTTATTTTTTACTTTCATATTTCAATTGCAAAAGTAACTTTTTTAAATGTCGGCTGTGCACTTTTTTATTTTTACTTTTCATAGTGTCACTATCTGTCACTATCTCTTTTTTTAGAAATTCTGGAATTGCATTCATAATTCAACTAAAAAAGCCATTAGTCACAAATGGCCAATACAACTAAGATTGCTATCTCTTAAGTTGTTTTTTTTTTTAATTAAAAGAAGTTCACGACTTATATATGTATGCGAGAAGCATAATAGTTTATTAAACAATGATTATGTATGCTCAATCTGTGGACGTATAATATGAAAATATTATATATATTTTTCTTTTATGTGTTATACTAGATTGATAATCTATTAACATGTGTACAGAAATCTGGCATGTGAAATCCACTATATCTATCCATTTTATTGAACTCGGATTAATTCAGTGTACATGTAAAAACAGAGAGAAATATATAATGACACTTTTATTTTGCATAAGAAGCTTGACGTGATACAATTTTTTTTTTAGCACAAGTGATAGTCTAAACTACAAAGGATAGGAGATTTTTCACACACACATTACCATGATGTCATGGGGGTTCAAACCTGACACTACCACATGACACATGGATACAAAGAATTACATGCCAATTATTTTTTTGGACAAGAAGCTTACATAGCTTTACATTACTTCTATTGAAACATGAAATTAAAGAAGAGCATGATAATGATTTTCGACATCCCTAACTGAGAGCCTAAATTATATTAATGGTCATTTACATAACATAAAACCCATAATTGACAAACCCCTACATGGGTATGGATTTTTATTTTTATTTTTATACAAATGATATTGGGGTAGAGAAGAATCGAACCTAGGACCTCGAGTGCAAAGGTAAATGCTCTCAACCAACTGAGCTACAAGCCCTTTTGCCATGTGTCTATGGACTTGGTTTGGCATTTTGCACTTGAAGAACATGGCCAACACCAGGGCTGTGACCAGGTGCTGTGGGCCTTCCTGCAGTAACCAAATTCCTAGCTTTTGCTGGTTGCTCTCTTTTGTTTGTGAATTTATGACCAACACCAGGGCTGTTTCCTGGTGTTGTAGGTCTAAAATCATCTTTGTATGCGGCGTGAGTACCTGAAATTGAATCATGATCAGGTGCCATGGGACTAGCAATGTGATTAGGGGGTGTGGGTTGGCTGCCTTTCTCTCCCAATTCTCTTTTAGAGTTATCTTCAATTGTGCTGATCAACTCTTTGTTCTTCGGCCAAAATGGCCTGCCCTCAATGCACACAATTTCAAGGCATGCAATTAGTGCAAGAAGAAAAGCACACTTAGCTTCCATAACTAATGGAAAAGAGATTAATTAATGTACTAGATGGTTTTATAAGAAAAGTTGGTGTATATTTGAAGAAGTGCTCAAATTGCAAGAGAAATGAAAAGGGAATGAGAGATGTAGAAGCAAACACATGATAATAAATTCACATCTAGGTGGGTATTTATATAAAACCCTGTGAGGATCTTAACCGCTACTTATAATTGTATAAACAAAATAGTGGACTGCATGAACTTTCAATTTGGACGGTTTGTAATTCTATGCCATAACCTTTATGGGGCCCTCTCCTAATTAGGAGAGAGTAGCTTAGTACATCATTTGGCATTTTTTCAAAGATCTTTCTCCAATCTCCATAATTAGATACTCCATTGCTACTTCTTTATTTTCTTAGATTATCTCTCTTTTCTTGATACACAAAATACTGTTATCATAAAGAAAAGTCCAATTTGACTTGCATTGCATAAGGAGGAGAAAGAATTGGATCCACTTCCTTGTCATGGGGTAGACAAAGTGGCATATACTTGTTCAGTTAAAACATGTGTTACGGAATCTAAATTATAAATAAAACTGTAAAATATGTAAAATTATTTTAACTAAATAGAGTATGTCATTCAGTCTACCACGTGATAAGGAAGTCCCTATTCAAGTGTTTCTCAATCTAAAAGTTAATTTCATAATAATCATTCTCCTATTTTTTTTCAAGCATGAACTAGAGTCGCCCTTGATTTGTTTAGTGACCTTTCATCACGCTGAAGTGTTGCCTTAGCAAGATTACAGGGCCGGTTATCTAATGATCAATCAAAGTTTGTTTAGAAAAAATTAATGGGGGTACTTGAACAGCTAAACGATTAGTTTAGGTTGAATAAAACAAGACCCCCACCACCGAAATGCACCAAGAGATAGAGATTCTTGTGTACTATACTATCCCACTTGTTCTGTTTAGTATTATATATATGTGGATGGCTAGCTATGGTACAATCTTCATTAGAAACTCTGTTGGCATTCAAACTGAGTTAAGCACATCTGTCGTTACTCTAATCAGGTTTGAATTTTTATATTTTTTGTTTATGGTTTGTGAAAACTTTCAAATGGATTCTTTGAGAGGATATATTATCATTATGTATAAATAACCATAAATAAATTTACTTTATTTAAGCAATATCAGAATTCATTTGGTTTTTTTTTTTTTCTTCAAGATTACACAGTCTTAGCAGCAGAACAAGTCTCGACAGCAGCAGGCACAGGTCTTCAGATTATCATTTCGCAGTTGAATTTTTTTTTTCTTCCATGCATGAATTTTGAGCAATCATTTCAAGCTGCGAATCTAAATAAATATAACACAAAAAAACAATAGTACCCCATGCGCGTAATAGTGACTGAAAGCACTACAATCTGTTGCACTCGTGCATTTAAACAAATAATTTCTGAGCACTAACTCAGAAAAGCTATTTGTGGTTAGCAATGGATGGTTTATAAAAGAGCCGAAATTTGACCAAACTGAACTGGTCTTGATTAATCATACATTGATACGAACTTTTCTCTTTGAGTTTTCATTTTTTATAATGCACCATTTGACTGCGGCCAATGATTCTGTTTGGAACTTTAACTGGTATTATTATATAAGTTTGACTTCCGGGAGTTGGCTTAAATCGTTTCAAGGGGTTCTTTCCGTCCCAAATCACATTTCCTTCAAAGCCTTGCAACCTATTTAACATGTATTGGGTGTTATCTTCTTTAATCGAATATGATTTCTTAGAAATTTCATTATGATGAGTAATAGAGGTAGATCGTAGATGAGAGAGAGAGAGAGAGAGAGAGAGAGAGAGAGAGAGAGAGAGAGAGAGAGAGAGAGAGAGAGAGAGATTACATATACGACCGTTCTACTTCAGAATATATGTAGTTACAGTGTACTTTGTGTGATAATGTGAATGTGTGAAGTACATAAAATGTTTTACATAATTTAAACAAACAATCAACCAATTGGATTACACGAGCAAAATTCAACCCTTGTTATGTGCAAGTATAAACCAAATTGGTTACATATAGTTGAAACTTGAAAGTTCAAATGGGGCATCATATATGCATCCCAACTTTTCAAATTGCATTAACTAGTGGCAAAGTTGCCTTCCGATTCTATATATATATATGAATGAATGTTGTTTTATGATCTTTTATGGGTTGGTTTTGAATTTTGTCCTTTGATTGCATCCGGCCAAAACAATATACTAACGTCAACCAATGGTTGTCTGAGGTCAGAAATTCCAAGATCGATTGGACACCTATATGATGGCAGTGGATTTTGTTTTTATTTAAATCCCATTTAAAACTAATTAGTTGGCATGAAAATAAAGTTAAGAAGACTGCTGGTCAAAGAAACAATCCAAAAAAGTCAAGTCAAAAGCACTAGCTAATGCTAAACACCAAAGTCGTGGAGGGTCCAGACCACTTTAGTTTGTCCAAAAACAAGTCATTTTAATTGCCTTTTAGTGTAATAGGGTCAAAAATCAAGCAAATGATGAGAGGAGAGCTCCAAAAAGCCATGCCTCATTGCCTCCACCCCCCCTCCATTTAGGAATTAGGAATGGAAATAATGAAAATGGAGAATCTTGTTGTAAAGGGGCTTAGCTGGGATTCGTTCCTCGCTCTGTGGAAAGCCTCTCTCTCTCTCTCTCTCTCTCTCTCTCTCTCTCTCTCTCTCTGCCTTCCTCTACCACTGAGTAGCAAGACTATTAAATTGTACCAAATATAGCACAGATCAAACCGCACTTGATTGATATAGAGTATGTCGACTGTTGTCCTAGCCTAGCTGTGTTGCACGAATATTTTTCATTAATTATATACAATGTATTGTTTAAGAGAAGGATATCTTTTGTTAGTAAGTAGTAGGTCAGTGAACCCTCACATCACATGCATGTAATTAACCAAATAATTAAATGAAACTTTATTAATTGCTTGCTAAGACAAAATGTTTCGGGGCCCATTTGAAAGCATCAAATCAAGCATGCAAGCTTTCTGGATTACTTTACAAGGAATATGCGGTCACATCCATTCTAGAAGGAATAATTCTGGAAACGAAAGAGATCGATTATATTGTTTGTTAACTTATATGAAAAGTGAAGAACAAGTTTTTTTTTTTCTAGGCGTTCTTAGTATATATGCTTGGAGGTTATCCGCCATGGAACTTGAAAGTTTGTGTATCGAATTGAAGAACAAACCAACGCACCATGACGATGAGAAAACCGGAGGGTTTAGCAAGTAAAAGAGGCATTGTATGGTGTGTGTTAAGTTGTTTTTCTTTGCCTTCCACCACATTCATGGCCATCACCACATGATGAGAAAATAAATCGTAATTAAATTGGGAATGTTGAGTTTTAATATATAATATCGATTTTCTTCACTTATATTGTCTATTGATTTTGAGTTGGATATTCTAATTTTGAATGTGGTATTAGATAAGATAATTCATGTTTGAAGCCTATAATAATGGTCACACGTTCGACGCCTCACAAAGTGTTGAGAATGTAAATCCCACATCCAACCTCTACCCATTGTAAGCAAATCAATTAAATCGTTTTCCCTATTCACCATATAGAGGTTGATTGTTTTTATTTTACGTATCAATTACCACATATGATTACTATGACCCATTTTAATTATTTAAACTGAACCTTAACAACTTCTAATGTTGGTGTGAAACAATGGTTCTCTGATCGATCAGTTCCTTTAGAGAACCCTCTCTTGAACATAATTCATGGTGTCATTTTTTAATTGGTTCTTACAAAATCTTAACACACTTGAAATAAATTAGAAAATAACAGTTCCGACTCCACAATATAAACCATTCCTATCTCATTCTGTCACAATTGGAATGTTAGGCTTAGTATAAGTGATGCGACAATTTGCATTCTCAACACGTATATGAATATTAGGTGACATTAAAAACTTGTAGCCAAATTAAACCTAACATGTACTGATCTAATGCTAAAATAATTGGTAGAGTATTAGAGGACCAAGATTTTTTGAATTAATTATGACGTTACTCATGAGACTTAGAATACCTATGTGAAATTTCATAGTCTCAACAATACCTTCTTCAGAACGGATTTGGGGAACACCAACAAAGTGTACATGTATATAATTACTTCCGTTCACTTTTTTTTGTGTCAAAATTAGAAAGGGGGAGGGGGAAAAACTCACACACATGTACTATAGGAGTTTGAACCCAAGACCACTTGAAACCACTCCCGTTCAGTATTTGAGATGCATAAAAAAACGTTCGGGACTGCAAAAGGGTCGAAACACAAAAAAGAAAAAGAAAAATAGCTAATTATTGAAACATGTATAATTTCATGGGTTAGCGTTGCCACCACAATTGATCGTGGACCAAATATCTGAGTGGCTGAGTCTTTATAAAGGGTGCTTCTGGAACACAAAGCTCTGAGCCCCTGATTTATTAGCTATATATATTTATTACAAAGAATGAGAGGCATGTGCATGGTAGTGCTAGTAAATATATATATATCATGCGCAATGTGCTTTTTAGTTAGAAGTAATATAAACTCTGACACTCAATTGTTCCTTACTATCTCCAAACCTTTGGGTATGGAATATGGTATCTTTGTCAGGCCAAAAACAAAGGGAACATGGTATCTTTGTAAAATAATCTACTACTCTCTTTGTATTAGTCTATTAATTAGATTACTATATATATATATATATATATATAAGCGAATGAGTTTGAAATTAAACCAGAAATTTCATTGAGAACTAAACAGGCAATTAAATACAAATCACTTAATATTGCATTTGAATAGAAATCTTTGTACAAACTTCAGGAGGGCCTTTGATTTTTGGAGTACAAGCAATAGTCTAACTAGAGGGGTGGAGGGTTTTTCTCGACTCTAAGACTCTAGTCTGCAAGTCAAGGGTATTTTCCACTAGAAACTTCTTTTCTTTTTGCTATATAGATGAATGGCCAAGTACCTGATCATAAATGGTAGACATGCAAGAACACATACATACATATATATAGGGCATCTTTAACACACATATAGATATATATAGTGGGGGAATAGATATCATAGATTCCCTAGTTCTGAATGGAATGTCCAACGCCGGGGCTGTGACCTGGAGCTGTGGGCCTGAAGTCATCTACGCCGTGTGCGGGAGGTGGTGGCTGTGCTGCAACACCAACCTGACCATCTTGTAGTGGAAGCGGAGATGCCACAACAATTGTTGAAGCTTCAGTTGTGCTCTTACCATGAAAGTCATTAATATGACCTGCCACAACAATTGATGAAGCTACAGTTGTGCTCTTACCATGAAAGTCATTAAAATGACCTACATTGATCTCCAACTTTTTTTGGAGGGTTTTGGTGTGTGTTTGGAAATTTCGGAGTTCGTTTTTACTCCTTGAATTCAAAGGCCTTGCATCAATAGACTGAATTTCCCAAGTTAAGATGATCAGTAGAGAAAGGAGAGAGTAAGAAATGAAGGTTAACTTGTTTAAAGCCATTGTGGGGAGAGATCTGAAAGTGAAAGAAAGATGATGGAATTGATGTAACTAGGACAGAAGTTTCCCGTAGAGTTTTGAATCAACTAATCTTGCAAGCAAGTGCTAGACTAGCTAGTTCAATTCGAGCAAGCTTAAATTGAATCAAGTCAACTGTAAGCATACGAGTTTGCTTAGAAACTTCCCTCTGCGCGGGTATTTATAGAGGGGAGGGCACTGCTGAGGCTCAACTCCCAACCAATGAGATACTGAGAACCTTTTGAGTTCAAATTAGTAGAAAAATTAAGATGGTCATCTCTCTCTCTCTCTCTCTCTCTCTCAAGTAGTGTGCTAATTATTATAGTGTAGTACCGACAGTTTAAACTATATAAGAGGGGAGAGAGGTTTCTAACACACACTATCGAAGTGTCATGGGTATTTGAACTTGAGACTACTGACCTATAAGTCAATGCTCTTTTTCCACTAAACTATACTCTATGGGCGGTGGACCCAAAAGAAAAAAAAAAGACTCCATTGACAGTGTGTTAATTAATTTTAAAAACTGCCATTATATATATAATTAGAATACAGGCTAACTTAACATATACATCAAGCAAACAACAATACGTAGATTTCCAGAATGTGAGGAACAAGTTCATATTGTTTTCAATTTAGAAAAGGGGTCACCTCACAGAATAATCTTTCTTTGCCTCTAGTGGTGCATAACCTTGTACTCATGACAATAGTTAGACTTTCACCCTCCTTTTTCCTCCAAAATAAAATGAAAAAGTAATAGGCACCTAAGCCGCCATCAACTAAGGCACGTCTCCTTATAATATCGTAAAAGGTCTCAAATTCAAATCCTCTCCCTTACAGAAAAATTCATACGTACTCGCCAAAAACTTAAGCAATTCAATATGTATAGAGCATAACTCAGGGCAACAACAAACTGACATAAATATACACTATTAGGGTCGTAGGATGGCCTGTCAACAGTTTGCATGTCCCATGCAAACCGTTTTTAATATGCAACTTTTCTCGTTTCTACTTCTCTTTAACCATAAAGTATATGATTTTTTATTTTTTATTAATCAACGGGAGAAATGGGAAATCATAAAGTATGATGCAATGCAATAAAACCATAGAAATAGCTGGTGATCTCATTTCACAGCCATCCAATCTTTTCAAACTTGTGATGATTTAAAGTTAGAAATCTGAGCCGGAAAGCATCATGGTACTACAAGCAAGCATTACTTCTGAAATCATATTAAGCAATATAATATACGTCAAGCAACATGGATCTGTGGAGGACCAGTTGCTCTGATTCTCCACCATTCATGTTCAATTTGAAAAACTTTTTTACCTATCTTTGCTCTTGTTTTATATATTTGTTCTTCAACCATTCTTCTTGTTCACACAAAACGTTAGGACTTTCAGGCAGACAGACAGGTTCAGCTTTCCAACCCAAACACCCTGACATTGTTGAACACAGAAACCGCTATTTTATTCATCTCACGAGCCATTTGGCATTTGTGGCGTGAATGTTTTATCGGCTAGCTTTAACCATGCACAACTGCCAAAAGTTTTTCTTATTTTGGCTGTTTGTATTGCTTTACAGTCGGCCCCATGTGTTGATAAAAAATAAAAGTTGCCTCTACATGGCTTCCAAGAGGCCACTATAGCTTGCCTCGCATGCCTACCATGATGAACCATCTGCACAAACCGTACAGCTGTGCCTTATGTCTCATTTTCATACAAGAGACGAGACAAGTGGTACCATACGATCAGTGAGTCTCTCACCATAGGCTTATAGCTAGCTATAGCATATTCCACGGGTATGCTACTTTCACTAGAGTTTCTTTAATGTTAATTATGACTTAGTGACGGAACTTCAACAATATGAGTCCATTTTAGAATTACAAAGTCTTGGGGAAATTAAACAAATATGAGACTAAGAAAGATTCTTAGGGTTAGTTTTATTATACATTGCGTGAGTTTATGTAGGTTTTCCAATGCATCAAACTCATAATTAAGTCTATGTACATTGTTAACTAAGTGCATCTCTTAAAAAGGTAAGGATTCATTGTTTATTTACATGATGGATTCAGGAGTGCATCAATCTCATATTGAGTCTATGTACATATAGCTAATAGTAGCCTAATACTACTAATACTACTTGTATATGGGTAATGCTGGGGTTATCACATTTTTATACCACATTGTGTATCACCTCTTTAATAGAGGTGGAGCTCACCAATATAATGTGATCCGCCTCTATTAGAAATGTGGTACACAATATAGTATAAAAATATAGTAAGAGCAACTCTAATAGCCTCTTCAACCTCAGTCATCAAAGCTGCAACCTCTTTCTCTCTCTTCATGACTGAAGAGTTGACTTTAGCTCTTCGAACATTTAATTTTATTTTAGAAAAACAAAACCTACCTTGAAAATGTTAAAAATATGCATTTTTTTTCTTTTCATATAATAAATACATAAACATTTTTCACATGTTTTAATATTTTTCATTCTTTTCCATAATAGTGCATTAATCGAATTGAAGAGTCTATTGGAGCAAAAATTATTCAAGTAGCAAATAAGACTTTTCAAATTTCCACGTAGGTCAACAAAATTTAATTTGAAGAGTTTTATTTGCTACTACTGTTGGAGATGCTCTAAGCCTAGCATTTCCCCCTGTATATTAATCACATTTCTAAAAAAATTGTTATCGCATTTCTCAAAAAATGTACATTTTTAATATGGTGAGAGATTCATCATGCTAGTGAATCATTCGCAGATCTCACCATTATGAAAATATGTGGTCAGTAAATGTCACTGAGTACTAAGGGGAATGAATGTGGGAAGAGTGTTATTCATGACTCTAATTTCGACAGGCCATTTTCTAATCCAACTTGGACCCTTAAATCAATGGCAAACACAAATTAAGAATACCCATTCAATTGAGGTCCATTACTCACTTCATTAGGAATCCAAGGGCCCAAGACCTAAGGAGAGATATATGCTTTTTGTTGTGGATTAGATTAAGGGTATGACATATAAGACATGTCTAAGGTGGCGAAGTTCTATAGTGAGGGTGTGTAGATGGCTACGCATTCAAGAAAGAAAGAAAGGGAAAATTGTGTTCAAATAGACTATGCCTGTTTTTTGACCCAAAAGAAAAACTCACATTTTGGGCCTCAGTCCAGGTTCTTTTGTTCAGATGAGTCGCCAAACACTTGTTGATCGAATTTGTTAGACAGCATCCCTGATTTATAGCTAATTGATGTATATACTGTTTATATCTCTCCAGTCAACTATATTAATTGTCAATCCCTATAGACTAGGAATTCCTTTATATATATTTCCTATTATAATGTTAGCTTGCTGTATATATATTTTCCTCCAACAGTGAGAAGAATAATAATTCAGATTTCACAAACTCACATGGTATCAGAGCAAATTCTTTCCTAGGGTTTTGGGTCTCTATTTTCTCTCTTCTCTTCTTTGGGATCAGCGCCATTCTTCTTTCTTCTTCTCAAGCCACCACAATCACAGCACCCCCCCTTCCTCTGTCTCTAAGATGAGTTCTTCCGCTACTGCCTCTTCAACTGTTGCTGCCATGGCCACCTATTCTCTCCCCAACATCACCCACCTTGTGACGGTGAAGCTTAATGATGATAACTATCTTTTGTGGTATCATCAGGTTGAAGCCTTCCTTATTGGACAAGATTTATTCAAATATGTTGATGGCACTCATCTATGTCCAGCCACCTCTTCAACCGATTATAATCATTGGGTTCGCACAGACAAGACTCTTGTCAGTACACTATCTGCTACTTTGTCAGAACCCATTCTTGCTTCTATAGTCGGCTGCAAAACCTCTGCCTCCATGTGGTCTCTTATCTCCAAATACTTCACTCAGAAGTCAACTGCCAACTCCTCTCATCTTCGGCGTCGTCTTAATGAGATTTCTCGTGGGACTAGATCTGTCTCAGATTATCTTCAGGAGGCCAAATCGATTTCTGACCAGCTAGCTTCCATAGGACAACCAGTCTCTAATACAGACTTGGTTAATGCCGTTCTCCGAGGCCTTGGTGATGAGTACGAGATGTTGGTGACAGCTCTTGAGAGCCTAGATACTCTTCCTGATTTCAGTGCTCTACGATCTCGTCTTCTGACTCAAGAGTCCCGCCGTCGACCTACCATTTCCTCTCAGCCGGTTGCCTTGCTTGCCTCCCAGGGTGCCTCCCGGCCTTCCTTCTCAAACTCTGGTTCACGAAACAATAACAGGCACAGTAATTGGAACCACAGGAATAATGGTCGTCGAAACAACTTTGGGTCTCGTTCCTCGGCTCCTAGTGTTTTGGGTACAGCACCTACTGCGTCTTGTCAGCTCTGCCATGGCTCAAGTCATTTTGCTCCGACATGTCCTATGCTCTCTCAGTTTGCCCGTCCACATGTACCCAACTCCTTGCACACTGCATTCGCTGGATTACAGATTGCAGGACAGCCGCAGACCACTCCTTCCCCTGCTCCCCCTTATACCACTCCTTCTCTGCATGACCCTTCTTGGTATCCTGACACAGGTGCCAGCACTCACATGATTGGGGATCCAAGCCTTCTCCAACAACGCCTCCCATACAATGGCCATGATACAGTTCACCTTGGCAATGGAGATCAGATGCCTATTTCATATACGGGTAACATGTCACTCTCCATTGGCTCCAACTCTTTCCAATTAAACAATGTTTATGTGATTCCTTCCATGCGTAAAAATCTTCTGTCTATTGCCCAACTCTGTCGTGATAATAATGTTTTGTGTGCCTTTGATTCTCAACACTTTTATATTTTTGATCGCTCTAATGGTTCTCTCCTCTTTCAGGGCCTATGTAAGAACGGTCTCTACAAGCTTCCATCTCTTCCGTCTCGTATTACGTGTTTATCTGCTTCTCTTCAGTCATCATCTATATGGCACAGTCGCTTAGGTCATCCTTCTAGTAAAATAATGTTCTTTTTAGGCAAAAATCACTTGTTAGGTTCCCAATTTAAATTCCAAAAATCCTTTTGTAAAGGTTGTGCTTTGGGTAAATCCACACAACTTCAGTTCAAAAATTCTAATGAAGTACGTACCGATTCTCCTTTTTCTCTTGTGCATTCTGATGTTTGGCAATCTCCTATTTCTTCTGTTAAAGGCTATAAATATTATGTGTTGTTTACTGATGATTTTACTCGGTTTACTTGGCTATATTTCATGAAACATAAGTCTGAGGTTCTTTCCCATTTCAAGAATTTTTTGTCATACATTACGACTCAATTCTCTGCTTCCTTAAAACAGTTTCAGAGTGATGGTGGCAAAGAATATGATAACGAGGCATTTCGAGCACTTTGCTCCTCTTATGGAATTCATCATCGCTTTTCTTGCCCCCATACTCCTCAACAGAATGGCCTTGCTGAACGCAAGCACCGTCACATTGCTGACATGTCTCGAACTCTTCTTCTCTCGAGTCAGGTTCCTACTTGTCATTGGGTTGATGTCGTCTCCTCTGCTGTTTTTCTCATCAATCGTCTTCCTTCACCTGTTCTTCACTGGTCTTCCCCTTATTCTCGTCTTTATGGAAAACTTCCTTCATATTCTGAGTTGCGAGTTTTTGGTTGTGCATGTTATCCGCATTTAGGCGCATATATGACTAACAAACTTTTACCAAGAACTGTTGAGTGTGTTTTTCTAGGTTACAGCTTGCAGCATAAAGGGTACAAATGCCTTGATCGCACTACTGGTCGTCTCTACATATCTCGCCATGTTCGCTTTGATGAGCATTCATTTCCCTTTGCTGCACAGAAATGTTTGCCTCATCCTAGTGAATGGGTTGCAGTCCCCGTTTCACCTGTTGTGCCCCCTCCTGCTCCTTTGCCACATCACACCTTGCCACCGGCTACAGAAGTATCATCTTCCCCATGCGTGGCCCCTATTCGGACGTACCAGCGCCGCTCACGTCCACCTCCTGATCCGCAGTCTCATTCTGCACCATCTTCTCCAACAGCTCCCGAGCCCATTATTGATGGGTATACTTCTGATTCTGGTTCGCCTGTTGTTGTGCGTCATCCTATGCTTACTCGCCACCAGGCTGGTACTGTTCGCCCTCGAGTTCGCACTGACGGCACCATTCGGTATCCTATTCCCCGTGCTTTGTTGGCTCATGCTTCTCTTACTCCTGAAGAACCCACTTGTTTCTCGCAGGCTGTTCGTTTTCCTGAATGGCGTGAGGCCATGGTTACGGAATTTAATGCTCTTCTCAAGAATCAGACATGGGTTCTTGTTCCTCCTTCTCAGCAACATGTGGTTGGATGTAAGTGGGTTTTTAAGCTTAAACGGAAGTCAGATGGGTCTATTGAGAGGTACAAGGCTCGCCTTGTTGCTAAGGGATTCCATCAACAACCTGGTATTGATTTTGATGAGACCTTTAGTCCTGTGGTGAAGCCCACAACAGTTCGGACCGTTCTTGCTTTGGCAGTTTCCTTTGGTTGGCCTCTTCGTCAACTGGATGTGAAGAATGCATTTCTTCATGGTTATTTGGACACTACTGTTTTTATGTCTCAACCTCCTGGGTTTGTTGATCCAGCTCGCCCTACTCATGTATGTCGGCTTCATAAAGCCATTTATGGTCTTAAGCAGGCTCCTCGTGCTTGGTTTCACCGACTTAGTGGTTTCTTACTCCAGTTTGGGTTTGTTCAGAGTCAGGCTGATCCCTCTTTATTTATCTTTCGCCGCTCTTCTGACATTATGGTTCTCTTATTGTATGTTGATGATATTGTTCTTACAGGGAATCAGCCCTCTCTCATCTCCTCATTTGTTCGTACACTTGGTCAAGAGTTTGAACTTACTGATATGGGTCCACTCTCTTATTTCTTGGGGCTTGAAGCCACCTCTACAACCTCTGGCCTCCTTCTCTCACAAACCAAATATACTATTGATCTTCTCAAACGGCATTCCATGACTGATTGTAAGCCTTGTAGTACTCCAGTTTGTGCATCTCGTCAGCTATCCTCTCTTGCTGGTGAGTTACTTTCTGATGCAACTGAGTATAGGCAGCTTGTGGGCTCCCTTCAATATCTCACTTTCACTAGACCCGACATCTCCTTTGCCGTTCATCATATTGCTCAGTTTATGAGCGCTCCTCGTTCTCCTCACTTGATTGCTGCTAAGCGTATTCTTCGGTATTTGAAGAGCACTCTTGGTTTTGGTCTTTCCTTTCGTAGGTCTCCGAGCCCCCTTGCTCTTCGTGGTTTCTCTGATTCTGATTGGGCTGGTTGTCCTGATACCCGTCGTTCGACCACTGGTTTTTGTGTGTTTCTTGGTTCCAACCTTATTTCTTGGTGTGCTAAGAAACAACTGACAGTTTCTCGCTCCTCTGCTGAGGCTGAATATCGCTCTCTAGCTCATGTTTGTGCAGAAACTACGTGGATCTCTCATCTCCTTCATGAGTTGGCGCTTCCTCCTTCTGGACCAACCTTATTGTTCTGTGACAATCTCAGCACTACCTATATGGCTTCCAATCCGGTGTTTCATGCTCGCACTAAACATATTGAACTCGATTACCACTTCATTCGGGAGCGCATTATCTCTGGCTCTCACCGAGTTCAATTTGTTTCCTCTTCTGATCAGCTCGCTGACATCCTTACCAAGGGCCTTTCTACGCATCGTTTCCAGCTCCTTCGTTCAAATCTCGTCTCTTCCACATCGTCGGATTTGCGGGGGAGTGTTAGACAGCATCCCTGATTTATAGCTAATTGATGTATATACTGTTTATATCTCTCCAGTCAACTATATTAATTGTCAATCCCTATAGACTAGGAATTCCTTTATATATATTTCCTATTATAATGTTAGCTTGCTGTATATATATTTTCCTCCAACAGTGAGAAGAATAATAATTCAGATTTCACAAACTCACAGAATTACAGTTCACTTGCATTTTTCTGGACCTAACCCAACGCACATGTCTTCGAGTTTGACATAAAAGAATCATACCAACTTTAAGTCGGAAAAATGCCAACTTGGTAACACTTACTTTTCTTTTCTGTATTTTGATGAGTGAATAACAAATGCACAAATAAGAAGCAAAAGATTACTGGTCTGTCGTAATTAAATAAGGCGTGGAATTGAACCAGAAATACTGCGGGAAGCAAAGATTGTCTTGTCTATAAATTTTCTGCAGACACTGCTAAAGCCTAAAGCATAAAAAGTATTTTCCCCAACAAGAAATGGAACATAGAGAAAATGGAAGAACTCGTATACCCCAGTGGTTATTGTGGAAGATGAAGAACACAATTAAAGAAACTGCATGCAAATTGCAATGTATACCCTCAGATAATATTGAACCACAAAATAACATGACACAGAAACAGAACACCAAACAAAATATAAATTAAAGGGTGATCAAGAAAACAAAATAGAGATTAAAGAATTGCATATTCACTCACATTGCTTAGCTAATAAATCAGGGGCTCAGAGCTTTGTGTTCCAGAAGCACCCTTTATAAAGACTCAGCCACTCAGATATTTGGTCCACGATCAATTGTGGTGGCAACGCTAACCCATGAAATTATACATGTTTCAATAATTAGCTATTTTTCTTTTTCTTTTTTGTGTTTCGACCCTTTTGCAGTCCCGAACGTTTTTTTATGCATCTCAAATACTGAACGGGAGTGGTTTCAAGTGGTCTTGGGTTCAAACTCCTATAGTACATGTGTGTGAATTTTTCCCCCTCCCCCTTTCTAATTTTGACCAAAAAAAAAAAAGTGAACGGAAGTAATTATATACATGTACACTTTGTTGGTGTTCCCCAATTCCATTCTGAAGAAGGTATTGTTGAGACTATGAAATTTCACATAGGTATTCTAAGTCTCATGAGTAACGTCATAATTAATTCAAAAAATCTCGGTCCTCTAATACTCTACCAATTATTTTAGCATTAGATCAGTACATGTTAGGTTTAATTTGGCTACATGTTTTTAATGTCACATAATATTCATGTACGTGTTGAGAATGCAAATTGTCGCATCACTTATACTAAGCCTCACATTCCAATTGTGACAGAATGAGATAGAAGCTCTAATTAGGAAAGGTTTATATTGTGGAGCCGCAAACTTTTGTTAAATGACAGACAGATCTATTAGCCGATTGGAGGGTATGAGAATATATTGTTTCTTTTTATAATTAAATTCATTTTAGTACGATATATTATTAAAAAACCTATATAGAGTCTATTTAGAGAGAAAAACCCAAAATTAACCACTTGTTATTTTCTAACTTATTTCTAATGTGTTAAGATTTTGTAAGAACCAATTAAATAATAACACCATGAATTATGTTCAAGAGAGGGTTCTATAAGGGAACCGATCAATCGGAGAACCATTGTTTCACACGAACATTAGAAAGTTGTTAAGGTTCAGTTTAAATAATTAAAATGGGTCATAGTAATCATATGTAGTAATTGATACGTAAAATAAAAACAATCAACCTCAATATGGTGAATAGGGAAAACGATTTAATTGATTTGCTTATAATGGGTAGAGGTTATGTGGTATTTACATTGTCAACACGCCATGTGGTGTCGAACGTGTGATCATTATTATAGGCTTCAAACATGAATTGTCTTACCTAATACCATGTTCAAAATTAGAATATCAAACTCAAAATCAATAGGCAATATGAGTGAAGAAAATCGATATTATATATTGTGATATGAAAAACTCAACTTCCCCGATTTAATTACGATTAATTTTCTCAACATGTGGTGATGGCCATGAATGTGGTGGAAGGCAAAGAAAAACAACTTAACACACACCCTCCGGTTTTCTCATCGTCATGGTGCATTGGTTTGTTCTTCAATTCGATACACAAACTTTCAAGTTCCATGGCGGATAACCTCCAAGCATATATACTATAGTAAGAACACCTAGAAAAATATATACTTGTTCTTCACCTTTCATATAAGTTAACAAACAATATAATTGATCTCTTTCGTTTCCAGAATTATTCCTTCTAGAATGGATGTGACCGCATATTCCTTGTAAAGTAATCCAGAAAGCTTGCATGCTTGATTTGATGCTTTCAAATGGGCCCCGAAACATTTTGTCTTAGCAAGCAATTAACAAAGTTTCATTTAATTATTTGATCAATTACATGCATGTGATGTGGAGGCAATGAGGCATGGCTTTTTGGAGCTCTCCTCTCATCATTTTCTTTATTTTTTACCCTATTACACTAAAAGGCAATTAAAATGACTTGTTTTTGGACAAACTAAGGTGCCTATTACTTTTTCATTTTATTTTGGAGAAAAAGAAGGGTGAAAGTCTAACTATTGTCATGAGTACAAGGTTATGCACCACTAGAGGCAAAGAAAGATTATTCTGTGTGGTGACCCCTTTTCTAAACTGAGAACAATATGAAACTTTTGTTCCTCACATTCTAGAAATCTACGTATTGTTGTTTGCTTGGTGTATATGTTAAGTTAGCCTGTATTCTAATTATACAGTCCTGATTTCTTGGACCACAGGGGTCTAAGAGATTTGTGGTCACTCACCGTTAGATGTAAATTCAACGGTTCACTCACTCTTGCACTCCTTTTAAGAAACTTTTTTGAACCATTGGATTAATATCCAACGGTAGGTGACCACAATTTCTTGGACTCCTGTGGTCCAAGAGATCAGGACTATCTAATTATATATATCATGGCCGTTTTTAAAATTAATTAACAGACCATCAATAGAGTCTAGTCTAGTGAAAAAAGGACATTGACTTATAGATTAGTGGTTTCAAGTTCGAATACCCATGACACTTCGATAGTGTGTGTGTGTTAAAAACCTCTCTCCCTCTTATATAATTTAAACTATCGGTACTACACTATAATAATTAGCACACTACTTGGGAGAGAGATAGAAAGAGAGAGAAAGAGATGACCATCTTAATTTTTCTACTAATTTGAACTCAAAAGGTTCTCAGTATCCCATTGGTTGGGAGTTGAGCCTCAGCAGTGCCCTCCCCTCTATAAATACCAGCGCAGAGGGAAGTTTCTAAGCAAACTCGTATGCTTACAGTTGACTTGATTCAATTTAAGCTTGCTCGAATTGAACTAGCTAGTCTAGCACTTGCTTGCAAGATTAGTTTATTCAAAACTCTACGGGAAACTTCTGTCCTAGTTACATCAATTCCATCATCTTTCTTTCACCTTTAGCTCCCTCCCCACAATGGCTTTAAACAAGTTAACCTTCATTTCTTATTCTCTCCTTTCTCTACTGATCATCTTAACTTGGGAAATTCAGTCTATTGATGCAAGGCCTTTGAATTCAAGGAGTAAAAATGAACTCCGAAATTTCCAAACACACACTAAAACCCACCAAGAAAAGTTGGAGATCAATGTAGGTCATTTTAATGACTTTCATGGTAAGAGCACAACTGAAGCTTCAACAATTGTTGTGGCATCTCCGCCTCCACCACAAGGTGGTCAGGTTGGTGGCGCAGCACAGCCACCACTTCCCGCACATGGTGTAGATGACTTCAGGCCCACAGCTTCAGGTAACAGTCCCGGCGTTGGACATTCCATTCAGAACTAGGGCATCTATGATATCTATCCCCCACTATATATCTATGTGTGTTAAAATATGCCCTATATATATATATATATATATATATATATATATATATATATATATATATATATATATTTATATGTATGTGTTCTTGCATGTCTACCATTTATGATCAGGTACTTGGCCATTCATCTATATAGCAAAAGGAAAAGGCCTACCGTAGTAACTTGGTTGTGTGCCCTCACCCCTCTAATTTAGACAGTCAGTTCTACTCCAAAAACCAAGAACCCCCTGAAGTTCGTACAAAGATTTATACTGTTGGAGATGCTCTAAGCCTAGTATTTTCCCCTATATATTAATCACATTTCTAACAAAGTTGTTACCGTATTTCTCAAAAAATTTACATTTTTAATCTGGTGAGAGACTCATCATGCTAGTGCGTCGTTCGCAAATCACACCATTATGAAAAAATGTGATCAGCAATATGCAGTGCGTAAATGTCACCATATATATACAAATGCAAAGTTTGGGTACTAAGGGAAAGGAATGTGGGGAAGAGCGTTATTCATGAGTCTAATTTCGACAGGCCATTTTATAATCCAACTTGGACCCTTAAATCAAAGGCAAACACAAATTAAGAATACCCATTAAATTGAGGTCCATTACTCACTTCATTAGGAATCCAAGGGCTCAAGACCTAAGGAGAGATACATGCTATTTGTTGTGGATTAGATTAAGGGCATGACATTTCAGAAAAAGGACATGTCAATAAGGTGGCGAAATTCTATAGTGAGGTTGTGTAGATGGCTACGCATTCAAGAAAGAACGAAAGGGAAAATTGTTTTCAAATAGACTGCCTGTTTTTTTGACCCAAAAGAAAAACTCACATTTTGGGGCTTAGCCCAGGTTCCTTTGTTCAGATGAGTCGCCAAAACACTCGTTGATCGAATTACAGTTCACTTACATTTTTCTGGACCTAACCTAACGCACATGTCTTCGAGTTTGACATAGAAGAATCATATCAACTTCAAGTCGGAAAAATGCCAACTTGGTAACACAGACTTTTCTTTTCTGTATTTTGACGAGTGAATAACAAATACACTAATAAGAAGCAAAAGATTACTGGTCTGTCGTAATTAAATAAGGCGTGGAATTGAACCAGAAATACTGCGGGACGAAGCTCAATGAGCAAAGATTGTCTTGTCTATAAATTTTCTGCAGACGCCGCTAAAGCCTAAAGCATAAAAAGTATTTTCCCCAACAAGAAATGCAACATAGAGAAAATGGAAGAACTCGTAGACCCAAGTGGTTATTGTGGAAGATGAAGAACACAATTAAAGAAAGTGCATGCAAATTGCAATGCATATCCTCAGATAATATTGAACCACAAAATAACACGACACAGAAACCGAACTCCAAACAAAATATAAATTAAAGGGTGATAAAGAAAACAAAATAGAGATTAAAGAATTGCATATTCACTCACATTGCTTAGCTGACATATACAATGTGTCTGTCTGGTTAACAAAAAGAAAAAAGGTGTATAGACACATCAACGGAGTGTTGATGAGATCAAAAATGAAGAAGGATCAAAACACCAGGCCTGTGTTGTTGCGGCCAAAAAATTTTAAAGCACGGGCGGTATCCTGTCAGCTTCTGGGGTAAGAATAACTTGAGTTGGTATGTACACCAGTATCAAAGAGTTAGCAGAGGACCATGCCTAATAGTCCGAGCGGAGAAAATCTTCATAAGGTGTTCCTATAAGCGTCTTCTTCACATCATCCCAGTTCTTGATAAGATCTGACAACGGTCCGTTGTGTATCTTTACCTGACGGCTGGTTAATTCCATCTGTGGAAGGCTGAGAAATTCTTGAACTTCTTTTAGTTTCTGAATAAGAAGAAATAATGACTAATTTAGATGCATAATTCCAGGAAAATGTACACAAAAATAGTAGCAGAATTATAAGTCTTATGGTAGTAGTCTCCAAGTGAATAATGAAAATATTTACAAGAATATACGATAACTCAAAGACTTCATGAAGGTTTTACTTAGATCCTTACAGTGCGGTTAATGTCCTCGTAGAACAAAACGATGTGCCTGGTGCTATTGAAGTACGCTAAAGCCTTTGAAGTTGTCAACTCCATTTCCTTAAGATCAGTAATCAACTTCGTGCAATTGATAGTAGGCTTGTACTTTTTCAGGGTATCAGCCTGCATATACAAGAAGTCACCAGATAAAATTTAAGATGATGAAAATGTGGTTGTGGTGGGGAGTGGAGGGAGAGGTATATCAGAGAGAGGGAGAGACCTCTTCTTCTGAATGTACATGTGACTTGTGGGTTCCATTCAATAGCTTAGCGTATCGATCATAAGAATTAGCAAGAACAGAAACCATTCTACGCAACAAGTTTCTTCGAAAGAGAAATATTGCAGAGACGCCCCTGCGATTGAAGTATTGCACAACTTCTTTGTGGTGCTCCATTAACCCCTGCAAAAGCCATAAGTTAGCTCTTCCACCATCTCCCCTAGGAGAAAAACAAGAATGACCAGTCAATTTGGTGATTGCAACCTTTAATATCTTTGTGATTCCAATATGGTCTCTCTTCAGTCAATTTGGTGCCTTATATGATACATATATAAGGCCAACATGAAACAAGGAACAGTTTACCTCCTCGTCATGACTCATGAGACATAACACAAATATTAAGAATCGAAAAATCGAGTAAAATGAGAAGTTAACTGGGCTGATTAAGCAGTAAAACAATTGCCTTTAAGAATCTTAGATGGCCAACCACCCCTCATGTCACATCATATACAAATTTATTCATTATTGGTAAGTTATCACATCAAAAACTTCATGTAAAAAAAGTAATTAATTAAACAGAATCTGTTAGAAAGTTGACAATTTACTGGACCATGGCATGGGAATACCCTATTGATTGTTCTGATGCTTTGGACCAATCATGATCTAAGTTTCCAAGACCTTACTAGTACAACCTCTTAAACAGTAATATGGTTCGCATTGTTTTACATTTCCTACTAGTTGTCACTAAAAGGATAAGCTTTCCATTAATCACCAAGCAGAGACTTTGTAATAGATAACAATTATTAGCCTGAAGTAGAAAGACAATGTATACCTGATTAAGCATCCACTTGAAGCCAGTTGCTGCAGAGCACTCATTCTTCGAAGCACTACTGAACCAGTCCAAATTGTAAACTTTATCCAGAGTCTGTACAATTGAAGATATATTTTCCCTCCTAGACCTAACGGAGAATATCTCTCCATTAGAACTAACGTTTTTATGACTATTCATTAGGCTTTCAAACCACCCACTCCCCGATCTCTGCATCGACAAGATTGCAAAGAATCTTACAGGATTACGTGCACATTCAGCCCTAGAAATAGACCAAAACAGAGATTTAACAAAGCTGAAGATGCTCTTATCCAAAGAAACAAAAACAAACAAAGCTGAAAATGCCCAAATTCAAATTTGAAAAGTGCAAATTCTCAATTACCTGCTAAAAGTTTCAGGCATTGGGTAATGCTTATAAGGAATTTCTAATAGTTTGGTGTCGTGGCAAGGCCTTGCAATGACTCTGATGCTTTGAAATCTAGTCATCGTTTGGATACTTAACTGCTTTAGACATATTGAGCAGATATAAACGCCAAAGACCATTGCAAATACTAGGACTGTCATCCTCAATAACAAAGGAGATTTCTTAGGAGGCTTTATGATCAGAGTTTCCTGTGAACCAAAATGGGGAAAGGGGGAGTTAAATGAAAATTTTGATAAGGAGAGTTGATGAAAAAGTTGTAATGGGTATGCACAAATGTAATGTATGCTCTCTAAGTAACACTCACAACAATAATCCAGTATAACAATCCATAGAACCACTAAATACTAGTTCTACTACTACCCCAGTTCGAAGAATACAAATGCAAGTGTCCTTTTAAGCGGTAATATTAACAGCATAATAAACTTGGTTACAGATAAATTTTATTGAAGTCTAAAAACCCAGATCGAACATCCAGAGTAGCGGCCAGCACCAAACATTCTCCTTCAAATCCATATACATTTTTCTTTCACCCAGAAAGCTGAAGAAACAGCCTTGAAGATAACACCTTTTACACGTGATTAAGGAAAAAGAAACTGGAAAAACAAAAAGAAGACGCCCACATATGCTTCAAGACTACCAGAATACATCTCTTACCAATATTTTCTTTGAAAAAACAAAATTTATGTATAAAAACAGCATTTTGAGCATAACCCACTACTTCCTTTCAAACAGAAAGTGAACTTGAGAATTAAAAGCAGAAAATAACGAAAAGGAGGGAGTAAAGGCAGCACCTTGTTGAAGAAACAGATGTCTTCAGCCATTGTTTTACCAGAAGCAGAGAGAAAGCAAACAAAGACCGACCACCAGACAGAGCTCAGAGAGTACTGTTCATACCACCCTTCGAATGTCCTCAGCGAGTTCCTCAAAGAGAGATGAGAGAGAGAGAGCTACAGAGAAAAAGGAAGCCAAAGAAAAAAAGAGTCTGGGTTTTGGAGCTTTTTTTTGGTCTTTTGGGAAACAGGGCCATGAAAAAAATTGAAAGGCCAAGTGGGAAACGCTGCAACACACAGCACAACAAGGCCTAACTCTTCTTCTTGTTGTGTGGTCTCCGAGGGATTGTTTGTTTATTGGTAATGTCCTAAAAGATTTTATTTTTATATAAGCATTTTCTAAATTCTAATCAAATTGCCATCCGACACCCAAATGCCGTAACCTAGCGCAATCTAAAAAGTCCAAGTTTGCGTACCAACAAAAGCAAAAGAATTGAGGCGTTGAAGAGGGAAGAGAGTTTCCGACCAAAAAAAGGAAAATTAGAAACAAAATAATAATAAAAGATAATAAAAGAGAAGGAAATATGTAGACTTTGACTTTTGTTTGATTACAATAGAATCTATAAATTACAAGTATATATACAGTCTCCCTAAACTCAAATAATTTTATTTGAGAAACACCCTTTTAGGGTACTCTATGAATTATTTTCAACGATCCAAACTATCTATTTTTTAAGTCTACATTCAAAAATCATCTTTGCAAAAAAATTGGAAAAATCAGAAACCGTTTCGACTTCCAATTGTATTCTACAAAATCAATGAATATAGTGCTTCAAGAAAGTACTACAATTTCAATAACACAATGAGTGGTCAAACGATATCGAATTCAAGTGATTTTTTTTGTAGAGATGATATTTGAATGATTATCTAAAACATAGACGGTTTAGATTAGTGAAATACAATGCGGAGTGGGCCTTACAAGGGTGTCCTTATCTGAGGAATCCCTCAACTGAAGCTTCCGACCCTATATATATACAGGACTAAAAAAAGTTGTTATTCTATGATTTGTTGTTATTTACCAACTTTTTTATATATATATTTACCAACTTATTAAACAAGAATTAAGCTACCAATTCCCAATTCTAAATTTTGATTTTTCTTAAGTGGCTTAAGATCTTTAATATTAAAGTTGAACCGACTTCGATTGGTACACTACATTGGAATGAATTATTATTTCAGATAGATTGGGCTGAATTATTATTTTAGAGTAAATGAAAATTATATTAAGTTGAATGATTAGAGTTCTATGGTTGGTGCGCATTTGAGATTAGACTATTGTTTAATTTAATTGTGACTCTTCAACCACGATTTATTGGTACCTTGTGCTAAAAATAAAGTCTAAAAAGGATTACTAACAAATATATTTCTACAACACTATGCTTCTTGTAATTTATAGAGTCAGATGCAAGGAAATAGTAAAGTGGATTAAGGACTTCTAAACCTACTTACAAAGCTCTTTCTAAATTAAGACGGATTTTGGATTAAACAAAGGTGGTTGGAAAACCTACCCCTTCGCTGGAAGTATAAACCCTTCCACAAGAAAACAAAGACTCAAACTCTATGCTAATAGAACAGGACGACTTTTGGAGCGTTTTTAAGGGGAGATCCCATTAAAACACCAAGCATAAACGAGACAGAGATGGAGCGATGGCCCCTCAACTCAAACCCTTTTAATTTTTGTACTGTCTACCAGTAAATACATTTATTTTCTGCGAATCATAATTTGACACATATACAAAAATAATTTATTAAAATTACAAAAAAAAAAAACTTATGCACACATGTTACGCTAATATTGACATGAATGTAAAAGTTTCTACTTACAAAAAAAGGAGGAAAGTATTTGCCAATCGTGAATTGTGATAGAGTGATGTTGATTTTCACCAACAGACCAAAGTACAATCCTCAGATAGGGATAGCTAGCTATCAAATTGATGCACCTGCATTTTAGCATTCTAATCTTAGGCATTCCCTTGATTACAAAACTATGCTATCATGTCATGAATTTCAAATCATCCTTTAAAATATTTGAAAAAATAGAGGGGAATTTTTCTGTTTACCTCAAAAAGTTAGAGGCAGTTAAAGCACTTTTTTGTAAAGTCAAACTTGAAAATGATTAGGTCTAGAAACGTTTCATTGCTTCCAATATTAAAAAGCTATAATTACGATTCCAAAGGAAGGAAGTTTTCTGTTTCAGGCATTTACCAGTTCAATCTTTTATTTCAAGAGTTAGAAGAGGTCAAAGTCGTATATATAGACTAGCATTTATGCGAACTAATGACCGATTAATTTAAAAAATCCATTTCATGATGTGCTGGGAAGAAGAAGAAGCAGCAGCTACTCTATAGATAATCCTAATTTCAGAAAATCCATCAATGCAATCACATGATTTTCCAGCCCCATATGAACCCAACTGCCAAGTGTTTCATTTCAAGTACCCAAATTCTCTGTGTGTGTGTGAGTCAAGTGTCAACTTTTCTTTAAAGTTGAAGTTTCTTTCAACTTTCGAAATGGGTGGGTTACATTGAAAGATTAAAATATTTTTATATAAGAAAAAAAGATATATATATATATATATATATACAAGACAGGGATATCATAAGAAGGAAAACGTGAAGCCCACTTCGTCCGGAAAAAAAAAAACAAACGTGAAGCCCACTCTAAATAGTTTAGTGACAACCAACTTTGATCAGTATATCTAGATTATTATATATATGTATAACTTTGCTGGTGGTATATATATTATTATCATATTACGGTTGAAGAATCTATGAGTATACCTCATTGTCCCACAGGAGCTATTCATTGCTTGCACTTTAAACAACCCTCTATCATTGTAATGGGGACAACATAATAAGTTAAGGCCACTGGTATCATTTGGAAACTAGGTCATTGCCATTAGCTAAACAAGGAAGAATATGATATTTGAAATCCAAAGATGGTCTACTGTCCCAGCGGTTTGATGTACCCTTTATCCGCACATTCATCAACGGTCAAAACTCGACATTCTGGACAAAATCCTTACATATATTAGTTATAACAAAATAATATATAACTTGTGATATGTCTTTTTACATCGTCATGTCACAACTATTAATCATAACTTACTTATCACCTTTACGTGGAGAAATTTTTGAATCCGACTGCCGGAGCAGGAAGCAGGTCACCTCTAGAAAAATTAGACACATCAAAATTTCATGTATTTTAATTCAACTCAATCCCAGATTGATTTTATCGTGTTAAGTGTGTGGTAGTATACTACAGCAGGACACAATAAAACTATCCTCCACCTGGGGCTTTGGTTTGCAGACAAAAACACAGAGAATTAAAGCGAGGACTGCCAAAACACGTAAGTCGGTGAGTAGCAAATCTTTGAGATATACAAATTGTAACAATGGAATACAGCTGCTTGAAAACCCAGTACCAGTGGTACCGCTGCCTGAGCTTCAAGACAAAACCTGGACACTGCGTCTCTGACCCAAAAAAGAAAGGACACTGGGCACAGCCCATAATTACCCACTTGGCACTCACTGATTTAGAATGTGTCACCTAAAACTTCAATGAATTTCATGTCAGATGCATTGCATACCATGCCGGAAGGTACATATTCATATTCGAGGTCCAATGGGCTTCTGACCAGTAAACCTTTCTTTATTTTCTTCTTCTTTTTTTTTTTTTCTTTTTTTTTTTTCCTTAATCAGAAAAGTTGTTTTATCAGTTTCACGAGCCTATGTATATTGTGAATTTATCCGTATTTCGCAATATTTAGGTCATTCTAGGGATCTAACCGTTTAAAATATAACACATCAAAAACTTAAGTACTAGAAATTAGCTTTTTCATTAGAAAATTGTTTAAAATTAACAATTATATTATTGTTTAAATAAAAAATAAAGTTAAAAAACCACGAAAGTTGAGGGTAAGGGGCTGGGAGGAGTTGGGAAAGGGAAGGGGAATCTGGGCTGAGGTCGGGGAGGTAAAAGGAGCTTGGGTATTAATCCACCCAGATTATGATTTTGAAAGTACATGAAAAAATGTTATATGGAATGGAATATCAAATTGAATATACCTCTCCACTCACTGCTCCCTCTCAATATACTCAATTGACCGAAAGCTGTATCCTCCAAATTCTACAATTTGGAGAACCAGTTTGACTTGTATTTTGAATTTGTATTCACACCATGCTTATTTCATCGTTGTGGGGGTCAATCTGTGTGTGAGAGGGAGAGAGAGATGGTGGTTGCCACAGTGGCTTTGAGTTGGGTGTGGGTGGCGGGGATAAGGGTGGGGAGGGAGAGTTGCGTGTCTACTTTTTTAATCTTGAATTTTGATTTTTTTAAATTTTAAATTGAATTAAGTTATTAATTTTTTTTTATAAAAAGTTTGCTTATGTCTTAAATAGTTAGATTATGTGTCATGTCTTATATGGTTAGATTATTAAGATGGTTTAGATGTTACAAAATGCAAATAAATGTCTGAATATAAAAGCTTAGGATCCGTTATCATTTCTTGTAGAATTAGCTCATTTACCTTTACCTACCTCCAATTTCGTGTGGGTTTTCATTTTTATTAATTATTAACCTGAATATTTATGAACCACAAGATAATATTTATTAATTAATCTTGCAAAAGCGTTGAGTCATGACTTAGTTAACCAAACCCTGGATAATCTTAAATATTTACATTTAAAGCACGTGCTTAGACTTTTCATATGGAATATATAAATACTCAATACCGCACCCCAAAACTGAAGAGAGAAAGATATGATATGACTTTCTTAAAATTATATTAATTATATATACATTATGTATGTATGAAACAAAAACATACTTTTTTGAAAGTGATGTTGGTACTAATTCCCGCATAATCAAAAAATGATTATTACATAATCATTAAACCTAGCGTTTCTTCGAAACTAATTCACGTATAATTAAAAAATGATAGCACCTCATTAGCTGCTTTCCTTTATAGTTTTCTCTCACAACAATTTTTAACAATAAGTGATTTTCTCATAGTTTACCAAATGGGTTGGGCTTCCTAAATTTTTTACAAAATCACTTATCACCACAAATAAGCAATGTCAAACGGGCACTTAAAGTGATATGGAGAAGCCCACGTGCCTATTCATAATCACTCCCAAACGAACCCTAAAAGAAAGTGCAAGTAATTAGTATGACATTACTTGAATTGATTGGACACCAGCATTGCCACCCAAATGTCAAAAATTCTTGGATTTCATCTTTGCAAAATATAATAATTATATGATAATTTTTTAATTTAATTGTGTTCCTTGTGGATTTGATCTTCCCATTCTTTGAACAAGGAAAAAAAATAAAATAAACCCACAAAGGTTATTTTATTTTGATTGAATTGGTCACGGAAACAAACGTATATTTGCTGGAATTTCGTGTGACATTGTAAGACTATAATTTAACCTATTTTAAGATTTGAATATAAATAAGGCACTTCATATTGGGAGACCATTAGTTAAGTCCAATCATTTTTATCTTGACCTTTTCTTATAATCCTTTAGTTAAACCAACACATGTTCTTGAAAACACTACTCTACGTTTTATTCTTGACCAAAAAAACTGCCTAGGTTTTATTAAATTGGATTGATATTGAAGTATGAACAAATGGCTATAAAATAAGGAGTATTGAAGGGATGGTATAAGCACGCAAAACCCAATGCCTCCAAGTCCAAGCCACCGTGTTATTTTCGATTGTGTACCTATATAGGTTCACATATTATATCGATCACCACCTCCACAAGCTTGTCACAACAAATGGAAACTAGCAGCTCATCTCTAAATGTCATTCATCCTCCAAAATATGGCAACCTCATAACAGTTCTCAGTATAGATGGAGGAGGAATTAGAGGAATCATCCCCGGTGTTCTTCTCGCTTATCTTGAATCTCAACTTCAGGTAAGAGCTCGTTTGGTAACATTTTCGTTTTCGATATATAAGCTTTACATAATTACATTATTAATTAGGTGGTATTAACTAATTAGGAACTAGATGGTGAAGATGCAAGGCTTGCAGATTACTTCGACGTTATTTCTGGGACGAGTACAGGTGGTCTAATTGCGACCATGCTAGCAGCACCTAATGACAACAATAGACCATTATACGCTGCCAAAGATATTGTCCCATTTTACCTTGAAAACTGTCCAAAAATTTTCCCACAATCAAGGTAATTTTATTGAAACACTAATACGAAAATTGTAATTAGATGCATCGATATATAATTTTGTTGTATTTATGTCGGAGAAGAAAGATTCGAACTCGGATCTCTTCAAACAACATGAAGAAAAGTACCACTAAACTAGTAACTAACGCTCTTTTGGTTACTCATGAATATACAGGGGATTGTGTGCCACAGTTGTAGATCTAGTTAAAGTTCTAACAGGACCCAAGTATGATGGAAAGTATTTGCACAAGCTAATAAGAAAGATAGTAGGGGACAAAAGGTTGGACCAAACCTTGACAAACGTGGTTATTCCAACGTTTGACATCAAGAAACTTCTGCCTGTCATATTTTCCTCTTATCAGGTTGTTTATTCAATCAATATATTAATTACTAATTACCAATTATGAGAAATCAATAATTTCATGTGGAATTTGATTGATAATTAAGCGAAGTTCTAAGTATTTTTGTCATGATCAAGGTGACAAGCCATCCGGTGTTGAATGCTAAACTTTCAGACATTTGCATTGGTACCTCAGCAGCACCAACTTACTTCCCTGCCCACTATTTTAAAAACAACGATCAACAAGGGGAACCAAAAGAGTTCAACCTCATCGATGGTGGTGTGGCCGCTAATAATCCGGTGATGATCTTAAAAATTACGCATGAATTTTTTGAATAGGGTTTAGAGTTTAGTATACCATGTAGAGTAAGAGTGACGGAAAATGCTAACGAGACTTGCTTATAAGAAAGTTTCATGTACAGCCTCACTAACACCTCAACGCTAATTCTTCAACCAAAATCATGGCGCGGCAGCACATCCATGTAGAAACTTTCTTTTAAGCAAGTCCCGTTAGCATTTCTCAGACTATGACGCAGTGTTTTGTATGCAATTTGGAGGGTGTGGCATGACTGACTTAATTTTACTGTTGCTAAATTTAATATGGTTGCAGGCTTTGGTTGCCATTAGTGAAGTGATAAAACAAATTACGAAGCAAAATCCAGATTTCAGGGAGATAAAGCCCAAGGAGTGTTACGATCGTCTTTTGATGGTTTCGTTGGGGACAGGCTCAGACAGAAGTGAGCTGAAGTACGATGCTAAGAAGGCTTCCAAATGGAGTATTATAGGGTGGTTGTACGAGGATGGGTCAAGTCCTTTATTGGAATGCTATGATGAAGCAAGTGCTTGTATGGTTGACTACCACAACTCTGTGGTTTTCCAAGCCTTCCAATCTGAACAGAACTACCTCAGAATTGAGGTAACTGAGTTTGAATATAATATATTTATATTATAATTTATATGTTCATTAATTTGCAAATATATATTCTATTGAGAAACCAGGAGGACACACTAGAGGGAAATCTAGCTTCAGCTGATAAAGCTACCCAGAAGAACTTAGAAAATCTAGTGGAAGTTGGGAATACATTGCTCCAGAAACCAGTTTCAACCATGGATTTGGATACGGGTGTCTACGAACCAGTTGAAAATGGTGGCACCAATCAGCAAGCACTTCAAAGGTAACCCTTATCAGATGATTATGCTGCAGATGCAGAATCAACATTTTTTCTTGAATTAGAATTAGTCAACGACTCCTCATCATCATCATTGATTGTGTTAATGCTTGTTGACCAAGAAAATGCTCGTATTGTATTGTATTGTAGGTTTGCAAAATTACTTTCGGACGAAAAGAAGCTCCGGGAGTCAAAATCACCAAAATCCAACAGAGAGTAATGAGTTGTGTTGTAAGTGTGCTGCTTCGCTTATATCTCCTCCTAGCTAGCAATGGCAATGCAAATGGTTGAATTTGGAAATATATTTTCTGAAAATTATTTGGAAATTTAGCATAATAATGCACAGCGGCCTCTACTGCATAAGCAAAGGGTATAGGGCTCCTAATTGTGTCTTGGAGCTGGATGGACGCTGATTGTATATTTGTATTATTATTCTTTTTGCCGGTTACAGCGTTTGATTGTATTTTGGTTCTTTTTATTAATGAAATTTAAATAATTATCTTTTTCCAGAAGGAAAAAGAAAAAAAC
Organism: Prunus kanzakura; assembly: GCA_020521455.1. Classification (NCBI taxonomy): domain Eukaryota; kingdom Viridiplantae; phylum Streptophyta; class Magnoliopsida; order Rosales; family Rosaceae; genus Prunus; species Prunus kanzakura. The sequence continues at coordinate 20,349 of BPUM01000879.1, read as the reverse complement.
TCAATTCCATTTTCAAACCCAATAGTGACTTATTTGATGCTTCACATATAGGAGTTTTTGCAATTTTCATGCGTTGTCATTTAGAATCAAGGCAATGGAGGACTCCAAAAACCCACACACCTAAGGCAAATTGGACCTACCTCAATGCTAACAAACAATATAAAACCACAAAGCCAATCCAGCAATGCTTTCTTCCTCTTTTGATCAACCAACAGTGTTTTATTAACGGCTGATTTTTCAGACAGAATCCCCATACATAATAATATACCAAGAACAGCCAGTGTAAGTAAGCGTTAACAAGACATAATACTGTACCTCTCTTTGTAACCACGTGTATGTCTATCTACATGGGAAACGCTTATGCACAAATTGAATCAAATAATATGGAAAAATTAATTGTACATAGCTGCAATACCGCTACAATTCAAACTATGCAAATATTTGCTGAATGACTGTCTCAGCGTTTCCATTGTACTGTGCAAGAAGATGGATGGCATCAGCCCTGGGCAAAGCTAGAAACTCCTGCAATCGTCCAAAATAGTAAACCATAAAATTTAGAAGATGGGGTAACCATACAAATATCTGGATCAACATTTCTTGTTGACATAGGGGAACCCTTTTGGGTGGGGAATGTATCGATAATCAAGTAATCTTATGTTGTAAGGAAGACCAGGAATGGGAATGACAAATTATGTGCAATGGAGATGCCAATCTTTGGTAAGCCTATGGAGGTAAAACTAAAAAGTTCCTCAAAACCAAAAAACCACCACTAAAAGGCAAGGCAATGTACAGAAAAATGTAACTTAAGTTCATAACTTACCATTACTTTCAGTATTGCATTTTCGTCACACACAACATCTCTAGATGAAACTTGAGTCAGACTGCTACCATCTTCCACCATCCTGGTGCTTGAAGATACTGTAACTTGGGAAGACCCATTAGAGCAACTATCTGCATTTGACTTTGATGTTGCAGCAGCAGCGAGCGAAGGAGTAGTAACATCTTTTAAGGAATCAATCTTCAATAGATTTTCAAAGTGATCTTTACACATTTGAAGTTTAAACCACTCATTATGTGTGTGAAGGGTAGCTCTCATTATTTTCATAAGCTGGGGTTCGTCAATGCCAAGCCTCCTACCAATTGCAACCTATCCGACACAGAAGCAATTGTTTAATTCTTACTTATGGCATGGTGCATTGTAAATAATACATATTACATTTAAGAACTGTGTCCAGATAGCAAAACGATTTGATGGTAGTTATCCTAAAACCCTAGCAGAAAAGAGTTGTGCAGTGAGTACCAACTGCAACCTTAAAGAATGCAGTACAAACTAAGAACTGAATCAATTAATGAAATAAATTGCATGCGCAGTTCCTATTAACTGAATTATGACAATTAGTCATTGGATACCTGTAGTGAAGTTGCAAGAGCATGTAAGGGCAAGCCTTTTCCAAGTGCATCTTCATTAGGTTGGAGCAGTGCTAACAAAGTCTCCTTCAAGGGCTTCAGTAAAGCTTGATCGCTAGCAGCTAATGGACCTAAATGAGAGCAAGCAACCCTCAGAGCACTAGAATGATCACCGGAGGTGACAAGCTTAAGGAATTCAACCTACAGGTTGGTGAACAGATTAGATAGTAGTTTTGAATTATAAAATCTTAATAAAAATCATTTACTTCAATGAAGCCACTGACATTACATGCTCAAAGTACCTGCTTAAGTTGGAACAGCAAAGTGGGATTTTGTACAAAAAAGTTTGGGTCCATAGCATTAACTTCTTCCACAACCTCTGCAGCCATTCCTTTGCTAGTTAGCTCCTTCATCCCAAGCACAATCTCATATTTATCCTCCACATTGTTGATGTCTAAACTTAAACATTCTGAAGCCTGCAGAATAACACTCTTGTCAACTAACAACCAATAACATCAATAGTACTACCACTACAACATATAAGTAATTACAACAAAACAAAACCTGCTGTTCCCTTGATGAACACATATTGGAAACCATGGCCGTCGTGCTAAGCTCTTTACTTGTTTCATTACAGGAAACGCCAGTAGTAAAACAAAGATCATCTTGTCTTCCCCTCCATCGCTTGCGTTTACTTCTTTCTGCAGTTACATTGGCTCTGCTTCTTTGTGGAACTCTAAGATTGTCAGACTGATGTGATCCACTGGTGCTACAATCTTCATGGTTGTTTGTTGACTCACAAGCATAACGTAATTCAACATCTACTCCTTGCATGCTAGTCACTTCAGAATTCTTTCCAGGGGAACCACCTAGGTTATCATTAGTACTGATGGAAATTTCACCATCAGAATGTTTGCCGGCACCACAATCTACCTCATGGGAACTGCCTCTTGACAAACAATACCCAATCCCTGGTTGATCAACTTTCAACGATTTGGCAGGGCTTTGTATTCCAGCTGCTGTCATTGGGAGGTAGATCAGTAGGAGAACCAGAAATTAAGAAGAAGATTAAAAAGACACATACACGTCTATGAAACATTAAAAATAAATAATGAAATGAAAAAGTTGAATTACCACCTGAAGAAGATGGAAGACCAGAATCCACAATGCCCCTGTAAACACAGTACTCGCGAACAAGCTCATCAAGCATGGTAACATCAAACCTCATTCTACATAATTCATTCTGCAGTCGATAAGTATTAAGAACAATAATTAATACCAGTAAAGTCAAAACATTGAGCCAACCATATATAATTCAAAGAACCTCATAATGATTTACATTAGCATCATTAGGTTTATTTTTCCAGGGAACCACTAACATGCAAGAAATAAGAGTCATGGATGTAGGTGGAAAAAAGAAAAGGACACATAAGCATCCAATGACCAAACTCCTATGAATTGTGAAATAAAATAACATACATTCGAACTTAAAGCAACTGTGATGAAAATAACGTTGAAAAGGTAATTAATAACCTGGAACGCCTGAAATAAATCACCCTTAGCAAATCTCAAGCTATCAACTGCTCCTTGTCTTGTAAGCTCCACAGCATGTGCAAGAGCTTGTATGTCCACCTGGTTTTCCAAACCACACATGAAATTATATAAGACATGGTTAGCAGTGTAATTATATAAGACATACTGACTATACGATAATTCTTTGTTTACCTCCCGTAACATCTACGGAAAAATGTTCATATTTTAGAAATCTCACCTCATCGAAAGGAGGTGCTTCATACAGGCTCTCCTGGGGTGTTGCAGGGGGGTCCCGCTCCTCAAGAAGCAGCCTCTGAGTAAGATCAGAAATGGGTGACGAAATTCCTTGACGAAAACAAAATCCCTTGTGTATGCTGCATAAGACAGGGATAACTTTAAAAGACAACTACAATGAATCTAGTGCCTGTGCTGTATCCCCACACACAGGCACTCTCACTCACTCACACCCCAAAGAATAGAATAATATTGATTGCAAGTAACTAAATTAAATTCAACGAAGTAACACCTTATTAAATATATCAATGTCATCGAAAAGACTGGATCATAAGCATGTAAATGGGCTCTTAAGACAGTGGAAATCAATCCAGCAATGTCAAACCTCCTCCTTTCGGACCACTGGAAAACATAAAACAAACATGCCCTTTACGTCAGTCTACATGTATGGTATGGGGAAAAAAGAAAAGAATCATTGGTCATAGTTGCGTTGACATTACATAAAATATCCCACCTCGCTTGCTACTGGAGAAGTTTGATCTTCTTTGTCATATATAAAAGCAAGAAGTACATGCTTGAATTCCTCATAGGCTTCCTTGAATGCAATAAAAACATCCATCAGAACTCATAATTGAACAGAGTAAGCAACTTGCATCCAACATTTAGTAAACTAGCACAAACCCAATACTCATATTTGCTCAATTTTGACACACGGACAATAGAGCTACAGCCAACCTCTCTAGTCTCTTAGCGGTGAATTCCATTAGAAGATTATTGAAAGGAAGAAACTTTACGATGCTTAATACAAAGAACAAGTTTTTGAAGTACCGGGTAAGCGTCAAGGGCACAAGGAGCAAGAGCATTTCTCAGGCAATTAATTGCACAATCACGATCCTCTGCGGTTCCTCTCCTCAATAGCTCAATAAACCTCTTTAAGAAAATAGCACAAAGTTAATAATTTTGATATGAAAAAACAAAAAACAAATAAAACCCCTAAAAACTGTAATTTACAATATTTTCGGGCGTTTTCTCGGCAGCCAAAAAGCTCGAGTACCTGTTTCTGCAAGCGGAAGAGGAGCCTGTGATCTTCGAGAATGAAAGGGGCGTGGGAGCGAAGGAGATCGATGGCGGCGTCAATGTCACCGGCCTCTAACGACCGTCTGATCTGGCGAATGATCAATCTCGAGTGGTAAGACGAGGAGGAGATAGAGGAGGGAGAAGAAGAAGAAGGTGGGGAAGAGGGTGGAGAAGACGACGTCGTAAAGGAGGAGTCTTCGACTAGCTTCTCGGATTTGGCGAAATCGATGATGAGAGCGTCCAGGGCTTCCCAGTTAATCGGCGTTGTGTCCATTTTAGAATTACTCGGGAAAATTTCGGGGTGTTTGGTTGGAAGGAAAATGAAAAAGACTGTATTTAAAAGAGATAGAGAGAAAATTGGTGGAGGGCCGGAAGGGAGAATGCTTCTCTGAAACCGAAGAGTGGACACGAGGTAGAAAAATGTGGATGGATTGGAGGTTATTTTTATAGGTTTCACCACGTGGCTGTAAATTAGAAGACAGAAAAGGCGGGTGGTGTTACTCTCACCGGGTGGAGGTCTAGGGATCTCGAAAGATCGGTGATCTCATCTGCTGACATTGTAGGATAAGAGTCAACACCTTTTTGGCATATTGAACATTTTCTCTGTATAATGACGTTCTAATAACATATGTTAAAATTTTCTTCTTTGTTGTCATTCGAGGGAGGGGAGGAGAAAAACTATCATGCAAAGGGAATATCATTTTTCGCTAACATGGCCAATAACACGATTATACGTAATCTGTTATCAGCCGGGATAACAAAATAATGTTATCCTCGTTATAAGTATGGTTTTTTCAAAGAGAATAGGGAGAGTTTGGATCACCTTTTTAATGTGTCCTATATGCATTTTAAAAATTATTAAAGAAAGCATTATGTTTCTTGATTAAATTGGAGGGTATCGAGTATCAACTACCAAACCCTCCACATATCATGATTCTAATAGCAAGTATAAATTCACTTAAACACAATTATAATTAAGATAATGAATCTATTATATATTGTAATCAAATGGAGGACCACTGATGTAATCGTTCCTTTCGCAGTCTTCTCTCCTCCGATAGTTTTTGAGCAAATCTGTCAAGCCACAAACACAAGTATTAATGCTTAATCATTATTAGCTTGATATAAGTTTAATGGTTATGAAATACATTATGTGACGTCACTATACCTAGTGAGGGCTTCTTGATTGGTGGCTCCATTATTGTGAGCTGGTTCAAATATCCCTGTATCAAGATTCATCCTTGAAGCAGGCTTCTGCAACAGACTCTCACCAGTCTTTATTAGCTCCCTCATGTTCTCCTTTGTTGCCTTGTCTGTCGATGATGTGTTCCCACTTAATGTGTCATCCTAGATTGGAGTTTTCACATATTAATAAATCATGAAAAATACTTTGAAACCCTTTATTCGTATGACATTATTGATCACATATTTGACCGAGACAGAAATGACCTCAAGTTGAATATGCTTCGATTAGAGATGTGATCTTAGGTTGATGAAATATATATGTACCTGAATGCGAAGGTAGTTGTGCTCGCATTTGACGGACCTGAAAATCAAGGACATGTGAAGGTCGACCATATCTCCGCTAGCGAATGTGAAGGCATCGACTAAAGGGCAATGGCCATCCTTGTAAAGCCAGCCCAAAATCCCCCACTTTGCTGCCATTTTTGCGTTGTATTTTTTCTCCATCTTTGAAGTCCCTGTGCCCAGTGAGAGCATAAGGTATTTCTCATATTGTAGACTTTGTGGTGAGGCCAGATCATCTGGACTGCCTGGGAACACTGTCCCTGTTGGCTTCATTGCCAGCAATGCCTTTCCATTTCAAATCACACGAAAAAAAATGATCATATTATCTAGGGTAAGAAGGGAAGCACAAAGAAAACATGTTCCATAAACAAGTAATTGGATGAATTAAGGACCATGGTACCATATTAATTAGTATCGAGCATCATTATAACATCAATAAAACTATTTGTACGCGTACCACGTTTATTAACTCTATCTCTCAAACAAATCTCAGCGTACTTACAGGATTGTTTGCTGCCACCCCACCATCAACAAGGTGGAATTCCCTTTCATTTCCTTCTGAATCTTTAGTTTTGAAATGATGAGCTGGGAGATAAGTTGGAGCAGACGAAGTACCGATGCAAACATCTGATAGCAATGCATCCTCAGAAAAATCCATCTCTGCCTGCGAACATTTTCAACCATGCTGCTATACATTACTTACTTATATCATATCATATTTTTCCTAATCTCTCAGTGATATATGATAAATTGTATGTCCAACTTCTGAAATTAAAAGTTATAAGTCGATACCTCGAAGGTTGAGAAGACATGGGGTTGTAGCAATTTGATGTCAAATGTAGGCACCACAATTCGAGTTACAGTTTCATGCAGTCTTCGAGTTCCAAGTATTTTGCGAACCAACTTTCTGAGATACTTGCCATCATATTTTGGTCCCCTTAAGGCTCTCATTCTCATAAGTGGTCCACTATATTATCCATTAATTAATATGATGGGATGCAATTAGAACTAAACTACTTGCAAAAGAAATTATATAATTAGTGATCATTAATTATTAATGAACCTGGATTGAGGGAATATTTTGGGGCAGTAGTTGAGATAGAATGGAACAATATCTTTGGCCTCATAGAGAGGTCGTTTGTTTTGGTCAGGTGCTGTCAACATGGCTGTTATTAGGCCTCCTGTGCTTGTTCCTGCGATCACGTCGAAGTAATCTGCAATTCGGGCTTCTTCTCCATCCAGTTCCTAAGCGCACACATACACAACAAAAATCAGTCTAAATTTTCCCTGTAATTTGGATGATGATGATAATTAGTATATATATAAAATTGCGTACTTGTAATTTGGATTCAAGGAAAGTCAATATGGTTGCAGGGATAATGCCTCTAATTCCTCCACCATCAATGCTTAGAACAGTGATTTTATCACCATAGCTTGATGGGTTGATTTCTTCACGCAAAGACATTATTTGATTTTCAGCTTGCTAAGCAAGTAATCTAATACATGACCACGATGCATGGACCTCCTCCTGTATAAATAGGTAAAGTCTCAAACTTTCAACCCTAAACCCATGTGCTTGTACAGGGTTGGCCAGCTGGGATTGGCTGCATAATGATTTGAAAATGAAAGCTAATATTAAAAAAATAGGTTTTGCAATTTACACTTGAACCCATGTAAAACTAAAGTTGGCTACATGATCAAGATGAAGAAACAGGGTCATGTTAGAGCCATGCTCATGCACATGCTTTTATCATATATTAATTATTAGTAACATGGATAGTTAGGTAAGGTGAGTTTGACCATGGGGCTTGGACAAGCCAAACAATCGTAATTGTATTTCCTGATGCGTATAGTGCTGCATAACATGTTTTTCTAAAGTATGCGTATGCGGTCTAACAATGGGCTTTGGACAATTGTACATACCAGACAATCGAATTGCGCATTCAACTTTCTTTAAGACTATTTCGTATAGTGGCTCGTCTACTTTGTACTTGGTTGTAGAATGTCATGATCCAATGTCATGAGTTCAAATTTCATAAACGAACAACAATGTCGATAGAAAAATAATAATAATAATAATAAATCCAACAGCATGAGAATAAACATGGAGAGCCGGGTAAAAAAACCCATGATCAGAAATGTGGGAATCCGAGTTTGAGGTCCCGAAACTACAAGTAAATATCAAAACTTCAATTGCCCAAATCAGAAAATCAAATACAAACCATTTCCCACTTTCAGCGGGGTAGTTGCTTACACGTTCAAAACAGTACGTATGTCTAACAGTATTGCGTTGCCAGAACAACCTTTACCAGAAATAGAAAACTTTTAATGGAGGTGATAGTATAGGGCCAAACAACTTCACAAAATTGAACACCATGAAGAACAGTTGTGAACTCTTCCCTACCTTCCCTACCTTTATCCTTTACAATCTGTGCCACGCAGAATTTTCAAAACTCTGAAGACGAAATTAGAGCCGAAATAATGAAATTAACATTTGTATTTGTTCTGCCTATTGAACTAGTTGCAGTCCAACGAAACAAAGCAAACAAGCTCCATCTGACGATGAGACGTCCATTGGCCATACTCACCAACTTAATGGTTGGAAAGAAATTTCTTCCCACCACAACCATAGCATGTAATGATTAGCATAAATCAGTTAAATATCACTTTCAAGACATCGAAGAATTGTCACCTTAATAATATGATATGATGAGTGCAATTATTTTCACCAATTTGTGTCCGAACCGGATGGAGGGAGAAGAAGAAAAAAAAACAGCTTAATGAAAGACATAATCCAATGCATAAAGGTCATGTGAAAATCCATATCCTTGTATAAGATACAACAACTATGAAAAATGACAATAACATGATGTATGCAGTTAAAGGAATCATCTCAAATAATGGTAAAAGCAAAACATATGTGCACCTCCAACATAAAATTTTTAACTTGGAAGATGCAACTCGAATCAAGTATAATTCCCAAACTTGGGAATCCATAGGTTCTATCGTATAAGGTCTAGCACCATCACTAACACCGAGTTAGTATCTCAGCCCCGTCTTCAGTTATTAAAATGGTATGTTCAAACTGTGCTGACAAGCTTCCATCTTCTGTGACTACTGTCCAATTATCGTCCCACATTACGGGATTAAAGCTGCCTAGTGTCAGCATCGGTTCTGAGCACAGTTACGAAACAAGTACATCACAAATAAGCAACAACTTTTTCCAAAAAGAAGGTAAGTTTGAATAATCAAAATGCATTACCTATTGTGAAGGTTTGGTTTACCACCATGCGTCCGCTTTCATTGTTCCCTACAAGGAATAAAAATCACTTCAACCGGAATATGTTCTGTTGGCAGATATTCTAGATGCAGATTGTGTGTCCCGTGTGTCTCCATGCATATTAGTGGCAATATATTGCATACTTCAAGAAAGAACTGAATTCCAAAATTCTCACTCCCAAGCAAGATGAGGGGGTTCTTTCATGAGCTAGTAGATAAGTATAGGTTGTAGATCATTTTACGACAGTACAGCTAATTACTTTTACGTCTTATGGCACATGTTTTCTATACTATTCAGTAATAAACTTTCAGCCGTCAATATAATTAATCTAAGGAATATTTCTAGACCGTAAGTTTTAATAAATAATTTGCATGACTTGCTCAAACAATGAGTGAATATTGGAGACAGGAGCAACATAAAGCTCAGAATTATTACTGAAGTGTAGAACAACTGGATCGGCATGAAAGACACGTCCAACCCCATGCCCAACGAACTGTCGAACAACACCATAACGATATTTATCTGCATGCTCTCTTATTGAGGAAAACAAAAAAACCGTTGATTATTAGAATAAGATTGAATTTTCACATCCATATGTGACTTATGCATGCATATATAAGACAAGTCAGTCTTAAGACACATTGACACAAAAAGAAAAATTTTATTGCACCAATGCCACTACAGAATCCTGCATATAAGGAAGAAAACAGAACTACAGAATTAAGGGGGTGGGGGAAGAAGATGCCTTACTGGATCGTTTTTCCAATTTTCTTAAGCTCCACTCCAGGAGCACATATTGAGATTGCCTTGTCGAGGCATTCTTTAGTTACCTAAGGCAATACTTCAAAAATAAATCTTGTAAGAATAGCTATCATAGAAGAACATCTTCAGAAGTTAAAGGCATACAATTAACTAATTTCAGCCTGGAAAGGTTCGCCTCACTACAAGTCTATAACTAAAGAAGTGTTAGTGGAAGATATAATTTACCAAGATTCATGAAATTTCACCATCGGCCATCTATGCCAATGCAATAAGTTGAAATTATAGGTACACAAACAAATAAAGAAAATCCAAAAGCACAAGAACAGGGGTAGCTGAAACATTTTTTCAAGTTTCTGAAAACCCGCCAGTGAACAACACTTTTGGACGTACACCTGTATCAAAGAGATGATTGCATTCAAGAATATTTTTTTTTTTTTTTTTTTTGCGTTCAGGCATTCAAAAAGATATTGGCTACACAGGGTAGGAAAAGTTTCATTACATAAGGCTAATAAACTTTTAGGTAGAATTAATCAAGTGAAATGAATTCTTGTGAAACTAATGGGAACTTTGTGTTATGCTTAGAATTCTAACAATAATCTTTGTCAGTGAAGAACTTTTATCATATTACAGTACCAAATACGTGGAAAACCCATGGAACTCCACAAAATTTAAAAGAAAGATATTGCCACCTGAACTAACTTTCTGCCCTCATCATCAACATCTCCACAAAAGAAAGTTGCTGATGTATCACCATGATATCCCTGTAAATTACAAATCAGTCAGAAGGATATAGATACTAAAGGTTGAACTTGGCAAGTAACTGAAGATGCATTAAATCAAACAATTATGAATGATAAAAAGCTAAAAATGTGTGTAGTTAACCTAATATAAGCATTATTTACAATTAAAAGAACAATTCGATTAAAAAGAAGTAAAAGTTGAGTTGTGTCAACCATTTAATATAGATACACGGTCAAAACCTCAAGTCTTGAATTGTGTTTCTCATTTCATTTTGTTTAAACTACGCATGCTCTAAGTAACCATACTCACATTTAAATAGACCGTAACATCAATGTTAATTATATCACCATCCTGCCAAGAAAAAAAAAAATAGATGTGATTTTGATTTGAAACAATTCATTACTTAGAAGGACAAGATGTTGTAGCTAAGAACTTTAATCAAAGAAACCTCAAGTGCTCGGGAATCTGGTATTCCATGGCAAATACATTCGTTCACTGATGTGCAGACACTCTTTGGAAAACCACCATAGCCAAGAGGTGATGGGTAGGCACCATTATCAATTATCATTTGGTGAACAGCTTGGTCAATTTCATCTGTCTTTATGCCTGGCTGCCAATAGAAGCAACCAATTAAAACTTTCATACAGAGCAAGACACCCACCTCTTACATCATGCAATCAAAGTCAAGAATCTATCTCCAATCACTTATTAGCTAACAACAAAAACTAACAATAGATTGCAAAATCTTGAATGCATCATGCACTAGCCTAGTTGCTTGACAACGACAATGACAAAAAGAAAAGGGAAAATATCAGTTCAGTAAATATCATACGACAATGATCAAAACCACTTAACCAGAGTAGTCCACGTTCTTCACTGCTAGCAGCCTAGCCGTAGTTGGCCACATGCTTTATCCCCTCCCCCCCCTTCCCACACCCCCCCCCCCCCCCTCCTCTCTCTCTCTCTCTCTCTCTCTCACACAGAGTTCAGATCTAACAGCTTTTCTTTCAGTAGAATCATACACTTTGCAATACTTTCCACCATCAAGTACTTCTACTCTACATGCATTGACAGAGAAACCCTCAATATTTCATTAGGATATGAGGGCTACACGAGAGAGAGAGAGAGAGAGTGAGAGTTTTTTATTCTGGAATTGCAATGGTATGAAGTAGGCAGCCACTTTTTCAGGGTTCAGGCAGGTAAAGGATCCGCTTTTTCAGGGCAGTTGCTTATACCCTTTAGTGTAAATAGACTACATTTTTTGGACAGCATAGGTCTCAGCCATTTGAATTCTTTTCTACAAAGCTCTATTTGAATGTTATTGTGTATTAATACTGTATGGTCCCTAAACCGTTTGTTATTTTCAATCTATACTTTGCTGCAAAAATTACTTCAACACCAAACACAAGCTTCTGACATAAGGGAAAAAAATTGACCTAAAAAATCATTCTACAGAGAAAGTGCAAACGTAGATAAACAAGCCCAAAGCAGAACAGTCACCTTGACCAAAGTCCCAGCAAATTCTAGAACCTGTGCTGCAAGCCTTCCGGAGGCTCTCATGCATTCTATCCCCTTCTCATCATGCACTTCAGGTCCACTCGCAATTCCAGGAGGTTTTTTAGATTTGACGTAAGGAGGCATTGGTATATGATCTGGAACAGGGCGATGAGGTGAAATTTTTCCAGGCCTTAGACGTTTGCGCTTGGTGTTTAGAACTTTATCTGCATTTCTGCTAATTTCAACAAAATATCCATCACTTATGAGTTTACAAAGACGTGTCTGCATATGTATCTTACATGATGTGCATTACATAATTGAAAACCATGCAGTGTTTCAAAATTCCAGTCCAGAAACCTCATCATCATATAAAAACCCAAAAATAGAGCCATGATGAGGTCAAGAAATAGATCAAACAAGCTAGAAGCTAATAAATAATACTATAATATCGTATGTAGTCATTTGAACTTCTACAGACAACACTTATACAAAATGGGAGCCAATTGGTATGATTTATTCATACACCTTTTAACAGTGTCCCAAAGTGCATGAAATAATACTATTATGCCCGTGTTGTGTGTGCCTCTGTGTCTATATAACACATGTGAGTACGCAGAATGTTGCACGCCATACCTTCCATTGAACAAGAGGTTGGTCAAGCCAGAAAATCTTTTGGATAACTGCATTGAAACATGCTTGCTTCCTGTGTGTGAGAATTTGAAACAAAGAAAATAACAATGACCATCACTATATTCACATGTTTTAAAAATAGGAAAAACAAGTGCATTAAATGTTGATTTCATAAAATTGTCAAGGACTCTAGGCTTTGGTTTATAGATTCTTAGAAACCATTGGTATTATACAGGACAACTTTTACATTTCCAAGAAAAGGGCTCAGTTAGGCATTAAGGTTTCATTCATTTGGTATCAAAGAAATTTTATGTTTCATTCAAGTCACACAATCAGAAATAACAAAGCATGGTTGTAATTGTATGTGGTATGTCACAGTTCAGCAATCTCAAATACCAATAAGCTAGGTTCACCAAAAATTATAACACCATTTCATGCAAATATAAATAACTCACAACGACATGCATTCATCAATTGACTTCTAAACTGATTCAACCTTAGGGAAAAGATCCAAAATCAGATGAAAAGAAAAAACTGTGCATAACATGTGAAACAGAAGCTGCATCAGAAATACTATTATCAATAACCAAAAATTAAAGAAGTACAAAAGTGAAGGACCAGGACCAGGGTTGTAGCGGAAGAGTTGGTGAGCAGGCTGCTTTGATTGACGGAGGCAGTTTCCCATAAGAGAGGAGAGGATTTTGGGTTGCACAACACACATTGCGTTTGCACTTACCATTCTCTCGCTCTTACATGGTTTGGCTTCTGACCCCTCTCTCTCTGTATCTCACTCACATTCCCTTTATTTGTGCATTTTGGGTTCCTGGGATGGGCCTTGCTTGGCTTATCATTATGCCCTCAAGTGCCCCGAATGAATTTGCAAAATCCTGCCTAATTAATTAGTTGTACAAATTGAAGGCCGGTCACATGGGATTAAGTATTAGGACCAAGCTCAGCCAAAGCTTTTGAACACAAAGTATCCATACTTCTATTCATTAGATATTTCATTTGTCCCGTTTCCACATTCAAACCAACTATTTCCAGATGGCTTCACCGATCCTTGGGCTTCCATTTGCTTTCTCACTCGTACAGCTTCATCCCATCTTCCAGCTCTTGCATATATATTTGACAGGGTGACATAGTGCCCAGCATTTCCCGGTTCCAACTGGACTAATTGTTCAGCAGCAAGCTTTGCAACATTAACATTTTGATGGGCTCGGCAGGCAGCTAACAGAGCTCCCCAAATACACTTATCAGGCTCCAAAGGCATCCTATGAATAAAACTAACTGCATCTTCAAGTTGACCATCACGTGCCAGCATGTCGACAATGCAAGCATAATGTTCCATGCTGGGGATGACACCGTACTCCTTCATCATACTGTGAAAGACTTGAAGGCCCTCATCCACAAGACCTGCATGACTACAAGCTGACAAAACAGAAGTAAAAGTTACAGAATTGGGGCAAATCCCTGAATGATTCATCTCTTTGAGGAGGTGAAGAGCAGCTCTTCCATGCCCATGCATTCCAAAGCCTCCAATCATTGAGTTCCATGACACTAAATCCCTATTGATCATGTTGGAAAATACAGAATATGCAGACCCAATGCATCCACATTTAGAGTACATGTGGACCAGTGCATTCCACACCGGAACAACCAAATCAAAACTAATTTTCCTAATGAAGGCATGAATTTGTTTTCCAAATTTCAAATTGCACGCTGGCAAGATAGTGGATATTGTCGTTTGGTCAACGTTGATGCGTGCTCTTTGCATTCTTCTGAAACTGTCAAGTGCCAAATCCTCCAGTCCTAAATCAATAAAGCCAAGAATCATAGCATTCCAAGAAACAACATGGGCTGGGTTCATTAGTTTAAATACATTTGTAGCATCATGAATTCTACGGCAGTTGGCGTACATTGTCAACAATGCAGGGCCAGCTGAGTGGTAAAATGCAATGCCAGATTCCCTTTTTATCCCATAACCGTGGATTTCTTTTCCATTTAGCAAAGACCCCAGATGCCGACAGGAGACAAGGGCAGTAGAAAGAGAATCCAAATCAGGGTCAACCATGCTGCTTCCTATCATATCCCTGAAAATCCTCAAGGATGCTTCATGACTCCCAATCCTTGAATATCCTGATATCAAGGTGGTCCATGAAATGATATTAGGCTCCTTAATCTGTTCAAAGATTCTCTTAGCCTTGTTACAGTGCCCCATTCGGCAATAAGCATCCATTACTGTATTCAAAGTGACAATATCAGGCTCACAACCACCCAAATTCATACAATCAAATAGTTCTACTGCCAATCCAAGCAACCCATTACATACGTATCCTGAGATCATTGAATTCCATGACCACAAATCTCTTCCCACCATCTCATCAAAAACCCTTTTAGCACTCCCAATATCCTCACATTTCGAATACATATCTATCAATGAATTGCAAACTTGAAGATTAAGCTCGAACCCACATATAATCACATCTTTGTGAACCACAATTCCCACTTTCAAGTACGACAACTGTGCACATGCCCTTAAGACCTTAGGAAACACATACCCATCAGGCAAAACATCATTCAAAATCATTTCAACATATGCTCCTACACATTCTTCATGCATTCCGTGCCTCGAATAGAATCCCAGGATTGCGGTCCAAGCAAAGACATTTGGTTTTAACAAGTTGTCAAACAACTTCCGGGAAGACACCAAATCATCACAATCAGCATACATTTGGACTAATTTGGTGACTATGAATGGGTTTTGATCCAACCCACATTGGATTATCTTTTGATGAGCATGCTTTCCTTGATTTAGAGACTTCGAATTGCTGCATAGTTGTAGGTAAACATTGAGTTCAGAAGGAGAGGGGGCTTTGCTATTGGTTGTGGACAAGATTGAGATTTCTCGATGAGCGCGCCATACTCTCATCTCCTTCGGGATTTTAGCGTAGTCAAGGTCAGTGGCAACTGGGACTGAGAAAAGAGAATTTGTCGGGAATTTAGATTTGGCCACTGAAGAATGGGACTTTAGTTGGGGAGACAGAGAAAGGGTAGTGACATCCAACGGGAAAAACGTTTGTATCTTCAAGAAAAGAGCTCAATTAGGCATTAAAGTTTCGTTCGCTTGGTACCAAAGACCAATTTTTCAGTTCAAGTCATACAATCAGAAACACAAAGCATTAGGGAAATTGTATCTCGTTGATATAGATATAAAAGCAGTCTCACAAAACCAATAAGCTATGCTAGCTACAAGCTATAACACCCCATTTCATTCAAGTATAAACACTAGCAAGCATACTATTGCACCCTTCCTTTGACTATAAGCCGATTCAAATAGAACACATAGAATTGAAACCAAAGCTGAATCAGAAATGTTTTAACTTCAGAAACCAAGACCGAAAAATAAAATAAAGAATAAAAGTGAAGGAGCAAGGACCTGGGTTGTAGCTGAAGAGTTGGTGAAGAGGCTGCGCTGACTGAAGCAACCGGTTACCCACAAAAGTAGAGAGGATTGTGGGTTGCACAACACGCATTGCGCTTGCGCTTACCATTCTCTCACTCTTTTATACCACAGTCGGCTTCTTCGGCTTCTGTTCTGGCTTTCTGCTCTCTCTCTCTCCTTTTTATCCGTTAATTCCCCTCTTCTACTTTGATCTGCGAGGGGCCTAGCTTGGCTCCTGATTATGGCCACAAGTATACGTATGAGGTTAAATCGATAAACATCATAAGTTGTATAAAATGCAGGGCGGGTTGTTACATGGGCTTTAATATTCAGATCAAGCCCATCCAAACCTTTTCGTCGTGCTGTATCAAAAGACGTCCACCTACAGGTGAGCGATTCTTAACTGTATAAGACCTGGCAAACGGGTTGAATTAACGGGTTTCGGGTCGTGTTCGTGTTAACCCGTTAAGTTAACGGGTTAACACGACACGACCCGTTAAGTTAACGGGTGACAAACACTAGACCCAAACACGACCGTTACAATTCGCAAATATCCAACACAACCCGTTAACCCATTAAGAATAAACCAGATTAAAAAAAATAAAAATAAAAAAAAACCATCAAAGCACGGCTTAGCCAACACCTTCTCTGTCCTTTTTCCCCCAAACCCCAACCCTATTCCAATCAGAGCAGTCATAATGATAGTTAGATAGACAGGATCATAAATGGAATGAAAAAAGTCTCTGCATGCTTAGCTTACAGTATACTCAATTGGCACTGAAACATCAATAGGGTGCTGATGATAGTACAAATCAATGTAGTTGACATCTAGCTTCTTAAGACTAGCTTCACAGCATGTTCTTACATATTCTGGGGTCCCATTCACCCCAAATTGAAAACCGTCGGAACTGACAATGCCAAATTTTGTAGCTAATTGAACACCTTTCTTCCCTCTTTCGCTTTACATTTCAGTCTTCTCACCCCAAAACAGTATATATCTCTCACAAATATATTAAAACCCAACAACAACAGAAACTGAGGAAGAAAGAAAATTCAATCTATGGAACCCGACCCATATACCTCCTCCTTATTCCTTGGCTGACTCTGGTGGCTGGGCTGACGGAGTCTGTTGAGTGGAGAGAAGCAAAGAAGAAGAGAAGAAGAAAAAAAGGAGAGGAAGAGCTAGCGGAGTCTGTTGAGTGGAGAGAAGAAGAGAAGAAAAAAAGGAGAGGAAGAAGAAAAGGAAAAAAAGGAAAGAAGAAAAAGACACGGAAAGAGAAAGCTAAAGAGGAAAAGGTGAACTCACCAAAAATAGAGAGGAAAAGGTAAGGAAGAAAAGAAAAGAAAAAATATTTTGCAAAATTACAAAATTAACCTCCATAACGGGTGGCTAGTGGGTTCACTCGTTTTCGACCCAACACGACCCGTTAACTTAACGGGTGGCTAACGGGTTCACCCGTTTTCAACATGACCCATTAAGCTCAACCCAGATACTGATAATTTCGTGCGAATTCATGTCGTGTTAAGTTAACGGGTCGTGTGTAATATTGCCAGGTCTAATCCGGGAAAGATTTCTGATCTCGTAATAAGAAGTCAAACAAAACAAATAATAATAAAACGGACAAGAGAGGTCAATTGTGCATGGCAAACCTTATCAATTTATTGTTATTTAAGTAGACAATAAAAAAGTCAAAATCATTGGTCGGGTCAAACAATTCAACCGGAACCATTGCAATTTCCAAATCCCAAACACATGCATAAGTTGGAATTGACCCAATCTCACTTCGAGTTTGAGGTGTTCAAACTTTCCTCTCCCAGATCTAATTCCTTTGAACTGAAACCGATGCATGCCATGCCAAGTGGAATCGACAGATTGATCTTGACAATTGTATCGTACGTGAAAGTTGAAGGGCTTTGAATCACTTAAAAATTCATGCCTTTTTTCCCCACTTTGCTCAGCTTTGTCACATAGAGCTTGATCTTTATGTATTTGCAAAAACCCATTATTTTTATTCGAAAAGATATGTACTACTACTAGTTAGTTTATCATTACACGAGCATTTGCATAGTTAAGCGCGAAGAAATGTTTATTGTGAAGAGTTCATGGGTAGAATTTGCCTTTAAAAACTGACTTGTAAGAAAATAATGTTTAAGAGCTCATAAACCACTCTAGGATATGCTATTTTTCCAACGTGAAATCTTGAGGCCTAGCATTTACATTAGCAAGAACTAGTACTGGGATTGATTTTATAGAGATCAGAAGACGTAGTAGTAGCAGAAGAACCAATCCATGGTGCATCTGATGATGAAGGAATAAGGCTCTGAGTTTCACTTGGATTCTGTGATGAATTGTGATCAAACTGGTTTGTCAAGGCTGTTAGCCTCAGTTCATCACCGTAAGTACTTGGATTGATTTTATAGAGATCAGAAGACGTAGTAGTAGCAGAAGAACCAATCCATGGTGCATCTGATGATGAAGGAATAAGTCTCTGAGTTTCACTCGGATTCTGTGATGAATTGTGATCAAACTGGTTTGTCAAGGCTGTTAGCCTCAGTTCATCACCGTAAGTACTTGGATCCGTGAACAATTCATGAACAGCCGTACGCCCTTCAAGCATACTCACTACTGCAGACATGGTAGGCCTAAGCGCTGGTGCTGCATTGATGCATAAGAGAGCAACTTTAATCATCCTAATGGCCTCTTCCTCACTCACATCGGACCCCAATCTTGGATCCACCAGCTCCAATAATTCCCCTTTTTGTTGTAAAACAAGAGCCTGAAATTTAGCAGAGAAAAGAGATTTGAAAATGGAAAAGCAACTCATAGAAGCAAAGAAGGATGGCCAAGTTGGAAGGACTTTGAATTAAGATCCATCTTACCCAATCCACAAGGCATACAAAGTTCTCATTTGGTCGATATTTCATGTTGTTCTTTCCAGCAACAATTTCCAATGTAACAACACCAAAGCTGTAGACATCTGCTTTGTAGGTCAAATAACCCCATAGTGCATATTCTGGCGCCATATATCCTCTGCACACAAAAAATGATTGTTTTCCTTAGCTGGGTGGAGAAAAGTTCATAAACAAAACTATGCTCTGAAATGCAGTTCAGAGAAAAAAACAGTATAGCTTACATAGTTCCAGCAACTCTAGTGCTAATGTGGGTGTTCTCCTCTTCGTCAAGCTTGGCCAACCCGAAGTCCGAGATCTTGGAGTTAAGGTCTCGGTCTAGTAATATATTTGTAGTTTTAATGTCTCTATGTACAATCTTCAGTGCTGATTCCTCATGCAAAAAAGCCAGACCTCTTGCTATGCCTATGCATATTTTCTGCCTTGTAGGCCAGTCCAATTTTAAAGGACTTTCCTCCGGAACTGCCACAAACATGGATTCCCAATCAATGATCTCATTTTTGTTTCTTAATACACCATTTCAGTTTTTTGTCACTGGACTTGATAAGCTTACCGAACAAAGCACGTGCAAGGCTGTTGTTTTCCATGTATTCATATACCAAGAGTAACTGGTTTGATTCAATACAGCATCCATACAATCTAACAAGATTTGGATGTCGTAAACCAGAAATCATGCCTATTTCAGTCACAAATTCCCGATTTCCTTGCTTTGATTTGGATGATAGTTGCTTAACTGCAATTATAGTACCATCCAATAATATACCCTGAAATAAATACAGTTTAGTAGTTTTCAAGCATGATAAGTATAGACCTAGAAGTAAGGAAATTAGTTATATGGTACCTTGTAGACAGACCCAAAACCGCCTTCCCCAATTTTGTTTTTAAGATCAAAGTTGTTAGTGGCAGCTTTAATTTGCCTGAAGGTGAAAAATCCAGTTTGCAGATCCAGTTCTCTAAGAGCTATCCACAAAACAAGGTTAGGATATTAACAATGTCTTAAGTATTTACAACAGTTCTTTTGAACTTAGTGTCTGACAGTGTATTTTCCTAGTTACGTGGCATTTGAAAGAATAATGAGAACAATGTACTACGTGAAACTTTCACAGTAGCTTAATAGCACCTTTTTCCCTTGATGTCTTGCTATCCAGACAGCCTTTCCACCAAAGAATGCCTAAAATCAAGAAAATGAGGCACAAAACCGAAGCTCCAACTGAAGCTCCCACCACAATAGGTACCTTGCTTTTCTTTTCATGAGGAGGCGTGAACTCTACAAAATTATAGAAAATGAAAAGCAAAAAAAAAGGTTACA